>JAVLUX010000020.1:26495000-27230000 GCA_032164185.1 Moxostoma hubbsi | reverse complement strand
TCTGTGCGGTAATACTCATGGTGGTTGCTTGTGTGTTTACATCAACACGGAATGGTGAAATAACTCTATGCTAGTCTCTAGTTACTGCTCATCGCTGGTGGAGCTTGTGACTGTTAGATGCAGATCTTTTTATTTACCACGGGAATTCACCACTGTTATTATAACCAGAGTTTACATTCCCCCCAGCGCTAATGCTAAGGAAGTGCTCTGTGAAATGTATGGGGCTATGAGCGAACCCTGACGGACTGTTTATTGTCGCCGGAGATTTCAACCATGCGAATCTCAAGACAGTGCTCTTAAATTCCATCAGTATATGGACTTTGCAACGAGAGGGGCGAACACGCTTGATCTTGTACCAGGTGGAGCCCCGCCCCCACCTCGGCTACCTAGAAGCAGGTGAAAACCTGGCCAGCAGGAGCCATCTCTGCTCTTCAGGATGGTTTTGAGTGTACTGACTGGCACATGTTCAGGGAGGCTGCAACATATGGTAACTCTACTAACTTGGAGGAATACACAGCATCAGTGACCAGCTACATCAGCAAGTGCATTGATGATGCCACCTTCTCCAAGACCATCACCACACGCTCCAACCAGAAGCCGTGGATGACTGCGGAGGTGCGTGCGCTGCTGAGGACCCGAGACTTTGCCTTCAGAGCAGGCGACAAGGCTGCCCTAAGAACAGCGAGGTCCAAACTGTCCCAGGCCATCAGAGAGGCAAAGCGCGCACACGCCCAGAGAATCCACAGTCACTTCCAGGACAGCGGCGACACGTGGTGCATGTGGCAGGGCATCCAGACCATCACCAACTACAGGACAACATCAGTTGCCTGTGACAAATATGCCTCCCTTCCAGATGCGCTGAACGACTTCTATGCTAGGTTTAAAGCACAGAACAATGTGGTGGCGAGGAAGACCACCCCTCCTCCCAATGACCAGGTGCTCTGTCTTACCACGGCTGATGTGAGGAAAACTCTACATAGAGTCAACCAATGGAAGGCTGCTGGACCAGACCACATTCTTGGCAGAGTGCTCAAGGGATGTGCTGACCAGCTGGCAGACATCTTCAAAATCTCTCTGAACAGCGCCGTCGTTCCAACGTGCTTCAAGGCCACCACCATTGTCCCCATGCCAAAGAAGTCTTCAGTGTCCTGCCTTAATGACTACCGTCCTGTTGCACTCACACCCATCATCATGAAGTGCTTCGAGAGGCTCGTCATGAGGCACATTAAGACCCAACTGCCCCCCTCACTAGGCCCACTGCAATTCGCATATCGTCCAAACCGTTCAACAGACGACGCCATCGCCATCACCCTCCATCTGGCCCTCACCCACCTAGATAAAAGGACTCGTACGTTCGAATGCTGTTCATAGACTCCAGCTCAGCATTCAACACAATCATTCCTCAGCACCTGATTGGAAAACTGAACCGACTGGGCCTAGACACCTCCCTCTGCAACTGGATCCTGGACTTCCTGTCCAGTGCTCAGTCATTCCGGATCGGGAACAGCATTCCACCACCTCCACACTGAGCACTGGGCCCCCCCAGGGCTGTGTGCTCAGTCCACTGCTGTTCACTCTGCTGACTCACGACTGTGCAGCAATGCACAGCTCGAACCACATCATTAAGTTTGCTGATGACACGACCGTGGTGGGTCTCATCAGCAAGAACGACAAGTCAGCATACAGAGAGGAGGTGCAGCAGCTAACGGACTGGTATAGAGCCAACAACCTGTCTCTGAATGTGGACAAAACAAGAGAGATGGTTGTTGTCTTTAGGAGAGACCAGAGTGACCGCTCTCCGCTGAACATCGACGGCTCCTCTGTGGAGATCGTCAAGAGCACCAAATTCATTGGCGTTTACCTGGCGGAGAACCTCACCTGGTCCCTCAACACCACCTCTATTACCAAGAAAGCCCAGCAGCGTCTCTACTTTCTTCGAAGACTGATGAAAGCACATCTCCCACCCCCCATCCTCACTTCATTCTATAGAGGGACTATTGAGAGCATCCTGAGCAGCTGCATCACTGCCTGGTTTGGGACTTGCACTGTTTCGGACCGCAAAGCCCTGCAGAGGATAGTGAGGACAACTGAGAAGCTCATCGGGGTCTCTTTTCCCTCCATCAAAGACATTTACAAAAAACACTGCATCCGCAAAGCAACCATCATTGTGGATGACCCCACACACCCCTCACACAAACTCTTCACACTGCTGCCATCTGGCAAGAGGTATTGAAGCATTCAGGCCTTCACGGCCAGACTGTGTAACAGCTTCTTCCCCCAAGCCATCAGACTCCTCAATACTCAGAGACTGGACTGACACACACATACACACGTGTCCTGAGTTGCACTTTAATTATTGTCACTTAATACCTGGCTGCTACCTCAATAACTGCTATGTGCATAGAACACTATATCATAGTATGTTATGTTTACATTTGGCATCTTTTTGCACTACTGTGTACTGTTCTGCGCTGCACTGTCTCTCACTGTGCCTATTGTCCTGTTCATTTTTAGTAGTTTATTGTACTGTCCCGTACTTTTTGCACACGTTTGCAAGTGCACTTTATATAGGTATGTTATTTAGTCTGTGTAGTCTCATGTGGTTCTGTGTTTGTCCTATGTTGTTTTATGTAGCACCATCGTTTCACTGTGTACTGTACTAACTCTATATGGTTGAACAACAATAAAAACCACTTGACTTGACTTGACTAATCATTGATGTCCTGAGCAGCATTATTAACAGCTTAAAACATGTGACATCGATTTGCAAATATTGTTCCAAGGCTAATAGTACAATGTAAATGAATGAACAAATCGATCAAGTAGATGACTGATTTTGAGAATGCAAGACACACCCCACATTAAACATCCTGTCAACCAGAGCTCCACAGACATGCTCAGCTCCACACAACATGTAGTTTGTCACAACAGTGTTATCTGTTCACTGTCACTATACTTGTTGATATTGCATATATTGTTATTGGCTCAAAAATGTTATTTTACTTTGTTGCCAACATTGTTTATAGCCCCACCACAAAAAATAATTTTTTTTATGTATAGCAATATATTTTTTATGTGCCAGAAAAAAATACAAATATTTTTAATTAAATGTAAAGTTTCTTTGCAAAATTAATAAATAAATAAAAATAAGAGAAGCATGTATTTTGTATAACTCTATGACTTTATATAAATTCATAAACGCACTTTTTGCTGGAAAACTATGGCATATGATGCAAAACATTACTGATTGGTTTACACACTCACTGGGCACTTTATTAAGAACACCTGTACACCTGTGGCAGCAGGGTGGCAGCAATACAATGCATAAAATAATGCAGATATGGGTCAGGAGCTTCAGTTAATGTTCACATCAACAATCAGAATGGTCAAAAAATGTGATCTCAGTGATTTCAACCGTGGCATGATTGTTGGTGCCTGTCTGGTTTAAGTATTTCTGTAACTGCTCCTAAAAGTGTTTTTTGTTTCAGTTATCTTGCATTATACCTAACACACCTCCACAAGCATTTAACATGCTCAGGGTTGCCAGATAAGAGACACAACACCCCCAATTTTTATTCACCATAGAATTTATACTTGCGCAAATTGGAAATGTTATACTTATTTTTTGCAAACTGTCAACCATGTATGCGACTGCGCTCTGTCTAGCTCTCACTTTAAACAAACCTAGCGATCTCTAGTGCAATATTATGCTCAAGGAAAAAAGTTATATGGCCACTCTGCACCCATTCTTGAGGCTGCTTGTGAAGTTTAACAAGTAAGCCTTCTCAATGATGATATTCAATTTTAAAGTAGATCTCAGTATCATTGGCAGGCAGAGGGGTAATTATTGACACGTGAGCAAAAGCAGGTGTGAGACGGATATGCATATGTATTTTTTATTTGTGCAATTTATAAATCCCCTCGCACCTTTGTGTTAATATAACTCTTGCCATAATCATTTATCATAGTCATGCAGCCAGTGATATTCAGTTGTGTGCTGAATGGAAAGTCAAGCCACTGATAAGACCTGCATCATGACCCTTTTCGGGTAATGTTTTGAGAATAAAACAAGCTCACCTGCTTTGTGACAAACATTAAAAGTTACATTTTTTTTGATTTGTATTAAAACACCCTTAATGTAGAGAGTGTTAAAGTGAATAATAAATTACCAGGGAAGTAGAGATGGTAAAGTTTTTTTTTTTTAAAGAATTTATAATTATGCTCTGCTTTTATTCAGATTTTTAATGCCTGATAGAAAAGTATCTACATTTGTAGAGCAATACAATACTTTAGGCAATTTCGGAATAGTCCCATTATTCACATATATACTTCAAAGTATAACTACACATTTTCACACGAGTACACAAATATTTCTATAACCAAATCAATGTGGAACATTGTATCTCAAAAGGAATACAATGTTGCCCCATATGCACTACTTAAAGCACGATATGGCCCCTTTACCAAAATAGTTGCCCACCCCTACTCTAGAGTTTACTCAGAATGGTGCCAAAAATAAAAAATATCCAGTGAGCGGCAGGTCTGCGGACAGAAATGCCTTGTTGATGAGAGAGTTCAATGAAGAATGGCCAGACTAGTTCGAGCTGACAGAAGGCTACGGTAAGATAACCACTCTGTACCATCTCAGAATCCACAACACTTCGAAACTTGAGGTGGCTGGACTATTACAGCAAAAGACCATGACCGTGAAGTGCACGTTATTAGGGCAATAGAGTTCCTAATAAAGTTTTCAGTGAGTGTATTTCTCAACTCATTCTAACTGATGTTTTTAAGACTATCACATATTCTCACAATTTCAAAAAAATCTCATCTAGGTTAGAAAGCTAGATAATGTTATGTTGATGATAAGTTTAAATCAGCAGAAATGGCAACAGCAATGTTCAGTACATCACAGAAAACCAAACGATTTCATAAAAACATACAGTATGTACATGATCAACAACTAGGAATTTGTGAGTACGTTGCTCTTTTCCAACAAGACAAGTGACAGTTCTGTCAACCGCCTTGAAACCCACTTCCACGAGTTTTATTTGTGTAACAATTGTTATTTCCACAGAGATACTAACTTATGTTACTGGTAAGGAAGTCATCATTTTATAAAAGATTTATGATGACTCAGTCTGTAGACCACATATGATGGTATTTAAAAAAAAAAAATCTTCTTTTTGGTCATGGAAATGGATTTTCACCCTCTAAAACAATAGAAAGGAATTGTTTTAGGGGCAATAGACTTTATCGTTTTTAATAATAATAAAAAATTAAAAAAAAATCCTGAATTTAGCTTGAAGTTTAATTAATAAGGAGCTTAAATCTGTGGGAAGAGGAGGGAATAGGGTCTTTAAGGGCTACTTATTTTTCCATCTGGGCTATCCTCCAAAAAAACTAGTCAATTAGTCTCTTAAGCTGCAGAGACAAAAACTTTATTAGTTCTAGCAAAAAGAATAATGGGTTTAGAAGGTTTTGCTTGAGAGGCAGGCAAAAGCCCAAGCTGAATCCTGGGGATTCAGAATTTTTAATTTTCACAGAATCGTGAAATACCAAGCAGATTATTATGCATGCAAGTGTTTTTCTCTGTAATAAAAGACTGTTGGGAAGTAGGCCGGTCAAATTTTACACACAAAATTAAAAGTGCCATAATGTGTGCTTGAATAATCATTCAGTTGGATACCTTTGCAAGATGCCAGCTTTGCAATTATGGATTTTTGCATTAAGAAACACAGAGCAAGTCCTAAGTAACTCCTTAACTGCCGTGGAGGTTTGAGCAATGTCTGAACATTCTCTTACAATATTTGTACAATATTTTGTTTAATTCATTGGTACGCTGCCAGTCTGTTTAAGGTTTTGGAATCCTTTTGAGATGGGGTATTATGAAGTGCAATTTCAAAATAATTGTCTTCTCGGCACGATAGCTACATAAATCAGCCACACCCTTAGTTGTACTCCGATTTACTTTCTTGCCAGCAACTGTCCCAAATACCAACACCAGGTAATCCTGTTGGCACAGTTCCATACCCACAAAGTGAACTCCTCTTTTTAACTTGAAAAGGGAGAAAATGCTCTTTATATTCTTCGGAAGTTTCAAGGTCTTTCCTGTAACATACATTATTTTAAAGGAACAGTTCATCCAAAAATGAAAATTCTATCTACTGTATAGGCACTTTTTCACCATTGTGTTTTGAGTACTTTTACAAACCATTCCCAGCCCGGATTTCTGTTTTTAAACAACTGTGGAACACAAACAGATAAATTTGAAGAATATTTATTTGGCTCTTTTCCATAGGACATTTCATGGTAATGATGGCTGTCTAGCTCCAAAAAAGTAAAAAAGAGAATACATGATATAACATAAAATATAGCATAATAGTATTCCATATTTTTGGAACTTTTGTGATATATTGCAAATGTTATGAAGCCATATCACAGCATTGCATAAGAAACAGAACAAATTTTGAATGATGTTGGCTGATAAAGTTGCTAAGTTTCCAAGAACAAATTGAACATCCTTTCCAGTTTCTCTTTTTTGTGTTCTTCGAGGGAAAAAACAACCACGTATGGGTTTGGAACAACATAAGAGTGAGTAAATAATCAGACTTGTCAGTAAATGTCAGACTTTTTTTTTTTTGCACATAGCCCTCACTGCCTTAGCCTTGGGGCCTCACTGGGAATTAAAAATGTTTAAACTTCAGCTTGGCTGTTTGTGCCTTAAGGATAAAAAGGTAACTGGAGATCAGTGTTTGGAGATGGTAGCCACCTTTCCTTTAAGCTGCTTGAGTGATATTTCTCTTGCCTGAGGTGACAGTATAGATTAGACCAGGATTGCATAACAGTGTCAGCACAATGGAAGTCTTTGGTCCTCACAATATGACCAGCTTCCTCACCAAATGCAATGAGATTCAGTTTTTTCTCTCTCTGGTGCATACAGTGAGGTGACTGGTTACATAGGATCATCAAATAAATTAATTGTTTCCCCTCCATGGTAAGAAGGCGCTACTCTACCAAATCGAGTGCCTGCACTTGGTTATTACACTTTAATAGCTTGCTCGCCAAACTAACCATATATTACTGCTTGTGCAGACTCAGATCAGAGAAGATGAATAGGCTATTAATTAGAGTTGCACAGAGAGGGCACAGGGGAGAGACTACTCATAGCCCTGCAATCAGTGTCAACGGGGCCCTTTTCTCTACTCTCTAGCCAGGCCATTGCCAGGTCAGAAAACTTGATTTCAGACTCTCAAGAGCACAAGGCAACATAGGCCAGACAGTCAGGTGGGCAGAGCATAGTAGAGCGCGGGTATCTAGGACTGGCATGCAAGGTGGTTTAAGAATGATAAAAGAGCCAGAGACCCCACACCCAGACTCTCAGCAAACCAGTGGACCTCCAGTATGCAAAAGCTAGGTTTTCTCTCCAACACTATAACAAATGTAATTTAAGACATCATGACATCACTTGATGAGCATAAGTTTTTTCCTGTGTTGATATCTGGGGGGGGGTGGTTGGGCATTGAGTGGAAATACGTTGCAACTTCTTACCATTATTCTTACCGAACCTTGTTGGAAGCATCTCCTGTGGTAGGTCCTACCCAGGTGGGGACCGCTGCTCAAAGAAGAGGCGGTTTTACCAATGGGGGAACCTTTTTGCAGAAAATACATCATACAGGGTTGTGTACGGGGCTACCAGCACATGTGGAGCACCTACCCCAGTACAGGGCCTAGTTAGTACACGTAATGTGCCGGCAGCAAGTTTCTCCGTAAACTTGCCGCCACAGGACAAGGAGTAAGAGCATCAAGGGTCCATGACTTTGTGAACACGACTGGGAATAACAGCGCATGTCTTCACCCCAGGTGAGAGGAAAGGCACTATGCGCAAGCGGTTTACACGGCCAGCTGTCCTGTTACTTACCTGTTCAAACCTGACAACTCACGGGACAAGACCGGCTCATCCTGGAGATTATAGAATCTCGCAAAGGTGTTGGGTGTTGCCCAGCCCGCTGCTCTACAGATGTCTACTAAAGAGGCGCCATTGGTCAGAGCCCAGGAGGCCACCACACTCCTGGTAGAGTCGGCACGTAGCCCCGCAGGATTCAAGTAGATGGCACCAGACACTGCAATGCCAAGGCTGGGTCTGCCTCCTCCTGGGGTAGCGCTTGCAGGTTCACCATCTGATCACGAAATGAGGATATGGGAACCTTGGGCAAAAAGCCCAGTCGGGGTCTCAGGATCATGTGGGGACAGCCTCCACTCCATCCTCTGCTGCAGGAAGAAAAGCACTGAGCTGACTGCGCATCTCTGGGGGCCTTCGCATTGGGAAGAACACCACTTAGTGAACAGATGCCACTTCAAGGCATACAGACACCTTGAAGAGGGTGCCCTAGCCTGAGTGATTGTGCAGGTGGTAGACCACTTAGTTCTTCCAGGTCCCATCCAAGGGCCAGATGTGGAGATTCCAGAGGTCTGGTCGTGGGTGCCAGATGGCGCCCCATCCCTGAGAAAGAAGGTCCCTCCTCAGGTGAATATGAGGACTACGAGGACGACCTGCTCCATGCACAAAGTCTGTGCATGTAGGCTCACTGGGGGTAACACATACTTGCATTGCCCCATGGGCCAGCTGTGTGCCACCGCATCTGCGCCGAGGGGAGCCTCGGTCAGAGAATAACAGAGCGGGCTGTGGGAGGATTGTTTTTTCCAGTGAGAGATTGTTTTTGAAGGGCTCTTAAAAGCATAAAATGGACTTATATTTTTTCTTATCTGTTCCCATTGGCAAGTGATCTGTCAGATGAAATGCAATACTGGAGCTGAGCACCCATGAGCAAAGATGGCAGCCTCCATTTTGCGTATTTCCGGGGAACCCTGTGCTAGCAAAGCACTGCCATAGACATACATAGGGATGCTAAAAGATAGCTCTCTCCATCTTTTTTAGAGCTCCTCGGTTCAAACACATTCAAACAGATAAGCATAAACATGCGTTTTCTACCACATTCAATCAATTCCCAATGTGGCTGATGTGGACAAATCTCAAAAAATGTTAGACTGTTTACACCTGCCTTTAGCATCATCCCGTTTCAAATAAATTGCCTGAAATTCATCTTAATTCCATGTGTAAACAGGGCCTTGGTTAAGTCAAAACCATGAATTGCTACTTGCTAGTGTTTTGCATATGGTATTATGGGGAGGGACAAATTCCATTCTAGAGAATTTGATTGGACAAATCTGTGTAGTGCAATATGAGTCATCAGTATTTTTTGTCCATTTCCTGGAATAGAAAGACTGTAAATTATAAATAAGTAAGTTTTGTCAACTTTTTGGAGTATATATATCATATCCTTGATGGCTTCATACTAGTAGACATTGACTAAAAGACCAATGTTAAAACAGTTTGAATTGCTGTAATAGTTCTGTTTTATCATCTCACATGTGCCTGTGGTCTCTTGGTTGAAAGTCCGGGGCCTAATGTAATAGTACATAGGCGAGCTTAGTCAACAGCTTTCTTCTGGACCCCTGACTTTAAATTAGAAAATTATGGATAAAATATTTGACACCGCTGAAAGATTTGTAGCAAAAACAATTGTTTGGCTTGCTCGTCGAGCTGAGCCTCAGAATTAGCTTTTTATAGCAATTAATTAAAACACTCCATAGGAGATGTTCCATCTTGCGCTCATAGTCACTTGATAAATAACTCACAGATGACGATATATATCCCTTTATTAGCTGACGTGATCTCTCCAGGATCTGTAGCTGGGGACTGTCTCCTAGCAGGCGACTTTGCGGAGAAGTTGCGCACCATCACTCACTCTGAGTGTTGTCTTTATGGCTTGTTTTGTTAAAAACCTGATTTTTTTTATTCAAGGTATCAGAGTTACGGCCTGTCTATGCAAATGAGGCAGTTTTGACAGTTTGTTATTCATGTCATCACCTTTTTAAACACTTAAGCAACATAAATTTGCAGATGACAGGCTGCTAAGAAATATTATTAAATATTTTAACAAGTTCCTTGTAAATACGTCTTAAATGTTCAAACGATGGGCAGAAAGAAAAATGGCCTTGCATCAACTTATTAGAGGCAATAAACTGGACATGATTTACAGCAAAGTGGAGCAACTTAGGACACCCTTCTTTTTTCTTTTTGCCTATCCTGTTTTCCTTGTTCGTTCTGATGTGCCCAGTAAACAGCTAAGCATTGTTTAAAATGCAGTGATTTTTACAAGTCATGGGACATTGGGGTGGGAGATGAGAGAGGCAGCCCATCACTTAAACAATCACTCTGATGGCATACTGTACATCACCGAACACACTTTTAACATCTTTTCAAGTGCCCTTTTATATTTCACTGTGAAATGCTTTACATTTTGTGGTGCTGTTCTACGTGATAAATGGGAGAAGTTAAGACACCATTGTGTTTACGTGTTTGTTATGACTGTAAGTATTCTGTTATGATTATCAGTATGAAATCACTTTAATATAATGGAGCACTATTTGAGATTAGACAGAAGTGTTTGAGTTATATGTCCTCTATAACAAAACTTTAAGTCTTGCCATGGAATTTTCATGGCTTTCTCATCAACATGTCTACTGTTGAATGGCGTGATTTTGGGACAATATTAGTTACTGTTGCAGTTGATGTTTACTGTGCATAGCAAAGATTCTATTCTGGTGTCTTTCAGAAATGTCAAATCAAATGAATCAGAGCTAGTCCATTCACATTGAGGGAAAAACAATACTGCTCATATTCACTGATCTGTTGTGAAAAGAATGTGAACCAGCAATTAATGATGACATTTTTCTTTATTACAAATTTCTTATTTTGATGTCCTTCAGTCAGTATCATGGTACAGTAATGGTATCACATGATAATACCATGTTACTTTTATATTCATATACTGAACAATAGTGTTTGTATGGTTCTCCAAGTTACTTCAAAGAATGCCATGTTATTATAATGGTACAATTTCCACAAAATCCATTGTTTTGTTTGTGTATACTCTTAAAACTTAAGGACTATTTTTGAAGAAACCTTTTGTTGTCTAAAGAACCCTTTTTCCACTATAAAGAACCTTTTGTGAATGGGAAGTTTATATGGATGTTAAAGGTTCTTAACAGAACCATACATGCTAATAAATAACCTTTTATTTATGCATATATCAGGGGGAAGTGTTTTTTTTTTGAAATGTTAAAATACTTTAAAAACCAGAATAAGTCATTCGTTTGTTGATTTCCTTGAAAATTAGAACTGTCTAAAACTTTCAAAACATTGCTCTGAGTGACCCGACACATGAACTTCGTACCAAACAATAGCATTTGGGTCAGGTCTTTCTGTTTGTTTTACCAGTAGAAGACAGACGGAGAGTTTGGGAAACCTACCGTATGGAGGTTAACGTGGAGAATACCTCAGATGGACTTAACGACAGGGAAGTTCACATATGGAATGAAGCCACATGAGTACCCTATCTATGGAGAGGGTACACAGCAACAGTGGCCAAAGCAGAGCAAAGCTCTATCGAGGGGAAACCGAACAGTGGAAAGCCATCATACAGGATTACTGAGGGGGAATCACCACGCATGGAGCACTGAGCCCAAGTACACGGGCTCACTTGAAATGGGGCATACCATGAGTACAGGGCCTAGCAGTGTTACTCCTCTGCCGAGTTCGTCACCGAATTGTTCTTAAGAAATTAAAGAGGCGTCCAATGTTCACCAGTTACGGGGAACTGTTGTGGACAAGATAGCGCACATTATCACCATTGAAAGGGGAAAGGCGCAAATACAAGCGTTACACCCGACCGGCTGCCCGGCCTACCTGTTGTTATCCCGTAATACTTGGGTTAAAACTGGTTCTATGCGACGGGCTGGAAAGCGCTAACCAGTCTTCGAGCCTCTGTGCTAACAGCACCAGGGGGACTATTGGTTTTATCAGGCCCGGGGTGGGTGGTTCGCGGCAAGACAGAGCAGACACCCCACCGGGGTGGGGCAGGCGAGCGGCTCCAAGAACCACCGCACTTACTTATTTGCTGGCTTTCTTTCGATGGAGAAGAAGGGAACACAAGGTACTCGGGTCCTGGTCGTTGACCAGAAAGATGTTCAGCACCTGGCCGTCGTGAGCGCAAGGACCGGAAGGGCTGAGTATTGGAAAATTATCCAGGGACTTCGGAGTCCTGTTGGCGGCCGAGTCGCGCCATGGCAGAATGTGTTTGATGGCCTCTGTCTGCTTCTTCACAGTCGAGAATTGATGGGCGAAGTCCTCGACAGTGTTGCCAAAGAGCCCCCTTTGGGATATGGCCGCATCGAGAAAGTGAACCTTCTTGGCGTCACGTATCTCAGAAAGTTTGAGCCACAAGTGCCGCTCTTGGACCACCAAGATGGACATCGTCCGTCACAGGGTGTGCACCGTGAAGTTATTCACCCACAGAGTGAGGTCTTGCTCTTCCTGGAAGAAGGGCACTGGGGCGGGGTGTGGCCGTGAGTCACACTCCGAGCCCAGAAACCAATCATCCAGCCGTGACCACTCAGGGCAGGGCGGAGGGTTCCACTCGAGCCCAATTTACGCAGCCACCTAGGCATACACGGCTGCCAACTTAGCGTCCACATCATCCTGAGCTCTACTGCACTAGGGCAGGAGCTCAGAAGATTCGTCCTCTTCCGAAAGCAGAAGCCCACCCTTCGATGCTGCGACTGATAACTCATCTTTGTCACGAGCTCCGAACTAAACATTAAATCCTCCCTGAGGTGGACCACCTGCATCTCTCATAAAATCTACCAGGCAGAATGAGTGCGCTGGAGGGTGGGAGGACTGCAGGGATTGAACTGGTGGAAGCGCTTCCATATCCACATCTAGATGCTCGGCGACCACGCCATCTGAGTTTCAACCCAAGATGGACCGGGTCGGGAAGCAGCCACGGTGGCTTTCTGCTTCATAAAGAAGGAAGAGAGCCATGACTGCAACATTCTCATGGGCATGTTCTCGCAGTGAGAACATGACCCCTCCACAAAAGCTGCCTCGGCATGCTGGTGAGCCAAGCACTCGAGACAAATTTCGTGGCCATCCGGTGGGGAGAGATAACGGCCACACCCAGTAGCAAAGCACACAAAAAGATGACAATCTTTTGTGCAAGCTATTTTAGGGGAAATATACTCTTTTAGAATATACTCTTTTAGACCTGTGGACTCTGACATATGCACCGTAATTCCAGCAGACAGCAAGGTGATGGGACGAACACACACATGCATGTCTCTGAAGTACAAGTCTGAATGAGTGGTGCACGCCATCTCCTTTTATACCCGTATGTCTGGGGCGGAGAGCTGCATGCAAATTCCACTCGCCAATTTTCATTGGCCTTTTCTGTATAAAGAAAAGGTGATTGGGGCTCTCAAGAGCGAACCCCTATTGTCACTACATTGATACTACGTCGAGTGAGTGACAGACAGGGAATAGTAATTATTTTTGCAATTCTGTTTGGTGCCACTAGTACACACTTTGCCTTACAAGAAATGCTGTATTAAAATATTGTTTAATAACAATCACCAGCTTTTACTGCTGTTGGAATGGAAAAGAAAGTTTCATTCTCTTGCATATGTGAAAAGAAGCTTGAGTTTGATAGTTACTAGTTGTTCTTTGAAACCAAACCTATTAGTCTCTTCCTCTTTCAAAGCCTCCTCACTGCTGCAGCTCTGGGGCTTTTAGTTAATCGTCACATCATGCCACTAATTTGTTTTATTAAAATGTCCAATAAGCTTCCTGTTTCTAAAAATTGTCTAGATAATGACACAGTAATGGAAACGGGTGCATCGTTTGTGGTCATTACCAAATATTACAAGCTGGGAACTGGGAATAGAATGAATTCACTGAAACACATGTCTGCTACAGTGCTTAAGTGGCCTTATGTTGCTTAATCACAGTCACAGATTTGGTCTGCAGTGTTTTGTGGGGAAATGCTTTCAATTTTCTTTGTCTTTGAGTTGAGTCAGGCATTGCTTCAGAACTTAAACACAGTTTTAGATTTGGCTTATTTGATCAAAGTGAATGATAATTTATTTGAGAAATGTAGTGTGGTCCAAAAGTCTGAGACCTCTTTTTTTTTCCTTTTTTCTTTGTTTAAACCTGGAAATAAATAAAAAAATGTCGGATTTAAAAAAAAAAAAAATTAAACAAAGAAATACTATAATACATTGTGAAGATTTTGTAATATTTCTAGGTAACAAATTAAATATAAGAACATTTTCACAAAAGTTCAGATTTATTTAAAATAATGTTGGGATAATATGTATCATCAAGTTTTGCAAAGTTGTGGAGTCCATGTCAACTAAAGTCCATGCTGTCTTTAAAGAAAAAGGGCACATGCAAAATATTAAGACATTTTGAAATTATTGTTATTTTTTTCAACTAAACTTTTCAATTAATTTGTTATGCTGATAATGTGATTGTAATAAAAAGTATTAATTTAGTAGAGAATGCAATATTAAAGCATTGATAACACTTAAGGTTCTATTTGTTAACATTAGTTAATGCATTAGGTGAATTAACATTGAACAATATATATTTTTTGCAGCATTTATTAATCTTTGTAATGCTAGCTGGTAATGTTAGTTCATAGTGTATTAACTAATGTTAACATATGCAACTTTTGATTTGAAAAATGTATTACAAAACAGTATGTTGAAATGAACATTAACCAAGATTAATAGATGCTGTAAAAATATAGTTCATTGTTAGTTTATGTTAAAGAAAATAATGTTAACAAATAGAACCTTATTGTTAAATTGTTACCAAAGAAATTTCACTAGTGGTCTTTTGGACCACAGTTTATCTCATCAACTTCTACTACAAAGTATGACAGACACTCTCCAGCAAAGACCATTTGTTTTGCCAATACGTGCCCATGTGACATTGATCTAAATCAGATTCTGTGTTGTCTGACTGGTTGGCCCCACAGGGTAGTGGCTGTATTTTTTGACCTGGTCCCCTCGATGTGTGTTGTTGTCCATTGCTGTCCATGTGCATCAGTCTTTACAGCTGCAGTAAGGTGACGGCTGCCTTGTCAGCAATGCGCATCTCCTCTCTCCAAGCACTCTTCAAGTTTTTTTGCCTGCTTGGCAGAATACGAGTGTGTTCCTTGCTGTAACCTTGCCACCAGCTCATGTGTGTGTTTTCTCCCAGTCAAAAGACTAGTGATGACTCAAGTCACACCAAGTGAACCTCCAGGGTAAAAAGTACGAAATGGGGGAGAAGAGAGGACTGATTAGGAAGCACGTTTAAATACACAATCTTACACTGATTATGCTTAATAACCCCAAAACGTGTAAGGTCATGTACTGTAAAATCATATTGTGTTCTTTTATCATGTCATAAAATGTCATTAACAGGTTTAAGCACAAATGCACAAAAATCTGATTTGGTTTTCAAATCCGATCTTTAGGACTGTCGATTTAGATTTGTTTGTTCAGATAGTCAATATCTACATTGGTTGCTATAGTCATCAAGTAAGTGTCAGCATGAAACCACTTTCTCATACATCAACTGAAAATAACTGTCAGTATGGAAAGAGAGGATGGAAAATTGGTGATTTTGCCAGGAGAATATATATGCAATACATTATGCATTCTTGCATATATTGTGTCCATAACTGCTCACTTGTTCACTCATTCACTGTTCAGCGCATTTCATCTGATTCTGTTTAGCACGTATATTGTCCGATTTTAAACCACATGTGTCTGATTTCATGTTTTTTTTTTTTTTTTTTTTTTGCTATTCACACTACCAAAAACTAAATGGTTTTGAGTTAATAATGGCAAAAAAATCAGATTTTTTTGCTGCCTTTCTGAACAGAGAGCTAGATGCTGTTACCAGATTTCACTCTAGATATGTTACTTGGATTCCAGTGGCCTATTCAGAGTGTGCATGTTTTGTGCACAAGTCTGTTTAAGTTTTGACGTCAAAATCGGAGTAAACCTGACGATTTCAAAATCTCATATAAATATGATTTTCATGCATTTTTGCATTTTTAGAATGAGATTATTTTTATTAGTTATCAGTGTTTTATTGTACATTTAAATGCATTCAATGTTAGATGTGGGTGGGTTGGATGAGGAGCTTCAGGATGCAGGACTAAAAGCTTAGGCAGCTCTCATCTTGGGTCATTCGATTAGACTGTCTCATGCACAGGAAGTGCTGAAAGGCACTGGCGATTGTATCACTATGAGGAGCACTGCCCGTAGATCAGAAGATAGTTGCCAGTACTTCCCTTCAAATACCAAAGTGGTCTTCAATTCAGTTAGAGCAGGGCTGCTGTATATCTCTCTCTCTCTCTCCCTCCCTCCCTCCTTCTCTCTCAAAAAACTCTTCCCCTGAGGTCCTGATTAGCAGGGTTAAGCACAAAGGGCCTTGTGTTGGTATTTCTGTGATCGCTCGTGTGCGCCACACATGCATTTTTTAAACCATTTATTTTCCTGACACCACCATATGGTGCAGCAACTTGCCAGTGTCTTCAGTTGCAGTTGCATTGGAAATGTGGTGCCTTGATCATGTTTTAACTTCACTGAAGCTTTGCATCAAGCACTTTTTGGGTTTTGACAATATATTGAGCATGCCAAGAATCTTGACTACATTATTCTGAACCAAATGGAACTTTTAAAATGTATTTCACTACAGATTAGAATACATGCTGTAAAATGTAATTTGTAACATATTCGGTTAGATATATCAAGGTCAGTAATGTAATCTAAATGCTTTGGATTACATCTTCAGAGTTGTTTTACTTGTTTTGAATATACTATAAACGTAAAACTATACTATAAACTATAAAGTTAATAATAAGTGAAAAAAAATGTAGGTACAGCGAGACAGTTTGTAAAAAAAAAAAAAAAACATTCGCTGAAAAATGCCTGAATATCCTTCTGTGGATCTAATGTGGATTTACTAGATTAAAAAAAATGTCATTGTGCCTAGTAACAGGTGCATGTTAAAGGGTTAGAAATATAATTTTAGCTTAGCATAAAGCTAAAATTTACCATGAAAATTTACACAATGTTAACTATTTCTGCTGCTCCAACCTATCTATAAAACCCAACAGTGTACACAAAAACATATTTTTCTGATTGTACATGGATTCTCTCTGTTATGCTCCCAGAGGGAAAGATCCTCAATAGTTGGGTTTCCATCCAAATATTTTTATGCACATTTTGAAATTGCGCATAAGAAATCCTGAATGTAAGCGTGAAATGTAATATGCTAATACACTCTCTAAATTCCCTTATTATTTAATGTGCTAGGAGGAGGTTGATTTTCATGAGTATCACATTATTTAAAATGTGCAATAAGGTGATGGAAAAAGTTTATTCGCAAAACAATGACTGTGACAGGGCGGAGGGCAGGGCCGCATCATGATTCCACACACCCGACCCCTAATTAGGCTAATTAAGACTCGGAGAGGGATAAAGGCCAACTGGAAGCTGCAGTGCAAGAGACATTTACGGACAGCTGTCCAACACCTGTGTGTGTTTGTCTTTTTGTTTAGATCTTCATTAAAATATTATTTATATCGTCAAGCCGGTTCTCACCTCCTCCTTTCCATTAATCCCTTTACACTGATGCCGAAATCCGGGAAGGAGGAGGGATGCGCCTCCGATCCGTCTGGGGCGGCACGGCTGTTGTCCATTAGAGGGTGGAGGAGTGGCCGAGGACCAAGCTACGGCGTATCAGAGAACCAGCGAGGAAGTGTTTTTTTTCTCTCTCTCGCTTCCACTGCCACTCCGTGTTGGCCTTTCCCTATCTTTTTAAAATGTTTTTGTTAATTTGGCACAATCGCTGTTACTGCGTGTAGGTGCCATATTTTTTTTTTTTGTTTCCCTCAACTTGTCCCCTCCCTCATCCAGGTAGATGGGGATGACCTGCCGGCAGTTGGTGCGGAAGGCTCGCCCCTCCCCAGGGAAAGGGTGTGGGGGAGGGGGGGGGGGGGTGTGGTCGTGATTCGGCACACAAGGCCGACTGGAAGGGATAAAGGCCGACTGGAAGCCGTACCGAGAGAGAGAGATTTACGGACAGCTGTCTTCTCTAGCCGGTTCTCGCCTCCTCCTTTCCCTTTAATCCCGGTTTCAGCACCAGTGTGAAGCGATTGATGGAAAGGAAGAGGCGAGGACCAGCTTGATGATATAAATAATAGTTTAATGAAGAACTAAACAAAAAGACAAACACACACAGGTGTCGGACAGCTGTCCGTAAATCTCTCTCTCTCTCTCTCTCTCTCTCTGTCTCTCACTCTCACTGCTGCTTCTAGTCGTCCTTTTTCCCTCTCTGAGGCTTGATTAGCCTGATTAGGGGCTGGGTGTGCGGAATTACAACCTGGCCCTGCCCTCCACCCTGCCTCAATGATGTTTTGTGCATTTGTGCATGAATTAAGAGTATGTAATAGCTTGATGTTACTGGCCCAGTGAAAGGTCTGACATTGGGACATAATACTTCTTACATGCTTCTTACAATGTTAACGCACAGCTGGTCTTTAAAGTGGGTCCTCACAATCCATCAGAACAGGTTCGAGTACGGGTTCTCCTGGGTTTGTGGAAGCTGGTGGCGTGTAGTCATCGCAGCCATTTCACCCCTCATTATATCAGAAATTACATTTATTCTGTGGCGTCTCCTGGCAGCATGAAATAAAATGAGGTACAATTGCTCCAGTCCTGCAAATACAACTCTCCCCAAAGCAAGGAGATCATTCAGCTTCTCCATCAAGGCTAGGCAGCTCCCTCAAGATAATGTACATGATGTATTGGATAGTAACGTGCAACGATAAGAATTTTCTGTAGTCTAATTTTAAGAAATGCACTTAAAAAATGCTAAACATTTAGATGGAAACCCAGCTACTGTCGCCATATCCACCTTTTTCACTCATAACAGTGTGAAAGTGGCCTCTGTCTTCTCAGATGAATGTAACACGTAATAAGAAAGTTTCACCACTGTTCAAATGTTTTTTGGATCACATAATTTATGGATAAATGTTTTCTAAGCGAATAGACTAAATATTAATATTAAACAAATGTCAATAAAATGGAAAGTAGTCCTCTTCGAGTCTAGTGCCTAAAACCCCCTTTATCACAGTAAAATCGCTTATTCCTTTAATAAAATGGCAGCAACAGCAATATAATAAACACTAATGTTAAATAATTACATTTATGATCAAAACTAAACATAAACAGTAAAATCTTAATAAAAGATTCAACTGCCAAGTAATATGGTCAATTAGTCTAACTATTGGCTATTTACAGTTGTTCATTAATATACTATAACTAATGTGCTGTCACAAGGATGCTTATAACGGCTTCAAAAGTGGCTCATCTAATCAGATTTTGTTGCAGGTATTATAAGAGCTTATTAGAACTTGTTGCTTTTAAAAACAACGGGAAAAGCAATATGATAAAATATGCCAATGGCAACAAATAGTTACATTTATTGATAATTAATAATGGTAATAAACCTTTGCGCTAAGTGGTATAGTTTGTTAGCCTAACTGCAGGCTGTTTATGGTTGCCAAGCAATATCGCAGCTTGGCACATTAATATAGAATGTGCGTTTATCTGCGATTTCAAACATGACTCAACCAATCAGAATTTAAAGTTGGAACTGTCCATTTTAAAATAATTTATTCACAAATAGTCATTATTGTCTAATACAAAGCACAAAGAAAAAAAAACATCTGCATACACATTTACAAAGAGCGACATCAATTTTGCACTATGGGGCGAAGAAGATCTCTCACAATGTGAGTCCAATGTGAGGGGGACGAAGCTTGGGAAGGCCCTGGAAAAATGGGGTCCTGATCTCTCAGAAATGCCACAATAAATCGCAGCGCCTCCCTATGCACGGATGATTAATTGTGCTCCTAAACTGCCCTGATTTGTGGGGGCACCTTGCCGATTTTATCTGCCACTGTTAACATTTTCATTCCTGCATTATCCATGCCACTCTGGGACCAGGAAGTGCTACAAACAAATGGCCTGAGGGCTTAGCATAAACAGCAGCTGCCTCCAGAGCAAAAACTGTGAGAGATGCAGTAACAGAGAAAACAAAACATCATTCTTTTTGTGCTCTCAAATCATGCGCTACTGTACAGACCACTGGCCGAGCTATAATACAGGTCTATAGTGTTAAACGGTGCACTGCTATGATATTTTGGCTTGACAATCTATTTGAATATCAATGGTCAAACCATAATGCCTGTCTTAAGCTTAACCAATTTTTTCATTTCACTGAAATACAAATTGCACATTGTTTTTTTTTTCTCTCTTAATAAATAAATATTTCATTGTTAAATATTCGTAACCTCTTCAAGTTCACTCATTCAGAGTACAAGTTTAAAAATGACATACATATCCAAACCTAAATTATATTACTTTGGACAATAAGCATAACCCTAGCCTCTTTTAAAAGTAGACTCTTGTGATTTGTTTTCCTTAAAAAATGAATAAAATTCAAAATAAATGAAAGTTGTTAAGAAAAGCTCAAAGTTTTGTATTTTTTAAAAAAAAAATTATTTACTGTATATGGTAAATTAGATTCCTCTGGTTAATCAGGCCAACTAGTGCAACAAATTCTCTTGGCAAACTGTTGATTTCAGGGCTGTGGAAAATGTTGGAACACTCACCTTTTTGTTCTAGAGTCATTTCAGTGTTACCTTTACCCTTGTGTCTGAAATAATTGTTCTGTGCAATTATGAATGTTTCCCCAAGCTTCATTTTTTATTCGATTTTTTTTGCAGACTGAAGTACAGTAAGTCCCCTTGTATTTTGCGACATTCATTGTTCTTAGTCTTCCCAGTCTCTGATATTTAAAGCATTATTTTTTTCATCTTGGTCTAATCTAACCAGAAATTATATGGATTCATGCAAACTTTGAGAGCCAAACTTTCACTTTGTTTTTAAGAGTGTATGATCTTATATAGCTTCTCCTATTTGATAATTGAACTAATAGTGCCCACTGGGACATCCAAACACAGAGATTGTTTTGTAGTCTTTTCCTAAACTACACATTTTTTTTATTTTTATTTTTTTCATATTTTTCATGCAAATGTCTTTTATATTCACAATAATACTCCATCCAGATAATCCAATAAATAAGTAAATTATAAACAATGTAGAGACAAACTATAATACATTTGTTTTTATATGTGTTATTTTGATCTATCGTTACACAAATACTGATATTAATAAAATGTGTATTTATGAAAATTACACAAAAATTATTTACTTTGTGTTTGATTCAAAACTAAATGTCTGATTTTTAAGTAAAGAGCTTCATTAGGTTGTGCAAAATGGCCCAAGAAGTAAACAAGAAGGGTCTCAAGAACATTATGATTGTTTTGTATAATTTGTCTTTTTATGATTTTACAGGCACAGTTCCCTTATAAATTGTAGTCGATAATTAACTTTCATTTTCACAAGCCATGAAAATTTATTCCCTCTTTCACAATCTGACCAGACGTCTGTTTACTTGCATAAAAAAAATGTGTAATGCCACTTCTCTCATTGGTTGATGAGTCCTCCACTTGCTCTGAGGCAGCACTGTGTTTGTGTGTGTGTGTGTGTGTGTGTTTGTTTGTTTGAGATGGGATTGACGTTTAGGAGAGCATGTCAGCTCTTTTAACGTCACAGAGAAGTCAGTGGCTTGTCAGGTCTCCCCTCCCTCACTGCATCCTAGCAATGCAAATCTATGCAAATGACATCTCACTGTTGGACAGTTCTCTGCAGGCCAGCACTGCATGAATGAGTTACTCATTTGAAAGAAAACTACTTCTAAACGGTGCCGATTAATTAAATGAAGCAAATGTATAAAGTACAATATTAGCTGATTGACTAATTTGTCTCACATACAGTAAAACCCAATTTTATTGGGAAAATTATGTAAATATGCTGCTTTAAAAATGGTTCATTGGTTAAATCTAAGTTGCCATATAATATAGGCCTACACTGAAAAATTAGGCTACAGAATAATAGAATTCTAAATTACAGTGAAAATCTGTATTATAATTAACAAGCAAGACATACTTTTACCGTAAAATATTATAAAATATATTATTTATCGGTACATTTTTTATTTTATTTTATCTCTTTTGGTTAACTCTTTTGGTTTTACCATAAAATATTATAAAATATTTTTTATTGTAATACAATACATAACACTAATAATTTATGATAAAAAAGGTAAAATCCAATTTCAACAAGCCCATGCGTCATTATCACACTTTATTATATAATTTTGTATTGTATTTTAGATGTTATGTTGTATATTTTTACTGTGAATTTCTGGGAACCACAGCTGCCTTTTGGTTTTTACCATAAATTCAACAGGGTTTTTTTTTTTTTCAGTGCTGGTACCATTTTCAAGCAAATTAATTTTCTATATTTGCTTTTTGAAAATCAAATGAGAAATCAAGGTTACGCATAATGGACAAGCGAATGCAGCACAGTTACACAGAGGCACTAATACTGTCTGTTGATGTGATGTGAAGCTACTCTGGCACACTTTTCACAGTTAGTTTATCTCTTCATTTTGGGAGAGCTCTCTTTTGGTTAACATAATGTGGCTGTTGCACAGAGCATTGAGACAGGCCTGATATTGTTTTTTTTATGACTTGACCATTGAATTATTAGTTTCCTTTTTGATTAATAATTGTTTTTTCAGTCCCATCAAACGAGCTAAACACACATTTTTGTGTGTGGTTGCCATTTCCTGATGCTGTCTGGGTCTTAGTGTGTGAGGGAAGAATATAATACTTTATTGTATTTACTGTAGTTTCGCAAGAGGTAAGAGACAATAAACTGTTAAAGTTATGGATTAATTTAGTTAAAAATTGCAAGAAGGCCGGAAATGGTTTGTTGGGCACAGGGTTGTCACAATACAAACATTTTAGTAGTCAATACTAGAATAAATTGTGTTTTGGTATTGCAATAAATTTTGATACCACAGCAAAAAAAAAAAACTATTGAACAAACTCTTTCATTTAAAAAGTTAGATATTAATATAAATATTAACAAATTAAATTAAAACAGCCATTAAATATTTCTCAAATAAGTAAATATTCAAGTACATTTTAAGTAATTAAAGGAAAATTCCATGTTCAATTCAAGTTAAGCTCAATTGACATTTGTGGTATAATGTTGTTTACCATAAAAATTATTTAGATTTTTCCCTCATTTTCTTTAAGAAAGATATAAAACAGTGAGGCACTTAGAATGGAAGTGAATGGGGCCAATTTTTGGAGAGTTTAAATGCAGAAATGGGAAGCTTATAATTGTATAAAAACACTTGCATTAAATCTTCTGTTAAAACATGTGTATATTTTGAGCTGTAAAGTTGTTTATATAGATTTTTTTTTTTAGATTTTTATGGCAATGAAAATGTAGAATTGGGTATTACTAAGACAATTAGTGCTTTTAAAATTTACCATCTCTATATGTCAATCAATCTTGTTGTCTGGCCGATTTAAAATTGTTCTGTTGATTTGTTGTTTACTGATTTGAGCAAATGCACAATATGTCTTATAAACTGTGTAATTGTGTTTATTTTCATAAACAGTATAATAAAAATCAGAAGCATATTGTAGCTTGGCTGTGAATATACTTTTCTGCAATATGTGAGCTGTGAGCTTGGAAGATTTATTAGGTGTGAGAGATATTGCCATTTATGCTGATTTCGGTTGAAACAAAAGGGTTTGTGGGATCGCTGTGTTATCAATGTAGGTGGAATATTTTAAGGTGTAGAAGCTATAACCTTTCACTGTATTCCTTCCTCTCAAATATTAAGTCACTGACTATGGCAATGGCTGAGCTGAAATGATGAAATATAGATTCACTGTTGTGGGTGTTGTTTTTCTAATGGTGCGCTCTGCATAGAAATTCTTGCTCCTTCTGCTTGACATGTTGATAAAGCATTTGTCGGTGAAGGCAGCAAATATTTTAGGTATCTGTGAGTGTGATGCACATCTGTCTAACAGCCCCAGGGCCAGACCCCGCACACAACAAGGCAACAAATGCTGATCCGGGCCTTCTCTGCGGCAAAATAAAATATGGCCTAAGTTTTCATTAAGGTGCTATTGATTAGCTTTTCCTTGCATTGAGTTATGGGCAACATTAAATAAAAAGGAAAATATTTTTATGACTTTTCACAGGCCATTCCAGAACCAGCATGCATTTCACTCGCCAGCCCGGCGTTTTGTTTTCTAATTTCAAGTTGTTGTTGCAAAGAAAGCTCATTGTGTGTGTGTGTGTGTGTGTGTGTGTGTGTGTGTGTGTGTGTGTGTGTGAAAATAGAGTGTTAATGGGATAGTGCATGCAAAAATGGTAAGTCCTTCATCTTTTACGCAACCTCATGTCATTCCAAACCTGTATGATTCCGTAGAGCACAAAATAGATGTTAGTCAGGATCTCACACTGCTCTTTTGCATATAATTGCATATTCCCCGTCTGTCGCTCACTTCGACGTCGTGTCAAAGAAGCGACACTAGGGGTCTCTCTTGAGCAATGCCACTGATCTATGAAAAAAGACCAATGAGAGTTGGCAAACAGTATTTGCATACCCCGCCCCTGGATACGGATATAAAGGCGAGGGAAATATGCTCGTTCATTCAGTCATTTTCTTCGGAGCCGATGGTCGTGTATGCAGCCAGCTGCGTGTAACACAACTGACATCCTGCTTCTATCCTCTGACGCTCTGCTTTGCTGTTGGATCTACGGCACACTTCAGCGGCTTTTCTCTTCACTAAACGGCATGCAGCTTTGCCCCTGGGTGCTTCGACAGCGCAGAGTTAAAAGAGTTTTCCTTATAAAGAGCAATTTTTCTCTGTAAAAAGTTTAATTCTCTAAAAGAGCAATACACTGCGCATTGAACGTCCTTTTCAGGACGCGTCTTTTTAAAGATGCCATTCAACCCCTGTGTAGTTCCTGGATGCAGTAGTGTGCTCTCTGCTTCAGATGGCCACAGGCGCTGTCTCGTGTGTCTGGGCGCCGATCACACCGAGGCAGCGTTTGTGGATGGTTCATGCTCTCACTGCGAGAGCATGACCATGGCAACATTGCGGTCGCGGCACGCTTTCAATAGAAAGCATGCCACTCCAGCCGCCCCCCCATATCTCTCCTTCTTCCCACTGGATTGAGGACGATGTGGCTGGCGATGGAGGCAAATTGGGGAGGGCAGCGGGTGCAGTTCCGCCGGGTACGCCCCATCGGACCACCCGCCCCCCGACACGCTCGTTGACCCCCGTCCGGCCTCGAGGCAACGGCGACTCGCCTCCGGGCTGGTCTGCCTATCCCCTGGAGCTTGAGGTGGATGAGCTTGCCGCTCCTTCGGAGAGCGCGGCGTCTGACGCTGACGCCTCCCCTAGGCTGGCGCCTTCGTGCCAGCACGCCCAGGCTGAGGCGGACGTGCAGATGTCCGACATGCTTGCCCGGGCCACCGTCAGTGTCGGGTTAGATTGGAACCCTCCACCCGACTGGTTCCTGGGGTCTGGGCGCCGCCCACAGCCATGTGGATAGGGCCGTTGCGTCCATCTTTGTCCCGGTAACCCTACCACCTGGAGCGGGCACCCTATACTCCCTTCCAAGGCCTGTAGGTCGACATCCTCGTTAAACACCAAAGCCTACAGCGCCACGGGACAGGCCGCTTCTGCCTTGCACGCCATGGCCATCCTGCAAGTCCACCAGGCCAAGGTGCTCAGAGATCTGCACGAGGGTAGCCCTGACCCCGATGTGCACAGGAACTGCGCTCAGCGACCGACCTCGCCCTCAGAGCCACGAAGGTCACCGCGCAGGCACTCGGGCAGGCAATGGCCACCCTTGTGGTCCAGGAACGTCATCTCTGGCTCAACCTGGTTGAGATGCGTGAGGCCGACAAAGTTCGCTTCCTCGACACCCGTCTCCCAGTTTAGCCTCTTTGGCAACACCGTTGAGGACTTCGCCCAGCAGTTCTCTACGGTGAAAAAGCAGACGGAGGCCATCTCTCATATCATGCCTCGCCGCAAACCTGCCGCCAAGGCCACTGCCCCATCTGCTCGCCGAGGCCTTCCCCCTGCGGCCAAGAAATCTGCTCCGCCTCAACCTGGGTCCAGCTCACAGCCCCAGCGTCGAGCACACTGCAGGAAGCAGACGCCCCCGTCTCTCGGACCCCCTCGAGGACCCGTAAGGCTCCCTGCGACAGAGATGTTAACTCTGGAGGTGGCAAGACCGCTCCGTCCCCCGGTGGAGGGCCGGGAGGAGAATCTTTTGTTCTTAAACAATTTTCATTTGCCACCCCCCTTAGATACCCACATTCTCAATAAAAAAGCTATTTCCTATGTCTCTGGGTCACCTGGCCCACAAATGCCGTTCTCACGGCACTCTGCCACCAGATCTCAACAGTCCCGGCTTCCTGGACACGGACCACCCGTCTTCAGCCCCACGACTGTTCCCCGGCCGGCTGGTTCCGACGAGTCTAGAGTACGCCTACCCTGGACCACCTCCTCAGTTGCCAACCTGCCCCCTGCCGGGTGTGCGGAGCAAGGTAAGTGCCTTCGTCCCTTTGGTGCCCCTAGCGCAGAGGTTGGACGCGTGGCTTTCACTTCCCAACCCATCTCGCTGGCTGGCCCGGACCATTCCACTCGGTTACGCAATTCAGTTTGCCAGGCCCCCGCCCCCCTTCATGGGCGTCCGCTTTTCCGCAGTATACGGCGAATATGCCCAGTCCCTGTGCGTGGAAATCGCTACTCTTTTGTTCAAAGACGCGATAGAGCCTGTCCCTCCAACCAAGATGAAGAAGGGTTTCTACAGCCCTTACTTCATCGTACCCAAGAAAGGCGGCGGCTTATGACCAATCTTAGGCCTGCGAGTTCTCAACCAAGCGTTGCACAAACTCCCGTTCAAAATTCTCATGCAGAGACACATCTTAAACTGCGTCCGGCATCTAGATTGGTTCGCAGCAGTAGACCGGAAGGACACGTACTTCCACGTCTCCATTCTGCCTCGACACCGCCCCTTCCTGCGGTTTGCGTTCGATGGCCAGGCGTATCAGTACAAAGTCCTCCCCTTCGGCCTGTCTCTGTCCCCTCGCGTCTTCACGAAAGTCGCAGAGGCAGCTCTTGCCCTGCTCCGAGAAGCCGGCATCCACATACTCAATTACCTCGACGACTGGCTTATCCTGGCCCACTCGCGAGAGTTACTATGCACTCACAGAGACCAGGTGCTCAGGCACCTCAGGGCTTCAGGTCAACTGGGAAAAGAGCAAGCTTACTCCAGTCCAGAGCATCTCTTTTCTCGGTATGGAGTTAGACTCGGTCTCAATGTCGGCACGCCTCACCAACGAGTGTGCCCAGTCAGTGTTGAGATGCTTCGCCGCCTTCAGGCCAGGCACAACGGTCCCTCTAAAACTTTTCCAGGGGCTCCTGGGGCATATGGCGTCCTCCGCAGTGGTCGGGACGCTGGGGTTGATGCATATGAGACCGCTTCAACACTGGCTACAGACCCGAGGCACGCATCATGTGACAATCACTGCCGCCAAGCATTCAAACCTTGGACAGACCTCTGTTTCTTACGGGCAGGAGTACCCTTACAGTAGGTGTCCCGACGCGTCCTGGTCACGACCGACTCCTCCAGATCGGGTTTGGGCACCGTTTGCAACGGGCACGCAGTAGCAGGCCGTTGGAAAGGTGCCCAGCTGCGTTGGCATATCAACTGCCTCGAGTTGTTGACCGTCCTTCTGGCCCTGCGGAAGTTTCTCCTGTTATTTCGAGACAAACATATCCTGGTCAGGTCGGACAGCACCACTGCGGTGGCGTACATAAATCGCCAAGGCTCCCGCCACATGTCTCAACTTGCCCGTCATCTCCTCCTTTGGAGCCTTTGGAACTCAAGTCGCTACGCACCACTCACATCCCCGGCAACCTCAATGTGATAGCAGACACGCTGTCACAACAAAGCTTGCCTGGTGGAGAGTGGAGGCTTCATCCCCTCTCGGTTCAGCTGATCTGGGAACGGTTCGGCAAGGCCCAGGTAGACCTGTTTGCCTCCCGAGAGACCTCCCACTGCCCGCTCTGGTACGCCTTCACAGAGGCTCCCCTCAGGGCAGATGCACTGGCACACAGCTGGCCAGTGGGGCTGCGCAAGTACGCATTCCCCCCAGTGAGCCTTCTTGCACAGGTGCTGTGCAAGGTCAGGGAGGACGAGGAACAAGTCACTCTTGTGGCTCCTTACTGGCCCACCTGGGCCTTGTTCTTAGACCTTGTACTCCTCGCGACAGCCCCTCCCTGGCGAATTCCCCTGAGGAAGGACCTTCTTTCTCAGGGACGGGGCACGCTCTGGCATCCGCATCCAGACCTTTGGAACCTCCACGTCTGGTCCCTGGAAGGGACGTGGAAGATCTAGCTGGTCTACCACCCACGGTCGTAGCCACGATCAACCAAGCCAGAGCCCCTTCTACCAGGCAACTCTACGCCCTGAAATGGTGTCTGTTCGTGAATTGGTGTTCTTCCCGGGCAGAAGACCCACAGAGGTGCGCAGTTAGGTCGGTGCTCCTGTTCCTACAGAAGAGGTTGGAGGGGAGGCTGTCCCCTTCCACCTTGAAGGTGTATGTTGCCGCTATCGCAGCTCACCACGACCCAGTAGACGGCAAGTCCCTGGGTAAGCACGACTTAATCGTCAGGTTCCTAAGAGGTGCCCGGAGGCTAAATCCCTCCCGGCCAAACCTATTCCCCTCCTGGGATCTCTTGGTGGTCCTTGCCGATCTTCAGAGATCCCCCTTCGAGCCGCTAAAATCAGCTGGACTCAGGGCCCTCTCCCTAAAGACGACCCTGCTGATCGCGCTCGCCTCCATCAAGAGGGTCGGGGACCTGCAAGCGTTCTCTACTAATGACACTTGCCTGGAGTTCGTTCGGGCAGACACACCTGTGATCCTAAGATCTCGACCGGGCTATGTGCCCAAGGTTCCTACCACGCCCTTCAGAGATCAGGTAGTGAACCAGCAAGCGCTGCCCCGGGAGGAGGCAGACCCAGCCCCCTCACTGCTGTGTCTGGTACGTGCTTTGCGTGCCTACCTGGAACGCACCCAGAGCTTCAGACACTCTGAGCAGCTCTTTGTCTGCTTTGGGGGACAGCAGAAAGGGAATGCTGTCTCCAAACAGAGGCTGTCCCAGTGGGTGGTGGATGCCATTCAGTTGGCCTATCACACCCAGGCCATGCCACCCCCCCCTTCGGGTCCAAGCCCACTCTACCAGGAGTGTGGCACTCTCATGGGCACTGGCTAGGGGCACCTCCCTAACAGACATTTGCAGAGCTGCGGGCTGGGCAACACCTAATACCTTTGCGAGATTTTACAATCTCAGGGTTGAGTCAGTCTCATCCTGTGTTTTCTCAGGTCCGAGCCAGTAGAACTCGGTACACGTCGACGGTCTGACCGGGTGAATCGCTTGCGTCCAGCACCCTTTCCCTCTGTCGAGGAAAAACAGTGTGCCTACTTCCCAGGAGACCCCTTTTAGGTTCCTGGTCGATTCCTCCCTAGCCCTCTTGGTTCCGCAGTTCAGCAAAGGAACTTGCCGACCCAGTCCACTACGGGTACCCCAGGCTACCCCTACTGGAATAGGTGCTCCACAGATCAGGCCTCCTACGCGGACTCCTCCTGTGTTTACTTCCGCGGTACGGTCACCTTATGAGCTGACCCGCGTCTCCCTTAGGCAGTCCTTCGCTGCCCTCCGGTCGCCGTGTTGTAGCAACTCCCCCCTCCTCGAGGCTGGATCTACCACCACGCCATTCTTCCCACTTGTGACCGAAGAGGCCATGTGATGTATTTTGCCACCTCTACCTCCCCTTTCGGGCGGGTGTGGCCTCCGCAGGGTCTTTTCCCCCTTAAAGAATAGGAATTCGGGTAAGACCCCCTTCCCTCGATGCGGTAAGGGCCCCGGCTGCTCTTGCTCTATGCCGAGAAAAAGGCTTGGCCCGTTCCCTAGTTGGAAGCGTCGCCCTGTTCCCCTCTAGGGTAA
Organism: Moxostoma hubbsi; assembly: GCA_032164185.1. Lineage (NCBI taxonomy): Eukaryota > Metazoa > Chordata > Actinopteri > Cypriniformes > Catostomidae > Moxostoma > Moxostoma hubbsi. Next base: position 27,200,004 of record JAVLUX010000020.1, on the reverse strand, counting down.
CCAAAAGGATCCCGACGACTTTTTTTGGGCATTGGGGAAGAGTACGTGCAGCCTGAACACAGTTGGTTGCTTGTGCACGTGAAATACCTGCCCGCTTCTGTGTCAGCAGCACACGTACACAGCTCAGCGCATGGTGTGATTTCAAGTGGACCCCTAGTGTCGCTTCTTCGACACGATGTCGAAGTGAGCGACAGACGGGGAACGTCTTGGTTACGTATGTAACCTCCATTCCCTGATGGAGGGAACGAGACGTCGTATCTTCCAGGCCACTTCGCTGAGCCGAGCCACTGAGGTGGCCAGAACACTCCCGGCTCCTCAGAAAAATCCTGAATGAACGAGCGTATTTCCCTCACCTTTATGTCCGTATCCGGGGGCGGGGTATGCAAATACTGTTCGCCAACTCTCATTGGCCTTTTTTCATAGATCAGAGGCATATTCGGTGCTCAAGAGAGACCCCTAGTGTCTCTTCTTCGACACGACGTCTCGTTCCCTCCATCAGGGAACGGAGGTTACATACTTAACCGAGACGTTCATGGTGACCAGGGACTGTAAAACGTTAAAAATTATGAAAAAATGTCGTGGGTCTGTGTAGCTCAGCAAGTAAAGACGCTGACTACCACCCCTGGAGTTGCAATTTCGACTCCATTGCATGCTGATTGACTCCAGTCAGGCTTCCTAAGCAACCAAGTGGCCCAGTTGCTAGTGTGGGTAGTGTCACATTGGGTTAACCTCCTCGTGGTTGCCATAATGTGATTGAGATTTTTTTTAGCTACTATGGAGTGGAGGACTTTCAGTGAATAACAAATTAAGTTGGTACTTGTTATTCTACTTGGAGATGGGCAGCCTCAATTCTTTTTTGTTTTATTGAAAAGTACAGAATCAACTTTCTGCTAAACCTCTTTTTTTCAGAAGTAGAAAGAAAGTCATACAAGTTTGGAATGACACGAGGGTGAGCAAATGCTTACAAAATTAAAAATGTAGTTGAACCTTACCTTTAAAAGAAGATTTTTCTGTGTGGATTTATGTTCAGCACGCTTCCAGAACATATCCTACAGTACACTGTTTTTACGCTGTCATCAAAGAGGCTTAAGATTTCTCTCCTTTTAAAGTTTAGCCTGGAGTTCACTTTTCTCTATTTTTATTTCCCTCTGTAGGTATATCAGATTCCATGCGGTGCAGTTTGGACCTATAAGGGGATGTTTAAAGAATAAAAGCCTAGGTGCGGCAGTGCAGGGATTTCTGAAAAGATGAAAGGCGTGCAGTTATCAAGGATCTTTTTCCTTCCTGCTGCTTGAAATGAGCCTGACAAATAACTGTATTCTAAGATTACACAGTGATAAATGTCTTTAGATAGATATCCTATGGATTTCAAATAGCTTTGGTTAAATGAGTGTGAATAGAAACATTTTAAAATGAATTTCTTCCAGTGTACGTTGTTTTTTTTTATTTAGTTTTTTACCAAAACCACCATCTGCCATTTCTTTGCATATCTGTCAACCAGCAAGAACACCTCTTTGCTCCTTGAGAAGAAAATATCCCACTTTTATCCCAAGTATAGAAATTTCAACTAAACAAATTATTGGACATTATGAGAACAAGTGTAGAATTAAAAATTATCTGTGTAATTTTTTCGATGGTCAAGTTTCAATTTGATATGCAGAGTGAACTACACTGGCAGACAAAAGTTTGGATCTGTGATGAAGTCGATGGTGATATGAGACCAAGGATGATGGGGGATAGGCAGCGGTTGGAGGAGTCTTGCAGGAGGTTGTTTGGAGGATTTGTTTGCTGCACAAGTGGGACAGTTGTTGATGTATGAGATGGTCTCAGCCTGCTTCGTGTTCCACCAGAAGCTTTCCCGAAGGGGTCGTGGTACGTAGGTCTTATCCGTAGGGCAGTCTGGGGGACTCAGGTCCTGAATCTGAGCTTGGGCGATTTCTGTCATGATGTCCCATTGGACTGGAGCCAAGATTAATGACTTGAGAATTATGGGTTCTGACGTCTAGTTCTGTGTGTCAGACTCATACTGACGAGAGAGTACATCAGCTTTGACAGAACCAGGATGATATGTAATGATGAAATTAAAATGAGAGATGCACCGATTGCAATTTTCTTGGCCAATTCTGCCGATACCAATTTTTTTCCGATTCTGATTTTCTTTCTAAGAACTATTGACCGCATATACAAACAAAATATACCTTTCTTCAATGCAAAATTTAATTTTCATAATAAGATAAATTATTAAACATTACAATGTCTTCCAAACAAAGTTACAGGATACTGACTTCCGATATATAAAGTGCTCTGTGACTGGAAAGAGGTAGAAATAACAATTAACTGCAAATGAGTTGCTTTATATAACAAAACAGATGTCATTTTCCACTATTTTCATAAATGGACCTTTTTGTATTTCAACAATTTATTATATTTATATTACAAGCCTATGAACAAAACTGAAGTGTCCAATACACTCAACATTGACATTAAGCTTACGTTAGATACCAAATATCAGAGGTAAAACTGATTGCTGCTTCGGGATCGGCTTGTCGTCACTCACCCCCGTTTTTCACGGGAGTCTCCCGTATTTCACACCCATCTCCCACCCCCCTCCCGTTTTGTTATTTCTCCCGGGAAACTCCCGTAATTTGTATGGCCCAAACCACGTTATATGAATAATCACATCAATATATTATTCCAAGGTTGTCCAGTTGCCAGATCTTGTATGAAATGCATCCAACTCACACAATCGACACATACAAATTTCAACCCATTTGTGACCTCAACCTGGCAACAAAAACTCATTTCGCTGTTGAAATCTATGCAGGCAGTAGACGCGAGAAGTTCAATCAAGCGTTACCGGTAGATGGGAGGAGACTCAGCTGGTGCTCCAGTGGGGAAAAAAAATAAATAATTAAAAAAAAAAAAAAAAAAAAAAAAAAAAAAAAAATATATATATATATATATATATATATATATATATATACATGTAAATTTAACAACAGCTGGACGAAAGCATTTAATTTCATATCCCGAAGCCATATCAACAATACCCACGCCTTTTGCAAAGTTTGTTGCACTGATTTTAATATCTGACACGGTCGGAAAAATTAAGTTACTCAGCACATTAAATCAAAACGGCACAATTTATATGTATTTAGCCTGCCTCTGCCATCCAACGGTTTACTTTAGCCTTACAAATTTTACAAATTGTGAACTTTATGTATTTTTCACTCACAGTGAGTGAAGATCTTCCACGCCAATGTCATGTTTCCATGCGGCTGTGACGTTATTGCCTGCGCTGCTGGCAACAAAACGGACCGGCTCAGAATCGGAAAGACGTGAGACTGACCGGCCGGTTACCGGTCCGGGCTGAGCATGCGGAAAACCGGCTGATTCCGGTCCCTGGCCGGTCGATCGGTGCATCTATAATTAATATGGGTAAAGAATAATGCCCACCATGCTTGTCTCGGATTCAGTCTTTTCGCTGAGCGTATATATTCAAGGTTTCGATGGGTGTCTTGCACCCTCCAGCCAATGTCGCCATTCCTCGAAGGCTGCTTTCATTGCTAGTAATTCTTGGTTGCCCACATCGTGGTTTTGCTCTGCAGAAGGTAGTTTTCGAGAGTAATGCGCTCAAGGCTAGAGTCTCGAAGGTGTACCATGTTGTTGTGAAAGTATGGCTCAAATTCCCGTGTTGGAGGTGTCCACTTCAACTACGAAAGGGGTATTGGGGTTAGGATTGTACAGTATGGGGCGGAGGTAAAATGGGACTTCAAGTTCCTGAAGACCTGGAGGGCTGTTGTAGACCAACACAGTCTGGTGCCCCCTCCCGTTAACATAATGGAGATGTTAGTGGAGTGGCGACGGTACTGAAAATATAAGTTCTCCTTCGCGGACGTGGGTTGGGGTCAGTTTAATACTGCTTGTACCTTGCTGTTGTCCATGTCAACCCCCTCTGAGCTGATGACGTAACCTAAGCATGAAACAGAGGTCTGATTGAATTAACATTTTTCAACTTTAGCATAGACTTGGTGTTGGATTAGACATTGAAGGACTGCTCTGACATGAGTGATATGTTCTTCCAGGGAATTCAAGTAATTTTTCACGTAATTAATGTCCTGGCTATACATTGTGATCAGTTGAATGCCACTTTGGTGAATAAAAGTACAAATTTCTTTCCATAAGAGCAAAATCTGTACATTATTCCAAACTTTTGGCCATCAGTGTATATGTAAGTCATGTTGCACCTGACCGATATGGTACCTTGTGTTAATATTATTTTAGAATGTGACATTTTCAGTCAGCCATGCTTAACACTTAATTTAAATGTGATTTCAATATGGCGGCCCCCATGAAACAGCCTGGCTCCATGTCAAATAAAAAAAGCTTTTATTATTCTACTGATATGTCTTCATGATTTGTCTCATTTGAGTCTTAATACTTATATTTTTAAGAAGTATACTATTGATATCATTAGGGGTTAAACTTTTTTAACCTTGTTAAAAAACAACTCCTGCTTAAATTCCAGGTGTGATAATATGTATGTATGATAGAGAACATGCGGCAACAGTGAAATAAATCTGGCATGCTTACTTTGCTGTTACCAGGGAATATATCACTATTTGTCTCTGGCACATTTTATTAGAATACTATATGTCTCATGTCAGACATTCTGTTTACATTTGTTGGAAAATACCCTCCTCCCCCTCAGTGGATTACATGGGCCTTTCCTGGCGTGATCTGAACAATTTCAACAAGTTCAATTATTTAATTCTCTCATCTAGATTGATTGGCCTCAGTGCAAACAAATAAGTGATGAGGATTCAACTGGACTTTTGTGAAATTCGGGGACAGAAAGCGTTTTTTTTTTTTGCATGTCTGTGTTCTTGGGAAGGGGAGATGGGCCCTGCAGGCTTTTCTGTTCTTTCAACAAATTGCCCTTTTATGGGATGCACCTAGTCCTTAATGTCAACATTATAGAGAAGATAAACACACATTCCATAACACTGTGTTGATCATTCTGAGAGGTGTTTCAGTAATTTAATAAACATACTGTATTCTGAACATGTGGAATTCTTTCCTGTAGGACAAGTTTTTCTAGTTAAACTGGAATACAAAACGACAAAAGACGTGATACAGTCAGAGCAGTTACACTACCGTTCAAAAGTTTAGGGTCACTTACTCATTCTTTCTTTTTTTCACATTTTAAAATAATAGTAAAGTCATCACAACTATGGAATAATAGAATTTTAGCATCTTCAAGTTGCCACACTTTGCCTAGATTTTGCAGAAATGTACTCTTAGCATTTTCTCAACCAACTTATTGAGGTATCACCCTGGGATGTGACAGTATTGAAGGAGTTCTCATCTATATGCTGGGCACTTAGTGGCTGCTTTTCTTAATTATTCGGTCCAAGTCATCCATTTCACAAACTTTTTTTTAAATAAATTTTTTTTTTTTTGTAATTAAATAAATTCATATCTTGGCACAATTATATTTTTGTCTACAAAACTAATTTAAATTATTCAAGCATATGCCTTCAGATCAAAAGGTTTTCAATATCATGAGAAATGTTTCAGGCAAGTGACCCCAAACTTTTAAACAGTAGCATATGTATGTCCAGCCAGATATCGCTCCTAATATGGGCAATTTAAAGCAATAGGCCATACATAATTCTTCTGCCAAGTAATATAGTTCATTAGTCTAACTATTGGCTGTTTACAGTTGCCAAGCATCGTAGCAACTTGATGCATTAATATAGACATTGATATCACAGATATGCCTTTATAGTCCTTTTACAGTGGCTTCAAACTTATTTTTTATAATCAGAATATAGAATCGGAACTGTCTGTTTTTTAAAAAAGTCTTAATTTTCTTAAAGTTGAGAAGCTCCAAAAAATACAATGAGATACACTGCCGTTCAAAAGTTTGGGGTCACCCAAACAATTTTGTGTTTTCCTGAAAAGTCACACTTATTCACCACCATACGTTGTGAAATGAATAGAAAATAGAGTCAAGACATTGACAAGGTTAGAAATAATGATTTGTATTTGAAATAAGATTTTTTTTACATCAAACTTTGCTTTCGTCAAAGAATCCTCCATTGCAGCAATTACAGCATTGCAGACCTTTGGCATTCTAGCTGTTAATTTGTTGAGGTAATCTGGAGAAATTGCACCCCACGCTTCCAGAAGCAGCTCCCACAAGTTGGATTGGTTGGATGGGCACTTCTTGCGTACCATACGGTCAAGCTGCTCCCACAACAGCTCAATGGGGTTCAGATCTGGTGACTGCGCTGGCCACTCCATTACCGATAGAATACCAGCTGCCTGCTTCTGCTCTAAATAGTTCTTGCACAATTTGGAGGTGTGTTTAGGGTCATTGTCCTGTTGTAGGATGAAATTGGCTCCAATCAAGCGCTGTCCACTGGGTATGGCATGGCGTTGCAAAATGGAGTGATAGCCTTCCTTATTCAGAATCCCTTTTACCCTGTACAAATCTCCCACCTTACCAGCACCAAAGCAACCCCAGACCATTATATTACCTCCACCATGCTTAATAGATGGCGTCAGGCATTCTTCCAGCATCTGTTCATTTGTTCTGCGTCTCACAAACGTTCTTCTTTGTGATCCAAACACCTCAAACTTGGATTCATCTGTCCACAACACTTTTTTCCAGTCTTCCTCTGTCCAATGTCTGTGTTCTTTTGCCCATCTTAATCTTTTTCTTTTATTGGCCAGTCTCAGATATGGCTTTTTCTTTGCCACTCTGCCCTGAAGCCCAGAATCCCGCAGCCGCCTCTTCACTGTACATGTTGACACTGGTGTTTTGCGGGTACTATTTAATGAAGATGCCAGTTGTGGACCTGTGAGGCGTCTGTTTCTCAAACTAGAGACTCTAATGTACTTATCTTCTTGCTCAGTTGTGCAACGCGGCCTCCCACTTCTTTTTCTACTCTGGTTAGAGCCTGTTTGTGCTGTCCTCTGAAGGGAGTAGTACACACCGTTGTAGGAAATCTTCAATTTCTTAGCAATGTCTCGCATGGAATAGCCTTCATTTCTAAGGACAAGAATAGACTGTCGAGTTTCAGATGAAAGTTCTCTTTTTCTGGCCATTTTGAGCGTTTAATTGACCCCACAAATGTGATGCTCCAGAAACTCAATCTGCTCAAAGGAAGGTCAGTTTTGTAGCTTCTGTAACGACCTAAACTGTTTTCAGATGTGTGAACATGATTGCACAAGGGTTTTCTAATCATCAATTAGCCTTCTGAGCCAATGAGCAAACACATTGTACCATTAGAACACTGGAGTGATAGTTGCTGGAAATGGGCCTCTATACACCTATGTACATATTGCACCAAAAACCAGACATTTGCAGCTAGAATAGTCATTTACCACATTAGCAATGTGTAGAGTGTATTTCTTCAAAGTTAAGACTAGTTTAAAGTTGTCTTCATTGAAAAGTACAGTGCTTTTCCTTCAAAAATAAGGACATTTCAATGTGACCCCAAACTTTTGAACGGTAGTGTATACTTAGCTAACATGGGAATACTTCACTATTGGAGCCAGGAAGCTTGATTTTATAAGAAACGTCTAGGTTACAAATGTCTTGCGGGTTGTGCAGGATGTGCGAGATGGCCTCCGTCTGCTTCTTCACCGCGGAGAACTGCTGGGCGAAGTCCTCGACGGTGTCACAGAAGAGGCCGAACTGGGAGATGGGCGTTGAGAAAGCGAACCTTGTCGATCTCAGGCATCTTGACCAAGTTCAGCCATAGATGACATTCCTGGACCACGAGCGTGGCCATCGCCTGCCCGAGTGTCTGCGCTTTGACCTTCGTGGCTCTGAGGGCGAGGTCAGTCGCTGAGCGCAGTTCCTGCAACACAGGAGCTGGAGTGGCGTGCTTTTCTGTTGAGAAAGTGAGAGCATTGAGAGCAGTGAGAACATGAACCATCCACAAACGCTTCCTCGGTGTGATCGCTGCCCAGACACAAGAGACAACGCCTGTGGCCGTCTGAAGCGGAGAGCACTCTACCACATCCAGGAACTACACAGGGGCGGAATGGTATTTTTATAAAGATGCGTCCTGAAAAGGACGTTCAACGCCGCTGTGTAAAGCTCTTTTAGAAGAAAATTATCTTTTATAGAGAAAATCACTCTATTACAATAAACATTTTTAAGCTTTCTGCACTGTCGAAGCACCCAGGGTCAAGATGCACTGCCGTGCAGAGAAGGAGAACAGCCGCTGAAGTGTGCCATAGATCCAACAGCAGGCAGAGCGTCAGAGGAACAGAAGCAGGAACAGGTGTGTGACTCGCAGCTGACTGCATAAACGACCATCAGCTCTAAAGAAAATTTCTGAATGAACTCGACATATTTCGCCGCTTTTATACCCATGTGTCCGGGGGCGGGGTATGCAAATACTGTCTGCTAACTTCTCATTGGCCTTTTTTCATAGATCAGAGGCATATTCGGCACTCAAGAGAGACCCCTAGTGTCGCTTCTTCGACACAACATCGAAGTGAGTGACAGACGGGGAAACATATTTTGCACCAATTAATTATTTTGCAGTCAATTGTTCTTTGTGATTACAAATTGGCAGTTCATAAAATGTTACTTAGCATTAGTTTATTTAGATTTCTGGTAACACTTTACAAAAAGGTTATTAGCATTAGTTAGCAACAGTAGTTAACGTGAACTAACAATGAACAATACTTAAGTGTTTATTAATCTATGTTAATGTTAATTTTAGCATGTAGTAATACGTTTTTAAAATCAAAATTTGTTTTGTTAACTTTAGCAGTTTTATTAGCAATATTTTATTATTTTAGGGTGCTTTCACACTAACACTTGGTGTGCGTCCAGGTTTGTAAGGCGTCAAAGTTCGGTTTGTTTGGATGATGTGAAGGCTGTTTTCCAAGCTTGGGTGCGCACCCGTGAAGTCCACTTGTAAAGCTAATCTGGGTTATGGTTCATTTGAACTCCAGTATAGTTCGCTGCTGATATAAACACAATTTTACCAAATTTTGGAAGTGAATCGTTTGTAATGATGAAACATATGCATCTTTGCAGGCTCCCGTTTGCAATTTTCATGCTATAATGCATTTCTCATACCTGCTTTTCTCCACATAAATCGCCTTCAGAGAGCAGCTTACATTCTTCTCATCTCTTACAACGCATCCGTGGGCCCGGAGCACACAAACGGCAATGTTCATCACATCATTGCACATTCAATGCATCCACGGCAGGCAACACAAGTGTTGTTCTGTGCATGTAAAATTTTGGTGATACCTCAATAGAGATAACATTTTTATAACACATTGAAACTGATGACTTCTTGAGTTGTTACCTAGTTACAAAACAGATGCTGCTTGTACTCTAGTCGATGACACAAACAGACTACGATTTGAACCCAAATAATATGATTTAAACTGAGACTAGTTGGTGCTGGGGGAGGGGGGAGTAAATAAATTCTTGTTTTGTCCAAGTAATTGAACCATGTGTGAAATCACCCGTAACCTTTAGGTCTGAGCAGGTGTTGTTGAGATTTGTTTTCCACTGATCCACTGAGCCAATGGAAAAATAACATACTCCTTTTGTTGGAACCTTTTAATAAATCTCACTGTATTTTGCCAGATCAAACCCTAAAACATGGTTTTATTGCAGAATCTTGTTATTGTGAGATATAGTATCCAGTTTATGTTTCAGTTAATAACAGTGCTGCGCACACAGCTGTGACACAAATAAGCACTTTTGGCAAAGATCAGTTGACTTTCCACCAGCTCCAGTGTATAGCCGAGACATGAGAGGCAGATACACACACACACGTGTACAATTTAAGGCATGTTTATGACTATGTACTGTGAGACAGATTTCTTGTTCTCACTGGTATGGGTCACACGGTGAATAATTGGCAGAAGGTGGTGGGGGTGTTACTCTACGCTGTTCACAGTGAACTTGTTTCCTGCAAAGGCAACCAAGCACAGGGAGAGAGAGGGATCTGCACTCATCCGGGTCATCGCCGCCACCATTCCCATGAGGGCCACACATAAGATATCAATTAGCCAATCAGATGCGTGCCAGGTGAATTTTGCTTGCAGATTTGTTGGGAGAGTGAAATGGATGTTGAGGTTTAAACCTGGAAAACAATGGTTCAAACCAGGTCCTCTTCATTACTAGTGGAATTTCCTCCACACTGATTGAAGTGTTAGCATATTGCCACCACATTTTCTTTTATATTGAAATACTGAACTTTTTTATGTAGATTAAAGGATAAAAATGTTTCTGTTATTATTCACTCACCATCACATCATTCCAAACCAGTATAACTTCTATCTTTCATGGTAAAAAAAAAAAAAGAAATTTTGTAGACTTTAAAGCTTCAAAAAGGATGCAAAATGAACAAAAGTATTATAAAATTTGTCCATATGACCTGTGCTCTATATTCCAAGTCTTCTAAAGGATAATACGATAGCTTTGTGTGAGGAACTGACCAAAATGTAAATCCTTATTCACTGAAAATCTTGACATCTGCCCTAGCTCTCCATAACGTTTTCATGAGAAAAGCCATTTGTGAATGAATTGTCCTTCACTCAGAATTTCAGAATTTTTATTCCACAGAAGAAATTCATATGGGTTTGTAATAACATTAAGGTGATTAAATAAGGACATACGTTTAATTTTTAAACTATTCCTTTTATGAAAAAGTTTGGCAGTAAATTTGCTTTACACAAGTCAAGCTATGACCAGAACTTTAAAGTAATTTGATTTACTGGAAGTTTCCCAGGAAGAACCATTTCATTCAAGGCATCATTTTACCCCTGGATTGTTTCAGAAGTGACTCCCAGAAACTAAATGATTTATATGGTGACCTCAATTACCAGTAGTTGCATGAATTGGCAGATCAGTTTTGACTTGTTTTTGATGTCAGACCAGAGGATCATGAATTCATTGATGAAAAATGTGACATTGATATTCTATTTTTTTAATCCAAAAGCGCAGAAAGGAAAGCAGCAATAATCAAACTGCTGTCATTTAGCTTTTCTCTGCTAAGTTAATGGAATCTTCCTAATGTTTACAGGGAACCATCAATCATGCAAAAATCTATTGTAGCATTAGCCTTGAAAGAATAGTAATAATAAAAACGTTATAATGGCCTCAGCTTCCTTACTATAAATCATGCGTGTGTGTTTGTGTGCATGAGAGAGTTTATGTTTGTGAATTGGGTGGAGGGATCTTAACTACGTAAAATATGCCATTTCAGTCTTTCTGGTCCATTGAGGACTCATAGAATATTGATATAATATTGACCAATGCTCACTGTTTGTGGCTCATGTTTCTTTTTAACCTTCTGTGTCAGCTGAGCGGAGTGCATGACAGCGTGTATTTCTGTTCGACTGCGTAAGTTTTGGCACCTTCGGCCGTGACTCACAGCAGGTTTCTGCTCGATAGCCACTCAACATTGCGCTGTAAATCAACGGCAAATGCATAAAAACTGTCAAGAAGGAGATTTACTGTAACACTGAAAATCCTTTTAAACAAATATTAAAATAAAAAAACAAAAAAGCAATCTGAAAGTCATTTAAGAGGTCATCGCACCTCATTTTGGAAGTATGAGGCCAGAGCTGACAATGCACGTGGATTTACATTGGTATTAGCATTTGATTGATGGCACATTTTCATGCATGCAGAGTAAATGCTCTCACCATTTACTCACCCTTATGCCATCCCAGATGCATATGACTTCATTTCTTCCGCAGAACATAAATGAAGGTTTTTAGAAGAATTTCTCAGCTCTTTTGGTCCATACAATGCAAGTGCCAACATTTTGAAGTTCCAAAAAATCACATATGTCAGCATAAAAGTAATCCATAAGACTCCAGTGGACTCCACTCTTCAGAAGTGAGAAACAGTTCAGTATTTTAGTTAATTTTTGTTATAAATTCTCCTTCCTGCTCAGTGAAAGTAAATTTTTACTCTCACATTTTTCTTCTTGTGTTTTTGGTGATTCACATTCTTAATGTAAACGCCCCTTACGGGGCAGGGAGAAGAATTTATAACTAAAATGGACTTAAATATTGATCAATTTCATTTAAAGGCTCCGTTTCCACCTGGTATTACAATGCGTCTCGGGTGATCCGATCACATGTGGTCAGGTGACATATCGACGACGAGGAGGTTTCCCCATGTGACTCTACCCTTCCTAGCAACTGGGTCAATTTTGATGCTTAGGAGAACTGGCTGGAGTCACTCTGCATGCCCTGGATTTGAACTCAAGACTGACTGAGGTGGTAGTCAGTGTCTTGACTCGCTGAGCTACTCAGGCCCCCTATTCATTATTTTACTGAATTACCTGTATTAAAGGAGCTTCAGTTATTTGTGGTTGTCATAAGTGTTGATATCACACACAAAAAAAATTTTTATCTGTGAAGCTCTCGTTATTGTGTATGTTTCCGGTTTTATAAATTTTTCAGATCAGATGGTTAATTCCTTTTAAAGCTGCTTGTAAACTACAAAGTTTAAACTCTTGTTTTAGTGAAGTGGTTGATTGACAGGTGAGGGGTGGCACTTCACTGCTGCTGAGACACATATAGGATGGATTAGCATTTAAACCTCAAATGTGATCTGGTCACATGTGTATTTGACCACATTCGTATGATCACCTGAAAAACACATCTTAATACCAGGTGGAAACTGGGCCAAAGTTTACATCAGAACAAGAGATTTCTTTGGAGCTGTGTCCTAACAGTTAGCAGAAAATGCTCAGTGCTGACAAGTTGAGCCTTGGTGCTTATGTGGTGATGCAGGTTTTAGTCTGGCCTGCAAAATGTCACAATTTTATTCCCATGTCTGAATAATTTTCACTCTTTACTGCTGTCTAATAGGGCTGGGTAAAAAAATTCATTTACAGATAATCTCAATCTTAATTTTAATGATTCCAATAAAGATTCTGATTCTCGCAGAGGACTCGTGGTAGCATTATGTCATTTATTCATTCAGTTCCGGCATGTCATCCTATTATGATCTAGCCTATGTCTCATAAGGACCACAGCTGTCTTCCTATGCTTGTACGATGCACGGCTTTCACCCACCTCCACCCCAACACCACAGTTTAGGTCCCGTCCTGCTCTAGGGGTAAGCTCCTCTCCCCTGCCACCTTTGCAATCCGGCAGGATCTGATGGTTCAAGCGAAATTCCTGACGCTGAATCGTAGGATGGGGTAAAGCCAAAGAAAACTCATTTATCAATAACTCCTGTTATTCCATACTATAGAGTCCTCTGAGAGAAATATATTTTACTCTATGCACAAAGCTCTGTAATGCAAGTAATTCACTTGCATATGCAACCAAATTACACACTATGTGACTAAAATGTCTGTGATTAGCCAATGGCTTGTAAATTTTCAGATTTATTTGCCAGTGATCGTGTAGTGTAATGGCAAAGAAGTTCAGCACAGAGTTCCTTTCACTGCATGTTGAGAGTAAAAGTTTGATTTGACTGGTTCCATGCATTGTGTTAAAAGACAAGATCTACATAATCCATTTGTCAGATAAACATGTCTCTTTTAATGTTTTTTTTGTTCTTTACAGTTAGTTGTTGATCAAAAGCAAAAAAAAGTCAATTTAATCTCATCTAATCACACAGGATGGATTGCTCATCCAAAACACTACTACGAAACGCTCGCTAAATAGCCAATGTTAAGAGACAATGCCATTTTAGCACTTGCTCCACTCATCAATTATCACATATATCTATAAATATAAGTATTAGGGCTGTCAAACGATTAAAATATTAAATTGTGATTAATCGCAATATCTATATAAACATGAGTTGACAAAATATGCTTCATCCAGATGTATTTTTCAGTCATTCACACAAAACCTACCCCACCAGCAGATCTGAACAACTGAAACGGTTGAACACAACTCGATTAAAATTATGTACTAAATATGGTAGTTGTAAGTGTACTATTACAGGATTTATTTGCTTATTTTTTTCTTATTTTATTTGACAAAGATAATCTTTCCAGAAGCACAGTGGAATTAAATAGCTCTGGTCATGTGACTATTTGCACCACTCATGCAAAAAAGTCTGCACAGTCAGTCATTTACAATTGACACCTCTAAGTAAAATACATCAACAACTCCTTTTAGACCTTCGGTCACAATTGTAACAGGTGGGATTAAATGGGCTAATGACAGCGTTGATTACCTGCAGGTTTCCAGCAATGTCTCCAACTTCTTCATTGGCAAGTGCACTATCAAACAGAGACACTGTGACAGAACCTTGGAGAGAGGAGCAGGGTTTCCGTTAGCCGGTAATCAATACCCCCATTGCGCTCACATATTACGCAGACTGCGTGAGGCACCAACTCCCTTGGAGGGCACCAGAAACTCCACTGGGTGCCTTTACTGGCACGTTATATGCTATTCAAGGACCCGATAGCTGTTGCGGAACACAGACAATCGCCTCGCGCTCACACTTTAATTTCGCAACTTTTGTACTACACCTCGCAGTGCAAGGCATTTGTTCAAATGGCATCTGTCTGCAATCATCTTACAAAGTTCAGAGCTCTATCTGTGTTTTGCGGGCATGTTCTACAGCTGTGCTACATTGATCAAATTCTTGTCACAGGTATCAGCATAATGCATGTGACATTAGCAGCATTTGCGCGAATTGACTTGTTTCTCATGAACTACGGTTTATTCAAATGGTGATATTAGATATTAGACGTAGTTAAAAAATGAGTGCCGCTAAATTAATTTTGTTAATGTGTTATTAACACGTTAACTTCGGCAGAACCTATATGTATATATATAAAATGCATACACACTGATTAGCCAAAACATTATTACTTATTGTGTGTGAAGGCCACGTTTTCTTTTACATAACAAGGACGGCTGTGTACATGTGCACCGTTTACCTGGCACCAGGATTCAGTGTGGGAAGATGACAAGCCAGTGGAGGGAGTGTGATACCCTGGGCATTGTTCTGCTGGGAAACCCTGGGTGCGGCCATTCATGTGGATGTCAATTTGAAATGTGCCACCTACCTAAACATTGTTGCAGACCAGATACACCCCTTCATGGCAATGGTGTTCCCTGATGGCAGTGGCTTCTTTCAGCAGGATAATGCACACATTGTTCAGGAATGGAAGAGGAACATGATGAAGAGTTCAAGGTGTTGCCCTGGCCTCCAAATTGAGTGTCTGTGGGATGTACTGCGCTCATGCCTTACACAAGCCTCTCACAATAAGTTGTTGGAATTTTGGCCCATTCCTCCAGACAGAGGCCCCCTTGCTCGCACACGATTTTTCAGTTCTGCCTGCAAAATCGGATTTAGGTTATGGCTTTGTGATGGCCACTTTGTTGTCCATAACCCTCTGTTGTCTGAGGGTATTTTTGGGCCCTGGAGAAGTTTTGACATGCCTGACATTTGTGCTTTTTTCAGTTGCTTTAAAACACATTAATGGCTAAATTCTGATAACGCTGTATTCAGCACAAAATGGGCTACAATAATATGTAAGCAACATGTGTGTACATATTTGTATTTTTGAGAAAATAACGTTAATGCATGGTTTTTGAAAAAACACAATTTTTAAGTCATTGAAATAAGGCCGTATAACACATACTAAACATTTGTCCACAAGCCTTTTTTAGAACTGGATCTTGTAGCCTAGAGTTTTTGATACAAAATTATGTGAAAACCATCCTGATCACTCATTCATACTAAACAATGTAGTAATTGAACTTTTGTAAGACACTTTTAGTGTTAGAAAGGTCATATGCTTGGAGGTGTGAATTATCATGAATATTGTAATTCACACCTGAGGAGACAAAAGACCCCTCCCCTGGGCCTATCAATGAGGAATGTCACAGAAAGAGAGTGAATGTGAGGAGACTTAATGATCAAAATCTAGTTTTAAGTTAATCAGTCTCTAATGATGTCTCACACTTATCTGTATGCCCCAAAATGATGAGTATTTTATGTTGTTTCCGTTGTAATGAAGAAAAAACCAGCAGGACGCGCTGGTGCGTCCGT
This sequence comes from Moxostoma hubbsi, assembly GCA_032164185.1. Classification (NCBI taxonomy): domain Eukaryota; kingdom Metazoa; phylum Chordata; class Actinopteri; order Cypriniformes; family Catostomidae; genus Moxostoma; species Moxostoma hubbsi. The sequence continues at coordinate 27,183,965 of JAVLUX010000020.1, read as the reverse complement.
CGACCCCAGAGGGTTAACTTCCTGGCTGATGTATTGAGATGTTGCATCAATATATCCACATACATTTCATTCCTCTTGATGCCATCTTTGTGAAGTGCACCAGTCAGTCCTGCAGCAATGCAGCAAAACCCCCACAACATGATGCTGCCACACCCATGCTACATGGTTGGGATGGTGTTCTTAGGATTGCAAGCCTCACCCTTATCAGGCTATTTTGAAATTGTTATCCAGGGCTGTAAAAGTCATGGAAACAAATATAATCTTGAAACGTCATGAATACGGCATGGACTTTTCTATATACTGAATATGTAATGAATATGTTTCTATGCTCATTTTGAAAGTATTTTATCAGTTAGATATTGCTCTTTCAATCAATCTCTCCCTCTATATAACAAATAATTAATCCTTATGCCAGTAATCTTGAACAGCTGTAAAAGCCATGGAAATTCTTTGGTCAACAAGAGTGGGAACCCTGAATAAATCAAATACCCCCAAAACAAAGTAAATAATAACAATAAAAAGTTATTGACAGTACCGAGAATGGCAGCACAAATCCCATATAAAGTGTAAATGCTACAATTATGAGCAAAGCTACATTAGATTATTGACATGCACACACACACACACATATTTAGCTTTTTTAAATATATAATAATGTATATTTATATATGCACACACACAAGACTATTGGAGGTTAAGAACAAGGATTTTAGCGTGAGAAGTGTGCTGACCCGTGAGAGGGGCGTCTGTTGTCTGCAGGGACTCATAGAGTGCCTTGTATCCACTTCACAGCAGAGAGAAGCCTGAGGAAGAGCCTCTCCATTACACTGCTGTCAGCTAATGCTAAACCCTGCTCTGGCACTTTGGGAGGAGAAGATAATTCTCTAAAAGTCAGGAGAGAAAAAACAGTGAAATTAATAATGCTTTTTAGTCAGCATAATAAGTCATTTTGAACTCAACTAAAGAGAGCAACAAAACAAATATTTTTTTGGGGAAAGAATACATGTATTTTAATGCCTTCAAGCAAAACTAATTAAAGACAGCACCTCATTTACATAAATAAGCATTATAATTTGCATGCAGGCACCAGGGAATATGCGCCGAAAAGAAAGCAATATTTTGCAGTCTGCTAATTTCATTTTATTTAGGATTTAAGCTTAATAAAGATTCATTTTGGAGGGAAAGAGAATAATCAAAGGGGGGAAATGTGAACTATCTCCAAAGATGCAGCAGCCCCTATTCAAAGGGGCATTTCAGAGTCACTAGAAGACTCCCCGACAGCATCAACTCCTTGAAAGGTAAAATTTTTTAGAGCCCAGTTTATTAGTATGCAGTTACGGCATCGCTGGCTGAATTAATGGCTCTGACTGATAATGACTGTAATCGTGGCACAAATGGAGTGTTGAAATAGCAAACAACGGCCACAAGGCATGTAATGGGGCTTTTATTAATTACTCATGCCTGGGCTACAGCTAGCTCCAGAATTTACAGTGGCAGTGCCAATTGGTGGGCAGAGGTGGGCCAGGTATAATACTGCAGCAACGTAGTCTGAGTCAGTTTTGGAGTGTGGGGTGAGGAAAGGCTCTTGCACTCACGCACACTTTTAAAGTGTTTTATAATAAAGGACATATTCAACTGGATAAACGATGTGTACACCTCCATTGATATTTGACTGTTAGACTATTTAATGACGCAGTTATGCGCACGTCTCTGGGTTTGGTAATATATAGTATATATAAACTGTATATTTACACATATACACTGAGCACTTTATTACGAACTCTATGGTCCCCATACCACTCATTGGATGTTTTTTGTTTTTGGGACCATTCTGAATAAACTCTTGAGACTGTTGTGTGTGAAAATCCCAGGAGATCAGTAGTTACAGAAATACTCAAACCAGCCTGTCTGGCACTAACAATCATGCCATGGTCTAAATCACTTAGTTAAAATGTTTTCCACATTCTGATGTTTGATGTGAATTGAAGCTCCTGACTCATATGCATGATTTTACGCATTTCACTGCTGCCACATGATTGGTTTATTAGATAATGGCATGATGAAGTAGGTGTACGTGTGTGTGTGTGTGTGTGTGTGTGTGTGTGTGTGTGTGTGTGTGTGTGTGTGTGTGTGTGTATATATATATATATACAGTATACGTGTGTGTGAGTGAGCATGTATTTGTGGGGACCAAATGTCCCCATAAGGATAATAAAACCCCAAATTTTTGATCTTGTGGGGACATTTTGTCGGTCAACTTATAAATCATACTAAATGATGTTTTTTGAAAATGTAAAAACACAATTTTCTGTGAGGGTTAGATTTAGGGGTAGGGTTAGGGTTAGGTGATAGAATATATAGTTTGTACAGTATAAAAACCATTATGTCTATGGAAAGTCCCCATGGAAACACATGAGGACACAACATGTTTTGTGTGTGTGTGTGTAAATATATGTATTCAAATATTTAGGAATTTACTCATATATTCCTGTGGTGTGACAAAAGTTTTTAAAAGTATATACATTCCATCTAGTTTCTATGTATTTATTGTGAGGTTATAAAAACTGCATAATGAACTGTGTAATTATAAAAATTAAAAAATTAAAAATGTTTATAATAGTTTTATATTAATTGAAATGACCAAAAAAAGCCAAAAGATTGTTAAAATGTGGAAAATATACTGTATGTACTGTATATATAATGTATATGTGTGTGTGTGTGTGTGTGTGTGTGTATATATATATATATATATATATATATATATATTCATTCATTCATTCATTCATTTATAGTACTATGCAAAAGTTTTAGGCACTTGTGAAAAATGTTGCATAGTGAGGATGTCTTTAAAAATAATGCCATAAATAGTTTTTATTTATCTATTAACATCTTACAAAGTCCAATACACATAAAAAAGCTAAATCAATATTTGGTGTGGCCACCTTTGCCTTTAAAACAGCCCCAAATCTCCTAGGTACACCTGGACACATTTTTTTCTTGGTTGATGGCAGATAGGATGTACCAAGCTTCATGGAAAATTCACCACTGTTCTTATATCTCTTTAGGCTGTCTCAATTGTTTCTGTCCCTTCATGTTATCCCAGACGGTCTCAATGTTCAGTGGGGGTTACCGTAGATGGGCTGGTTTTAGTATTTCTGTATCTCCTGGGATTTTCAAGCAAGGCTGGAACCGGGCAGATTTGTATTTGTGAAGGTCGTATGAATCAAGCTACGTACTGGAATACGTACTACGTACTGAATTTGTCCTGGAAGAAAACATGCTTTCTTCTGCTTTGACAATGTTCCCCAACTCTGAGGATTGGTTTGCTCCATCCCAATGCTCCATGCCACACAGCCAGTTCAATCAACTTGTGGATTGAGGACCCGGTGGTGATCAAGACCCTGTCATGGCCAGCCCAATCTCCAGACCTGAACCCCAATGAAAACATCTGGACTGTGATCAAGAGGAAGATGGTTGGCCGAAAGCCATCAAACAAAGCCGAGCTGCTTGAATTTTTGCACTAGGAGTGGCATCAAGTCACCCAACATTAATGTGAAAGACTGGTAGGGAGCATGCCAAGATACATGAAAACTGTGATTGAAAATCAAGGTTATTCCACAAAATATTTATTTCTAAAATTTCTAAAAGTTTTTTAAACGAATACGAGTCTGAAAACACTGCATCTTTTCTTGCTATTTTGACCAGATGTCATTTTCTGCAAATAAATGCTCTAAATGACAATACTGTTATATGGAATTTGAGAGAAATGTCACTACTTTAGAATAAAATAAAATGTTCATTTTACTCAAAGACATACCTATAAATACTCAATCCAGAGAAATAATTTTGCAGCTGTATGTATACTGGATATAGGTTATAACTTTTTATAGTATTTGCATGTACAATTTATGGCCTATATAGACTTATATATATTTTATTTTGAATTGTATGTTTGGTCTACTGGCATTGGGTGTAACTTACCCTCAGGGAATTTTGGCTTTGGTTGCAATGAACCTTGTATTATTACACAATTTTGCCATGAGGAATTGGGTAGAGGTTTGATCTCAAAATACACAATGAGTCATAAATTTCCCAATAATAGCACGACTTCCTGGTGAACTTTTGTACAAATTTGTAAAAATATTATAGGTGATCGGTGGCCTGGGTATCTCAGCGAGTAAAGATGCTGACTGCCACCCCTGGAGTCACGACTTCGAATCCAGGGTGTGCTGAGTGACTTCAGCCAGGTCTCCTAAGCAACCAAATTGGCCTGGTTGCTAGGGTAGAGTCACATGGGGTAACCTCCTCATGGTCACTATAATATGGTTCTCACTCTCGGTGGGGTGTGTGGTGAGATGTGCATGGATGCCACGGAGAATAGCGTGAAGCCTCCACACGTGCTATGTCTCAGAGGTAACGCGCTCAACATGCCACGTGATAAGATGCGCGGAATGACGGTCTCAGACGCTGAGGCAACTAACATTTGTCCTCCGCCACCCGGATTGAGGCAAGTCACTACGCCACCACGAGGACCTAGAGCGCATTGGGAATTGGGCTTTCCACTTTTTTTTTTAGAGGTGATCTGTACAGATGAGTGATATGTTTTGAGAATAATGGCCTACCTTGACCATAGCAGAGTGTAGAAAAGGGCCAAACCCACTCATTTACAGTATGAGATGTCCTAATCTTTTTAGCCCTCTTTGTTCTCAGCCGTAAAATCTGTGGGTGAGACCGTTCCAACGTCAACCCATCAGCAAGAGAGGGTGATTAAAAATGATCTTTATTACCCACCGATTCCTGAATGGAGGACAGACTTAAAAAAAATGAAAGAAAAAATGAAAGTTTTACTGCTTTGTGGGCACTACTGATTTCTGTAAATCACGCAAAGGGTGTACATTTCCCAATAATAGACTGTGGCACTCCTTGAATGCGTAATCAACAAGTCCTCAATCCTATTCACTGAGTATTTATCTTTCTCTCTGAAATCATGTAACATTTGAGGCATCTACAGCACACGGCAAACACAGGTGTTTTTAGGGTCGTTTAGGGCTGTACCTAATGATTTTTTTTGTATCAATTAATCTAATGACTAATTTGCTGTTTTTCTAAAGATTTTTTTGTTATTATTACTTGATTAATATAACAATTAATTAACCCAAAATAAATATATAAAACCTTAGCTCATTAATATTTCAATATTTTATTAAATTATCTTCTCTTAAACACAAACAAATGTACAAGAAATGAAGTGTGCACTGCAGGGCATTATTCTGCAACAAAAATAGCCCCGTCTTAACTGGTAATCTCCATTTTACAGTCCAACATTAATTTTATTTTGGAGAGATTTTATGTTGGACTGCTAAACTTAAGGTTGCACAATGTTTTGATATTCCTCCTGAAAGTGATTTATTTTGTTGTTGGATTAATATATGTTGATTACTTTAATTTTGAGTGATTTTAAGTAAGAACTTGTTCAATTCGAGTAAAAGGAAAGTGCAATCTACATTTAGCAATACAACAACAAAATAAATTAAATTCAAGTCACTTTCAGGAGGAATATCAAAACATTGTGCAATCTCGAGTTTAGCAGTCCAACATAAAATCCTTTTACAGTAAAATTAGTGCAATTTGAGCACTGACACTTAAATGTTTTCACTTAAACACTTAAACTAACTTGTGCATTCTTAATAAACTCTCAGTAATGCACACACCCAATTTACCACATACAAACAATCTCTCTCCCCCTCCTGCTTTCCCTTCCCTCCCTCCACATTCCACATCTCCTCCTCTCTCCCTCCCCCTCATCTTACTGTAAAATCAGTGTAATTTGAGCAACAGTTAACTTTTCTCTATTTTCTCACTCATACATGGCCGATAAAGTAAACAGAAAATATAAAACGACCAAATAACAAAATTAGATGACGCATGGTGTAAAGTTACGTTAGCAGCGGTGCAGAAATTACTTTTAACATGGGGGCGATGAGGAAACATTTAGAAAATCTATTTTAAGTGAATACTACTAAAAGAAACACATGTTGTAATACTAATATATGTCATGCGTGGGAGGGGACAAAAAGTAAACCGGACTTAAGGTGCTGCCGTCTTGAAAAGCGCTCCAGGATGCTTTTGCTTCAAGTGTTCGTTCATGCCGGTTGTACTGCTGTGATAAGCCATTTCCAATTTGAATAGCTTACACAGCACCACATTGTTGGGTCTCTCGCTAAAATATTCCCATGCTTTAGATGACCGTGGGCAAGTTTTTTATCTGCATCTTGTTCTTTGGGGAATCCAGGTTTAAACCGGGTGCTGCCATTTTAATTACTCCATTGCGACGCACCGATGCACATTATGCAATTCGACGTATTTCTGTATTTGATGACGTCGATTACGTCGATGAATCGTCCCAGCCCTTGGGTCGTTTGATATCTTGCTAGTCCGATCAGGAAAAGATCAAATGTAAATGTCCTCCAAGACAAATTTGAGATGGATAGCAACCCAACCACTTCAAGAAGTGGTCTGAGATATATACAGACTGATCGCTCTGTGAATTCGGCAACAGGATGTAGAAAGTTCTGCTGCTGAAATCGGTATGTGCTGAAATTCTTATCTCTGCCTCCCCCAGTGGCCGATGCTGTGGTCGAAGTGTTGTTGAACATGTGAGTGAGAGTGAGTTCCCACGTTTGGGGAAATTATCCACAGAGTGGCACCAAAAGTACAATGTATTTTTAGTTGTAAATAATGTAATACAGTCGACAGGAAGGGTTACTTTATTATCCATACTCCCATACCCAAACCCCAACTCTAAAACTCTCAATAGAGTAAAAATTTTATTAGAAGTGAAAATGCAACCTCCAAATCATGCTCACCATTGTTTATATGAGCATGATTACTTCCTGGTTTCCATGAGCCCAGATGAAACATGATGCTGAGTAAATGATGACAGAAATTGCATTTTTGGGTGAACTATCCCTTTAAGATCATGATCAGAATTACATGCTAATTATATTAAAAACAGCTTGTAGAAATGCTCTCATTGTTAATATGTTGTGGAGCATTTTTACTAAGTGAAAAACATGAATATGGACATTCGTTAAACAGTTATATTCATTCCTTTTTGTGTAGCCCCCCCACCCCCCCTGCATCCCAACCCCCTCCATGCAACACCAGAAGCACATACACCCACACAGACACACTACAAAGAGAGCAGCTGGGTTTTATTCCACAGAATAAAAGCAATAATGGTTGGAAGCCTTTGAAATCATTAATAGATAAAAAGAACAAATGATCACATTACATCTGGAGCGAGAATAAAGCTTGATCCTGTCTTCTCTCAGATCTGCGGTTCAGACCAGATTTAGTTGAAACCAACTTGTTTGTTGCAGATGTGTAATGGGCATGAATGACTTGATCAGCTAAAGCAGCACTTCGAGAATATTCATGAAATACTAGTCACATGTGCATCCCTATGCATGTCATTCATTGTTAATCAAGGTAGCTGAAATAGTGTGGTGTGGGGAAGAATCCAGCCATTCTAGTTCAGACTGTTAATTGCATGTTTGTGACTTAGGCCTGAGTTTTTGAATTAATATTTTTTTTTCTTTAGGTGGGTGGTTGTACAGAAAGAAAAGGAAAGGAGGGTGCTCTTAAAGGGATAGTGATAGTGAAAGTTGAAATTATATCATCATTTACTCACCCTTATTCCAAACACATATGCTGTTATTTTTTTTTTGGAACTCAAAGAATTTTGAAGAATTTACTTGCAGCTTTTATCCACATAATGACAACTTGAACTAGATTAGTATAATTTATGAACGAATCATTCTTTTGAGCCGATTCTTTTATTTCACAACTCTCTGACTCAATGGTCCAGTCCCAGCAGTTGTTGAGTTTAACAGTTCACTGTAGGGGAAGACTATCAGTGAATGTGGTCACTATGAACTTAATGTATGGAAAACTGGATTCCACTGAAGAAAATAACAACATACAGATATAGAATGACATGAGGGTGAGGAAATACTCACAGCATTTTTATTTTTGGGTGAAATACTCTTTTAACCTCTTCAACTCTTCAAAATTTTTGAGCAGCTGCCTGCAATTTTTCACGCTTAAATTTAAAAGATCACTATTTACTAGGGCTGTCGATTTAACGCTTTAATTCAGTGCGATTATTTTTTTTTTTAAATAACTCGTTAAAAAATGTACTCAATCGCATGCCCCCATATAAGAAAGATTCCTGAGAAATGCAAGCTTGTAGTACCACCTGTTTACTCCAAAGGGCAGTAAGTGAATCTTCAGCTGTAAGAAAACCCGCAGTTTATACAGTGAAGAAAACAAACTTCAGCAGCAACAACACAGACATGCGTTACGTTCTTGCATTCAAAACACTTGGAGTGCAAATCCGAACTAAGTGATCTCAAGATGTGTTTAAAGATTGAAAATTTAACTATATTTAACTTGACACAGTGACCTAAAAATTTTATGTTTATGATGCAACGCACCCGAGACACTACACAAGCATGTCTGACGCAGATGTAAATTGATGGGTCCTTAAACAAGCCCTCTTAATAAATCTCCAACTGATTGACAAATTCACTTGTGAAATGGATTGCTGAGAACTGTATGCCAATGATTGGCTTATGCTCAATAATATGGTAGTAAACAATACATTGTATTCTAAAGCCGTTTTTTGTATTGTCTTATCAATGATTAACACTTCTGCCACAAGAATGTAATGCATTTTAATTATCTGAATATTTTATGTATATTTATATATATGTACATATACAAATATATAAATATACATATATACATTTTTAACAATTATATATTATATATATAATTGTTAAATATTTAAAGATAACTATGTATAATTTTTTCATCATTATATATTGAATTATTGTTATATGAGGGGCTTTCTCACTAAATATTTGTACATGCGATTAATCGCGATTAATTAATCGGGACACCATGTAATTAATTAGATTAAAATTTGTAATCGATTGACAGCCCTACTATTTACACACACTGTGGACTAATTGCCAAAATTTGGTCTTATGATGAATCTGATAAATAAATAAATAAGCTGTAGCTTTGTAAGCTGTAATTCTGGCTATGTTCATGCCATCTCCCTCCATAAAGTCTTATTCCACTAGATGGAGGCAAGTACTGGAGAAAATAATTTGTCCTCGATCACCTTCCATAACAAACTGCTGATTTGAAATGTAGGTGGCACCCTAACACATTTTAGCCCTTGCATATGTGCTCGTCCATAGATATTCAGACTAATTTTCAGTTCATGCACCACCCCCATTATTTAATTGAATATATCGGCCACTAAATGGACTAGAAGCTCAATCTAGGTGTCATTAGAAAGCTGAGGTCCTCCGCTTTGCGATATTGTATCTAATCTATACATATGTTGATAACATATATTCCCAATGATTTGTTTAGTATGCTTTTTCTGCCTGACCACATATTTTATTCTGGACTCTGGAGATATAATAATATTGGATTATAGCAGCAGTGATCTGCGGATAAAAGAGACATTTGTATTTGATGTCTTTCAGAAATCATATTTCACTTTGTGATTATTTTGAAAATCTTTCGAACTGTGCTATGAGGGCAACAAAGAATGAGAAGGAGTGTTTTCATTGTTATATGATATGTCTATTTAAGTGCTATTTAAAAGACTTTTATTTTCATATAAATATTTCTACCACATGACCTCTAGGTGGCATTTTCAGGCCTTATTTTGCTATTTTAAGTGATAGTTATCTATGAAAAGTTCATATTCTACGCTTTCAAACAATACATATTCCTGACTTATGTATTCGGAGACTACATGCTCACGACAGATTTGAAGAGGTTAAACGAAATTGCCAATAAATTGACTAGCTGAAATTTATGTAACAGTTGAACTTTCTGAATTGTTTTTGTCTATTTTTTAAGAATGCCACGTCAATCCTGTACCAATCTGTTTAAACCCGCATTTATTTAATTAAAAATGGCACAGGTGGAGGCAGGTGGTGTATTGTTAGGCAAATGATTAACTTTGATTTGATAATGAGAAGTTGGCTTGTTACATATACCCTCCCTGTATTGTTGTGATCAAGCTATGCAACTGTAGTCACAGGTTGCTGTTTGCATTTATAGATGAGTAGATATCCCAAAAATGCATTCATTCATTTTGCAAGATAAACATACTCTGTCAGTACCTCAACTTACCTTTTTTCTGACGTTTTGTCTTATCTGTATTCTCAGAAGGTGTGTTATGTTTTCAAACCTTTTCATTATTGATCGGAAATGCCACTTTTAGATTTTTTTTGACAAGATAAACATTGTTTTTTTTATTTTATTGAACAATAATCAAAAATGTAGATAAGGCTTTCTGGTGTAACAAGTGGAACACAGATCTAAACACAGTGGTTACCTGGCAATACACTCTAAACAAACACCTTTTAAGTCTTAGAGATGCCATGGCCTTGATATGCCTCTTAAGTTCTAATCACAATACACACTTAATCCCCCCATCTCTAGATAAATATCCAGATCAATACAATAATAGAATTTTTTTCTCAAAGAATCTCTATGAATAATGCTCAGTAGACATACAGTATTCGTTTTCTAAATGAATCATCTTTCATTATTTAATATCGAGACATCAGTCAAAATGAATTGTTAGTCTTGTAATTTGTGGGTGTGTACTTTTTCTTTTCTTTAATTTCTTTTCATTTTTTGTTTTGTTTGTGAGATCATACTTAAAAAATGTACCGAAAAACAGTTCATGTCATGACAGATCATCCCTTCCTTGAACTTAATGAAGTGAATATTTTTATGTCAAACATTGCTGCTCTAGAAGTATGCTATAAGCATTCCATTCATTTCACTGTTTGCCCGGTTTTTACTTATTTCTACTTTTCTTTTTTTTTTTTTTTTTGTCCACAGAAAGAAAAATTACATTTGACAAAATTATTTTTTGGTTACAAAGCAGTGATTTAAAATGTGTCAAACATACCAATCATTTTCTCTTAGTTTTTTTTTTGTTCAATAATGAATTCATTTGTGGACATTAGGGAGAAGAGGGATTTGTTTATTTAAGGTTACCATATTTTGGTAGGAGGACACTGGGGGGTGGGGGTGTTCGATGGGAGTATTTAATGCATTGTGTTTAATATATTTAATAAATTACATTTATTGTAACATAAATATATATAAAAAATGTATAACATTTAGTATTGTTTTAGTTTTAGTATTTTCTGACTTTTTTAGCATTGAAGTACCAGCTTTACAGGTGAAGTACAGAGGATGCACTACAAATATCAGAGGAAGGGGATGTAAAATTTTAATCATGCCTTTTTTTATCTGTCCTACTATTTTACGTTTCCCTGATAAGTAGTATATTTCAGAGTCAATAATTTTTTTTTCGAAGATTACGCTATTGATGTTTCTTGTTGAGAGCACAGAGCATGAGAAGTGGCTGCGCATGAAGAAAGCAAGTGGGAGGGTGAGAAAGAGAGAGATTGTTTTTTTGAAGCCTGGTCACTTAGTCTGCTTCTCTCTGTCAGAATAATCACGTTAGGACACGTAAAAATTCAAACTGGTGCGAAGACCAGTATCAAATACACAGATGTATGAGAGTCCTAACTGCATGTCAATATGAAGTAAGCCAAATACCGGACATTTATGGCCAATTTTGAAATCCTGGCCAGATGCTTTTTTTCAGGTTAAAAAAAAGTGGACAGATGGTCACCCTAGTTTCTTAAAAAATTAAGTAGCAACATTTTTTTTTAATGAATAAAATGTTAAAATATGGCATCATTGCATTATGCTCAGAAATTTTTCCATTCAGAAGAGAGGGATGAATATATAAATATTGCTGTTCCATCATGCTGTTGGTAGTGTACTGAATGTGTAATGCTGTAGTAGGAAATTTGACATAAAACTATTGATTTGTGACTAAGTGAGTGGAGTATGAGTTGTATATGTCTCAGCAAGACACAGATATAATTTTAGAAATGCACCATCCCTGAAGGGAATCATTTTGTGGATTTGACTAATGAACCTCTGCAATATTTAAGACCGAATGTCTTAAGAATAATTTCATTCTACTGCAGTCACATGGGCAGTGGAAATATTTTGCCAAAAAAGAGATAATTGAAGCTGAAGTCTGTTTTGACTTTGTTCCTGTGTGATCTGACCCCATTCACAATATACACCACAATAACCTAATTAGCAATATAATTAGCATTGTAATTACCCGCCGTAATAAGTACTTTTATTCATTATGTTTTTAGATTATTTATCTGGTCTAAAACAAAATTGTCTTGTTATTAGTCTATTTTTTTATTTATTTGGAATTTAGGACATTTTTAATTTGACTGTTTTTGGCCCTTATATGGCAAAGGAATTGGCTATTAAAGCACTTCAATATAACATAGACAAAATTGTTCTGTGTATACCTTTTTTATATTGATAGGTTTATGAAATAAGAGTGACTGCACCTAGATAAAAAAAAGTTTAGAACAATAATATTAAAGCTATTTAAGTTATGAGATGCATTAATAAATGAAGTTCTTTCCTTTTATATCATTCACTCTTATAAAGTGTGTTTTTCATAGACTGAAAGTTCCCCACCCTTGTGTTTTTCCCAGAAGCCCCTGTTTCTCTTGAAAGGATAGCGTGCATAAATACACAATCTAATAAGAGCACAAGATGGATGATAATGCCTTTTTATTAACTTACGGAGTGGTTTGTTTGGGCAAATTGAAAGTCGTATTTTTCTCTCTAAATATCTAATTGGAGTTTTGACGGGTTTTACAATGAAATGAAAGTATTTATTGTGCTGTGGAAACAGCAGTGTTTATAAAATTCTGTGTATGACACAAGCTGCTGACAGCACCGGTATAAAAAAATGCATTAAAAAGTGTCACACGTTCTGAATGATTTGTCTAAGTGGCGAATGAGATGGTGTTAATGTGATTTTTAAAAGTTCAATTGAGATTTTTTTTGCTGTTTCTCGTTTATGGTTTGGTGGTAAAATACATACTCATAACTCCTCTCTGTGTCCCTACAGGCATCAGCAGTCAGCTATGTAAGAGTCTTGTGTGAACGTGCAAGTCGAGTATAGCAAGGAGAGTGTTACCCACAGAACCGAGTTGAACTGGATCACTCAATATACCTTGAAGGTCAGTGTGCCCATTAATGACTGTTTTAGTGGTTGGTTACTTGAAAGGACTGTCATATTAGTCTAAATATGAGTATAAGTAAGAATATAAGTATGTTTTCTCTTTCAGTTCTGAATATACATTATGTCAGGATACCTGTATAAAGACCAAACAGTGAAATTGCAGTGCATTTTTTTTATTAACAACACCAACCTTTATTACAAGTTGCTAATAGGAAAATGTTTCCATACCATAGTAGTGCATTCTGCAATCCAAACTGTGCTAAACAACAACAATGACTTTATATTGTAGGAACCTGGCTGCAGACCAGTTGACTACCCAAGCAAATGTTAACTAGACTACATCATTATGCTATTCTAAATCTTAAAGGGACAGTTTACCCCAAAATTAAAATCCTATCATTGTTCTCTCACCCTCATGTAGTTTCAAAACTGTATGACTTACTTTTTTCCATGAAAGGAAAGTTAGGATGAATGTTTAGTGTCAGTCACCATTCACTTTCATTGTATGTGAAAAAGATGCAGTAAATGTGAAATGCGACTGAGGCTAACATTTACTAACAATTCCTTATGTGTTCCACTGAAGAAAGATGTTCAAATGGGTTAGGAACAACATGAGGGTAAGTAAATTATGCCAGAATTTGTTTTTTTTTTCTTAAATTTTTAACTACTTTAAAAGTTTCAAAAACATCTGCTGATTGTTGTTCTAACATCTGAAAGGGAACTTTTAGCAACATATTGCTATTGTGCATCCATCCAGATGAAAACACACTCATTGAATGGATGTCTCTGCAATGTACTTGTGCTATCAGGGTTGGCATTGGTTGTGTTCACTCCACCATGCCACTGTCTGGTGTGAATGGATTAAAATCATTGGATAATTGCTAATACACACTGTGCTTTGTCAATGAAGCTGATGAAGACATGAGTGCGTTTGGAATGGTCTCAGTTTGCATAAGGTGCTGATGCTAACCACAGCTAACCATATGTATGCAGTGACTCTGAGCAATATTGAAGTCACACCTTTGGTTCATGAAACAACTTAATTGAGTCACACACATGGAGAAGCCCAGCCATGTCATAAAACCCAGAGGCCTTGATTAATTAAGCCCTTTAAGCCCAGGAGCACTGAACGTTCACCAGGTGCCTGTTCAACTGCCACTAGATCTGCTGCTCACCCCATAACAACCTGAGACATTAAATGCAACTTTATCGTAATTTCATACTTTTTCTTTAAACTTTCAAATTAGTGTGATTTGTCCGAGCTTGAAGTTAGGTTATCTTTCTGCATGGACAACATTCTATGTGAACTGCATTGTGGTTTGTTGACCAGAATAATTAGAATAATTTGTGGCAGTTTTTAGAGCTGCATGCTACTCTACATGATACAAAAAAGTTATACTACAGTTAAACTACTCTTTAAAAAAACACTGGGTAGATGAACTACAAGCTACTAACAAAATGAATTAGCAAATCACTCTTTTGAATCACTTCTTTTATACTAACCACCTGAACAAACCAATTTGCTAAAATTAATCAGACTTCTCAACACGTAGTGTGAGAGTACAGTTTAGGAAATTGTGTTCGATTATTTCCTCAGCTCACTTTGCTGTAAAGCTGCATGAGCAGTACATTATTTAAAAAAAAGAAAAGTGATGTATTTGATGGTTTTTCATACTACACTGCTATTTGTGAGCAAAAATAGATTGTTATTGTTAAAGCAAAGCTATTTTTAAAAAGCTACTGTCATGCCTAAAAAAGCAGTTACGTTTGCCGCCTCACTACTTTTAGCTAAAGAATAATTCACCCACAAATGCGCTGTACACATGCATGGAAGTGTAATCGAGCTTCTCTTTTGATTGCACCATGTACCGCAGATGTCAAGATTTATAGTGAATAAGGAGTTACATTTTTGTCTGTTTCTCACCTAAAAATTATTGTATTGCTTCAGAAGACATGAATGAGTCCATACACCATATGAGTCATATGGATTACTTTATCTTGCCTTTATGTCCTTTTTGGACCTTGAAAGTTTTGTACCTCATTGACTTGAATTTATCATTTTTGGGTGAACTATTCCTTTAACCCTCTGGGGTCAAGGGTGTTTTGGGACCTGGAGAAGTTTTGACATGCCTTGACATTTGTGCTTTTTTCAGTTGCTTAAAACATATTAATGGCTTAAGTCTGATAACACTGTATTCAGCACAAACTGGGCTACAATAATATGTGAGCAACATGTGTGTACAGGTTTGTATTTTTGAGAAAATAACGTTTATGCATGGTTTTTGAAAAAACAAAATTTTTAAGTCACTGAAATAAGGCCATATAACACATAATAAACATTTGTCCACAAGACTTTTGAGAACTGGATCTTGTAGCCTAGAGTTTTTGCTACAAAATGATGTGAAAACCATCCTGATCACTCACTCATACAAAACAATATAGTAATTGAACTTTTGCAAGACAATTTTAGTGTTAGAATTATATTTGGCCATTTTAAGATTATCTGTCAATAAGCGTTTTTACTTGGCTGATTGGATCCCCTTTATGTCAGTTCCAAAATCCACTGACAGACAATAGGTAGTTTATAGATTAACTATTGACAAAAAATATACGGTTTTCCATTTTTGTCAGTGAGTTTTGAGGAAATATTATGTATTTTTAGTTCCCTTTTTTTAAATCAATAATAAATGTGTTTTTTTTTTTTCATTTTGGCAATTTGGCGTACATCTCATTCTGTCATTTAATTGCATTATGTGTATTTCAGCATTATTTCAAACAACCACCCTGTTCATGATATTTGCATTGTTCGATGTAAAACTCAAATCGGTTGACCAGAAATTAATTTATCATTCTTCTTTGGGTATCTTCTCATTTCCTTGTTTCCACAGGTGTTATACTCGTTAACTAGCAATTGAGGAGCCATCACCTAAACCAGTGCTTACAGACTCCCAATTCCCTTTAATCCAAAACAAGCTGATTTAGCCAGCTCTGTAGACCGTTCTCCACAAAACAAACACACTGGCCCCCTACAGACTCCACCAGTGCTTTCCTCCCTCCCATTGCACCCCCACTGCTCTGAGCTCTGTTAGCCAGGCTAAGTGAATAGGGAGAGGCAGGTCTCCATGGGTAACGGCTGCCATGGTGGCACCTGCAGGAGAGCGAGAAGGATGCTGCATGAGCCAGCAGGATTGTGCAGATTAGCAGTGAGATTTGGGGCCGTGGTCTGTCGTCTTTATCCCGCTCCCCTGCCGTGTAGGGGGTGGTCACCCCCGCCAGAGGGTGTGTCTGCCAAGAGCTGAAGAAGGTTAGCCCTGCGGCCTTGTGAGAGGGAATGAGCAGAAAATTGAAGTTAACAAGCATACCGTATGCTAAGTGGTGACAGGAGTCCCCAAGCTTTTGGTTAGGGCCCTGGTCCAGCTCTCATTCTCCTCACAGAGCCGCTGCCAGCATCCGCTGGCTCTGACTGCAGGGTGGAGGTGACCAGCATTGTGCGTCTGTGTGCAAATTAAGACATCACTACGACATGATTGCTAGGCTACAAAACTCATGAGATACAGATGGATGTAAAAGATGCTTTTGGTTTTGCTTTGGGATCCAATTATATATTAGACATTAAGTGACCTCCCAATACAGTACCAAATTGTATTTTCTTTCACCATGCATAGTTTTTTGTGTTTTTTTATAGGATTTGGGCAAGTCATGCAACTTGTCCATGTTGGCATCTGGCTAATTTGGCAAGCTTTTAGTGATACTAAAGAGTTTGATTGGACGCATGACCTTTGATGTCAACAGCAAAAATGTACTGAAAATGATTTACCCTCCTCTGGTAAGAAACTTCATTAAGATTTTTATTGAAAACTGTTTGGGTGATAAGAGCCGCTTCTCTAGTTTTGTTTGATATATATAGTTTTTTATAGTTCTATATATATATATATATATAGTTTTTTTTCATAAAATTGTTTGTTATTTTTCCAGGAGTGTTGGTTTTTCATATATTTATTTAATCAGAAAGTAGCATAATTAAGTAATATATATATAAGTTTGTATAAGTTTATATATATATAATTTTTATTTTTTTTTATATCTTGGTATTATTTACAATTTCACAACTTAGTCCTGTTGTCCACATATGTGGATATACATTTTTAGGATATTTTAATTTATTTATTTAGTTTTATTATTAGTTTATAAGGTACTACTAGTTACAAATCAACAAGGGAAAATGGAAAATGCTCACAGCAGCCACACTTGGGTCTCAGGATATTAAAATACAGATTTTCAGATTTATGACATAAATCTCCTGTGTTGCTTATACATACTATTTTGGACATTGTTAGTAGACAATTAAATAAACAAATTAGAGTGTAAAATTTTTTTTAAGGGGATTTAACTGTCTAGATATTTACAGGACTAAAAGTGCCCAAAGTTAAAGAAACACCCAAGTCTGCATTATTGTATTGCTAGTAACATTATATTTTTTTCCTTCTTGCCACAACCAAATCAGAGCAGTCCTGCAAACAGAGAGCCATTGCACTGTGGTCATAAAGAGTAAGGTTTAAAACACTGTTTTCCTGGCCAAATTCTACCACTGACCCTTACCAATAATGGCCTTCTAATAATTCCCATCTATGAATTGGCTTTATCAATCTACTCTGCCCTCTCCACCAACAGCTGGTGTGTGTTGAGTGTGGTGTATTCTGCACACTGGTGGTGGTTGAGGAGAGTCCCCTCTTCCCGGTCTGTCGCTCACTTCGACGTTGTGTCGAAGAAGCGACACTAGAAGCAACACTAGGGGTCTCTCTTGAGTGCCGAATATGCCTCTGGTCTATGAAAAAAGGCCAATGGAAGTTGGCAGACAGTATTTGCATACCCCGGGACGGCAGCGGGTGCAGCTACGCCCCCTCGGACCACCCGCCAACCAGCACGCACGCTGCATCGGAGAGCGTTGCGTTTGATGTTGATGCCTCCTCTGGGCTACCACCTTCGGGCCAGCACGCCCAGGCTGAGGCTGACGTGCAGATGTCCGACATGCCTGCCTGGGCCACCGCCAGCGTGTGGGGTTGGACTGGAAACCTCCGTCCTCCCCACAGCCATCGCGGTTGGATGACTGGTTCCTGGGGTCTGCGCACTGCTCACAGCCCCCGGTCCTGTTTTTCCCAGAGGTGCACGATGAGCTGACGTCTTCATGGAGAGCACCCCTCTCCACTCCGTCACAAAGCCTGCTCATCCGCTCTTGCTACCCTCGACAGCGGAGCGGCCCATGGATATACAGCGATTCCCCAGGTGGATAGGGTTGTTGCGCTCCATCTATGCCCCGGAAACCTTACCACCTGGCGGGGTCACCCTGTGCTCCCTTCTAAGGCCTGCAGGATGACATCATCGTTTACTGCCAAAGCCTACAGCACCGCTGGACAGGCCACTTCCGCTCCTAATTATATTTGGCCATATGGTGGAGATGCGTGAGACTGACAAGGCTCGTTTTCTCAACGCCCGTCTCCCAGATCGGCCTCTTCGGCGACACCGTCGAGGACTTCGCCCAGCAGTTCTCCGCGGTGAAGAAGCAGACAGAGGCCATCTCACATATCCTGCCTCCATGGGCCATGCCGCGTCTGCCCGCCGAGGGTGTCCTCCTGCGGCAAAGAAACACCTTGCTCTGCCTCAACCCAGGCCCAGCTCTCAGCCCTAGCGTCGAGCTCACCGCAGGAAGCAGACGTCCCCCGTCTCACGGACCCCCTTGAGGACCCGTAAGGCTCCCAGGCGCTCCTGAGACGCCCGACCCAGGGACCAGGATGTTAGCTCCGGAGTTGGTAAGACCACTCCGTTCCCCGGTGGAGGGCCAGGAGGAGAATCTTTTGTTGGATTTATTTCCTCTGGGCTGCGGTACCCACATTCTCATAAATGAGCTTTTTCCTTTGTCTCTGGGTCACCTGGCCCACAAATGCCATTCTCACGGCACTCTGCCACCAGACCTCAACAGTCCCAGCACATTGGACGCGGATCTTCCGCCTTCAGCCCCCCGACTGTTCCATGGCCTGCTGGTTCTGATGAGTCTAGAGGACGCCTACGTTGGACCGGTGTGCGCCTACGTCTGCCGGGTGTGCAGAGCAAAGTAAGTGCTTTGAGTCTTTTCTCAGCACCAGAGCCTCGGGACACATCTTCGCCTCCCGATGCCGTTTTACCTGCTCCACCCGCTGCTCCACCCCGCCAGGTACGTAAAAAATAATTGTCCCCTTGGTGCCTCTAGCACAGAGTTTGGATGCGTGTGTTTCACTTCCCAACCCGTCTCCCTGGCTGGCCCGGACCATCCGACTCGGTTACGCAATTCAGTTTGCCCGGCCTCCGCCCCCCTTCACAGGCGTCCGCTTCTCCGCAGTACATGCCAAACATGCCAAATCCCTGCGCACGGAAATCGCTACTCTCTTACTCGAAGACACGATAGAGCCTGACCCTCCAACCGAGTTGAAGAAGGGTCTCTACAGCCCTTACTTTATCGCACCCAAGAAGGTGGCGACTAACGACCGATCTTGGACTTGCGAGTTTTCAACCAAGCTTTGCACAAACTCCTGTTCAAAATGCTCACGCAGAAACACATCCTAACCTGCGTTCGGCATCTAGATTGGTTCACAGCAGTGGACCTGAAGGAAGCGTACTTCCACGTCTCAATTCTGCCTCGACACCAACCCTCCTTACGGTTCGCGTTCGATGGCCAGGCATATCAGTACAAAGTCCTCCCCTTCGGCATGACTCTGTCCCCTCTGTCTTCACGAAAGTTGCAGAGGCAGCCCTTTCCCCGCTCCAAGAAGCCTGCATTCGCATACTCAATTACCTCGACGACTGGCTTACAGAGACCAGGTACTCAGGCCAGGCACAACGGTCCACTTAAAACTTTTCCAGAGGTTCCTGGGCCATATGGCATCCTCTGAGGCGGTCTTGCCGCTGGGGTTGATGCATATGAGACTGCTTCAGTACTGGCTTCAGACTCGAGTCCCGAGACGAGCATGGGGCCACGGCACGCACCGTGTGACGATCACCCTCGCCTGCCTCCAAACATTCAAACCCAGGATAGACCTCTGTTTCTACGGGCAGGAGTACCCTTGCAGCAGGTGTCCCGACGCGTCTTGGTCACGACCGACGCCTCCAGATTGGGTTGGGGCGCCGTGTGCAACGGGCGTGTAGTAGCAGGCACATCCACAGGCGCTGCGCTGGCACATCAACTGGCTGGAGTTGCTGACTGTTTTCTTTGCCCTGTGGAAGTTTCTCCCGTTATTTCGAGACAAACATGTCCTGATCTCTCCAGAGAGCCCCCTTCGAGCCGCTAGAATCAGTTGGACTCAGGGTCCTCTCTCTAAAGATGGCCCTGCTGATTGCGCTCACTTCTATCAAGAGGGTCGGGGACCTGTAAGCGTTCTCTCTTAGCGACACCTGCCTGGAGCTCTGTCCGGCAGACACATATGTGATCCTAAGACCACGACCGGGCTACGTGCCCAAGGTTCCTACCACACCCTTCAGAGACCAGGTAGTGAACCTGCAAGCGCGGCCCCAGGAGGAGGCAGACCCAGCCCCTTCTTTGCTGTGTCCGGTACGTGCTTTGCATACCTATTTGGACCACACACAGAGCTTTAGGTGCTCTGAGCAGCTCTTTGTCTGATTTGGGGGACAGCGGAAAGGGAACGCTGTCTCCAAACAGAGGCTCTCCCACTTGGAGGTGGATGCCATTTCATTAGCTTATCGCACCCAGGCCATGCCCCCCCCTTGCGGGTCCGAGAGCACTCAAGAAGGAGTATTGCGTACTTGTGGGCACTGGCCAGAGGCACCTCCCTAGCAGACATATGTCGAGCAGCTGGTTGGGCAACACCGAATACCTTTGTAAGATTTTACAATCTCAGGGTTGAGTCAGTATCGTCCCGTGTTTTCTCAGGTCCGAGCAGGTAGAACTCGGTAACACGCTGATGATCTAGCCAGGTGAATCACTTGCACCTGGCGCCCTTTCCCTTGGCTGAGGTAAAACTGTGCGCTTTCTCTCCCAGGAGATCCCATCCACCTGGGTCCCTGGTTGATTCCTCCCTAGCCCTTTTGTGTCCGCAGTTCAGTGGAGGAACTTGCCGACCCAGTCCACTACGGGTACTCAATCTACCTTGTACTGAAATAGGTGCTCCACAGATCAGGAATCCTACCTGGACTCCCCCTGTGTGTATTTTCCACGGTACAAAGTGGACCCGCTTCCCCTTTCCTTGAGGCCTGATCTACCACTGCGCCACGTTCCACGTGTTGCCTAAAAAACCCATGTGATGTATTCGCCACCTTTAACTCCCCTTTTGGGCAGGTGTGGCCTCCGCAGGGTCTTTTCCCCTGAAAGAATAGGACACTGGGTAAGACCACCTTCCATTGGTGCGTGTAAGGGCCCAGGCTGTTCTTGCTCTATGCGGAGAAATGGCTTGGCCCGTTCCCAGGTTGGCAAGCGTCAACTTGTTCCCCTGCCTAGGGTAACCAGAAGGATTCCGACGACTTTTTTGGGGCATTGGGGAAGGGTACACGCAATCTCGCTCAGTTGGTCGCTTGTGCATGTAAAATTACCTGCCCGCTCCTGTGTCAGCAGTACACGTACACGGCTCAGCGCATGGTGTGATTTAAATTGGACCCCTCGCTTCTTCGACAAAACGTCGAAGTGAGCGACAGACAGGGAACGTCTAGGTTACGTATGTAATCTCCGTTCCCTGATGGAGGGAACGAGACGTTGTGTCCTCCCGGCCATGTCGCTGAGCCATGCCACTGCAGTGGCCGGACCATTTCCGGCTCCTCAGAAAATTCCTGAATGAACTCGACGTATTTCCCCGCTTTTATTCCCGTATGTGTGGGGTAAGGTATGCAAATACTGTCTGCCAACTTCTCATTGACCTTTTTTCATAGAGAGACCCCTAGTGTCGCTTCTAGTGTCGCTTCTTCCATGTAAATCGCTTTGAGTGTACTGGCAAACAAAACGTTTAATATTAATTTTAAAAATTATATTAATGTATTCACTGGCTTGTCTGGTACACACAAGAGAAGATAGCTTGACTTTGACAATAAATAAGATTTTTTTGTAAGAGTGGACCAATTATTTAATTTAAAAACTTTTAGCACTTGTCCAAGCCCTGTTCATTTGTGTACAATTACCTTGCTCTTGCACATTGGGCTAATATCCTGTTTATCTACCTAGAATGCACGACCACCTTTGTTGCGGTCAGTCACATTTGCTGTATGCCATGCACACGTCCTTCTATAGCAAGCAGCCCCACCTCCGCTCCTTTTTGCTGCAGTGCACAGCCCAAGGGAGCACCTTGCTCTATGTGTTATAATAAGGCTAGCTGATATAATGAAGGTCATTGTAATCAGAGCTAATGTGTCAGGGAGTCGAGACACTTCGGCTTTATTTGAGGGTTAGGCCCTGCACCACTGGCCCGGGGGGAGGAGGCTGATAGTGTTATCAGAACTAACCTGCCGCTAATAACGGCACGCTCCTCTGTTTGTGTCAGCTTCGGCATGAACTTTCTCTACTGATATCTACAGTGTGGAAGAGGGGGAAGTGGATTGAGCTACTAAATGCTTCGCATCTTACTTAAATCCCTTCCCCAGGTGTTTAAAAGTTCGGTGTGTTTGTTTATTTTTAAACAGCAGAAGGAGCGGGCACAGTCAGAGCTGGATGTGGTTGATGTGCACTTAAGCAAAGCGCACACTTCTAGACTGAAGGTCATAACCCTGCGCACACATAAAAGGGGTAGTTCATCCGAAATGAACATTCTGTCATCATTTACTCACCCTCATGTTCTTTCAAAGCCCTTTCACTTTCTTACTTCTGTAGAACACAAAAGAAGATGTTAGCCAGAATGACAGCTTTGAAAGTAAATGTATCTTCTTACTGCCTAACAGCAGTAAAACTTTTGATAGAAGGATAGTTGCAGAAATGCAGAGTATTTCCAGGTCATAGCTCAAAAAGGGTATTTTGAACATAATACTTTTCCTCCCATAAAAATGGCATGTAGATCTCCTTCATTAATTATCCGACCAAGAGGAAGCCATTAAACAAGCTCTTGTTTTGTTTTCATCAAAATATGTTGAGTAAGCCATTAAATGAGTAGTGTGCTCTACAAAGTAAGGGTCAATGCTCTAGCTGAAGTTAAATGATGGTGTCCCACAGCGTGATATCATGGCTTTGAATGGGCCCAAATTTAAATGATATATGGGATTTCCTTTGTCATTGAAATCTAGGCTTTATGGATATCAGAATGCTCTTTGTGTGTTTATTTGGCACTATTTTTGTGTCACCTTAACTTACAGCCTCTTGCATAATAAGCCTTTGAACTTAACCCCATGAAATTGCTTGATGAGGGCAATTTTCGTTCCTGTGTCGATGTATTTCCTTTTGAAAAAGGAAGCTGGGTAGGGCATATTGAAGGGTTTGGCCCCTCTAAAAAAAATAAAAACAAGAATCCATAGGCCTTAGTTTACATCGCAGCCATGAAACATTTGTGTGAGGGGGGTTGTACTAAGGGGAGGGGCTCTAATACCATCCCAATTGTTATTCTAAAAAACATTTTATTGGACAAAAAAATGTGATACACCCGTTAATGCAAGAAAATGTCATCAGTTGGACTGAACGATTTGGACAGAAAATCTAATCACGATTATTTTTTAAATATTGTTATTGCATTTGAACTCTGTAAAGGGGGTTAAAGGGACAGGAGGAGGCGAGAACCGGCTTGACGATATAAATTATATTTTAATTATAAAATGAACCAAAAAGACAAACACGCACACAGGTGTCGGACAGCTGTCCGTAAATCTCTCTCTTTGTTGCACTGCCGTCTCTGGTCGGCCTTTATCCCTCTCGAGGGCTTATTAGCCTTATTGGGGGCTGTGTCTGCGGAATCACGACCCGGCCCCGCCCTCCGCCCTGCCACAAACTGTGATATAAAAAAGGTAGTAAATGTTTCCTTTTGACCAAATTTAAGTCAAGGGCAAACATGCTCTACTACTAATAGAAATACTGTTCAAGAAAGGGTGTTCACACTTGAGTTAAAAATACAGTGAAACAGAGGGAAAAAATATATTCACATCATCTTCAGATAATATCTGTTCACTGTGTACCTGTTTTTGTCAACTTTTTGATAGGGTATCAGCCCACTTTTTTATAATTTTTTGAAACCCGATAATAAATTATTATTAAGTTATTATTAAATTAATATGGAAATATATTTTTGTATAAAATTAACAATAAAACAACAACAACAATTATTATTATTATTATTATTATTGATCTAAAACAGTACTATATTTATGTAATATTTTCTTAACCTGCATTCCTATACAGGCCTTTATTTTGGAGGAAGCTTTTATTTTGGCTGTAAACTGAGGAAGACATTTTTGCAGAGAAATGCTCTCATCCACTCTTCTGTCCACAAATACCTGGTGTTAAGAGGTTACTTTATTTGGATAGTAACCTTAGAAGCTAAGCATATTGTTGAACAACACAAATGTGCAATTTGTGAATCTAGTGTGCTGTTAATTTAACACGCTTAGCTAATTTGCCTCATACGTGCTTTAAGTATGTGTAATACACTACAAAGAACAGAGCTGCACACATACAGTAGTGCAGCGAGTGCAAACTAATTATTTATTTTATTTAATTGCAGCCTTTGCAGTGAAAGTAATATTTCTATTATTCATTCAGTTCTAGTCATAAGTATTTTTGGTCTGTTTCCCTGGAAGAGAAAAAAGACTAAAAAATATTATTTTGTTCACTTTTAGGGGTACACTGGAGGAACTTTAAGCTAACATACTTGAAAGATATGAAAAGACATAAAACACAAATTTAGATTTCATGGCATTTGTACATGTATAAAGACTCTTGTCCAATCAACATCAATCTTTTGTGCAATTGTTTTGAATGCTACCAAGTTTTTTATGTTTATTCTAAAGTTTTTTTAAATTCAAAGATTTAATTGAGCACTGTCTTGCTATCCTTTATTTCTACATAGACATCAAACTGTACATTCACCATGAACTCATATGTCTTCAAAAAACTGGGGATTTCCTGCTGACAAGCCTCATAAAAAGGATGAAAAAGAGATTGGCAGAGGCCCTAGTTTTCCACTTTTCATATTTCCCTTTTAAAAAGTGACGCACTGGTTCTATGAGAGACATCAAAGGGCCAATGAAGGGCCAGGGAGTCTCTATTCACTTTTCCACCTCCATAAAAGCTTCCCATATCTAACCTCTAGTGGCTGGCTGGCCCTATCATTCAAACGTCCCAGCGCTCTTTTTGGCTTCCCCAGGACCACAGTGAAATGATCTCTTTTGTTGCGCATCATTAGTTCCATCTGTTGTGAAAGCCCGGCTGTCTGTTCCGGGGGCAGGCCGACGTGATGGTGGCCAGGGGCGACGAGAAAGGGCCGCATCCCTGCGACTCATGTCCTGACCTCCTCCTCCAACAATGATGCTCCCTCTGTCTCTCACTCTAGGTCTGTCACTGCTTATTTATGCATCCAGAGGAAGGCATAGCATCTGATGCACATTTGATCGAACACAGTTTCCACAGTCATGGACTGTATTCTTCACAAAATCTTAAAAGTCATGGAATTTCCTGTAGTGATTATATGTTTTTGTAGTTATATTCTGCTCTAAAATATTTCAGTAAGTAGATAAAAAAAACTGTTCTCCTCAAAGAAACAGTCGAATTGCTTCCCAAATTGGTCTGAATGGTTCTTTAGCAAATCTGTCTGAATTTGTATGATTTCCTGTAATCACAAATGACTGGAAAGGTCATGGCAAATACGTGAACAGTCATTTATCAAAAAAGTGTGGGAAGTGTGGGAATCTAACTAGGCATTTAGATATATTAAGTGAGGTGAAACTGTTTTTCATTTGATGCCAATGGGTTGGATGCGAAGTGAATAGATCTAAAAATGTTGTTTGTCTTCTCACAACATAGTGAATATTCATGAGCATAATGAAGTATCAACATAAAGCTGGACAGCACAATTGTACTCCAAATAAAGAGGTAAACGTCTCAATTATTTGGTCCATAACTAAAGGCATATGCAAATGTTCAGTAAAAACAAAATTAAAGATTCTTTATTCATATTCATTTATTTAACATCTGTGAAGAAAAAAGCAAACATTCTAGTTCCATAAACTGTGTCCATTTTGTGTTCATATAGGTGGTCACCAAAGTTTTTCAGCTCTGATTTCTCTTGCATCACGGTGTCTGTGATACACCAAACAGATGTAACATTTTCTCTTGGCAAGGAAATATTTTATTCATGATTTACATGAATGATAAATCTTGTGAAAGTCTTGGTGCTGATGGGCATACGCAATTTAACATCTGTCTTCCTCAGAATAATTAATAGAGCAGCAGAACACTTGGGACCCAGGACTCTTCCTATCGTCCACTTTCTGTAATTATTGTCAATAACAAAGTAGACGTAAATTTGCATCTTGCAGATGACTCGCTATTCTTTTGCCTAATAAAACAAAGTTTAAAGAAGTTCATTCCGTTCTACTGTATGTGGAACGTTTGCATGAATAAATCTGAGTTTTTGAGATTGTGAAGTGGTACCTTAGAACAGCAATAATAATTAAAAAATAATTCTTAATCAGTATCTTTCTTCAGTAAAATGTCTAAATATCCTTTAAAAACAGTAATAATAGTAATAATAATAGTAAAATAACACAATAATAACAATAACATGTTAATAATGATCATTAAAAAACAATTATGCCTGTGTTGTAAAAAAATAAAAAGTTATTTCAAAATATATTCTCTGAAACAAATCTTCATATGTTATACAATTTTACAAGAATGTTTAGATATTTGGTAACAATTTACAATAAGGTTATTTTTTGTTAACATTAGTAAACAACATTTGTTAACATGAACTAACAATGAACAATACTTTTACAGCATTTACAAATCATGGTGTTTATTTCCACACATAATAATACATTTTTTAAAATCAAAAGTTGTATATGTTAACATTGCATTATGAACTTACATGAACAAACAATGAACAATAGTATTTTTAATAATTAACATGAACCAAGATGAATAAACTCTAAATGCTGTTCATTGTTTGTTTGTGATACCTAATACATTAACTAATGTTAACGAATTGAACCTTATTGTAAATGTTAACAGATATTTTTATCCAGTCTATTTAATTCTTTTTTAAATAATAAACAGTTGAGCAAATTACATATTTAACTGTTTTAAGTAATGCGGTTGTTGAGACTGCTATCACACTCGATCTCTCTGAACAAGGTCCCTGGTGTTTAAACGGGATTGGCTGATGTCCATCTGGCTTTGAATAAAGCTCTCTCAACACTGCTTGTGATGATGAGCCTGAGCCCAACTTATCTGAAGTTTGCTCTCTGTTAGTCTCGTGTAAATCTCATGTAGCCAGATCTTTGACTAAACGGCATAAGATCTGGTCCACATTACAGATTATTCTGACCAAAAACAGCCCACTTAGACAGGAAAAGTCTGTCTAACTTGCATGTAAAGCGACCAACCACTGTTCCTTTTGTTTTTAAGTTCTATATGGGGCAGGATTACCTGAAATAGACTCGTATAAAATAAATGAATAAATAAAATAAAATGTGTATATTAATTTCTGTCCATCAAAATTAATAAGTATTGAGTTTTGTTTTTCTCCACAGACTTAACTAAAAAAATACAGTAAAATATACAGTCATGCTCGTGAATAGCCAATTGCCTCAACCAAAACTTTTATTTGAGTCCAGACGGACTGACAAAAAAGCCAATCAGATAAGCGCTTGCCAAATCTCCCTTCGTTTTGTGTGCAATATGCATCAGACGGTCAGTGAATGGACTGTTGGCTTGGGCGTGCAGTCTGAGTCTGAGACCAGCTGTTTTTTTGAGCCAGACTATATAGACTAGTTATAGTCTGGCTCACCATTTTTAGCCTAAGCAGCAAGCCACAGAGGTCATCCGATATGACCTGACCTCATATGTAACACTTTTGTCTGAAAGTGAGCTAATCCTTTCCTATGGGATTAATGTAGTGTCTCTAATGCTCATTAAGTGAGAGAGAGTAGAACGCGGCTTCCACACTGCTTCAGTCCTCAAGTCTATTGGATAAATGACTCTGTTGCTATCGCCCTGAGTGACACCCCGTTGCCCGAGAGCCAAAGTGCTGTATTTGTTGGAGCCATTATGAAATAAAAACCTAGAGAAAAGGGCCACTATTTGGTTTGAATTGATTCCCTGAAACTCCTGCAGTGAATATGCTTTCATTTTGATGGTATTACCACCGATAAAATGTGTTGTGTTAGTTCCACCTCTCCATTACTTTGTCCATTAGGGTGAAACTGGCTGATTTTATTTCTCACACTCTATTTTCTGTGATAAAATGGAAATTCAAAAGCTTATTAAGTTCTGAGTGACATCTATATCTGGAAGCCAACGGGAAAGTAAGTTGACTATATCTAGTTTCAGTTCATTTTTGCTCAATTTCCCTCTCCTGATCAAATATTTCACTTTTCAGCAGGGTCCTAATGGGAGTGTCAGGTTCTAGTGGGCTCTCCTGCCTCTTTTCCTCCCATTACCAGCCATCTATGGCTGTTTCAAATTTCTACCTATCAACAGCCACAGAGCAGGTCTCAATTTTAACTGATTTCTTTCCTGCCACAAGAAGTTTAGCACTGAGTAAAAGTGTTTCCAGCACATAAGGGGATGTTTAAACGTTCACATCGATTTAATCTGGAAAGGTTGAATTTAATCTTAGAAAAGCACACTGCATGTTTCTGACTAGCTGTGGCAGGTCTCAATGTACAGTAAAGTATGCTGTAAACTTAAAAAAAAAAAAAAAAAATTTTTTTTAATAAATACTCAGTGTCTCTTTAGACTCTTTAAGTAAGTGACTTCAGACAAACTGGCCAGCTTATGCAACAAAATAGGAGAATTATCAGTGAAAATATGAGTTTTAAGATTCTCTTTGAAAGCAATTGACTCTCAATACTTTCTCAATACATTTATGCATTTGGTAGACACTTTAAAGCAACTTTTAATGCTATATAATCAAATCCTGATTAATGAATGTGATGAGGAGGAGGGCGGGTCCGGGCCGTGAGTGCGCACGGCCGGCCCCCAATCGGGCTATTCAGCCGAGGAGAGGGATAAAGCCTGATTGGGTGCTGGCAGTGCACACTCATGGCCCGGCCCGGCCCGGCCCTGCCCCCCTCCTCTTCACAATGAAAGTCCCATCCTACATTATTTTACATTGAATATTCTTTTTAATTCAGAAATGTCACATATTTGAAATTCAGTGCATTGCAGTGAATGCCATTTCATGTTGTCTGAATGACTTGAAGAAGAACAAACATGCACGTGGAGAAACTCAGAAAATCTCAGATGTCCTTTCAATAAAACAAGCACAGCTGTGAAACCTACAGGAACCTATCATGAAGTGCAGGCCATCCCCCAAAACTAAGCCCCCTTCTGCTACAAAACCTATTTCCCTTTTGTTTACCCCTCGGGAGTCTGTATTTTTTTATTCAATCTTGTTGGAAGGGTCTGGACTTTTTTAAAGAGTGAGGTCCATTGCAGGCCAAATGAAAGGGTATATTTATATAAACTTCAAACATCTGCTTAATATAGTCTGTATGGCAGGTCATGCCAGTGTGTGCTTTTAGCCCTTGTACACAGCGGCATGTTCAGACTTCAGTTTTAAGGTCTTTGAAACAAGGGAAGTAATAGTTCAAGCACTGAAACACTGAGATCAATGTTAAAAAAAATATTTTTGACATCTTGGAATGTTCAGTTAGCTGGGTGGAAATGCTAGTGTGATATTGCTTTTAATAGTTGAAGTTAATGTTTACAAATAAACGCTCCGCCCAGCCACTTCCGGGTTCTTTTGGCAGCCCAGAATCAACATGTTACATGTCCATCATAATCATACAGGGTCACTGAACCATCAGTTTAAACTTGTTTTGCTGATATTTCAGAAAATATCCCACATAATTTCTTCACTGTAAACCATAGATATCCCTTTACAATAACTTTTATTAACATTAATAGACATTATTACATTTTATAAATCTTAAAAGATTAAAAGAACTGCAGTGCTGCCTATTTCCACCATTGAAATCTGTAACTCGAAAGAACCTGGAAGCACGGTTTCCTTCACTGTGACGTCAGAGTAATTTCATCTCTACATCAGTTTTGTAAAAGTTACTATAGCATAATTAACATTTTATATACAATATGGCTAGTTGTTCTTTTTCTGTTTTCACTCCATTAATGAAAATAATTCCAAACAAATCCAAAGCAGCATCAGTGAATAGTGAAGTGTCCCAGTGCTGTTATACTAAATATCAACACTCTTGGAATACCACTTGTCCAATCCGATTAGAGGATCAGAACAACAGTTCTATTTGTATAATATTTAATTTATTTCATAACAGATGAAACAGATCTAAAAGAAACAGAGCAACTCTCTTGAATAGAGATAGTATGAAGAGCTCCTTAGAGACTGCATTTGGAAATTTCTATAAATGATTTACTGACTATGTTTTCCGTTTTGCACTAAAGATGTTAAATGTTTGCTTCATGCCTTGATCAACTGCAGTTTGTTTGTGGAAAGAGTAATATCTGTTTGTTTTTTCTTCATTTGTATGATTTATTTACTCATAAATGGCCAAATGTTTGTGCACACTGACATTTCACTGAACCCACTTTTCCTTCAAAGCCTCAGTTTTTTTTTTTTGTACCATTATATGAAGATAATTGTACTTGGTCCAAGAGCGTATTGGACCATTAAACCACAGCCTCTCCCAGTAAAGCTATTCTCTTTTGTGTAAATGCATTGGAATTACTTTCAGGGGGCGTTGCAGAGAGAATATGTGAAAGGCTACTTATCCTTACTCTTAATGATTCTTTGTCCTTTTAAAAGTCATCAGGCACATTTATAAGTGGATATGTACAAGGTAAGAGTTGCCCCTGGAGACTGAGGTCATCTCTACCTCCTTGTCCAAGGCCAGGAAGTAAGTTTGTGTGAATGGACCTTTGCCAGTGGAGGTTGGTCATATTGGTAATGTACTGTAGGCTGTCCATCTGTATACTGGGTCTTAATGACTGAGGTGAGAAGGAGAGAGAGACTCATACCATAGAGATGGAAAGCTGTGTTCAGTGTTGTGTAAGCATATTTTGATGGAAATGTTTCATAATGCAGTCTGGCAATATGATTTTCAAGGGAGTGTCCCACAGAATTAAATCCTGCTTTGGTCATTTTCAAAAGCGTTGTATTACTGCCTGCCTTCTGTGGCTTTTCATAAGACCTTAGAAGTGTTGCCTCAGAAAATGACTAAGAAAGTACGACTTGGATGGATACAGTAACACATGTACTGTACTGTACATACTCATAAAATAAAAAAAAGATTAAAATCAGAACATTTGTTTTTCCTATGTGTAAAAAATAAAACGACACAAAATCAATTGTGACTGTATTACATTAGTACTGTACATTCATAATCTACATGCCTATACTGTATATACAGTGAGGAAAATAAGTATTTGAACACCCTGCTATTTTGCAAGTTCTCCCACTTGGAAATCATGGAGGGGTCTGAAATTGTCATCGTAGGTGCATGGCCACTGTGAGAGACATAATCTAAAAAAAAAAAATCCAGAAATCACAATATATGATTTTTTAACTATTTATTTGTATGATGCAGCTCTCTGCAGTAAGACTCGCAGTGGTGGCTTGTGTGTTTACATCAACACGGAATGGTGCAAGAACTCTATGCTAGTCTATAGCTACTGCTCATCGCTGGTGGAGCTTGTGACTGTTAGATACAGACCTTTTTATTTACCATGGGAATTTACCACTGTTATAATTTTTTTTTTAACTATGTTTTTATTGAACTTTTCTTATAAACAGAAAAAAAGAAAAAAAAATAGAAGAAAAATTAAAAAAAAATAAAATAAAAAAATAAAAAAATAAAATAAAATAAAAATAAAAATAATAATAATCAATAAAAACTTAAAATAAATACCCAAGTCCTTGACAGCACTTCAAAGAATACACCGCATACCAGTACACTATCTGCATTATTCATACATTAACATATACCAAGTCTATTTATTTCCAGCAAATTTTTAATTAATGCCCACTTCTGTCGAAAAATGTCAGATTTAAACTGCAAATCCGCAGTGATCTTCTCAAATATGTATATCTGGTTCAGTCTATGTGTCCATTCTGTCACAGTGGGTACATGCACCTTCATCCAATTCACAGTGATTATCTTCCTAGCTGCCATTAACAATATAGGCAATGCAAATAAGTGGGATTTACTAAACAGATCTGGGGGGAAACCATCTAGCAAGAAAAAATCTGGGCGCATTGGAATATCTCTTTCTAAAACTTTATTAATTTCCCTCTTAACCCCCTGCCAATACACTTGTATTTTGGGGCATTCCCAGAATATATGCACATAGTCCCCCACCATCCCACAATCTCTCCAGCATTGTGATAATGGCGAAGTACTGTCAAATTTGGCAACCACCATTGGAACTCTGAAAAATCTCATTTTCATTTTCCAATCAAATTCCTTCCACATTTGACTGCTAATACCCTTATGACAGCCAGCACATATATTTGTCCACATCTCATCCTCTATTACAGTATTTAACTCTAGTTCCCAGTTTATTTTTATATGAAACGTGTCATCAGATTGATCCTGCATTAACTTCCCATAAATATGTGCTATATGATTTTTAGTAGGTAGATCATGTTCGATGATACTGATAAAATATTTTTCAACATTTGTTGGAGATCTTTTAATTATGTCCCAATGTTTATGAGTTGTGATATAATGTCGTAACTGTAAATATCTAAAGAGATCATTAGATCTCAATGTAAACTTATCACATAATTGAGGAAAAGAACTTATGGTTTCTCCATCAAAAATCTGATTAATTATCTTTAGACCACTCTCTTCCCATCTATTAAAGGCACTATCCCATATAGAAGGGAGGAAATCTGGGTTGCCTTTAATAGGTATTGCACGTGATAAAGTTATTACTCCTCTAAGTTTTTTTTGTATTGTGGACCAAATTTTGACAGTATGCTGTATCCATATATTTATTTTCTTCACTTTTTTCTGTGCTTGCAAGTCCATGAATGGCAGAACTGTCAAAGAGACTCCAGGAAGTGAATTCTGTTCAATATTAACCCATTCTGCCTCTTTATCGATGCCAAGCCAAGCAGCCATAGCCCTAAGCTGTGCAGCCCAATAATAGTATCTAAGATTGGGAAGGTTCAAACCCCCCCTATCTTTATTTGACATAAGTATTTTAAGTCTTATTCTTGGTCTTTTATTTTGCCAGATAAATTTTGAAATACATTTTTCTAGTTTGTTAAACGCTGAGACTGGAACCAGAACAGGAAGAGATTGAAATAGGAAGAGAAGCCTCGGCAGTATATTCATTTTCACTGTTTCAATCCTTCCAAACATGGAGAGAGGTAGTATCTCCCATCTCGCCAAATCTTTTTTTATGATCTCAAAAAGCTGTGTGTAGTTAGCCAAATATAAATGTGATGCCATGGGTGTAAGAGTAACACCCAGGTATTTGAAACCCTTACTAGACCATCGAAAAGATACTTCATTATCTAACTGATTAGGCCAACGTCCTGAAATCATCATTGCCTCGGATTTCTCTGCGTTTACCTTATATCCAGAAACTAAGCCATAGTCTCTAAGGCACTCTAAAAGGGCCGGGATAGATGAAACAGGATTTTCAATAAATAATAGTACGTCATCATCGTATAATGATATTTTATGACACTTCCCTCCTTTATCTGTTATCCCCTGTATTCTGGGGTTGCTCCTTATTAACTCCGCTAGTGGCTCAATACTAAGAGCAAATAAGACTGGAGACATTGCATCTCCCTGACGAGTTCCCCTACCTAAATTAAAAAACTCTGAGCAGTGACCATTAACTCGAACTCTTGATTTAGGATTTTTATAAAAAATCTTTACCCATTTAACAAAAGTGTCATGGAAGCCCATATAATTAAGAGTCTGTTCCAGAAACACCCAGTCCACCCTATCAAATGCTTTCTCAGCATCTAAGCTGAGAAGCATTGAGGGTGTTTTACTATCTTTTCCAATTTGTTGTAAGTTTAAAGCTCTTCTTATGTTATTTGTTCCAAATCTTCTGTTAATAAATCCAGTTTGATCCGGTTTGACCAATTTTTTAATATGCTTCTGAATTCTATTTGCTATTATTGAAGTTAAAATTTTCATATCCTGACATAGTAAGCTTATTGGTCTATAAGCCATACACTGTGTAGGGTCTTTTCCAGTTTTATGAATTACAGTAATTATTGCGTCAGACCATGAATGCGGGGGGTCTTCATCATGCAGCACATAGTTAAACACCTTACATAAATTAGGAGCCAATTCATTTACAAATGCCTTGTAAAATTCCCCGGGGAATCCGTCCACCCCTGGTGACTTATTGTTTTTTAAATGTGCAATAGTCTCCCTTATTTCTTCTTCTGTAATAGGGGATGTCATTTCCTTTGCTACTTCTTCTGTTAGTTTATTTAATTTAATTGTTCGCAAAAATGTTTTAACTTTTTCCTCCTTATTTATTAACTCCTGACCTTCATATAATTTTTTATAATAATCTTCAAATGCATTAACTATATCGATTGGTTGTGTTAACATTGTTGAGGTGTCTGGGTGTTTGATTTTTGGAACTACCCTACTTGCTTGAGCCTTACGTAATTGAAAGGCCAAGAGCCTACTAGCTTTATTACTCATCTCATAGTATTTTCTGCTTACAAATCTGAGTGCCCCCTCTGCTTTATATGTAAGAAAATCATCCAACTTCTTTCTTTCCTGCCTTAAACATTCTAGAATTTTTATTTTACCTGTTTGTTTATGTTCAGTTTCCAGTTTCCTGATTTCATTCTCTATCTCATTTTGTTTGGCTAATCTCAATTTTTTATTCCTGGATGTTATTTCTATTATTTTACCTCTCGTCACTGCTTTGGCCCCCTCCCACAAAATAGATGGGGTAACCAGTCCATTATCATTAATATCAAAGTATTCAATCAATTGTTGTCTTATTTCTTCTTTCGCCTTACAATCATTTATTACTGAGGCATTTAATCTCCAGTATTTAAATTGTTTTCCTTGTCCTAACTGAAATTTTAGCCTAACTGGAGCATGATCCGATATAGTTATGGGATCTATATAACATTCTTTGACATTATGCAAATCTGCTTTAGATGTACAAAAGAAGTCAATTCTAGAATAACTACCATGTACATGTGACATAAAGGTAAAATCCTTCTCTTTAGGATGTAGGTGTCTCCAAATATCTATTAGACCTAATTCTCTCATTATTCCTAAAAGAGCTTTTACTTTTTTTGACTGTGTGCCCCTTACTGCTGGTAACCTATCAACATGACTATCTAATACACAGTTAAAGTCCCCACCAATTAAATACATTCCCTCGCCTTTCTGTGCCAAAAGAGAGAAAACATTCTTGAAAAATTGTGGGTAGTCCTCGTTAGGTGCGTAAAGATTAAGAATAGTAATTTTATTGCCTGCAATTGTTCCAACTACCATGACGTATCTCCCCTCTTTATCTTTGTATACTTGCTCCATATTAAAAAAAACAGACTTGGCAAACATGATTGCAACACCTCTTCTCTTCCCCTTGTTATATGAGGCACTGTAAACTTGGTCTATACATTCCCTCCTCAATTTTAAATGTTCCCCATCGGACAGATGGGTCTCTTGAAGCAATGCAATAGAGCATTGCATTTTTCTAAGCTGGTTAAATATTTTCTTTCTTTTAATTGGGCTGCTCAGTCCTTTCACATTGTAACTGACACAAATTAAATTATCCATTGACATTGGTATAAATGTTGTGTGCGCTAGTCACAGTATATATTCCAGTAATATAGAAAATATTAAAAAAACACTTTTAAGTTAGCTGTCAAGGGTAAATAATTAACGTAAACAAAAACAGGAACTATGTACACGAACAAGACTTCCACACATCCATTCGGCCAAGTTCTTGTCTCGTAGGCCAAATCCCGATGTAAGAAGGGCAGGGAGTTGTGACGCTGACTCCCTGGGGTATCAAAAGTGCACCAAGTGCGCGCAGCCATTTTTGAAACACGGCCGCCTCCAAGAGTGATTTCCACTCAGCAAAATGTCAGCAAGCATCCGTCAATTTAGAAATAAAAAATAAAATCAATTATTATCCCGAGAATATAGGGGAAAAAAAAGAAAAGGAAAAAAAAAGAGATTTTAGTTTTCTAACATTCTGAAGCAGAAATATCCAGTTTAAATATAGGGTACCTCTTTACATTCGAGCGATTTAATCCTGCAAAAATGCTTGAAGGTCCGCGTCGGACAGCAGCGCTGTACTACTTGGTCCACGTCTACCTTTACTTTGCACTGACCATCTAGCCTTCGATATTTCTCTTACTTGTCGGTCTCGTTCATCCACTCGGACTTTAATTCCCATTTCCCGCAGGGGTGGTGCAGCATCCATCAGGGTAGGAAAAGTTTTAACTCCCGCATCCAGGTAGATCCTTATCTGTGCTGGATAGATACACTGAGCTCGCACATCCTTCGTCTTGAGTTGTTTCATTACGTCTCGTACCTGCGCTCTCTTCCTCTGTAACTCAGGCGAGTAGTCGTTGTCAAAGTAGATACGTTTCGCGTTGTAAAGGACCTGTTTCTGTGACCAGGCTTTTCGTAAAATTGCGTCCTTAACCGCATAGTCCAGGAATCTCACTATTATCGATCTCGGGGGTGCGGCGGGGTCTTTTGGTTTGGCTGCAAGGGCCCTGTGTGCCCTTTCAATCTTTATATCCATGTCCTGAGGTAGCTGTAGAACTGTGCTGAGCAGACCCAAAACAAATTCCGCCGTGTTTTCTCCTTCGCTGCCCTCTGGAACTTGATATATTCTTAGATTATTCCGGCGAAGTCTGTTTTGCAAGTCCTCGCATCTACCTGTGAGATCCGCCTCACGTTCCAGTAGATATCGTAGCGCTCTTTCATGTCTCATCCCCGTCTCCTCAGCAGCGCTGATCCGTTTCTCCGTCTCCTCGATCCTGCTCTCCAAACCATTTATTTGGCATTTTAAGTCCTCCACCGAGGTCTCCACTTTTATCAGCGATATTTTTGTTTGTTTATGCCCCTCTTGGTTTTCTTTTCTTAACGATTTCAGTTCTTCCATCACTTCAGTAAGGTCGGGAGCACGCGGGTTAGATTTAGCAGGCCTAGTAGGGCTAGGTGATCGTTTCTTATCATCTCTTTCTCTCGAATTTTCATTTTTGGAGGTAGTCTTGTGTCTCGTTGCTGTACTCATTCTGAAAAACTCTGAATATATCTGAATTAGCTATTTAAATCGGGATTTATTGCAACAATTTGACGGAGCCTAACTTTCAAGCGTGTGCCATCTCTCTGACGCCACCGGAAGTCACCACTGTTATCATAACTGGAGTTTACATTCCCCCCAGCGCTAACGCTAAGGAAGCGCTCTGTGAATTGTATGGGGCTATGAGCGAACTGCAGAACGCTCGCCACGACGGAATGTTTATTGTTGCCAGAGATTTCAACCATGCGAATCTCAAGACAGTGCTCCCTAAATTCCATCAGTATGTGGACTTTGCAACGAAAGGGGCGAACACGCTTGATCTTGTTTACACAAACTTCCCAGACGCACCCACCTAGGCTACTCAGACCACATCTCTGTTATGCTAATTCCAGCATACAGACCGCTGGTCAGACGCACAAAATCGCTTCAGAAGCAGGTGAAAACCTGGCCAGCAGGAGCCATCTCAGCTATTCAGGACTATTTTGAGTGTACTGACTGGCACATGTTCAGGGAGGCTGCAACATATGGCAATTCTACCAACTTGGAGGAATACACAGCATCAGTGACCAGCTACATCAGCAAGTGCATTGATGATGTCACTTTCTCCAAGACCATTACCACACGCTCCAACCAGAAGCCTGCGGAGGTGCGCACGCTCCTGAGGCCCAGAGACTACGCCTTCAGAGCAGGCAACAAGGCAGCCCTAAGAACAGCGAGGCCCAAACTGTCCCGGGCCATCAGAGAGGCAAAGCGTGCACACGCCCAGAGAATCCACAGTCACTACCAGGACAGCGGTGACACGCGGTGCATGTGGCAGAGTATCCAGGCCATCACCAACTACAGGACAACATCAGTTGCCTGTGACAAAGATGCCTCCCTTCCAGATGCGCTGAATGACTTCTACGCTCGGTTTTAAGTGCAGAACGATGTGGTGGCGAGGAAGACCACCCCTCCTCCCAACGACCAGGTGCTCTGTCTTACCATGGCGGATGTGAGGAAAACTCTACGTAGAGTCAACCCACAGAAGGCTGCTGGACCAAACAACATTCCTGGCAGAGTGCTCAGAGGATGTGCAGACCAGCTGACAGATGTTCTTACCGACATCTTCAACATCTCTCTGAGCAGCGCCATCGTTCCAACGTGCTTCAAGGCCACCACCATCGTACCCATGCCAAAGAAGTCTTCAGTGTCCTGCCTCAACGACTACCGTCCCGTCGCACTCACACCAATCATGATGAAGTGCTTTGAGAGGCTCGTCATGAGGCACATTAAGACCCAGCTGCACCCCTCACTAGACCCACTGCAGTTCGCTTATCGTCCAAACTGTTCAACAGACGACGCCATCGCCACCACCCTCCATCTGGCCCTCACCCACCTAGATAAAAAGGACTCAGCACCTGATTGGAAAGTTTAACCTGCTGGGCCTGGACAACTCCCTCTGCAACTGGATCCTGGACTTCCTGACTGGGAGACCTCAGTCAGTCCGGATCGGGAACAGCATCTCCACCACCACCACACTGAGCACTGGAGCCACTCAGGGCTTTGTGCTCAGTCCACTGCTGTTCACTCTGCTGACTCACGAATGTGCAGTAATGCACAACTCGAATCACATCATCAAGTTTGCCGATGACACGGCCATGGTGGGTCTCATCAGCAAGAACGACGAGTCAGCATACAGAGATGAGGTGCAGCGGCTAACGGACTCGTGTAGAGCCAACAACCTGTCTCTGAATGTGGACAAAACAAGAGAGATTGTTGTTGACTTCAGCACATAGTGAACACTCTCCGCTGAACATTTACGGCTCCTCTGTGGAGATCGTCAAGAGCACCAAATTCCTTGGTGTTTACCTGGTGGAGAACCTCACCTGGTCCCTCAACACCAGCTCTATTACCAAGAAAGCCCAGCAGCGTCTCTACTTTCTTCGAAGGCTGAGGAAAGCACATCTCCCACCCCACATCCTCACTACATTCTATAGAGGGACTATTGAAAGCATCCTGAGCAGCTGCATTACTGCCTGGTTTGGGTCTTGCACTGTTTCGGACCGCAAAGCCCTGCAGAGGATAGTGAGGACAGCTCAGAAGATCATCGGGGTCTCTTTTCCCTCCATCAAAGACATTTACAAAAAACACTGCATCCGCAAAGCCACCAGCATTGTGGACGACCCCACACACCCCTCACACAAACTCTTCACTCTCCTGCTGTCTGGCAAGAGGTACCGAAGCATTCGGGCCTTCACGGCCAGACTGTGTATCAGCTTCTTCCCCCAAGCCATCAGACTCCTCAATACTCAGAGACTGGTTTGACACACACACACACACACACACACACACACACACACACACACACACACACACACACACACACACACACGTCCTGAGTTGCACTTGAATTACTGTCACTTTATAACATCATATTTCTGTCAATTTTTTGCACTACTGTGTACTGGTCGTCGCTGCACTGTCTCTCACTGTGCCTATTGTCCTGTTCATTGTTAGTAATTTATTGTACTGTTCCGTACTTTTTGCACTCGTTTGCACATGCTCTTTATATAGGTATTTTATTTAGTATGCGTAGTCTCATGGGGTTCTGTTTTTGTCCTATGTTGTTTTATGTAGCACCATTGTCCTGGAGGAATGTTGTTTTGTTTCGCTGTGTACTGAACTAACTGTATATGGTTGAAACGACAATAAAAACCACTTGACTTGACTAATGCATCTCTCCTTGTGAATGAATGTCTCTGTCACTTTGTTGTAAAAGTCACCCACTTGTTGAACTTTCGATACCCTCTCTTTCTCTATTCCATTGAAATCAGCTTTGCGAAATCCCTGTTGGTCACGATGCTTACACTATATCCAGTTTTAGCACTTAACACATTCGTTTTTTGTGAACACGTGTGAACTTGAACGTGTTGACGTGAAACAAAAATCAGCTAGCATGACTCAAGGAAGGAGCGTTCTGATTGGCTTACTAATTTCTGTAAGCATGCTTTCCTTGGACATTTGTAGTAGCGGGCGTGTACATACAGTGTTACACGAAAGGGCTGAGGGAAAGCACAACATAAAGTGCTTTTACCTGAGGGTGGCGCAAAAGAGAATAAATGAATAACTGTCTTTGAGATGAAAGATGACGAATTTGAGCGAAAACAGTAGCTTATATTAACAATCAAATTTAAATATTTCATTGTGTCATTTTTCTTTTCACCCTACTGTTAGGTAGATGGCACGTCCCTGATATATATACACTACCGTTCAAAAGTTTGGGGTCACTTGTCTGAAATGTTTCTCATGATCTTAAAAATCTTTTGATCTGAAGGTGTATGCTTAAAAGTTTGAAATTAACTTTGTAGACAAAATATTATTCTGCCAAAACATATACATTTATTTAATTACAAATCTAAAATTTCCTAAAAAAAAAAAAGTTTTTGAAATGGATGACTTGGATCAAAATATGAAGAAAAGAAGCCAATAAGTGCCCAACATAGATGGGAACTCCTTCAATACTGTTTAAAAAGCATCCCGGGGTGATTCCTCAAGAAGTTGGTTGAGAAAATGTCACGAGTACATGTCTGCAAAATCTAGGCAAAGGGTGACTACTTTGAAGATGCTAAAATATTACATAGTTTTGGATTTATTTTGGATTTTTTTGGTCACAAAATAATTCCCATATTTCCATTTCTATTATTCCATAGTTTTGCTGACTACTATTATTCTAAAATGTGAAATAAATAAATAAATAAAGAATGAGTAAGTGACCCCAAACTTTTGAACGGTAGTGTATGTGTTTGTGCATGTTTGTGCATCTACAGTATATACATGTATATAATGCCCCATTTACTATAAAATGCTAGCATGTCAAATACTTTTTGAATGTAAGCCTTTTTTGAGGGTAAACACTTTAATCACACTTATAATTTGGTGCTATTTGGAATGATCAGTCCTATAAAGAGCAGAAAAGCATCATAAGACAAAATATTTTCAAGGCTGATAGAGAGACACGTGAAGTTCATTAAATTTTGCTGACATTTTAGCTGCTAAATGGCAGATAGTTACAGTCTCGGGGGGATACAGGCTTTCTCATATCCTTCCAACAATGTCACTCCCCTAGCTCACCGCAGCAGAAAGAAAGAAGGAAAGAAAGAAAAAGACAAAGAGAATGAACGAACAAAGGAAAAAACATGTTCACTGTTAACGTATAGGCTTTATTGTTTTCCCCAGCTTGGGTTGACACATTTGTGTGTGTTTTTTTTTCTTTTCTTTTGTATTTGTGGATTGAGGAACAGCAGACACAACAGGACAGCAATGAAAATTGTTGGTGAATAGGTCTATTTGAGTTGAAAATTCAAGGAGAAAGGAATCCATCTGGACGATGAATAATTTAGATGGCTCAAGTTGGTTCCTGTTGCTATTGTGTTTGTGCTGTGTGCTTGCTCTCTCTCCCCCCTCAGCCGACCTCACTCTGGAGGCTTGTTCTTAATGCTCTGAAGTTACACATGCCACTGTACGTGTGGGATTGGCAACTAAACAAAACAAGCCTTTATACCCAAAATTGGCCAAATGGAATTTTTCATTTATGAGTGTCAAGAGTGCCAGACCTAATTCTTAACATGTGCCTTGAAATTTGAAGGCTCTGCTGTCTTACTCTATATACAGTTATTGTCTAAACGTCTGAGACCACATAGAATTTTTTTTTTTTGCAATTGAAATCTGGAATTAAACAGTTTTAGATTTAAACCAAATAAAAGTTATGACATAAAATGAAGAAAGATTTTGGATTTTGCACTATTTCAGGGTCATGTATCAAATGGAGGCAGATTTGTGACATTGACAATACTACCTCTTTGTACAAAAGTTCAGATTTCTTTGCTTCTGTTAAAGCACACAAGATGCTCATTGGAACATTCTCGAATCATGCTGGGATAACATGGATCACCAGGTTCTGTACAAACTTGTGGAGTTTATGCCAGCTCAAGTCAGTATATAGTAAAAACATAACCTTCTTAATCTTTTTTCCTGACTTATTTTCCAATAATTCTCCTTAAAATAATAAACATTTATTTTAGAAATCAAATTTTGTAAGATAATATGACATGTTCTCGTAAATTATACTGTATCTTGAATTAAGTGTGCTTTTCTTAACCCATTGGCAAACTGTTTTTACTTGTCTTCAG
The DNA here is from genome assembly GCA_032164185.1 of Moxostoma hubbsi. NCBI lineage: Eukaryota > Metazoa > Chordata > Actinopteri > Cypriniformes > Catostomidae > Moxostoma > Moxostoma hubbsi. Next base: position 27,141,202 of record JAVLUX010000020.1, on the reverse strand, counting down.
TATAAATATATATTTTTTTAAACGCTTAAAGCAAAAAGAAACATGTCAAATACAAAAATAGTGTTCATTTAAACTTTTTTTAAACGTTATGTATTATGTTATAAAAATGTTAAATAAAAGCATTTTCACTAGTGGCCTTAAAAGTTTGAGATCACAACAAGCTACACAACAAATATTTTTGTTTGTTTTCTTTATTTAAGACTGTAACAGAAACCAAAAATATATATGATAATGTTTTCATACAGTACATTCACATCCATTACCATCATTCAGAAGAGAGAAAACAAAGAGATCTTTATGCATTTCCCGGAGTGAAAGAAAATATAGAGAAATTCAAAATGCTAATTGGAAGACACACACACATGAACATGCACACAAACACACGGACACAGACACTCAATAATCGCCGTGTGTTTCTGCTGTAGCGGTGGCAGGCGTGTAAAGGAGCTTACGGCCTTTCTCTTTTAAGAGGGGTTGAATGAGATGGGGGTGTTGGGTGGGTTGATGTGACAGGCCTGTGGAATCCCAAACTCTCTCTCTCTCCTGGCGCCTCGCACTAATCAACCCCTGTAATTTATGCAAAAAAATATGATTTATATTTAATTTCACTACACTTGCATTGTTAATTTGAGATGTAATTAACGCGTCGCCACGGCAACTAATTTCTCAATGCCGTAAATTATCACCGCCTTTTCATCAAAATTCAGTTACTTTGGCTCCTGTGTGCAATGTACTGATGCAATTAGGTTACCAGGGCAACCCAAAAGTGTTCATTTTCTTTTGTGTAATTGCAATGAGGCAGAAGTTTTTATAACCAGGAGTCATGTTCACTTTTTTAGCTAACAAAGAGCGCATACACATTATAGCATCTTGTCAATGGAGTTGTGGTACAACAAATTTGCCCTCTGCCATATTTTAATTCTCTTTCTCTCTCGCTTTCTCTCTCACACACAAAACACACAGCATAATCTAACGCCTTGACTTTACATCTATATCTAATTAAGTTTCCCCCTCTGGACTGCATCTTTTTTCTCCAAGTGAGGCAGGCTGTTTGTCAGATGTGCTCAGTGCACAGATCTTGCCTTGTCTGAATGTATATCAAGCACATATCTCTAGCACATCTCCTATACTCCTCATCCTTTTGTTCCTTCCTATGCTGGCTGGAATATTTTAATGAAGTGGATCTAATTTGCTCTCAAGACTAAGGCCACCAGTGCATCTCGCACAGAGCATGCCCGTTGGTGAGGAGTAAATGGGCACGAGTCTCATGCCAGTCTGGCCTGTCTCCTATGCCCACTCACGCCTGCAGCCTGTAGCAATTCCTTTCCTCTCTTTCAACCCTCCTGCTTGATAGAGAGGAAATAGCAGGTCATTGGCTCTAGTTAACATAAAATGTTATTAAATGTGTGAGCTGGACTCTTGAACCTTTTTAGCCTCTGTAGTTATATAGGCAGAGATTACACAGCCAAATAATCTTTACTTCGGACCCATTTTTTTCAGTAAAATATATCTTAAAGGGGTTAACCCAAAATTGATCATTCTCTCATTATTTACTTACTCTTAGGCTGTCTCAAACTCGTATTACTGCAGAACACAAACAAAGATATTTTCATGGAGATAAAGTATGATGTAAAAATATCCGTACAATGCAAGTCAGTGGGGTCCAAAAATTCCAAGATCCTAAAAGGACATAAAAGCAACATAAAGTTAATCCAAATGAATCCAGTGGTTTAATCTGTGTCTTCTGAAGCGATCCAAAGAAACAGGTTTCAGAAGCAGACCAAAATATAACTCCCTTTTCACTATAAATCTTGAAATCTGTTCTTTTTGGGGCTTGGAAGTTTTGGACTTTACTGACTTGCATTGTATGGATATAAACAATCATATCTCCATCAATATATCTTTGTTTGTGTTTCGCAGAAAGAAAGTCATACGTTTTTATCTGCAAATGTAAGTAAATAATGAGAGAATTATAATTTTTGATGAAGTATTCCTTTTATATCCCTAATGAATAAAGAGGTTAATTTCTGAGGCGCTAGTGTCACCAAACCAAATGTCTTCCATTTGATCGGAGAAACAGAAAGCCATTGGTTGAGCCAATGTTGCTGTGTCAAAAAGCAAGAGCAATGTTTTGATAGCGTCTCTGTGTTAGTCTTTGAAGGGAAATCAACCTACAAAGACTTTTGATTGACTCTGTCTCTTTTAAAATCTAAAAAATGACACACTTTAGCTTGAAAATATGATAAATTACACTACATTGCGTAAGATATTAAGAGTTGATTTCAGAGACTATATCTTGAATTAAGTTTATTTTTCTCAACTTTTTGGCATCTATTTTTTATCTTAAGTATAAACTTCTCTAAATTGTGTTAGATTCATGGGTAAATCTTTACAATAAAGTTCTACTTGTTAACATTAGTAAATGCATTACATATCAGGATCTAACAAAGAACAATATATTTTTAAGAGCATTTATGTAACTTGGTTAATATTAATTCATAAAAATACAATTGTTAATTGTAGTTCATGCTAGTTCATAAATGCAGTAAAAGTATTGCTCATTGTTAGTTCATTTTAACTTATGTAGGTAAAACATTTTAACAAATATAACATTATTGTAAAGCGTTACCGATTTATATTTAAAACAATTAAGAAAACAATTAACCAAGATTAATAAATACTGTTAATATTTTTTTTTGTTCATTGTAATTCATAATAACTAATGCATTAGCTAATGTTAACAAATAGAACCTAATTGTGAAGTGTTTACAGAAACAAATAATGAATAATGTGGTAAGAAAAGTAAACTAAAATGCTATTTACAGAATTGATTATGTACAGTTTACAAGCATCCTCATACACAGCTGTAGTTTGACTAGGAGTTCTTGGTTGAGCGGTCCAAGAACCATCAGCCAGACCAACCCTACTTTTCCTAACCTCATAATTAGCTTTGGTTTTCCACTCTTTTCTACACATTCTCAACAAGCTCTGTCAATATTATGTTTATCTAGCTAAACAAAGTTAACATTGTTTTAGTAAAGGACAAATACTATATTGAAATTAGCATATTTTCCCATTAAACCCCTATGTGTACACATACTCCAGCTGGGTTTTGAATCAAAAATCAAAAGAAACTAATCAAAAGAACATATTCTCTTTACAATATTTGTATATTACTTTGGCTGAATCTCCCAAAGCATCGAGCACAGCTGTCAAGTGTAACCCCGGAATGTACCTAACACCCTTGATATTTCTGTTCTGTTTGATTTCATGTGATTTTACCAAGGGATTGACTTGTCGTATCTATGTCTCAAAGTGAACTGGGATTGTGGGGGGGGATATCTTCCCCTATATAAGATATCTTCCCCTGCACTATTGTTCCTGCTGACAGCAAACAAGCGATTACCCTCATTCAAAGAGACAGCGTATTACAAGAGGAAAGAGGCGATGGCCTCTCTGGACCCACCTTGAAAAACGCGGTCCCTTTAAAAGAATGTTCCTTACCATACCGGAGACACATTACATTTCCACCATGACTGGTTTCATCCCGTATCTTTACTATTGAAGCCCAGTACTGAGAAACTCGCAAACAGAGGAGATCTACTCTTGTTTAAATGACGTGGCTACAGCATAATTACTACTGCTACATTTTGCTCTTTGATCAAGTGCTGTTGTTCTTTATGCCTGACATTCTCTCCATATGTGTCAAACCATGAAAAAGCCTCTCGTTGCACATTACTCCTGAGATTTATGGGGGTTTTTTGCTTCATTTTGGATTACTACAAAAGGTTCTTAGTGCAGTTTAATGGCAGATGTGCTCCACTTTTAACCAGTCAGTGCTATTGAGAGTAAGGGCAAGGTTATGTGAATATTTGAGTGACGGATCTTAAAGGGATAGTTCACCCAAAAATGTAATTCTCTCATCACTTACACACCCTAATGCTATCCCAGATGTGTATGACTTTCTTTGCTATACAGAACAAAAACAAAGATTTATATTTAAGTTCTCTAGGTCATCACAATGCAAGTGAAATTTTGAAGCTCCAAAAGGACATACAGGCATCATCAAAATAATCCATAAGACTACAGTGGTTTAATCTTTAGCTTCAGAAGCGATATGTAGGTGTGGGTGAGAAACAGATCAATATTTAAGTCCTTATTTCTAACAATCTCTACTTACACTTTCACATCCTTCTTTTGTTTTTGGTGATTTGCATTCTTAGTCTATATCGCCACCTACTGCGCTGGGAGGAGAATTAATGGTACAAACGGACTTAAAAATTGCTCTGTTTCTCACCCACACCTATCATATCATTTTGAAGATATAGATTTAACCACTGGAGTCTTATGGGTTAATTTTATGCTGCCTTTATACGCAATTTGGAGCTGTAAAATTTTGGTACCCTTTTGCTTGCATTGTGAGGACCAACAGAGATGACATAGTTTTCTAAAAATCTTAATTTGTGTTCAGCAGAAGAAAGAAAGTCATACACGTCTGGGATGGCATGAGGGTGAGTAAATGATAAGAGAATTATAATTTTTGGGTGAACTATCTCTTTAAGGAAAATCCTCACTTATGCGTATATATTTATTTTTTTCAGTATTAACTCTTATGAAAGGTTTTGAGAATAGTTCAAAATAGTTTTTTTTTTTTTTTGCAATTGTAGGCTAATAATGAAATAATGTTGTTAATGTTCATTGTCCCACCCAAGGGCCTGACTTATCTTTGCTTAAATTAGTTCACATTTACACATACAAAGTATGTGACAAATTATATATCTGTATCATCAACAGGTTAAAGGGATAGACCCCACAATTAATATTTTATCACCATCTACTTTCCCTTATGTTTTTCCATTTAAATTTCTTACCTTTGTGGAACACAAATGGAGATATTTCACAGATTTTCTAAAATGTACTCTTTCGTTCAATGAAAGAGCAGAAAAACATCATAGAAATAGTCATACATTATTTGTGTGCTAATTTCCACATCTTCATAAGTTATACAATATCATTGTGTGAGGAACAGATCGAATTTAAATAATTATTCACTGAAAATATTATCTTGAAAAGTTTACAGCCATTCACTATTCACTTTCATTGTATGAAAAAGAGCAGATTGGGCATTCTGCTATAAATATCTTCTTTTTTGTTCCACAGAATGGGTTTTGAAAGGCATGAGGGTGAATAAATAAGTGTAGAATTTTCATTTTTGGTGAACTATCCCTTTAAGAAGTATCGAGAATATTGTGTATTTGAAGAATGTTAGGTTTTGCGAAAGATGTAATGGAAACGCACCTATGAAAACTGGATTATACTTGTTTACTTACTGGAGTCTGAAGCAGTATTTGCTTTTGTCACATTTATTCCCATTTTACCAGCACAAGGGGCCCAGGAAGACGAGTTACCAAGGAACACAAAATTTTAATTAGTGTATTTTAATCATTCAGGCTTTTCAAGCTAATCCACAGACCCCAGAGAATTCCCAAGATGCAGCTCTGTGCTGCTTTACCATTTATTGTTGAGTCTATTATAATTACTGTTAGCAGGTGGGGGCTGGGAGGCCTTTATTATGTTTTTCCATCTTTATTTTAATTACAAAAAAAATAAAGGATGCTGTTTCATTAAGTTTAGAGAGGATGCCAGTTCAACCTTTCCTTTTCTGCCTTCATCTCATTCCTCTACCTGCCTTTGCATTCTCTCTGTTTCTTTGATATGTAAACGTTGCACATCTTTATATTACACACATATAAAACAATAAGAAAGGATAAACTGAAGGAAGAAAGATGGACTTAATGAAATGCTTTTCTAGGGGTGCTTTGTAAAATCCATCTAATGCTCTGAAAACTGCGTGCGTGTATCCTCTAAAATCCAATTGTTTCTGCTCGTAATTGGAGATAGATCAGAATACACAGGCAGTCGTTAGAATATATTTCCTTAATTTTCCCACTCAACAGTGAATAAAGATAAGAAGTCACAAGTGAGTTTTAAGCCCATAGCTTTTGGTGTTCTGAAGTAATTTTTGGATCTTCTAGAATTGTGTTTTTATGTGACTGTCGTTGCAGTCATCAGCAGCGTTATTTGATGTGTTTCCACAAAGCCAGTTGGACTCAGAACTGAAATTCTCAGAGTTTTTTTCTTGGGCCACTCTGTAAAGTGCTGTCTTCATTGGAAGGGTTTCATAGCAAACGATGTGAATAAACAGCTCTCATGTATGAGTGTCACTTTTTACTCTTTTTCCCTGTCTCAGCTCCACCCCTTCCCTCATTCCCATTACAAATACTCAATCATGAACACACTGTACACACACAGATGTATAAAATCACCACACAACATGCCAAAAGTCAATACAAAGTCTTACCATTTTATCATTCTCTCTTACAGACTAGGTTTCCAGATTTTGGTTTACTCTAGATTTGTATTTTCTGAAGGAATATCAGTGTTTGAAAGGCAGACACAAATGGCGTTAAAGTGGCTATTTGGTTGAATTAATGCTTGAAAGACCAATCACATTTCAGTATATAGATAGATGTAAGAAAGAAGATCTGTCATAATTTAGAATCGTTGTGAGTTTGATTTTGGTGTGAGCTAGAGTGGCGAACATTCTATCAATGCAAATCATTGGGAGATTTTTTAGGAGAATGTTAATCTTACATTTTAAGGATAGTTTACAAAAAACTAAAATATATAGCACACATAAGGCTGATATTATTTATTGAATAGAGTGTGTACACTAGCTGAAAGAGTTTAGAACAAAGCATACACAGAATGTTGGAGAAATATTAAAACAGTGATGACTTGAAAAAAGCACTCACAAACAGTAGTGTTTCCACGGAGATTGTTCCCCAGTCACTGCCAGCGCACTTGACCACGACGACGACTTCTTCACGACTCCGCCCTCTGAGTCTTCCACAACTTTGATCTCACTGTTTATATCCTGTAAATCCTGTGTGTTCTCATTAAATGCTATCTCACCTGGTTTCAAAAACTAAACTTGTGTGGACTGAGTCCGTGACAGATGCCATCTCCACCACACCAAACAATTTTGCCCCTAATATTTTTTTTATTTGTCAAAATGTAGTGTAAACATAACAATATTTGGAATGGGCATCAAGCTGTAATTTTGCCGAATTACACAAAATGTGTGAAAATATTATTTGTGTGTATTCAGGGTACATACTGTAAAATGTTAGAAATTAGACTTAGCAAGACAAAGGTGTCAGACCTTTTATTATTCCTCCATTTTCATCACAGAACTCTTATAAACAAAAAAACTGAATTAAAGATGTGGTGAGAATTTTCATGACTCTTGTAAAAAATAAGTGTGTGTGGCTATCAGTGCTGGGTGAATACTTGTGAACAAATTACACAATAAATGCAATCGGTAACTTAATCTCAGATTACATGTTGGTATAATCTAATCTGATTCATTTTGGATTACTTCCTAATTTTATTTGATGTCATTTGTTTACATGCATTTGAGTAGAATAACTTTGTATCATTTTAGCATAAAAGTACAAAAATAACATTTATTAAATTTTTATTACAAAAAAAGAACCTCACAAAAAAGAGCTCATTAAATCATTAAATCTAACAGCAATGACAGTGCATGGCCAAAGTTTATAGCTCAAAACACCGATACATCAATTCCATTTTAAGTGCATAAAACAATAGCAACATTACGAACATTAATGAACATAAAATCAACATAAAATTAAAAAAATATATACTAAAATTAATGACCATAAAATCAACAGCGATGATTTTGTTAGGTATATCAGTGGTATGCTGATGAAAAATGGAAAAGATTGAAAAAAAATTGAATGATTAGGGTGACCAATAAATGAACAATTTACTGTTATTGCCTTCTAAATATGTAATCATGTAATCCATAAAAAGTAAATGTAGTCCAATTAAAAGTATTTAAAACTTTTATTTAATCCAATTACAAGTAATTGATTTTTGTAATCTGATTATGTAATCCAGATTACATGTTAACCATTACTACCCTGGACTGGTGGCTATCTGCTATGTTACAGCAATCGTGAAGCTGCATTCAGGACTCTCGTCAGGGCGTCAGACCGCTTTTAACTCTACATGAAAAATGCTTGTAGACAAAACATCTCATTCTGATTTTGGTGATAGAATTTAATAACACTTGGTGTGCTTCTGTGGTAATTATAATGTGCCTTAAATTGGCTGAAAAGTCCCATCTGGGCTTGTTTCGTAAAAAACAAAGCATCAATAGCTCCTTTCTCCATCATTTGATCACTGACATGCTGAAGCACTGTTTAATGACTTTGGGCGGACAAATCACGAAGGTTCCTTCCTTCTAACAAGTGTTATGCAATATTATCTGTAAATGTGTAAATCACGATTAAAAAAAATTAATGCATGAAACCTTTTAAATTATTTGCATATGTTAACATGTTAATTTTGACAGCTCTTATATATATATATATACTGTATAGTAAATGTCGAATGATTCAAGTAAAACACAAGTTGATTATTGTGAACTGTCACTGAATGTGAGCCATGACACGTGATTGGAAATTCTTGTTTTAGACAACTCACTCCACACAGCGTCGACTGCCTCATGACTAGAATTCTTGCATGTCCAGTGTGTATTTAGCACCAAATCATGGGGCTATTCTTGGGCCCCTCTGAAAGCCAGCAGAAAGAGCTAGCAGCACTTCACTGCTAAGGCTGGCAGTTTTTTGTATTTTCATGGAAAATTCCACATCTCCCTATGAGCTTCATAAGCAGAAATGCATTTCAGAACAGATCCCCAGAAAAATTAATTAATGGACCTTTGCAGTGAGTGAAAGGCCAGCACAAGGCAATTATAGTGTCTTTGTAAAGTGTCAGGATTTTGTAATGATAAAATCACACTGGATTGGCAACAGTAATTATGGTCTAAAAGAAGAGCTCACACTCACACCTTTACTGATATTTAACAATTTGCTGCTCAATTTGTAGAACTCAGCTTTCCCTCTCACCTTAAGGCCAGTAATGATTTTGTAAGGGTTGAGCATGCCTCAATCGATTCAGTCTTTGGATCATTTGTGTTTAAACTATGAATCGAACATCATACTTGCTAAGCAGTCATTTACTCACTAGAATTCAATCTGTCTCTTGAGTGAGTTATTACAGGAATCTGTTTTCTAAATTAATATCAGTGTATTAACTGTTCACCGAGGACACAATAATGCTCTGTTTTAACACAGAAACCATAAAAATTAGGGTCTTCTCTATTGAAAAGCCAACCTGTCTTATGTGGTGTCTTCAGGAACCCAATAATTTTCAGATGGTGTAGTCAGGGCCTGTTTTGGGTGAGGGTGTTCAGAGAGCAGTCTGTTTGGGTTTGATGCAGGCTTCATTACACGAACTGTACAGCGGATTTATCTTTTGTTTTCATAAATTAGGACCAAAGGAGGGCTTAAAAACTGTAGTCTTCACAGAGAATCTTGTTAACTACAGCAGTTACTTCAAAGCTGAGCTGGTGAAAGAACAGTTAAGCACAACCTAAACTGTAGTGATGTTTTATGTTACTTATCTGTGTTACAGTACTTTTTATGAATGATTATGCATGTAGAGTTTAGCCATGAAATGCTTTGTTCTTGGAATGTTAATTTCAGAATGTATGTTCTGTTTCAATATTTTTTTTTATCTGTTATTGGTTAAATCCTATAGTATGTAGGAAGTTGATGTTTGTATATTTTCATTTTATCCCAGCTAAAAGGAGTGTTACAATATTAAAAAAAACTAAATTTAAGCTCATCTAATTTTTTGCAATTAAAACAAAATCACAGTTACTGTGAGGAACTTACAATGGAAGAGAATGGGACAAGTCCACAAACCTTAAAATAAACACTTCTTCATAAGTATAGCCAAAAGGCATGGATATTATACTTGTTAACATGACTTTAGTCTTATAAAATCCAGAATTTACCAGCGTTACAGCGTTTACCAGATTACAGGGTTTACCGGCATTTCATCATTACATTTACCTGAAAACTGTAAACAGTGTTGTGGCATCCATCAATACATTTCTCTGTTTGTTTCAGGATCCCAACCAGTGTTGGGTGTATTCAATTACAAAGTAATTAGTTACTGTAATCAAATTACTTTTTAGACAAAAGAGTAATGTAAAACGTTACATTTTTAATTCTTGTAATCAGATTACAGTTACTGGCTTACAATGAAAGTAATTTATTTTAAGTACATTACTTGCATTAAAGTAATATGTATAATTAATTTATAATTTGAATTCATATGTACGTCTGTTAGTGTTTCTGTGATCGCTGAAGGGTGTGCGGCAATGAATGAGGAAATATAGACATTTTGAATTTGAGTGGAAAACCCAAAACTTATTTAGGAAAAGTGATTTGAAATAAAATTAATTAGTAATGAGATGACTTTTTAGATGAAGTAATTATTAAAGTAGCATGATTGCATTTTTAGAGAAGTAATTAGTCATTTGTAGTGGACTACTTATTTTCAGTAATTTGTCAATCCTGACTATAGCAACATTGGCTTAACCAGTGGTAAGAGTTTGGGGTGGGACTACCTTATTGTTTAAACAATGGAAGATGGAGGTATTTGGAAACTTCCAATATTTTGGTCATTATTTTTTAAATTCCATATGGTGACACTAGTAGTACAGAAATGGCACACTTGAGCTTTAAGTAGTGGAGAAATGTATTATATAATCTAATTATATATCTGTTCATTGGCAATCAAGTTGGACCAACAATATGCAAGACCGTCCTACAAAGTCAGTTAAAGTGCACAATTGTTCCTGACCTCAAAGTGTGTTCTATTGATTAATTGATTGTGCAATTCCGAAAAGAAATAATGAAGTAATCTTAAATTAGACTTAGATCACAGGCTGGTTTTCAAGTCTGAAAGAGCCATTTAACCATTTATAACAGAGGAAGTCATCCCACTCAATCAAGTGAGGAAAATACTGAGCCTGTTTATTCATTCTTGCTCATTGTGTTGAACGTTTAGTGTTTTCCATAAGTAAGGAATATGGTATATCAATTAGTACATTAGTGCCAAGTCTTTTACAGTACGGTGTGATTTGTGATGTTGATGTTTTTCTGTGGCACCTCAGGGAAGTGCAGAAAAACATGCAATTAGCATTGGCCTCAGCACAGGTGGGGCTGTGCAACATGGAAATGCAGAGAGTGGCATATCTTAAACAGGGACTGAAATCTGTTATAGGTAGATGTTTGTCTGCACGGTAGATGCTTGTCTGCATGGGGGTTTCTCTGGGGACCTCTGCCATGGGAGACCCAGGTGTGACAAGCAGTGGGGGCATTTCAATGTTAACCATGATATTTAAATCATTGCTCATTAAGCCTGCAAAAGAGGCTTAAAATTCAGCATGAATTCAATATTGACCCTATTCACTTAGTACACATTTCTGGTTTTGTTGTGCACGATTATTACTGCTGCAAATGTGAACATTTTACAGAGCTTAAAGTACATGCCACACAATTGTAAAACAAGGAGAGATGAAAATCCCCTGTGAATGACCTGTTTTTAGATCAACAACGACCCCCGACTCAGTTACGCCCTGAACTCTGCTTCAAAGGTTAACGTCCAAATCTGTTGCGAATTAACTTAAAATTACTTACAATGATCTTAAAATCCTACTTTCTTTTTGTTGTGGCTGTAAATTAATTTCAATAAGAAGGTTTGTAGTCCTTAAAAAGACAGGGCCAAAAAATAACAGAGAAACCTCCAAGAAAATGAATGAGTGGAACAGAGGGCCACGTAATGCTTCTGGATAAGCCAATCCATGCCTTAAATGAAGAGAAAAATAAATTAAGCTTAACTGAAAACATATGGTATTGCATTGAAGAGGCCTGCTTAAGAGGATCATGGCAAGGTAATAAAGAGAGACAGGAAAAGGGCACGTGTGGTGGTTTGGGTGCAGTATGGTGATTTTTTTTTTTTAAAGAGCCAGCAGTTTAACAGTGAAAAGGGATAGTTCACTCAAAAATCACTCACACTCATGTTGTTCCCAACCCCTATGACTTACTTTCTTCAGTAGAGCACAAAAGGAAATGACAGAATGTTAGCCTTAGTCACCATTCAATTTAATGAAATGGGGGGATTGTGTTGCACATTTTTGGGTGAACTATACCCTTAACTTCAAGGTGTGTTAGTCGCAGGATAAAGTTTTTGTTTAACATGCAAAGGGACCCTGATTCCAATCCCGATCTAAAATATAACCCTTTTGTAAGTGTATTTTTGTATGGAAAAGAGCAGCTTTAACATTTTAATAATAACTTTATTTAAGAATAAAGTCACACACATTTTAAACAACATGATGTTTAACATTCAGTTTAAAGCAATTGATAAGTGAGATGTGGACTGACCAAATTTAGACAACTTTTTTTTAAAGTTAGGCTAAGTATAAAATCCACAAGAGTTGAAAATGGACATCATGCATCTGCCAAAAGCGCAAGAGCTAACGGTTTTAATCACAGCACACGTCAGAGAGACATCCAACCACACACATACACAATTGGACCTTAAAGTATCTTAAGCCTCAAAACCCACACAATGCCATATATCCTATAAAAATTTAATGTCTAATTATTACTATTAAACTAGGGACCCTTGTTGCACCCCATGTAATTTTGTAATTATAATTAGGATTTCTTGATCTTGTCTTGTTCCTTGTTCTCCCTGATATGACTGCTGAATTGAAAAGTGTGTCTAAGTTTAATAATGATGCCCCTAGACGCGGATAAAGATTCATACAGCACCAATTATTCTCTTTTTTTTACAGATACATTTTATGCGGCTTCATGATGTTGTCACATTTCTGCGCTGAGTGTGAAATTTAGAAGAGATTTGTCTTTTAATTTTTAATGACATTTAGTCTAATTGAAATCAGTGACTGTCTTTTTGCACTCTGTCATTTGTATAATCCAGATTTTTGAATCAGACTGAAATGCATTCAAGATCAAGACCAATATTGTTACATTTAAAAACCCCATGAAATTACTTATGAGCACAGGTTTCTTTCTTTGACATATTTCCTGCTGCAATGGAAAGTTTAGACATATTAAAGGACGTGTCCCCCTTTTTAAAAAAAAAAAAAAAAAAAAAAGTATTAAATCTGTATTACAACTATGAAACATGAACTATTGAGCTGTTTAGTCATTACATCCATTTGAATACCAACCCGGAAAATTATTTGCCACGGGTTCCCCCAGGAATTTCCAGTAGGTTTTTAGAATAGCGGTTTTATGAGTAAAGTAAGGTCTGTAGTTTACATTACTTGAAGAGACTTTACCATTTGGTTCCACAACATAAATGACCTCAAAAGTAGATATTGAGACTGTTGTGCAACTTGCTTACAAGTTGTTATATAGTGACTTTGATGGTTGTCTGCTTAAGTACACATCATTGCAAATGTGAATCATAAAGTGAATGTGAGTTTACTTCCTAATGTAATTTAGCAGACATCTGTTGTAGTCCTTATATAGCAACTTGTTTCCAACTTACCTTTGTGAAGCACACAATATTCCTTAAAGGGATAATTTGCCTCAGAAAGGAACCCCCTGATGGTGCAACGCCCATGATGCTTATAAGGGTGTACCCCCTCTCCTCCCGGTGGCTGAGACTAACATACTGCCTAACATCTCCTTTTATGTTCAATAGAGGAAAAGTTGTCATACAGGTTTGGAACAACCTGAGGGTGAATAAATAATAGCAGAATTTTTGGGTGAACGATCCCATTAAGCTATATTTAAGTAAACCTGAATCTGTTTTCCTGATCTTTTAGTGGATGCTGCATTAGCAAGCTGCTCTCCATTCAATGATACAATACGTGCGACTGTGGTGTCACCTCGTTTTAGTGTGAATCTTCTCTACATTAAACTTAAGCTCTTATAGAACCCAAAGGGCCTCAGCAGTCTGTTTTTCAATGATGTTGTCAGAAATGCTGGTTCCTCAGGAGAGAGACAGAGTAATCAGCCTTTTCATCTCCAGAGAAGAAGAGCCAGTTTCAGTGTGATGCTGTCACTTCCACAGGCCTAGCTAAGACACATGCACTCCCCAGCCCTCCCCTTAAACCTCTGGCTTCGGAAGCCAACACTGAAACAATATCAAGTCTTGATGTGATGTTTGTTTTCTGGGATGCTCCTTAATGACATCTGGGGCAATTTACAGTTTTTCTCAATCGCTTTGGCTCATTTTTGAAACAGTCTTAACATTCTCTAAACTTTAAGTGCAATTGTTACAACTGTTTTTTGAACTCAAAATGTAGTAAATCACCCAAAACATTTAATTAATGCTTCAATACCTAGTTATTGTGTCAGTAAAATTGTTAATGCCACCAAAATTAATTGTTTTTTCACCATGGCAGTCAACTCTGGAAATGTTTGTTATATAACATTTAATTTTTGTTTTTCTTTTCTGTTGACACTAACTGCTTACATTCAAAATTGCCAGCTGAATGCAAATGTGTATCACACTGAGCTTTTTAGATACAGATTTCAACAGTAGGTAAAATTTTACTGGGAAAAGTCAATACTGTACAATACTGTAGTACACAGAAAAAGGATATTCACATTTGTATGTATACAGTACATGTATTTTTGTAGCAATGTTACATGTAAATTCACATTTGCAAACTGCGGTAGTTCTGTTAAAAAAAAACCTATAAATTGTAACTCCTCGCAATACACTACAGGTTCCCGTCTTCTTGGTGGGCATCCTGTCGCTCATGTTGTTCTGGCCAGAGATTTAGCAGACATCACAAACATTCCATGTCATAGATATCTATGGAATATACATGTATGTCTGGCAGATTTTGATAATTGAATAGATCATTTTGCATGTGATGGTTCACATTATGAAAGAATGTTTAGAGGTTGTGAAGAGTATGACAATTTCACAGAGAATCAATTCATCAGATTTGATCAGCAAGCCATGTGCATTTAGTTATTGTGCAAATTGTAGAAAATTGAACTAACTCTTTTGCACACATCTTTTGCCAAAACACTTGCAGTTTGCTTAAATTAATAACAAATTCAAATCTGATTCAAATCAAAAAAGAAACTAATTGTTCAGAGTTTTGAACTTTCTCATTTGAGAATTGAGCCAAAGCGATTGAGAAAAAATGTAAAAGAAGTATATTGCAAATCTGCACACCACATTAAGGGATTTGTTTATTTGTATTAATATGCACAGAGCCATGATAGTTTCAGGCTGAATATGCCACGTTTCAAATAACCCTCTTTCCTTAAAGGGATAGTTCACCCAAATATGAACATTCTGTCATTATTTACTCACTCTCATGTCACTCCAAACACGTGGCTTTCTTTCTTTCATAGAACACAAAAGGAGGTGTTAGGCAGAATGACAGTCTCAGCCACCATTCAATTTCAATGTATGGAAAAAATATGTAATATAGGATTAGAAAGTGTCCTGTTTAATTTTAAGAGAAAATAATTTAAACGCATCACATCTGTTTCTCTTTATTGTTATTAGATGCAGTTTGGAAGCTAATTGCATAATGAGAACATGGCACCTTTATTTTAAAATGCATGTGGCTCCGGGCTTAAAAGGATAGTTCACCCAAAAAGAAAAATTCTCTGATCATTTACTCACCCTCATGCCATCCCAGATTTGTATGACTTTCTTTCTTCTGCTGAACACAAACAAGGAATTTTAGAAGAATATTTCAGCTCTGTAGGTCCATACAATGCAAGTGAATGGGTACTAACATAAAGCACATAAAGGCAGCATAAATGTAATCCATACAACTATCAACTATGTCTTTAGAAGCTATGATAAATGAGAGTGAAAAACAGATCAATATTTAAGTATTTTTTTACTGTGCTTTCTTCTCCCTGCCCAGTAGATGGTAATATCCATAAAGAATGTGAATCATCAAAAAAAAAGAAAAGAAACGAAGAATGTGAAAGTAAATGGGGAGATTGATTGTAAAAAAAAGGACTTAAATATTTATTAGTTTCTCACCCACACCTATCATATCGCTTTTGAAGACATGGATTTAACCACTGGAGTCATTTGATTATTTTTATGCTGTCATTATGTTCTTTTGGACCTTCAATGTTTTGGTACCCATTCCCTTGAATTGTATGGACCAACAGAGCTGAAAAAATTTTGGTTTGTGTTCAGCAGAAGAAAGAATGCCAGACACATATTGGATGGCACGAAGGTGAGTAAATTATCAGACAATATGAATTTTTGGGTAAACTATCCCTTTAATACCTAGCCAAATGCCAGTTTAGCAGAAGATCAAAACCAAGGCTTGTTTTATCAAAGAGCAAATAGCTTTTATGGCTTTTAATCACTTTTTCTTTTCAAAAGGTACATTCAAAATCTCTTTTCTTTGTGTTGGTGTTGGAACAATTGTTCTGTTCCACGCACCTCCCTAAAATAGCAGACACACCAATCTTGTAAGAAAATTAGCAAATTTAATTTCCTTGAGTAATGGAAATGTCATGCACCATTTAATAAAAGTTCATGGAAAAAAGGCAACATTCTACGCAGTGCAGATAACTGAGCCCAGTGGATTTGAAAGTTACACTGTTGCTCCTTTTGATGTTTTCTCACAGTTTTGTTTCTTTTTTTCTCGATTTGATTTCAAATTAATCTGAACAGCTTCGATGTACATACGAAAATGAAAGTTGTTTGGTGTCTCCTAAAACTCACAGCCAGCGTGCAGATATCTCTCGCCTTTTAAACTGTGAATTATTTTACCTTTAAGAGTTTGTCTCATCTTCAAGGTCAGAAATGTAATTTTTGCTCTTTCAAAGGTTATAACCTTAAAAGGGAGCCTACATCCCAGGTGATTAATAAGAGACTCCTGCATTTGATGTTTCAACGCTGACATTTTAAACTTTAAATATTTTATATGCACACCTAGGAGGAAAAAAATGAAGCAAAGCATTCATGTGGAATAAACGGTATTGCGGAGAAGAAAGGCCTGGCCGGGTATCATTTTAATAGAACAGTTAGAGTGAAATGGTTTTTCTTGGTGATTTTTATTTGAGGTTTTTATGTGTGCGCAAGCTGATTTAAAGGCACACTAAATCATTGGGATGGGGAGTAGTGGATTATGCATTTAATCAAGTAACAGGCCTTGAGAAAGTGGCTGGCCAAGTCACCAGGGCATCAGCTTTAGGTCTCAGAATGCTTTGCCTGTCCTTTGAGTCTGCTTTAAAAAAAAGTACCAAAGCCATTTCCACCTCCATCTGAGGAGGAATAAACTCTGGTCAAGACTTTAAGGATGAGAGAATGGGGGTTAGTACTCTCTAATGTACTGGATTGCTTCTGCTTCATGTTTACTGTAGTATTTTCTGAATTTTCATGATGTGCACAAATCTGTTTGTTACCAAAGAATGGAATTGGGCCAATCTACTTGTTATTAAAATTTCTCACCCTGCCCCATTTGTTTTTGAAAAAGCTCTTATAGGTCTCAGAGGGTGAGTGGGCCTGTGCCCATCATCACATCTAATGCGCTTTTTATATGTGGCATAATAAAAGCCCGGAAAATGAAAACTTGCTACCTGGTATAACAATACGGCAGTTAGCCATAAAAGCCATAGCAATCCCCCCTTCACACAACCACTGCCTCAATCTTAGATAGACCGTCCCCAACATCATTCAAATACTCTAATGAAGACAAATTCATGGGACTGTATCACAGGGT
Organism: Moxostoma hubbsi; assembly: GCA_032164185.1. Classification (NCBI taxonomy): domain Eukaryota; kingdom Metazoa; phylum Chordata; class Actinopteri; order Cypriniformes; family Catostomidae; genus Moxostoma; species Moxostoma hubbsi. Next base: position 27,123,492 of record JAVLUX010000020.1, on the reverse strand, counting down.
CAGAGCCAGATACAACATGTAAGGGCTTGCAGTTTGACTTGCAGCTCAATCACATGCCCTGTCTGAAATGTTGCATCTAGACATGCTTACATTGGATATCAGCTGATATCAGAATCTGGGTTAGGGTTATGCATCTCTAATATTCTTACATTGTGTTGAAAAAATATACTATTTTGTATATAAAGATATCCTGTTAACTTAATACAAAATCAATATTTTCCAGATAATACTTTAATGTATACTGTGTTTCTCTATTTATTTCATTATTTTTGCTGCATTGCAATAATAATAATAATAATAATAATAATAATAATAATAATAATAATAATAATAATAAAGGCCAATTCATGAATTCTGGAAACAAAATGCTTTTATAATATCACATTTACCATATAAAGGGTTCTGTACATGAAAATATATAGATTTCTTTATATTCTTTGAAGGGGGTCCCCTTGCAAGGGGATCATCATGTTTGGGGGTCCTTGGGATGAAAAAGTTTGAATTGACCTGCTTTAGAACTCAGAAGCTACAGACAAGAGGAGGGTGTGCAGGGCTTAGGGAGCACGGCATACAACAGCACCTTGTTTGATGCTGGCTGGTTGATGGGCATGACTTTTCTGTTCATAAAACATTCCCATTATTGCTGGTCCATTGAAAATTAAAACGTGCTTAATGCTTGATGACTTGCATTTTCCTGCAGGACAACAAAGCTTTTAGCTCACTGGTTAATTTATACATGACATTGCTTAGTCTGACACCACTGTAAAAATGCATGAGACCTTCATTACAGTCAGTGGCCGCAAATTAGCAGGAAGCAAGTAAAAGCCAAATAAAGTTCTGGAATATTCGGCCTCGATGCCTTACGCTTACAAGTATAAACTTTTCTAAAAGATAACTTTTAGTCATAGGACAAAATAAAAGGGGAAGCATTTATTAAAACTGATAAGATGTTGTCAAACAGCAAAGAAACCAGATGTCCTGTTGAGCAGAATATCAGAAGTGTGATTCAGAACAACTTAAATTCTAGACACAACATTTTAGACACAACAGCTATTTTGTATATTTTTGCTCCGCTATTGAAAATGTAGTTCCAAAACTGAATCAACTGTTGCGTATTACTGAGCAACGCACAGACTAAGAAGTGGAATGACACTAACAGTGAAACAGTTATATTAAATACAGTTACAAACCGTTGTTATATTAAATATTAGCAATAAGAACACAGCTTGTCCAATCAGATTACAGGACCAGAACTAAAAGGTTTAAGAATAATTAGTTATTTTCAAAATAATAATTAAATAAATAAAAACAGCCATGTTCACTGTTTGTGAGCCTAATGCATGAGTAACATACACATTTCCTGTATACATGTATTGCTCTGTATAAAGTACTTGGAATGTCAGAGGTGCTTTTAATAGGATTTACAAACAAACATTGTATATCAGGACAGGGTTTGTCTTCTCTTCCTATTTGCTCCTGGGGGGGATTAAAGCTGTCAATCCCAGTGACTGACAGCTCTCAAATCACATGTTTGTAGCAAAGTGACTGATTTTTGTCAGCACATGTCTGGGAGTGAATGACGTTATCAGGAGCACCTTGTTTGGAGATGTGCAAAACTGCTAAACTGACAATTCATGGGAGATCTGTTTACAATCTGCACCGGCCACTGACTGCTAAGCAGTGTGCAGCGAAGCATTATGGGCCGCTTCAAGGAGAGGAGCAGAGTGATTACATCCTCAAATAGAGTCCTTGTCTGCTTTAGTCTCTTTAGTGGAGAGAGAACATACAGAGGCCGAAGATATGGCCTTTATAGCACACATATACACACTAAATGGGGACATCATAGATTTATATAAAGATAACTAAAATGACTATTGATTAACAGTAAAACATAACCTAACCCTACTAAAAGAAAACTATTTGTGTTTGTAGAATTTAAAAGGTGAACACTATTAACTCATTATGAAGTATTTTTCCAAATAAGAACATCGCAAAATGTCTCAAATTGGAGGTTTTGTCATATTTAGCTTACTTTTGGGTATTAATTTGTCCTCAAGTACTATACTAAGCATGCATTCAAACAAATAAACATGCTTGTTTCTTTCTTTGTGGGGACTTTCCATTGACCTCCATTGTTTTTATACTGTGCTAATGATATTTTCTATCCCCTAAACTGAACTCCCACAGAAGACTTTTTGCATTTTTACATTTTGGGTTGTTATTTCTGTATATTATTGCTGCCGCCACATCAGCCAGGTTGATGCTGCACACTGGTGGTGGTTGAATAGATTCCCCCACTACTATGTAAATTGCTTTGACTATCTAGAAAAGCGCTACAGTGTATTAATGTAAATTAATGAATTTAGTTAGAATGTTTGAGTCATACATTCAGCAAAAAAGGTTTCTTCTTATCCGATTAGTTTCTGTATTATGTACTTACTCAATCTTACATCAAGTCATTTGTCAGCGGCAGTGCAACGTCTAAAGCATGTCAGCTTTGCCACTGCTGCTCCAATGATAAAGTATGTTTTTCAAGACCATTATTTCCAATCTTCCAATTACATGCTAGTTAGTTTTATAGACTGATGCTGCTTCAAAAACAAGGATAAAACAGCTGCAAATGGATCAATCTGAACTAATTTGTTACTTTTTCCTCTCAGTGTAGAATCCTTCAGGATGTTTGTTTGGATTGCACACATATTATTGGTAACATTACCATATTAACACTTTTAATGACTACAGTGAGTAAGATTTTGCACCACTAGAACCAAACGGAATGGAAATATAATGATAGTTTTCTAACAAGTTTCCTGAACTATCCACCTGCTGCCATTGGTCAGACACCCCAAAGAGATGGTCCTTTTAGAGATAGACTTTTTGGGGTAATCACCCTACAAATGGCTTACGTATATCCATTTTAATCTGGAATACAAAAAAAGTAACTGGTTTAACAGAATAAATTACACACTTCAGCTTTAACTTTCTCATACTTAGTTGAATTTAGCACTCACAGTTTTGTAACAGTTAAATAATTTCAAAGTGGAAGTACTGTGTCTGTTTCTTTAAATGCTAAGTGGCTGTTTTATTCAGTTGGCTTTGTGAGGAAGCCACATCTTATATCTTAAGTCAATCACATTGCATGAGATGAATGCTGTATAATGCATATTGCCACAGACATTAAAGCCATAGGATGATGCAAACAGCACATTATATTGCACTATCCATTAAATGTTTTTAATAGTGAAGTTGCATTACTGATTTTATTTTTACAGTAATAAATACATCACTTATTGAAGCTTTTTCCCAGTAGAGGCCAAACTGCATTAGTACATTGACCATTAAGATGGTGTGAGGGGTTCAAAGATACACAAAGTTTAGAAAGGAAAGTAGACAAAAAATCTTAGAAACCCACATTGGGTAGTTGATGCATTACATGTACATAACGTTTGTGTTTTACTCAACATCAAGATTTAAGGTTAAAATGTACATATTCTGTGTGTATACTGCTCTAAAAAGGCAAAATGTATGAAATATGTTTACAATTAAACGCCTACAAATTTATTAGGTTTATTGTAGATTTGGTCAATTCTGCCATATTTAGCAAACAAGAGCAAATATTTTTCCTAAAACATTTATGGCAACATATGTGGACAGCAAGACTAAGTTGTGAAATTTTAAATAATACCAAGCAATATAAGGTAAAAATAATTTTGGCCAGCATCATCCAATCACCCATTGAACCCATTGATTCTTAATGTGATTTATAAGGAAGAAATATGCTAAAGTACACAATAGTGTACATTGTGTTTAGCAGCGTGATGTTTCGCAATAAATCGCTCAAATTTTAAAAATGGAAAATCAGATAAAACTAAAGACTTTAATTGTTTGACTCAAACAGGTTTCAATGTAAATCTAAATTAGGTTTCTTACCAGATGTAGTTTTGGAGGTGTTTCTCCCTTAGGCAAACTCTGCTATAATCGGCGCCATGTTGTTTTGTCACATGACTCGGTATGTTGGCAGTTTAACCCTTCACTGACAGCCCGTTCAATTAATGCATTCCATTAAGCAAAGCCAAAATAAAATATCCATGCATGTGCACGCGGGATCATGCTAGGCTAAATTTTATTAAAGCACTTACATTAATTCTTCTGTAAATACTTGTGCATTATTTCAGCCGTGAAGTTGTTTAAATGTATGATTTTATGGGATTTTCAGTGTTTTGGGGTTTACAGTGTTATGTCGTCAACAAAGTTGTAAAATTCAATTTAAATTTAACCATAAAAGGTTAGTAAGTGATTTTTTTTTAATGCTATAATCATGTTATTACACATATTGTTTACGTCTTGTGGCTATACTTTTAAAAAAGTGAGCATTTAGTGTTTATGGACTGGCCCCATTCACTTCAATTGCAAGTTCCTCACTGTTGAATATTTTTTTTTTTTTGTTTGTTTTTTGTAGAAAAGGAGAGATAAATGTTTGTGGTAATCAACAATATGCTACAAATGCTTTCAATTGAGATGAACTTGTATGGAACCCAGAATATTCCTTTAATTACATTTTGGCCTTCACCTTGAACCAACATCTCTGTTGAAACCAAATATATTGTGTAGACAATAATGAACAATGATTTTTGTTTTTGTTTTCCCTCGTTAAAACATATTCATTTCCTTTTTCAGAGCAAGGTGTTCTATTCAGACAAAGAGAAAGAGAGAATTACCGAAAGAAACGGGGAGAGGGCTGTTTATCCCAAAGCTCTTGTCATGCAGAGAGAAGTCTGTGCTCAGTGCCGACCGCTCTGATCTATACGACCACTTTGTAAATAAATCCTCACAAAGTGCAAGTGCGAATTTTATCTGAAATGTGGTATTTAGGAGATTCAGAGTGAATGATGATATGTGACAATCAGTCACAGCAATTAGTGTTACTGTTAAGAGGCCTTTTTGTTTTCTCTCACCCATACAGAATGTCACAAATAAATCCTCGCTTGCATTTGCATATTAATTGGATCGGAGACGTCAAGCATCTTTCATTAAGCAAAATGATCTGCATATTTGGAGACATAAAATAGTTTATTTCGACGTGGGAAAAGAAGTCATTGAAAATTGACCGCACATATGATATTAACTTTGTTGATGGAGGTTGACAATTTAACCCCTTTGGTGCCAGACATAACCGTGGTGATGTGTAGCATTGGGGCCTATTGTTATTGAGACAAAGCTGTAATTGCGCCATACTGCAGTGTACAGATTTAATAATTGTAGATAACGCACATGAGCATTTGCTCAGACAAGTTACATTTTGCTGGCTTAGAAATAAGTGTTTAAATATGCAATTTCTATAGTATTGTTTGAATAAGGTTTAGTCAATCACTTTGCGTCAGCCTAAGTGAATGAAAAAAGATCAAGCCAATCAAGCACAGGGCATTTTAGGTTATCTCAGTGTAAGTCGTTTGGTCGATTAGACAAGTTAATGCGCAAATTTTCTGTGTGGTCGCAGTAAGAAAAAATTACATTATTTCGAATGATTAACTTATGATCATCAGCTCCACAATGGAATGGCAAATTATCTCTTTCTTTGTATCGTCTGTGTAGTTTGTTTAACCCTAGCACCCAGCAAGCCAATATTCTCCCTCTAAATGTGTCAGATGAAAAGAAAATATAATAGAGGACTAATTTGAGATGGCAAGTGAAATGGACCTGGAGGGAAAAGAATGTGTTGTGCGTCTGACATAGCTATGCTTTGTTTTCTGTGGCTGCCTTCCATTCTAAAGGGAAAATCGACACTGCTTTTGGTTCGATATGATTAAGGAAGAGAGAGGGCGGTAATGGAAGGGCTGTGCATTGCGGGGTCTTCATGGTTAGGGGCTAGACTTGTGAATAATTTGATTAGGTTGCAGGGGAATATATCTGAAGGATTATGTAAATAGCCTTGCCCCCATGCAGAATACTTTGAACTCCTCAGTAGTTGCATCTGCTAGGGTCGGCTGCCAGACAGGACGGCTGCTTTCTCACCGGCTCATTCCTCTGTGTTTCAGCAAAGTGCTTAAAGGTCATATTGAGAACAAACAACACTGGCCCCAATCGAGCTTAAAGGGCCTTCGTCTAAATGACTCAAATTTATCTTTTGTTGATTAAAAATGAATGATAATTACAAATGCATAAACATTTACCAACAAAGACGGAGGTTTAATGCGTTTATTGTCCCCGAATAATCAGTCTTCATCATCGTACCACATTTTCGGCTGTAATACGCTGCATTTTAATTCGTTACAAGCACAGTGTGATTTATTCTGAATAGGTGAGACTGGGGCTAGTTGTCACAGTTTTTCCTCTAGTGAATATTTCACAGAGGAGATTTATTTTTCAGTGTCAATTTCAGCATATCCACATAATTTGAAGAACATTTTCACCATTTTTGCCCAGGAAAAAAGATACAGTTCTTTGAACGCAAGTTAACCCAATGGTGGGGTATATTATCAAACTATATGCGGCAAGTTGTCACAATGCCACTAAACCTGTGGCATAGGTTTCATGTGAACATAGGGGGTGACAGGGGAATGTGTGCCCACCCACACAACTAAATCTACACCTGCATTAAACAACCTTATAGGCTTTTCAGAAAAATTTAAAAACAGTAAAAAAAATTATGAAGCACAAAACGATACTTTAAACAACAAAAATGGAAAAGGTAACATACTAAAATATAAAAACATTGTTTTGTCCAACAAATATTGTAAAAAATTAATTGCACTCATTTATGACATTTGAAACTCATGTGACAACCTAATTTTAATGAAAAAAATATTTTGTCCTAAGAACACATTTCGGAAAAATCTGCCTTCATAATATAATTGACCCTTGCCTGAATGTATGCCAGTGTTGTTTGATTATATTTGCTTGTTTTCCTAAGAGCTATAACAGAAACATGACTATAGTCATACTAGTGTAAGAGGGTTTTGAACTTCAAACCAAACATATATTTGCACAATTGGACTTTTGACTTCAAATCTTATTGTTACTAATACTGAGATGTAGCCTTTGTGACAAATTCTCCCGTTTAGCATTGTTTTCCACTCTGTCTTTTCACCTCTTTGATTATGAGATTTTTTTCCCTTGGCCTTATTTGGGTCTTTTCTGGGTGGGGATATGTTTGTATGGAGCACTATGGCAACCAATGTCAAGGTGACCAAGACCATGTTGAACACATTAGATTAGCAAAACAGAGACAGAGACAATGCAGCTTGCACAAAATACAATTTATCTGTTGCTTGATTGTGGGCCTTTCAGAAAGCAGCCTGCCTGCCTGCCCACTCTACTGCCTGCTTGTCTGTCTGTGGATTTATTGCAGAGTAAGTCTTACCACTCCTCTCCCTGTGGCTATGTGCTGGTTGGTTTACTGAATGACTGGAACATTGACTGGAACAACATTTTGCCCTGTTAAAGATTGACAATACCAATATGTGTTGAAAATTGTGGGATGGGAACGTCTTTTTACAGTGAAAATGTATTTCATACACATTGTGGGCTACACTGTGCACCTGGGATGTTTCTTCATCCATGTTTCTCATTATTAAGAGAAATTCCTTGAAGTGAAATTTAAATCTTTTACTCTTGTGTTGGGTTCGTTTATGTTTTGCTAATTTGCTAGAGCAGTTTCCATGCAGTGCTTCAGAGCAACAGGCCTAATGTTTATCTGACTTAATTTATGCACACAGTGATGCACTTTTGCGAAATGAACTAGTTTACAAAGATACCATTTTTTGAATACATGCTGTACATTTTTGCAGATGTTTAAAAAGTTTGATCATGCACATACAGTAGAATCCATTTGATCAAGAACTACTGCTAAGAAATACGAACTACTTATATGAAATACTAAGTATTTTATTCATGACAGGTAGAGGCACTTGATTTGTCTGGTCTCTGATATCAGACAACATATGTTTTTCATATCTGATCATCACACAAAAACATGTCCAGGTAACATGTCGCCCAAAAAAAATAATTATAAATATATATATATATATATATATATATATATATATATATATATATATGTATAGCCTAATTTGTAAACTTTACCGTGAGTTTGCATTTGTTAACATTAGTTAACATGAACTAACAATGATCTATCTATCTATCTATATATATATATATTATTTTTTTTTGCACATATCAATCTTGTTTAATTTCAACATACTAAAGCATTTTTAAATTAGAAGTTGTATGCATTACATTTAGAAAATATTCAGACCCCTTTCACATTTTGGTATGTTGCAGCCTTATGCAAAAAAGTATTAAGAACTTGTTTCACATCAATCTACACTCCATACCCCATAATGACAAAGCAAAAACCAGATTTTTGATAACTTTGCAAATTTATTCAAAAGATTAAACTGAAATATCACATTTACAATATTCAGACCCTTAACTCAGTACTTAGTTGAAGCACCTTTAGTAGCGATTACAACCTCAAGTCTTTTTGGGTATGATGCGACAAGCTTTCTGCCATTCCTCTCTGCAGATCCTCTCCAGCTCTGTCAGGTTGGATGGGGAATGTCGATGGACAGCTATTTTCAGGTCTCTCCAGAGATGTTCGATTGGGTTCAAGTCCAGGCTCTGGCTTGGCCACTCAAATATAGTCACAGAGTTGGCCCTAAGCCACTCTTGCGTTGTCGTGGTTGTGTGCTTAGGTTCATTGTCCTGTTGGAAGGTGAACCTTTGGCCCAGTCTGAGGTCCTGAGTGCTCTGGACCAAGTTTTCATTAAGGATATCTCTGTATTTTGTTGCATTCAGCTTTCCTCCAACACTGACCAGTCCCCCAGTCCCTGCCACTGGAAAAACAGCCCCACAGCATGATGCTACTACCACCATGCTTCACCGATGGTATTGCACAGGTGATGAGCGGTGCCTGATTTCCTCCAGACGTGATGCTTGAATTTGAGGCCAAACAGTTCAATCTTCCTTTCATCAGACTAAAGAATCTTGTTTCTTACAGTCTGAGAGTCCTTTAGGTGCTTTTTTTGGCCACTCTTTGGTGTTGCAGTGATGGATGTCCTTTTGCAAGTTTCTTCCATTGCCACACATGATCTCAGGAGCTCAACTAGAGTGAACATTGGGTTCTTGTTCACCTCACTTACCAAGGCCCTTCTTCCCCGATTGCTCAGATTGGCCAGGTGGCCAGCTCTAGGAAGAGTCCTGGTTGTTCCAAACTTCTTCCATTTAAGAATTATGGAGGTCACTGTGCTTTTGGGAACCTCCAATGCAGCCAAAAAATGTTGTAGCCTTTCCCAGATCTGTGCCTCAACACAATCCTGTCTCTGAGCTCTGCAGGCAGTTCCTTTGACCTCATGGCGTGATTTTTGCTCTGATATGCATTTTCAGCTGTGAGACCTTATATAGACAGGTGTGTACCTTTCCAGATCATATTCAGTCAATTTAATTTGCCACAGGTAGAGGTCAAAGTGTAGAAACATCTCGAAGATGATCCAGAGAAATGGGATGCACCTGAGCTACATTTCAAGTGTCATAGTAAAGGGTCTGAATACATATATCAATGTGATATTTACTGTAAGTTTTCTCTTTTTAATAAATTAGCTAAGTTATCAAAAATAGGGTTTTTGCTTTGTCATAATGGGGTATGGAGTGTAGATTGATATTGGGGTATGGAGTGTAGAAAAAATATTTAATGTATTTTAGCATAAGGCTGCAACATAACAAAATGTGAAAATATGAAGGGGTCTGAATACTTTCTGAATGCACTGTATGTTAACATGTAGTATATTGTTAATACATTATGAAATTACATGAACAATGAACAATTTTTTAATTTTAATTATTAATTAACATTAACCAAGTTTAATAAAACTGTACTATTATTCATTTTCAGTTTAGGATACCTAATGCGTTTACTTATGTTATCAAAAAGAACCGCTTATTTTTAGGACTATATGGATAAATTTTTTTTCATTGTGACATTATATTCATGTCAGTTAAGCACAGTTTTCATCCATATTTTCATTACTCTAATGTTTTGGGTAGTGTAACTTTATTTTTTTTCCTTTTTCTCAATGGTAATTCTCAGTAGATTCTCATTAGTGTAATACAATTCATTTATTTTAATCAGCATAATTTAAAGGTAGTACAACAATTACTACTGTGACGTACTGTATGAATATTGTGTAATGCAAAAAATATAGAATGTTTTTTCACATAACAGTAATGTAATTTTAAGTAAATTAAGTAATTTTTTTTAGCATTATAGTAATAAGAATTTGGCAAGGATGTGCTTATTTTTCATGAAGGTTATGTGAGAATTAATTACTCTTAATGGATCTTAAGTGCTTTATGTTTTCAATGCATTTGAGCTTTTCTGTAATTCTGACTTTTGTACAACAAACTCCTAACTGTCTTCTCAAAATACACCACAATTATTCCTATTATCCAAAGGCTTATTGAACTGCAACCATTATAGTTTGGTTATGACATTTCTTGGATTTTGTTAAAGGGGGTGTGGGGGGGTTCTAGTTAATATGTTAAACAAAAAGTAATTTCTTACTGTTTCTTTTGATTTGGAGGTGTAATATAATATGACCTGGACATGTTCTTGACTGGTTTTGTGAGACTGTTACACACGGTAACAGAGACTGCTTAGTCACAAATTTTGGCCGCTGGTTTCAAAACTGACTACTCCCTGGCAGCACGTTAAATAATAGTGATAATTTATACTCCCCTCTGTGCTGCGGCTGGGGCTGCACTTTGCATTAGAGCACATGGCTTTTAAGAAGGGGCGTGTTAAAGAATGCTTCATTGAAGCAGCGCAGGGGCTTGCCAATGTTAAAAGTAATCGCTTTGGCAGACGCAATATTTGAAACCTTTAAACGCGTCTAACTTTACATAAAGTAGAAAACCCGAGAACTGTTAGGATCAGTGTTCTTTACGTTGCCAAGTGCGCCGTCTGTCTCTGTCTCTCATTCAGTCGGTGTGAACTACACTGCTGTAGTGTATACACATGTTTCTTTCCTGTACGTGAGTATGCCCCACTCACAGCAGCATGAATTTGAATACTTTCAGTGTGGGGTTAGGGTCTCTCTACAGTATCTCTCTTTCTCTCTGACTGTACTGTCAGTGGCCTTGCACAAACTATGAAATGCACGGCACAACTCATTCCTCCAGTAGAAAGGGGGAAACACTGAGAAGAACATACTGAAAAGAGTTTAAACATGTTTTACTTATGGACATCTCAGCGGTTCGGTTTGAAAAACCCTATGGTGAGGTCTCCCTTTTCTCTGCTGAAATGGTTGTATGTGCTCTGTGAGAGCTTGTCGCGGTGGCTGTAAGTGATTTAAAGGGGACAGCTGGATAACAGAGATTTTATTCTATTTTTTCATCCTGCCTTTTCTGCTCGGAGAGCTCATTTTGCAGTTGCTGTGTGCAGCGCTGTTTGGCTTACTTGTGTAAGTTGGGTGTGAAGTTTAAATAGAAATGGAAAAATCTGAGGGGACTTGCTGTTTTGTTCAAAAGTGGAAAAAAATGGGAAAAGAAGGAAATCGCAACCAGGACAAAGGGCTACATTTATAAATTATCTGCTTCTTTTCAAAATCTCAAGGAAAAATGGAAAGGAAAACAACATTTCTCAGTAATGGTCAGGGACTTTTCTTTCTGATAGAAAGAATGGAAGTAACCTTTGAAGGAAATACAGAAAACTGAAAGAGATGCCAGCTTTGTGTTTTTTCTCAGTCCTGCCTTTTAATGTTTTAGGTGAAAAGTGGTGCCAATCATATTGTGTTGAGTTCATTAGTTGACCTTACTTGGATTTTTAAATTAATCGTTTTGCATGCTTTCTCTATGTAAACATACTCTTTCAGCTCAAGTAAAGCGAACTTAAGAGCCATATGGCACATTGGATGAACAATTAGCAGTTCTTGAGGTACCCACATTCTCAGTAAAAGAGCTTTTTCCTTTGTCTCTGGGTCACCTGGCCCGCAAATGCCATTCTTACAGCACTCTGCTGTCAAAAATAATCGTCCCCTTGGTGCCCCTAGCATGGAGTTTGGATGCATGGCCTTCACTTCCCAACCCGTCTCGCTGGCTGGCCCGGACCATCCAACTCGGTTATGCAATTCAGTTCTGCAGTACACGGCAAGCATGCCAAATACCTGCACGCGGAAATCGCTACTCTCTTACTCAAAGACGCGATAGAGCCTGTCTCTCCAACCGAGATGCAGGAGGATTTCTACAGCCCGTACTTCATCGTACCCAAGAAAGGCCAAGCTTTGCACAAACTCACTTTCAAAATGCTCACGCAAAAACACATCTTAACTTGGGTCCGGCATCTAGATTGGTTCGCAGCGGTAGACCTGAAGGACACGTACTTCCACATCTCAATTTTGCCTCGGCACCGACCCTTCCTACTGTCCGCGTTCGATGGCCAGGTGTATCAGTACAAATCCTCCCCTTCGGCATGTCTCTGTCCCCTTGCATCTTCACGAAAGTCGCAGAGGCAGCCCTTGCCCCATTCCGAGAAGCTGGCATTCGCATACTCCGTTACCTCGATGACTGGCTTACCTTGGCCCACTCCCGAGAGTTACTTTGCTCTTACAGAGACCAGGTGCTCAGGCACCTCAGCCGTTTGGGGCTTCAGGTCCACCGGGAATAGAGCAAGCTCACCCCGGAACAGAGCATCTCTTTTCTCGGCATGGAGTTAGACTCAGTCTCAATGTCAGCACGTCTCACCAACGAGCGTCAGTCAGTGCTGAGCAACAGTCGGTGCTGGAATGCCTCGCCACCTTCATGGGGCATATGGCATCCTTCTCTGCGGTCGCGCCACTGGGGTGGATGTATATGAGACCGCTTCAGCACTGGCATCAGACTCGAGTCCCGAGACGAGCATGGTGCCGTGGCACGCACCGTGTGATGGTCACCCCCGCCTGCCGCCAAACATTCAAACCACTGGCACACAGCTGGCCTGCGGGGCTGCGGAAGTACGTATTTCCCCCAGTGAGCCTTCTTGCACAGGTGCTCTGCAAGATCAGGGAGGACAAGTCACCCTAGTGGCTCCCTATTGGCCCACCCGGCCTGGTTCTTGGACCTCGTACTCCTCGCGACATCCCCTACCTGGCGAATTCCTCTGAGGAAAGACCTTCTTTCTCAGGGACGGGGCACGCTCTGGCATCCGCACCCAGACCTTTGGAACCTTCGTCTGGCCCCTGGATGGGACACGGAAGATCTAGCTGGTCTACCACCTTCTGTAGAGAGCCCCTTCTACCAGGCAAATTTACGCCCTGAAGTGGCACTTGTTCGCAAATTGGTGTACTTCCCGGGCTGAAGACCCACAGAGGTGCGCAGTTAGGTCAGTGCTCTTATTTCTGCAAGAGAGGCTGGAGGGGAGGCTGTCCCCTTCCACCCTGAAGGTGTATGTTGCCGCTATCACAGCCCACCATGAAGCAGTAGACGGCAAGTCTTTGGGTAAGCACGACTTAATCATCAGGTTCCTAAGAGGCGACCGTAGGCTGAACCCCTCCCGGCCAAGCCTGTTCCCCTCCTGGGATCTCTCAGTTGTCCTCGCGGGCCTCCAGAGACCCCCCTTCGAGCCGCTAGAATCAGTTGGACTCAGGGCCCTCTCTTTAAAGACGGCCCTGCTGATCGCGCTCGTCTCCATCAAGAGGGTCGGGGACCTGCAAGCGTTCTATGTTAGCGACACTTGCCTGGAGTTCGATCTGGCAGACACATATGTGACCCTAAGACCACGACTGGGCTACGTGCCCAAGGTTCCTACCACGCCCTTCAGAGACCAGGTAGTGAACCTGCAAGCGCTGCCCCAGGAGGAGGCAGACCCAGTCCGTTCATTGTTGTGTCCGGTACGTGCTTTGCGTACCTACTTGGACTGCACACAGAGCTTCAGATGCTCTGAGCTGCTCTTTGTCTGCTTTGGTGGACAGCGGAAAGGGAACGCTGTCTCCAAACAGAGGCTTTCCCACTGGGTGGTGGATGCCATTTCATTGGCCTATCACATCCAGACCGTGCTCCCCTCTTGAGAGTTTGAGCGCATTAAACAAGGAGTATTGCGTCCTCGTGGGCACTGGCCTGAGATACCTCCCTAGCAGACATATGTAGAGCAGCGGGTTGGGCAACACCTAATACCTTTGCGAGATTTTACAATCTCAGGGTTGAGTCAGTATCGTCCCGTTTTTTTCTCAGGTCCGAGCCGGTAGAACTCGGTAACCTGCTGACGGGCTGGCTGGGTGGATTTCTTGCACCTGGCGCCCTTTCCCTTGGCTGAGGTAAAACTGTGCGCTTTCTCTCCCAGGAGATCCCACCCACCCGGGTTCCTGGATGATTCCTCCCTAGCCCTTTGGGTCCGAATTCAGTGGAGGAACTCGCCGACCCAATCCACTGTGGGTACTCTATCTACCCTGTACTGGAATAGGTTCCCCACATGTCAGGACTCCTAAATGGACTCCCCCTGTGTGTATTTTCCACGGTACGGTCCCCTTACGAAGTGGACCCGTATCTCCCTTAGGCAATCCCAGCTGCCCTCCGGTCGCTATATTGTAGCAGCTCCCCTCTCCTTGAGGCTGGATCTACCACTGCGCCCCATTCCACATGTTGTCTAAAAGCCCATGTAATGTATTCGCTACCTTTACCGCCCCCTTTCGGGCAGGTGTGGACTCCGCAGGGTATTTTCCCCCTGAAAGAGTAGGATGCTGGGTAAGCCCTCGATGCGTGTAAGTGCCCCTGCCGTTCTTGCTCTATGTGGAAAAAGATTGAGCTTGGCCCGTTCCCAGGTTTGCAAGCGTCACCTTGGTTTCCTGTCTAGGGTAGCCAGAAGGATTCCGATGATTTTTGGGGGGTATTGGGGAAGGGTACCCGCAGTCTGACACAGCTGGTTGCTTGTGCACGTAAATTACCTGCCCACTTCTGTGTCAGCAGTACACGTATACGGCTCAACGCATGGTGTGATTTAAATTGGACCCCTAGTGTCGCTTCTTCGACACAACATCGAAGTGAGTGACAGACAGGGAACATCTAGGTAACGTATATAACCTCCGTTCCCTGATGGAGGGAATGAGAGTTTTTGACCTCCCGGTCATGTCGGTGAGCCAAGCCACGGTTGTGGCCAGACCATTTCCGACTCCCCAGAAAAATATTTCCCCGCTTTTATATCCGTATGTCCAGGGGTGGGGTATGCAAATACTGTCTGCCAACTTCTCATTGGCATTTTTTCATAGATCAGAGACATATTCGGTGCATATTCGGGCCTCAAGAGACACCTAGTGTCGTTTTTTCTACAGAACGTCGAAGTGAGCAACAGACGGGGAACGGTACACGTATTATTATACGTAACCTAGATGTTAATATATTTCTACACAAGTTCCTTTGCCTTGATCAAACATTCAGAATTTATTCAAGTGCAAGGACTTATGGATATTCTACACAGCTATAATTTTGTACTTGATAATTTAAAGTTAGTAGTACTCAAAGCCAAAGTTTAAAGAATTTGTATATTTGAGTTATGGTTCCAAAATTTGACATTTCAAATACTGTTTTATTAGGACCACTTAAATGTTTTTATTATTGACAACTTTAGGGTTTTGAGAACAACGATAACTTAATTACAATTAGTAAGAAAAAAATACAACTAGTAAGCTTAAAATTTACGCTAAAGTTGAGAAAATTGTCTAAAAAACATTTATACTGATCAAGAAGATTTAGTTGTATTTCTGAAAATCCATAAAATGTAGTAGACATAAGAGAAATTATTGCGATGACTGAAACAAAAATTTTGCTCTAGTTGTACATGCTTTGCTGCTGTAAGTGTGTTAGGCAAGATATAGAGGTATTATTACCCCTGAGAGGTGAAAGGTCAGGCATTAAGCAAACTGCCTGCTTAGAGCTATGCACAAGAGATCTCACTCCTCTGGCCCTGAAAATAGTCCACTGACTTGTCTAAATAATCAGACAGTCCTCTAGCATAGATAACAGCGCTGATAAATAAACACCAGCGGCTAAAGCTAAACACAGCAGTCAGTGGAGTGTGTCAAGTGTCAACATCTAAAGGGTTAAATTGTTTCTCTGGTTAGTGTTGAATGCGAGTACCTTTGGTCCAGAGTGCTTTCTCCTATTATGTTTTTTGACCTTCTAAAAAGGAACCTCATTTGTGAAAAAGGGGGGAAACAATAGGCTGGGTGGGTGAAGGAAGTCACATAATATCAAAATGAGATTAGAAACTATGGAAAGGACATTAAAAATCCACCCTTTGTAAATAAAGCCAGAGTAAATCTTTTGACATTTGAATAAATTGATAGTCTTAATGAAGAGTACAAGCAAGCTGCATATTGCAAATTTGTATATGTATAGTAGTAGTGCTGGATTTACAATATTTGCTACTTCATATTTTTAAACCTTTTCTTTCCCAACTTTAATCAGCCTAAACCAGCCTAGTCTGGCTTGCTGGTTTTAGAGAGTTTTGGGCTCTTGAAAGCTGTTTAGCATTGGAGACTGGTTGACCAGCTAAACCCAGTTAACACCAGCTTCAGCAGTCTGGGAGAGCTGCTAGACCAGCTTAAACAAACTTAGACCAGAAAATCAGCGTAGGTTGGTTTGAGCTGTTATTTTTAAGCAGAGTTACCAAATATTATAAACTGCACAATGCAAGTTGATTATGAATGTTTAGTTGTGTCAGATTTAAAATATGTGCTACCATGATATTTCTGTTTTATGTCTTTTAGTGACTGTTTCCAATGAGTATAGTGGTAATGTTTTTCTGTTGACACGGTCTCTGCCCATCAGTGTCTTCAAAACCAGCATTTTAACACTATGTGATACTGTGCTGTTGACAAATAGGTATTTCTAAAGAGTGCAGGGGGGAATGAGAGAGAAAGAGAGGGATCGAAAGAGAGAGGGTAGAGGGCACATTATCACACATACTCAAAAGAAATCAGAATGCTTCTGTTCCCATATTTGGTAATGAATCTCTACCAGAAAGCAAGTTAATGAGAAATATATTGACACGTTGATGTTACTGTGGACCTGTAGCAAGAACAGCTGTTACACAGTGTGATAAAAAATCCTGAACATGAGGCCGACAAAAAGCAGAAGCTGTTTTATACAAAATCAGTTTAAGAAAAATATTCAGTTTATCTTCAATTAACTTTAGCTTTAAAGAACCTTCCCACTGACCACATTAAGTTTTTTTTTAACAAATAGGAAAGAAAAATCACAAATTAGATCTTTTGAATATTTTAACATCTTGAGAACCGATCGTGACTGCTCTGTGCATTTTCCATTTGGCTTTTTGATTTGTAACTAATAGCACCTAATAAACGTGCAAAAAAACTAAATAAAAAATAAATGCCAACATGTATGGACTAAGTTCTGAAATTTTAAACAATACAAAGCTAGATAGTCAGATTTCACATTTTAGTTTTTAATCAAATTGTTTATTATGTTACCAGGAGTGTTGGTTATTCATGTTTTTGAGATGTTTCAAACATTACATCCAAAAGTAGCATAATTAATTATGATTCAAAGGCCAGCATCATCCAATCATTGCCAACCATGTTAAAATAAAATTATACCTTATACATTCTGAATCTCTGTACTGATTATCATTGTTTCATGTCTGCCAAACATGGTGAGTGGTTCAAACATCACCCACGGCCTGAAACTGAACTTTTGATCAGATTTTATGTGTGAATGCACTTAGCTGCATATAGAGCTATGAGATACACCCTTTCTCTGTTTCTCCCTATTTAGTGAATGACTTAACCTCCAGTATGCTGTCTGTCTGCACTGGTCTCAGAACAGTTTGAAATGCACCATATTTTCATCTGAACTCCATATAAAGTCTCTGAAAGCAAAATTGTCAGCTTTTGGATGAACGCATTGATTCTCAATGTGAAAATGCACAGTAAATATAGGATTTCTAAGAACAAAATGCGCTAAAGTACACATTAGTGTACATTGTGTTTAGCAGCATGGTGTTTCGTGATAAATTGCTCAATTGTTAAAAATGGCATATCAGATGAAACTAGAGACTAATCTTTTCAATCAATGCAAAAAAAACCTAATGAGGTTCTTACCAGATGTAGTTTTGTTGGCATTTCTTCCAAAGACAAACTCCATGTTCTTTTGTCACATGACTCCTTTACTGACAGCACAGAGTATTACTAACTGAAATCAATCAGTTTTCATTCATTTAAATTATGCATTGTGTACAGCAAAGCTAAAATACAACGTCCACACATGTTTACATGGGGTTGCACAAGGTTTATGTTTTCTCCTAGACAGCAATGAGATCAAATGAAGAGCAAATTTAGACTTATATAAAAAGACTCACATGTATTCTCACATGTATATCAATGGACTAACAATCTATTCAGATTTGTAAAGATACCAAAGTCTGCAATCAAAGTCAGAGATTTCAATGTACATAAACTCCAAGGTTTCATATAAAATAGCTCTATACTCTTACAGTAGAAATTTTAAGAGAAACATCTCAAACAAAGTTAATGCTTAAACAATTCTTCACTGAGAACTCATTAGTGTGTCTTTTGCAATGAATAGGAAACTCCAAATTTAATTTTTCTGCTAGTCAAAAAATACTTTTGTGCAGTGTTTGCCTGGGTGCTTGGTATTTTTCTGGCACACAGACAGAGTGGCAGTCAAGAGCTATCATTGTTGCATTTGTGGAACGTCTGTTTTGTAATGCACCTTGTTTGAATATTGTTCTATTTTTGTCAAGATTCTCTCTTCGAAATGGAGGAAAGGGAGGCCGGGGGGTGTTGTGTGCATCACAGCCTCTGTTTTAGGAAAAGTGACACGATGTCTTTACAGACTCTTCAGAGAGCTGAGATAAGGAATTTAGGAGTTTTATCTGAAATGCCACAGTTTAATTTAAAGGGGTCAGGCACTTAGGTTCTAGCATTGGCCTTTCAGTCTGGTGATACATTTTCAAGAAAGTGGAAAAGATTGGAGCCTGGAGAGCAGATTACTGGGATACAAATATAGAAGTGACATTGTAGTGGGTATTAGTCAGGTGCTCATCTGAGCGAGTGGCTGGCCTCTGATAGGCCTGAGTGTATGGCTGCTGCACGATTGATTAGTGTGCCAAATTGATTGGGTCAGTGAAGCATTGGTTGTTTGTGTTTCCCTTAACTACTCTCTGCCACCTCCCTGTTTCCTCCATTATTCTCTCTTTTTCTATAAAACTCTCCTACTGAAAAGACCAGCATATATTGTGTTTTGGATACACTGCATTTTCTTTATCAGTATTTTTGTGTTGCTTTCCGGAAAATATAAAAATGACTACAGAACATATTTTTGACTGGTTTTGACTGCAAAAAAATATGTGGTTATTGAAAGGCTCTTATAGTGGAAGTGAATGGGGCCAGTTCAAAAATGTAAGTCAAGTAATTTTTATTTGTATAATGCTTTTCACAACAAACATCATTTGAAAGCAGCTTTACAGAAAATCATTCTTTAGCAGAAAATGAAACTGTGATGATGTCTATAATGTCTTAGAGTCATCACTGGGTAGTTTGATTAAAAATGATTGTAAATTGAGTGTAAAAATAAATAATTAAATAATGATATAATAATTGTATTTAGAACCCCAGTGAGCAAGCCGTAGGCGACTGTGGCAAGGAACACAAATCTACATAAGATGTTGGTTAATGGAGAAAAAAACCTTGGGAGAAACCAGACTCACTGTGGGGGCCAGTTCCCCTCTGGCTAAACAGCATGAATATAATGCCAATATGTTTTTTAATTTGTGTGCAATAATTTGTGTGCAGCGCAATTCATGGTTTAAAATGTGTAAATTAAGTAAGTGTTAAGGAACAGTGTTTAAACAAAGATTTTGTATGAACTGTAAGAATAATGACTACTGTCTTTGAAATTCACTCTGGATTAACTGTAGAAGTTCACATAGATGAATTGTCCTTTGTTAGTTCACTGATGAAGGCTTTTGTTGGCAATTAACTGATTGTCTATGTATTCCATTTTAAGAGTGTAGTCTATCATCGCAGGCAGCGAGGCAGCGTGAGTTGCATCGCAGTTCAACCAGCAGGTCATTTCGGTGAGGTCTATCCTAAATCCAAGGTTCAGGCAGTGACATATTATGTATCCCATATGTCTTATGGTTGAGTTGGCATCAGTTCATCCCCTGAAGTCCATTGTAATAGACTGAAGTCATCATCACTCAGAGACATGTAGCAGGGGACTCCGACACCAAGCAGGAATAGAGCTTGATCTGGGTCCCGAGGTTGAGACAGGAAACAAATAGAATATTATTAGGGTAGATGCCATAACATTTTTTGTTATAGAGCATGATAAATGTTGCTGGTTCCGGCAGACCAACTAAAGCAACCTAATCATGAATTGATGGATAAATTAGGTGTATGCCTGGCTAAATAGATTTAATAAAATAGATTATTTAGTCTAGACTTAAACTAAGTGAGTGTATCGGCATCCTGAGCAGTGTTAGGGAGACTATTCCATAGTTTAGAAGCCAATTAGGAAAAGGATCTACCTCCTTTTGTGGATTTTGATATTCTAAGAACTGTTAACAGGACAGAATTTTGCAATCGTAATGAATGTGATGGAATATAGCTTGGTAGAATGACACTTAAGTACTGCAGAGCTAGACCATTCAAAGCTTTGTATGTGGTTAATAAAATTGTAAAATTAATATGAAATTTAACAGGTAGCCAATGTAACAATGATAAAATGGGGCTAATATGATCATATTCCTTAGTTCTAGTCAGCACTCTGGCTTCTGCATTTTGAACCAGTTGAAGTTTATTTATTGAACTTGCTGGACATCCTCCCAGTAAGGCATTACAACAATCTTGTCTTGAGGTCATGAAAGTATGAATTAGTTTATAGGTAGAAGAATGCTGTTTTACAAATATTGGAAATTAGATTTTCAAAGAACAGATTGGTATCAAATATAACACCTAAGTTCCTCACTGTAGAAGACGATGTAACAGTACATCCACCAAGAGTCAAATTATATTTTAGCAGCATATTTTTTAGAGGTTTTTGGTCCAATAATTAGTACCTCTGTTTCGTTGGATTTGAGTAGAAGGAAATTTATGTCCATCCAATCTTTGATTTCTTTGATACACTCTGCTAATTGGGAGAATTTCAAAGTAATATAAAATTGCGTGTCGTCGGCAGTGCAAACTTATTCCACAATTCCTGATAATATCTCCCAGGGGAAGCATATATAAGGAGAAAAGAACATTCTCTAAAACTGATCCCTATGGCACTCCATACTTAACTTTTGTTTGATTTGACAATTCCATGTTTACACAGACAAAGTGGTAGCGGTGTGCTAAATAGGACCTAAACCATGCTAATGCAACAAATGCCAACATAGTTCTCAATCATATTCAAGAGTAGGTTGTGATCTATGGTATCGAAAGCATCTCTATAGATCACGACATTCTCTTGAATAGGCTTAAGAATTAAGTAGGCAAATCTGGCCATCCAATTTTTTATTTAATTGATACACACTGCTAATTTGAAGTTGGGCTTCGGAGAAATAAAAAGTTGTGTATTGTCGGCATAACATTGGAAACTTATTACACGATTCCTGATAATAGATCCTTAAAATAAACAAACAGTTTCAAAATTATAGCCACAAGACATAAACATGTTACATTTCAACATGATTTTAATGTGAAAAAATCTCCATACTACATGATTTTAGTGTAACAAAATAACTTTCAGTGTTTTCTGACATTATGTCATCATGACAACAAATTTGTAATATTAGATATAACACAGATAAGGTTAGTAAATTATTTTAACACACTAAATTCATGTTAACACACAATGTTAATGTCTTGTGGCTCTTCTTTTGAAATGGTGTGTATTTTAACGTTTATAGACTGGCTATGTTCAATTCCATTATAAGCGTTTTACTGCAACCAGTATTTTTTTATTAAATGGATGAGTGACGACACAAAATTATTGTTTGTGGTAACAAACATAATGCCACAAATGCTGTCAATTGTTCCTAACATGTATTGCAAGAAAACAAGAATAAAACTGCCAGTGGCATAAGAAAAAAGAAACTTAAGATTCTCATATTTTGTTCCTCAAGTAAATGTATCTTGTTTTAAGGATGTTACAATATGTTTACTGGAAAAGATGACAAAAATACTAATTAAGAAATGCTTTTTTTGCCGTTAGCTGGTCCCCAGAATGGAATGATGCTGCTAGACCAGCACTAGCTAGCATAAGTCAGCTTAGACCAGCATGAAAATGTACTGTATTTTAGTCTAAACAGGTTTTTCAGAAGGGTCTCCCTGACTCCCTCCTTCTCGCTCCGCAACAGTTGTTGTGTGTTCATCTTGGCTGTTCTCCATTGCCTGTTTGATGTGGTTTCCAGAAGTCCTGATCTGAATCCCTGGCCTCTCTTTTTGTCATCGCTAGACATTCTGTCTCTTTAGCCTCCACTGACTCCTTTTAACCTCCTCCTGCCTCCCTCACATTTAAACAGCTGTTTGCCTCCCCACCCACTCACTAGAGATGATAAGACTCCTGCTTTCCTCAGAAGTCCAATAGGTGTCCTGCTTTCAGCTTAATGCTTCATTCTAGCAGATTGTGTTGTTTCAGACCTTACCGTATGTATGTGAAGAACGCTTAAGTAGAGAAATCATCCAGACCTAAAATTGTCTCAGCATCTGATGGCATACCCACATAATTTTCCACTTTGTTTTCTGAATTATTATCTGTGAAATAATCAGTTGCCACTGATTACTTTTTACGTATGACTTCAGTACTAACAAATATTCTAAGGTCTAAACCGATTTTCTGCTATTTTTATATGTGTTGCCTGTATAATTGTGCGTTTGCCGCAAAGCTAATTAGATATATTTTCCCACACCTTGTTTTTATTGTTGGATAATCTATTTCAGATAAACCCTCCCCAAAACGACACATAAAACGTAAATAAATGTTGTTAGTCACTTTATAAATTCTCTTCCTGTCTAAATATATATATTTATTTGGCAGAATAAGGCTATATCCACATTAATCTGGATAAATTTTTATACAGTGTTTTTGTTTTTGAAATACTCTCCATCTACATTGCCGTTTTCAAGTGTTTTCCAAAAGTTACTCATACACTCTGAAACGTATGAAAACTTTGGTCTGAAACACAATTGTCCTCGTATTCAGTCACCGGACAGTAATTCTGAATAAAGTTTCTGTCGCCTATGAAGGAATGCCAAATATGCCAAAGTTTTCAGATATCTCCTTTATCCCTGTCCTCACTGCATCGCAATGGCTGCATTTTCATATTTATCCACTTGGGATATTTCGAAAAGCTCAGTTTTCTCTGTCAAAAATACAGTCTCAGCCGTCTCAAACTAAAATGTACTAGTGTGGACGTGGCCTAAGCTGCAATAAGACTAGACATTATCCCTCAAGTCTGGCTGAGTGAGACTAAGCTCAGCAATGTTTTTTCAATAAGTGTTTAAAGGCTTTTTGTTTATGTTTTGGTGCTTAACCTTTCCACAGTCAACTAAACTGATGGCTTTTCACTACTGGATTGATTTTTTTTGTCAGTAGATATGGCTGCATGCTGTAAAAATACATAAGCTCAGCCAAATAACTCACCAACGTCAATCGCTGCTGATTCTCAAAGTGCCACCAAGGCTTGTGTTACTTGTGGGCATTTTATCAAGCCCCCTCAGACATGCAACTCAGCACTACATTCCAGTTTGAAGAGCATGCCATATTTTCCATGCAGAGAGAGAGAAAGAGAGGGTACAGAAGGAGACAAATGGCCCTAGACAGGCAGTGTGGATTCTGAGGAACGTTTAGAGAAGAGTCAGTGACCCTACATGGGCACCTTTCCTGCATATAACCAACACGTATAAGGTAAACTGATAGCCAACTGAAATATCTCCCACTTATACAAAAGAGGCAGAGCTGGAAATGTGAAGCCGGGACGGACATGGATTTTCTCACAAAGCAGACAAGGTCCTCATTTGGAAATAAATAGTCTATGGCAGACAGTGGGTGCTGAGTGGAGCATGGGTCACCCTTTAAGAGTGTTTGTCTGTAATTAACCAACTGATAATAAGCATGCATAGGTGGTTCTTCATGATATTTTGGGTTATGAACATGCAGCTGTTAAGGATAATTGACAGCTTTTCCAAAACCTATTGGGCTTCCTGGGTGCCTACCAATGATGGAAAGAGTACTGATTTATTTTACTTAAGTAAAGTAGAAGTACTGAGAAATATTATGACTCAAGTAGCTTGCCGAAAAACTACTCAAGTTATTACTTTACAAGATACTTTATGAAAATTATATTATATAAAGTATATAAAATTCCATTTTTAGAACACAAAGACATTTTTGTTCTTGAAAGAAATCGATGCTTCCTTTCACCAAGGATGCATTAAATTGATCAAAAATACTGCCATTTATTGCAAATTACGGTTTGAAATAATTGTTTTAAGTGGTATTTATTAAATTGTGTTCTTTACCCATGATGGCAAAAATATACTGTCATCTGTTCCTCACAAAAGTATTCTAAAGTGAGTTACACACCTGTTCCTGTTCCTCTGATGCTTTGCTTGCTGTTGGATCTACGGCGCACATCAGCGGCTTTTCTCCTCTGCACAGCTGTGCTGTTTGCCCCTGGGTGCTTCGACAGTGCAAAATTAAGAGTTTTAATTCTTAAAAGAGTGATTTTCTCTGTAAAAGAGTATTTTCCTCTAAAAGAGCAATACACAGTGGCGTTGAACATCCTTTTCAGGACGCGTCTTTATAAAGATGCCATTCCGCCCCTGTGTAGTTCCTGGATGCTGTAGAGTGCTCTCCGCTTCAGACAGCCACAGGCGTTGTCTCGTGTGTCTGGGTTGTGATCACACTGAGGCAGCGTTTGTGGATGGTTCATACTCTCACTGCGAGAGCATGACCATGGCAACGTTGCGGTCGCGGCTCGCTTTCAACAGAAAGCACATCACTCCAGCCGCCCCCCCGTATCACTCCTCCTTCCCATGGGATTGAGGATGATGCCGCTGGTGCTGGAGGCGATCTGGGGAGGGCAGCGGGTGCAGCTCCGCCGGGTATGCCCCCTTGGACCACCCGCCCCCTGGCACGCTCGTTGACTCTCGTCCGTGCTCAAGGCAACAGCGGCTCGCCTCACGGCCAGCCTGCCTATCCTCTAGAGCTAGAAGTGGATGAGCTCGCCGCTGCATCGGAGAGCACGGCGTCTGATGCAGACAACTCCCCTGGGCTGCCGACTTCGGGCCAGCACGCCCAGGCTGAGGCGGACGTGCAGATGTCTGATATGCTTGCCCGGGCCGCCGCTAGCGTGGGGCTGGACTGGAACCCTCCGTCCTCCCCACACCCATCGTGGCTGGATTATTGGTTCCTAGGGACACCGTGCCGCTCACAGCCGCGCACACCCCCAGTCCCATTTTTCACAGAAATGCATGATGAGCTGACATCTACGTGCCATCCGCTGACGTACTTCATGCCATCCACTCTCGCTACCCTTGACGGCGGAGCAGCCCACCGGTACACGGCGATTCCCCAGGTGAATAGGGCTGTTGCGCTCCACCTGTGCCCCGGAAACCCGACCACCTGGCGGGGTCGCCCTGTGCTCCCCTCCAAGGCTACACTGACTGCTAAAGCCTACAGTGCCATCGGACATGCTGCTTCCGCCCTGCACGCCGTGGCCCTCCTGCAAGTCCACCAGGCCAAGGCGCTTATAGATCTGCACGTGGGTAGCCCTGATCCCGAAGTGCTGCAGGAACTGTGCTCAGTGACCGACCTCGCCCTCAGGGCCTCAAAGGTCACAGCGCAGTCACTCGGGCAGGCGATGGCCATGCTCGTGGTCCAGGAACACCATCATTGGCTGAACTTGTTCGAGATGCGTGAAACCGACAAGACTCGCTTTCTCAACGCCCCTGTCTCAAAGTTCGGCCTTTTCAGCGACACCGGCGAGGACTTTACACAGCAGTTCTCCGCGGTGAAGAAACAGACGGAGGCGATCTCTCACATCGTGCCCCGCCACAAGCTTGCAGCCATGGGCCATGCCCCGTCTGCTCGCCGAGGTCATCCCCCTGCGAAGAAACACCAGGCTGCTCCGCCTCAACCTGGGCCCAGCTCTCAGCCCACACGTCGAGCGCCCCGCAGGAAGCAGATGCCCCCCGTCGCAAGGACCCCCTCTTGGAACCGGAATGCTCCCAGGCGTTCCTGAGACGGACGACCCAGGGACCAAGATGTTAGCTCCGGAGCTGGTAAGCAGACCACTCCGTTCCCCGGTGGAGGGCCGGGAGGAGAATCCTTTTTTTAATTTATTTCCCTAGTCGGGGCTGCGGTTCCCACATTCTCAATAACAGAGCTATTTCCTTTGTCTCTGGGTCACCTGGCCCGCAAATGCCGTTCTCACGGCACTCTGCCGCCACACCTCAACAGTCCCGGCATGCTGGACGCGGACCCTCCGCCCTCAGCCCCATGACTGTTCCCCGGCTGGCCGGATCGGACGAGTCCAGAGGATGCCTCTACCAGCCCTCCTCAGTCACGAACCCGCCCCCTGCCGGGTGTCTGGAGCAAGGTAATTGCTTTGAGTCTTTTCTCAGCACCAGAGCCTCGGGATGCGTCATTACCTCCCAATGGTGTAACACCTGCTCCGCCCCGCTGCGAAGCCCCGCCGGGTACGTCAAAAATAATCGTCCCTTTGGTGCCCCTAGCACGGAGCTTGGATGCATGGCTTTCACTTCCCAATCCGTCATGCTGGCTGGCCCGGACCATCCGACTCGGTTACGCAATTCATTTTGCCAGGGCTCCGCCCCCCTTCACGCGCGTCCGCTTTACCGCAGTATACGGCGAGCATGCCAAATCCCTGCACACGGAGATCACTACCCTTTTACGCAAAGACGCAATAGAGCCTGTCCCTCCAACCAAAATTAAGAAGGGTCTCTACAGCCCTTACTTCATTGTTCCCAAGAAAGGCGGCGGCTTACGACCGATCTTGTACTTGAGAGTCTTCAACCGGGCTTTGCACAAACTCCCATTCAAAATGCTCATGCAAAAACACATCTTAACTTGCGTCCAGCATCTAGATTGGTTCGCAGTGGTAGACCTGAAGGACGTGTTCTTCCTTGTCTTAATATTGCCTCGACACCGACCCTTCCTTCGGTTCGCGTTCGAAGGCCAGGTGTATCAGTACAAGGTCCTCCCCTTTGGCATGTCTCTGTCCCCTCGCGTCTTCATCAAAGTCGCAGAGGCAGCCCTTGCCCCGCTCCGAGAAGCCAAAATCTGCATACTCAATTACCTCGACAACTGGCTCATCCTGGCCCACTCCCGAGATTTATTTTGCGCTTACAGATACCAGATGCTCAGGCACCTCAGCCGTTTGGGGCTTCAGGTCAACTGGGAATAGAGCAAGCTCACCCCGGTTCAAAGCATCTCTTTTCTCAGCATGGAGTTAGACTCGGTCTCAATGTCGGCACGACTCACCAACGAGTGTGCTCAGTCAGTGTTGAAATGCCTCGCCTTCTTCAGGCCGGGTGCAGCATGCAAATACTGTCTGCCAACTTCTCATTGGTCATTTTTCATGCATCAGAGGCATATTCGGTGCTCAAGAGAGTTCCCTAGTGTCGCTTCTTCGACACGACTTCTCCTTCCCTGATGGAGGTTACATACGTAACCTAGACGTTTTGTGTGCTATAAGCATTAGATGGTTAGTTCACAGAGTGTGGGAGGTCCGTGGGTGTGCCTGTTGAGGCTTAGACTACATTCACATAAACAGTTGTTAGTGTGATCTGTAGGTCGCATTTTCCCTCTAAGATTACATTTGACTTCACTGACTGTTAGGTTTAGGTTGGAGTTTGGGTTAGGGTTGATTTGGGTTAATATGCTTTCCTGTTGACTGTTTTACACTATTTGCAGCTAAATATACAACTTGCTTTAAGCGCCACTCTATGGACATTTCACCTGGAAAATAGAGCTCACACATACTCATAAGTTTAGCAACACATCCAGCTTTGACCACTGGGGGGCAGTGGTTTGAATTTCACTAAGCACAGACCAATTTCAGCTGAAGAGTTTCAGCCTATGGTCGCCATGTGACTTTTAGTCCATGTCTGTTAGCTTCAAGGCCATTTATATGCTAGTATACTTCTAAAAGTTTACAAAATTAACTTTCAGCAGATATACTATATATTTAAATTTTGACAGTCTGTCTCTGGCTTGCTATAGCAAGTAGCAAATCTAGGTTCATGTCTAAGACAGAACTCGAGCCTATTGTATATTTAAAAAAAGGGACAATTTCATTGGGTCTTCAATAGACAAATCTGTAGGTTTCAGAACAGCACAGATGTGTCTCTCTTCTAAACTGGTTTAAACAGTGGGGAGGGAATGGGAAGTGATATGTAGGCTCTCATGCCTGCCCGGAGGGGAAGACCCAAGAGCAGCCTCTCCCTTACCGGGCCAGGCAAACATGTACAGGGAGCAGACAATGCTGTCAGATCTCCCTCACCTCTTCTTGCCAGCCAGAGGCTACAAGAGCTCAGGCTGCTGTCTCAAATGCTGTGGTCATTGTGTATAAACAGACATGGACACACAAATGTATTACAATGCACTGACATGCACAATGCATTTATGTTCTTTCTATCTCTCTCTCTCTTTCTCTCTTATTCACCCTGAGGTCATGTGACAACAATGTTGCAGGCTGCTACATTTTGAAATCTTTAACAATGCATAATGCCTACTGTTTCACTTATAATATACAGTATTTACAAAATAGTAGGTAGCTGTAGTGCATACTACACAGTATTCAGTAAACAGTAAGCTAGTATTCTACAGAAACTTTCTCTTCAGCCCAGGACCACCTTTAACAAGAATCTTCATAGATTTTACAGTATATAAACATATTGGTACAAAACGTCTCGGTTACGTATGTAACCTCCGTTCCCTGATGGAGGGAACGAGACGTCGTGTCGAAGAAGCGACACTAGGGGTCTCTCTTGAGCGCCGAAAGATGCCTCTGATCTATGAAAAAAGGCCAATGAGAGTTGGCGAACAGTATTTGCATACCCCGCCTCCGGATACGGATATAAAGGTGAGGGAAATACGCTCATTCATTCAGGATTTTTCTGAGGAGCCGTGAGTGTTCCGGGCACCTCAGCGGCTCGGCTCAGCGACGTGGCCGGGAAGACACGACGTCTCGTTCCCTCCATCAGGGAACGGAGGTTACATACGTAACCGAGACGTTCCCCGTCTGTCGCTCACTTCGACGTCGTGTCGAAGAAGCGACACTAGGGGTCCACTTCAAAACTCGCCATGCGCTGAGCCGTGTACGTGTACTGCTGACACAGAAGCGGGCAGGTATTTGTACGTGCACAAGCGACCAACTGTGTTCAGGCTGCACGTACTCTTCCCCAATGCCCCGAAAAAGCGTCAGCATCCTTTTGGTTACCCTGGGGGGGGGAACAAGGTGACGCTCCCAACTAGGGAACGGGCCAAGCCTGGCTGGGCCTCTTTTCTCTCTATGTTTTCTCGGCATAGAGCAAGAGCAGCCGGGGCCCTTACCGCATCGAGGGAAGGGGGTCTTACCTGAATTCCTATTCTTTCAGGGGGAAAAGACCCTGCGGAGGCCACACCCACCCGAAAGGGGAGGTAAAGGTGGCGAAATACATCACATGGCCTCTTGGTGACATGTGGGAAGAATGGCGCGGTGGTAGATCCAACCTCGAGGAGGGGGGAGTTGCTACAACACGGCGCCCGGAGGGCAGCAAAGGACTGCCTAAGGGAGACACGGGTCAGCTCGTAAGGTGACCGTACCGCGGTGATCTGTGGAGCACCTATTCCAGTAGGGGTAGCCTGGGGTACCCGTAGTGGACTGGACCAGCACGTTCCTCCGCTGAACTGCTGCGGGCCCGAAGGGCTAGGGAGGAATCAACCAGGGACCTAGGTCCCCTGGGACAGAAGCGCACTGTTTTGCCTTGGCAGAAGGAAACGGCGCTGGAACAAGCGGTTCACCCGGTCAGATCGTCGACGTGTACCGAGTTCTACGGGCTCGGACCTGAGAGAACACGGGACGAGACTGACTCAACCCTGAGATTGTAGAATCTCGTAAAGGTGTTAGGTGCTGCCCAGCCCGCAGCTCTGCAAATGTCTGCTAGGGAGGTGCCCCTCGCCAGTGCCCATGAGGATGCCATGCTCCTAGTGGAGTGGGCTCGAACCCGTAAAGGGGGAGGCACGACCTGGGTGTGGTAGGCCAACTGAATGGCCTCCACCACCCAGTGAGACAACCTCTGTTTGGAGACAGCGTTCCCTTTCTGCTGTCCTCCAAAGCAGACAAAGAGCTACTCAGAGCGCCTGAAGCTCTGGGTGCGTTCCAGGTAGGCACGCAAGGCACGTAGCGGACACAATAGTGAGAGGGCTGGGTCTGCCTCCTCCCGGGGCAGCGCTTGTAGGTTCACTACCTGATCTCTAAAGGGCGTGGTAGAAACCTTGGGCACATAGCCCGGTCGAGGTCTTAGGATCACATGAGTGTCTGCCGGACCGAACTCCAGGCAAGTGTCGTTAGTAGAGAACGCTTGCAGGTCCCCGACCCTCTTGATGGAGGCGAGCGCGATCAGCAGGGCCGTCTTCAGAGAGAGGGCCCTGAGTCCAGCTGATTCTAGCGGCTCGAAAGGGGATCTCTGAAGACCGGCGAGGACCACCGAGAGATCCCAGGAGGGGAACAGGTTTGGCTGGGAGGGGTTTAGCCTCCGGGCGCCTCGTAGGAACCTGACGATTAAGTCGTGCTTACCCAGAGTCTTGCCGTCTACTGGGTCGTGGTGAGTTGCGATAGCGGCAACATACACCTTCAAGGTGGACGGGGACAGCCTCCCCTCCAACCTCTCCTGTAGGAACAGGAGCACCGACCTAACTGCGCACCTCTGTGGGTCTTCTGCCCGGGAAGAACACCAATTGACGAACAGACGCCACTTCAGGACGTAGAGTTGCCTTGTAGAAGGGGCTCTGGCTTGGTTGATCGTGGCTATGACCGTGGGTGGTAGACCAGCTAGATCTTCCGCGTCCCGTCCAGGGGCCAGACGTGGAGGTTCCAGAGGTCTGGGTGCGGATGCCAGAGCGTGCCCCGTCCCTGAGAAAGAAGGTCCTTCCTCAGGGGAATTCGCCAGGGAGGGGCTGTCGCGAGGAGTACGAGGTTCGAGAACCATGCCCGGGTGGGCCAGTAAGGAGCCACGAGAGTGACTTGCTCCTCGTCCTCCCAGAACTTGCACAGCACCTGTGCAAGAAGGGTCACTGGGGGGAATGCGTACTTGCGCAGCCCCACCGGCCAGCTGTGTGCCAGTGCATCTGCCCCGAGGGGAGCCTCTGAACGAGCGTACCAGAGCGGGCAGTGGGAGGTCTCCCGGGAGGCAAACAGGTCTACCTGGGCCTTGCCGAACCGTTCCCAAATCAGCTGAACCGAGTGGGGGTGAAGCCTCCACTCTCCGCCAGGCAAGCGTTGTCGTGACAGCGCGTCCGCTACCACATTGAGGTTGCCGGGGATGTGAGTGGCGCGCAGCGACTTGAGTCGGTGCTGGCTCCAAAGGAGGAGACGACGGGCGAGTTGTGACATATGGCGGGAGTGTACGCCGCCTTGGCGATTTATGTACGCGACCGCAGTGGTGCTGTCCGACCTGACTAGGATATGTTCGTCCTGAATTAACGGGAGAAACTTCCGCAGGGCCAAAAGGACGGTCAACAACTCGAGGCAGTTGATGTGCCAACGCAGCTGGGCCCCTTTCCAACGGCCTGAGGCTGCGTGCCCATTGCAACGGCGCCCCAACCCAATCTGGAGGCGTCGGTCGTGACCAGGACGCGTCTGGACACCTGCTGTAGGGGTACTCCAGCCCGTAAGAAACAGAGGTCTGTCCAGGTGTTGAATGTTTGTCGGCAGGCGGGGGTGATTGTTACCCGGTGCGTGCCGCGGCGCCATGCTCGTCGGGACTCGGGTCTGGAGCCAGTGTTGGAGCGGTCTCATATGCATCAACCCCAGCGGCGCGACCGCCGCGGAGGACGCCATATGCCATAAGCGGGGCGGAGCAGGTAGGGCAGCGACGGGGCGACCTGCGGCTGAGGTGCTGAGAAAAGACTCAAAGCACTTACCTTGCTCCGCACACCCGGCAGGGGGTGGGTTAGCGACTGAGGAGGTGGTCCTGGGTAGGCGACCTCTAGACTCGTCGGAACCGGCTGGCTGGGGGACAGTCGTGGGGCTGAAGACGGGTGGTCCGTGTCCAGGAAGCCAGGACTGTTGAGATCTGAGGGCAAAGTGCCGTGAGAACGGCATTTGCGGGCCAGGTGACCCAGAGACATAGGAAATAGATCTTTTATTGAGAATGTGGGTACCGCAACCCCATCTAAGGGGGGGCGGCAAATTAAATTGTTTGAAAACAAAAGATTCTCCTCCCGGCCCTCCACGTCTGTGTCGCTGAGTCGTCCGTCTCAGGACTGCCTGGGAGCCTTCCGGGTCCTCGAGGGAGTCCGGGAGACGGGGGGCGTCTGCTTCCTGCGGTGTGCTCGACGCAGGGGCTGAGAGCTGGGCCCGGGTTGAGGCGGAGCAGGTTTCTTAGTCGCAGGGGGACGCCCTCGGCGAGCAGACGGGGCAGTGGCCTTGGCGGCAGGTTTGCGGCGAGGCAGGATGTGAGAAATAGCCTCCGTCTGTCTTCTCACCGTGGAGAACTGCTGGGCGAAGTCCTCGACGGTGTCGCCGAAGAGGCCAAGCTGGGAGACAGGGGCGTCGAGGAAGCGAACTTTGTCGGCCTCACGCATCTCGACCAGGTTGAGCCAAAGATGACGTTCCTGGACCACAAGGGTGGCCATCGCCTTCCCGAGTGCCTGCGCGGTGACCTTCATGGCTCTGAGGGCGAGGTCGGTCGCTGAGCGCAGTGCCTGCAGCACATCGGGGTCAGGGCTACCCTTGTGCAGATCTCTGAGTGCCTTGGCCTGGTGGACTTGCAGGAGGGCCATGGCGTGCAAGGCGGAGGCGGCAAGGAGGATGAAGTCCTACAGGCCTTGGAAGGGGGTACAGGGTGTCCGCGCCAGGTGGTAGGGTCACCGGGACAAAGATGGAGCGCAACTGCCCTATCCACCTGGGGAATCGCCGTGTACCCGTGGGCCTCTGCGCCGTCGAGGGTAGCGAGAGCGTACGAGCAGGGCTTTTGACGAATGGAGAGCGGCGCTCTCCATGAAGACGTCAGCTCGTCATGCACCTCCGGGAAAAACGGGACTGGGGGGGGCGTGGCTGTGAGCGGCGCCCAAACCCCAGGAACCAGTCATCCATCCGTGACAGGTGTGGGGATGGTGGAGGTTTCCAGTCCAACCCCACCCCGATGGCGGCCCGGGCAAGCATGTCGGACATCTGCGCATCCGCCTCAGCCTGGGCCTGCTGGCCCGAAAATCAGAAACTCTGATTGTCAATAATTTTGCATGTTTGTGTTTAATGACATTAGGATTGCTTACATGTCTTTTGAGGTCGTGTTTTGAATATAGAAGTTGCCGCTGAAGAATCGTGGAAAAATGACCAAAATTGCAAACAGCACCTTTATTTAAGTGTTAACTTTCCTCTTTTTCTCGTATTTCTTGTGTTTTGCTGTGCTGACATGCAAGTAGCTAAATGGCTGAAAAAGTATCTTAGAATTAGACCTTATTTTTTTAACTCAGGCCAGCAGGGGAGCTAACCCTGATTACTTTATAGGGCAACTTTGCTAATTGGATGGTGGGATACATAAATAATGACACTATTGATGAAAAAGCTGATTGATTAACAAGACTACTGATAATAACAAGATAACACTGCTGATGTGATGTGTTTTGTTACATGTATTCCTTATAAACCCCTTAAATAAACATTGGCTTGCAGGTGAGCTCTTTTAATATTTTTAATCTGTATCCCAAAATGCTATGTAAAAAAAAAAAAAAAAAAGATACAGATTTTATTAATTTTTTTTTTCAAATATCATCGGCTGTTTTATCACTGAAAGCTGCACACCATCACAATTTAGCTTCCCTTGAACTGGGCTTCTAGTTGTCTATTCCGATTAGGATTAGTATGTGTCGCATCGACTCAGGCAGAGGCAGGAAAGGGCTTATAATCTAATAAATCTAGATAAAACACTGAGATTGGTTTACTGAGGAGCAGGATTTAACACTGACCATCGCAGAGTGACACGGGATTAGCCAGGCTTTCTGTGCTGTGATCTACAGGCAGAGGGCAGCCACATGAACCGAGAGGTAGTGTGGAGAAAGAGCAAGGTGGCCCAGGCTTTATATGGCAGAATAGACAGTGAGTTTAACTGGTAGTGACAAGGTCAGGGTAAGGCTTGTACAAAAAGGCTTTATTCCATAGGCAGATTAAAAGGCTCTTCCCTAGTTTTTATACATTTGGATCTTGTAGGACATGTTGTTTGTTAATCCAAGCAGAATTGGAAGCGCTACTGGTGGGAGGTGGAGAGAGGTGCTGTTGAGAGAGAGACTTTGTGGGAAACGGATCGCTCACATAAGATTCGACTAAAAAGTCTTGGCTGAATAAAATAGTTATGAATCATCTGATGTCATGTATTCATACTTTTTAAGCATTTACCATGCTTTGAGGCAGGTTTTGTTGAAGAATTTTGGAAGAGCTTTGTTTGACATACTTGTTGAGTGATCTAAAGGTGCATGTGTTTCCTTCCTCTTACTGTTCTCTTACGTTAACGCTTCCATATTTTTGTGTGTTGGCTGTGTGTATCCGTGGCAACAGGCCTGGCCCGGGCATGTTAGAGGTCTCTTATTTATCTTGGGCTTGAACTATACTGTTTGTCTTCATTATTTATTATGTAAAATGGTCTTGAACTTAAACACAAACAGTATTCCTGTATGGTGACATGTTCCATATAATGGAGGAATTAATGTTAAAAGTGTTTTTTTTTTTTTCACTTACAAAAGTTGTACACCTAAATAAGTTTATACTACTAATTTAAATAGCTTATTTTTAGATGACGTCAAGACTGTCAAGTTGGAGCTTTCATAAAATTAGGAGTTTACAACGATTTCAACAAAGGTGTACAGTGAGGAAAATAAGTATTTGAACACCCTGCTATTTTGCAAGTTCTCCCACTTAGAAATCATGGAGGGGTCTGAAATTGTCATCGTAGGTGCATGTCCACTGTGAGAGACATAATCTAAAAAAAAAATCCAGAAATCACAATGTATGATTTTTTTAACTATTTATTTGTATGATACAGCTGCAAATAAGTATTTGAACACCTGAGAAAATCAATGTTAATATTTGGTACAGTAGCCTTTGTTTGCAATTACAGAGGTCAAACGTTTCCTGTAGTTTTTCACCAGGTTTGCACACACTGCAGGA
Organism: Moxostoma hubbsi; assembly: GCA_032164185.1. Lineage (NCBI taxonomy): Eukaryota > Metazoa > Chordata > Actinopteri > Cypriniformes > Catostomidae > Moxostoma > Moxostoma hubbsi. The sequence goes on along the minus strand of JAVLUX010000020.1, from coordinate 27,088,109 downwards.
GGGATTTTGGCCCACTCCTCCACACAGATCTTCTCTAGATCAGTCAGGTTTCTGGGCTGTCGCTGAGAAACACAGAGTTTGAGCTCCCTCCAAAGATTCTCTATTGGGTTTAGGTCTGGAGACTGCTAGGCCACGCCAGAACCTTGATATGCTTCTTACAGAGCCACTCCTTGGTTATCCTGGCTGTGTGCTTCGGGTCATTGTCATGTTGGAAGACCCAGCCTCGACCCATCTTCAATGCTCTAACTGAGGGAAGGAGGTTGTTCCCCAAAATCTCGCAATACATGGCCCCGGTCATCCTCTCCTTAATACAGTGCAGTCGCCCTGTCCCATGTGCAGAAAAACACCCCCAAAGCATGATGCTACCACCCCCATGCTTCACAGTAGGGATGGTGTTCTTGGGATGGTACTCATCATTCTTCTTCCTCCAAACACGGTTAGTGGAATTATGACCAAAAAGTTCTATTTTGGTCTCATCTGACCACATGACTTTCTCCCATGACTCCTCTGGATCATCCAAATGGTCATTGGCAAACTTAAGACGGGCCTTGACATGTGCTGGTTTAAGCAGGGGAACCTTCCGTGCCATGCATGATTTCAAACCATGACGTCTTAGTGTATTACCAACAGTAACCTTGGAAACGGTGGTCCCAGCTCTTTTCAGGTCATTGACCAGCTCCTCCCGTGTAGTTCTGGGCTGATTTCTCACCTTTCTTAGGATCATTGAGACCCCACAAGGTGAGATCTTGCATGGAGCCCCAGTCCGAGGGAGATTGACAGTCATGTTTAGCTTCTTCCATTTTCTAATGATTGCTCCAACAGTGGACCTTTTTTCACCAAGCTGCTTGGCAATTTCCCCGTAGCCCTTTCCAGCCTTGTGGAGGTGTACAATTTTGTCTCTAGTGTCTTTGGACAGCTCTTTGGTCTTGGCCATGTTAGTAGTTGGATTCTTACTGATTGTATGGGGTGGACAGGTGTCTTTATGCAGCTAACGACCTCAAACAGGTGCATCTAATTTAGGATAATAAATGGAGTGGAGGTGGACATTTTAAAGGCAGACTAACAGGTCTTTGAGGGTCAGAATTCTAGCTGATAGACAGGTGTTCAAATACTTATTTGCAGCTGTATCATACAAATAAATAGTTAAAAAATCATATATTGTGATTTCTGGATTTTTTTTTTAGATTATGTCTCTCACAGTGGACATGCACCTACGATGACAATTTCAGACCCCTCCATGATTTCCAAGTGGGAGAACTTGCAAAATAGCAGGGTGTTCAAATACTTATTTTCCTCACTGTATATGCTTTTTGGGAATCTCTTAATTATAGGAATTCTGACATGATGTAAACACAATCCTATAAACAGTATGAGGAGAAAACAGACCACTCGTAGAAAAAAATGTGATACAATTTTGTCACATTTTATTGTTGATTTTGATGTTATTAAAACTTAATCTTGCCAAACAGCTTTGGAGATTTCAGGCTTTCCCCATTCAAGCAGAAAGATGCTATACTTCCATGACCAGAAAAAGCTTCCTGGTGTCGTCAAATTAACTTTCTGTCCTCAAAGAGACTATTCACTGTATCTCAGTAATGCCCCTATTATCAGACATTTTCAGTTGTGGAATAAATGAATGATGCTTGAATAGGCTATTTCTTCAATGGCATTCATAACCGAAAAAAACTGACAACAAGTTGACGCTGCATCCACGTCAAAAAGTGTCTGAATACTTCGGGGTCGTGAGGCTGCACACCCAGTCCCTTATCAGGCTAATTAAGCCTCCGAGAGGGATAAAGGCCGACTGCAGATGGTGGTGCAACAGAGAGAGAGAGAATGTTTACGGGCAGCTGACCGTATGTGTGTGTTTGTTTCTTTTGTTTAAGTTTTTCATTGAAATATTATTTATATTGTCAAACCTGTTCGCACCTCCTCCTTTCCAATGTCCCTTTACAAAATTGTTCTTTTGTTAGTCTTTTAAATTGTGATCTGACATTCTAATATTTGAGCTTAATAACAATTCAAAGAGTCACTCACTATCTTAAGAATAGGAGTTTCAAACGAGCACAGCTCCACCAAATGGTTTGCTTCTTTCTTCGGAGATAGTTAGCAATATCATCAGGCAATTAAGAAGAAAACGAGAAAGAAATGGAAAAGCCAATTACCTCTCAGAGTTAGCTAAAGGCCATTTAAACAGCGTGCCCATGACATAATATTGTTTATTGTAAATATTATAGTCAGAGACGGAGTGAGCCTGGCATGAGAGGGGGAGAACAAATAGCATCAGTCTGAGACAGAGAATAATTTATTAAGATCTGAGATGCGACAATTATGTGGAAAGGACCAAAAAGAAAAAAAATAACTCTCCAGGAAGCGCATACATGATTGCAATCTTGATTAAATCCCCCTGGATCTAATGAGTTGATTTTCTGCTGTTAATATTGCATTGGCTGATGATGGATTCGTTAAGATAATGGAACGGAGCTAAAATATAAATGACTCACTGTCAAGGAGCAGATTTTTGTCATTTTGTGCCTGACACCTCCACCGTGGGGATTTGTTTAGGCTCATTTTTGAGCCCAGATTGGCCAGTTCTGGAATACTAATTTTCTGCTGCCAAAACATATCCCCTCCCACACGCCTTGTTAATATCCTCTTTTTAATCAGAATAAAGGGACTTGGTATGAAACATTACATACATACCAGTTTCATAACATGCACCCATCAGCTAATAAAAGCCATTTACTGTCTAAGGGGCCATTCAAACATTACACAGTCTTGTGTCTGTTTTCCAGCGTGTTTACGTTAGGCAAACATTTCTGACAGACGTGAAGCATACTATTTTGTCAGCGTCTCGTGAATGAGTACTGCCAAGACTTTTTAGCAAATCTCTCAGCGGCCATCTTTGGAACGCTCTCAGGCCAGCTGGGTAGCTATTTTTCTATATAAACAAGCGGCATAGAAGCACATCTCCTATCTACTTGAATGGCGAAAGACCGAAATCTCTAAAATGGTTGGTCAAGATTATGATCAAAGAACATATTTCAAATCAGCAGTAAAATCTGACAATACTGGAATCATAAATTGTGCTTCTTTAACTCAGATTATGCCAAAAAATGTAATTGTCCCACCCTGCTAATGCGCATGCACATGTGCATACTCGTGTTGATTGACAGGCAATGTCTGTACCTAAAAGGTGATTGGCTTTTACCTGTAAGCGGGAGTTCCTTTTCTACAGCCTCTGACCACCGGACATTCCAATGTCTACCATTTATTTTAATATAAGTGGTCCATCTCTGCTAAATAGTCTCTAGTATCACATCTCAAAAAAACAGTGTCAAGTTAAAGCAGTACAACATTTAAAAATGTGTCTCAAGACACCTGCAATTTGCTCCATTTTTAAAATGATAATTTTTTATTTTGTCTCTCCAATGCTGTTTTTGTTCAGAGATCATAATGATCCACTGACAAAATGCAAATGAGGTAGGGAAGGCCATTGCGGTGCTGATGAACTGGTTGGATTGACTTGTTTCTGGAGATGAATAAATGATGCTCCCCTTCTTGGGCGCAGACCAGGCCTGCTGGATCCACCTCACTTCATATTAAATGGCTTGTCACTTAAGCCAAAAAGACACATAAAATGTGCTCTGTGTAGCATATTGATCTCTCTCAATAGTTGAGTCACACAAGCAGGTTATACAGATGTGCAAAAGAAACGTAATGCAAGGAGCATTTATAACCAACCCTGGGAATTAGTGGAGATTACATTCTGGCATTGATAGCAGTGAGGCAGAGATCATGAATCAGAGTGAAAGTGGGTAGTTATGGTAACATGGCTAATCAAATGTGCCAGAGTTCTCAGTGGAAATGGAAGAGTTCAGTAACGGAGTGATATATGAAAGCATAAATATAACAAATTACTCTCGGTGAGATTAAGTATTTTTGTATTTAGTATTAAGGATTATTTTATTTCCATGAATGTCAACATGAAATGCTGTTCACAAACCATTTTGCTTCAGCAATCTGATGAATTTCCCAGTGAAACAGGGTATTCCATGAGAAAAATGTAGGGCATTGGCTGATGGGGACTTGATTTTATCCACTGGGAATTGATTGGATTGTGAAAACTGAGCGGTACTTAACCAATTGAAACCATGTGATTTAAGTGGAGGGGTTACCTAACCAGGCATGCTGCAAAAACTTTCCATTGACAAAAATGTGTCTTCTCATTCTTTATGCAAAACGACTGCACAACGCAGAACAATCAGAGCTAGACCTGTCGCGATTGTTAAATAATCGTCTGGCCGATTATTGTTCACTTTAAATTCCAATCACATTTTACTGTCCAAATAAAGGAATTAATGACGTGCTTGAGTGTCTCATAATATTGAACTCCGACCGTGTCACTGAGCCACACCGAGGATCGCACTGAGTGCAGCTTCAAGAGATTGCATGAAGATTAACTGCTTCTGAACCGGACTTAAATGCTGTGATGCATGCACCATCTGTGGATGTTTGTGCCAAACCCCTGCAAAAATATAAATAAGTATATTAGTGAATTCAACACTTTCTTTAATTTCTTTAAACTAATATTTTAGTGAATTCAAAGCTTTTAATTAACGAAAGTATAATGGCAAATGTTATTTGACTTTGAGGTTTAAACATGCAGTGGAGCCCTGTGTCATGACTGAGATGATAAAATGAAGAAACACAGAATATCAAACGTTTTTCATCACATGAAGTAAGGGCTCATCAGTTTAATCAGAAAGCCTTAAAGTATAGTAACGTGTGAAATTGAAGAATTTTGGAAAGAAATATTTAATATTGCATACTCTATATAATCTAATCTAATAAAAGTGTGGCGAGGAGGAGGGCATGGCCGGGCCATGAAGATGCACGGCTGGTGCTGAATCAGCTGATCAGCGGAAGAGTAGATAAAGGGGAGCCGGAGGCACCAGTTCGAGAGATAGAGAGACGCACGTGGCCGCTTTGCATTGTGTGGCTGTATTTGATTATTTGTTTTATGTTGGTTCAAGTTTACCATTAAACTTGCTGGTTGGCGAGACCGGAGGAACCGCTGCCGTCCTTCAAAGAAGGGGAGGAGTGCTTCTATCCACCAGGGTCCGGAGGACTTGCTGCCGTCTGCCGGGGGAGGAGCGAGCTGGCATCCACCAGAGGGCGGAGGAGTGGTTGAGGACCACGCAACAGCTCGTCCGGGAGCCAGCGAGCAAGTTCTTCTCTCTCTTGCTCTCTCACTCGCGCTCTCTCTCTGTATGTCTCTACTTGCCATTTCCCTCTCCCCACGCCTCCCCTCATCTCTCCCCCAGGTTCGCAGGAGGTGGGGTGACCACCGGCTGACAGAACGGCTGGAAGGGCAGCGTCTCCCCTCCAGAAATGGGCGGGTGTTGGTCAGACCGGTGGCACCCCTGCCTGAATCGCATGGGGAGAAGAGTGTGATGAGGAGGAGGGTGTGACCGGGCCGTGCATGGCCGGCGCTGAATCAGCTAATCAGCGGGAGAGCGACATAAAGGGGAGCTGGAGGAACCAGTACGAGAGAGAGAGAGATGCACGTGGCCGCGTTGCATGTGTGCCTGTGTTTGTTGATGTTTGTTTTATGTTGGTTGTTTTCATAATCCATAATCCTAAAAAAAAAATCATAATCGTGACAACCCTAATCAGAGCCAGTTAGATTAAATTTGATGTTTAATATACAACTTTCTTTTCTTTTTTAAATTTTTTTGAAATAACATGAACTAATGAATCATGCACAATAAGACCTTGAGCTTGTGTTTAGAATTTAATTTGGGCTAAATTTGATTTCACTTAAAGGTGTTGCTTTCATTTCAGTGTTTATATTGTGCCGTTAGATGTCACGATATGAGCTCACTTCCCAAATGTCTTTGCTTTTCTCCTGATCATCTTAATCGCAATTGTGGTCGGTTTTCATGCTCTCGCTGACCTTGACTCCCCCATCTTTTTCTTTTTCTCTTTTTTCATATTACTGGGGAAACCGTGTGATAGAAGATCACCCCCAGCCCTTTCTTCCATGTGTCACTTTTTTGTCTGGTTACATGGTTTTGCTAAAAAGTTCTTTAATCAATCAAGTACGAGGCAGAAAATAGGCTTTGTCACGGCCTGGCCCAGGGTTGTGTGATGCTTACTTTGCATACTGACAGCTCCTCAAAAGGCCCAGAAAGGAATATTTTACAGGGAAAATAGTGGTTTCCATGGTGCTGGCACTTGTTGTGCATCGCTCACAATTCTTTGCTCCCACGTGAGTGCCAAATTTCAAAGAGATTGGCGACAAAAATTAGGGCAGGAGGGCAGGGTGGGGAGCAGAGGTAGCTTCCCCCCGGTCCTGTGTCCTCCTCTCCAGCAGAGAATAGGGCCAAAAACTGACAGCAAAAAGGGGGGCCTTCTCACCTCTGTCAGCTCTGCATAAGCAGGGCTATTAAGTAAATGTTCGATTTTTCATTGTGCCACAGTGGTTGAAAAGGGGCTCAGAGGGGAGTATGTGAAGTATGAAAAGGTCTGAGCCAGGGAGGAATGGCTAGATGCTTTAATGGCTCCCAAAGTATGTCGTCTGAATCATGTAATTAGCGATTAGTGTTTATTTGGGCCATGGCTGTGTAGAGCAAGGGTTACCAAGTTTCTAATTTTATAAGTTACAAACACAGCCAGGAAATGGAAACAATAGATCAGCCGTAAATCCTAACTAAGAGGACAGAGTATTGTTATCTCAAGCTGTTTTGTATGCTGGTTTGAATGTGTATGTTCCTGTTTTTAATTATTAAACCTATGGGTCCTCTGTGGTTTCGCTGGGAGCAGCTAACTTTGGTTTCGGATAGGAAGCTGTCATGTAACAGTTTTGTCATGTTCACAGGCTCTGGAGGTTTGTAAAAAATTCCAGTTCTGTGGAAAAAAAAATCTGTAATGGATGTTTTGTCCAAGGTGTGATAAGCACATTAACAGAACTTGCTCTCCTGGTCTGTTCGCTTAGAGGTATATTTCATGCCTAATTTGATGTCAGCATGATTTTTGGAGAATGTGATCTTATGGCAAGAGCAATTTCAACTGCAGTTCAGCAATTCCAGTTTGATAACATTGATAGCATTATTATGAAAGTTTATTTTTGTAGGATTTTTAACATTCTTACAGAAAACTAATGCTTAGGTGTTAATATATCTCACTGTGCAATCTCAAGCTAAAATCAAATACATTTTAATTAGGGCTGTCAATCAGTTAAATCTTTTTATTGAATTTATTACATACCATATCATGCCGATTGATTAATAAAGTTAATCGCATATTAATTGATTATATCAATAATTGCTGAGAAAGGCAACTAAATAAAGATAATTCAACGTATATAATGCATAATAATTCAAGTAATTACACTGGCGGCCAAAAGTTTGGAATAATGTTCAGATTTTGCTCTTATGAAAAAAGGTTTAAAAAAGGAAAAATGTGTACTTTTGATCACCAAAGTGGCATTTAACTGCTCACAATGTATAGTCAGGACATTAATAATGTGGAAAATTACTATTATAATTAGATTGCATTTTTTTTTCAGAAATTCTTAAACTACTTTAAAGAGTTCTCATCAAAAAATCCTCCACTTGCAGCAATGACAGATTTGCAGATCCGTGGCATTTTAGCTGTCAGTTTGTCTAGATACTCAGACATTGAGTTTCACCCCACACTTCCTGTAGCACTTGCCATAGATGTTGCTGTATTGTCGGGCTCTTCTCATGCATCTTACAGTCTAACTGATCCCAGAAAACCTCAATGGGGTTAAGATCCTCTTTTCCAATTATCTGTTGTCCAATGTCTGTTTCTTTGCCCACTCTAACATTTTCTTTTTGATTTTCTCTTTCAAAAGTGTCTTTTTCTTTGCAATTCTTCCCATAAGGCCTGCCCTGTTTTTTGGCAATTTCAAGCATTGTATATCCTTCATTCCTCAAAACATTGATTGACTGACGAGTTTCTAAAGAAAGCTGTTTCTTTTTTTGCCATTTTTGACCTAATATTGACCTTAAGACATGCCAGCCTATTACATACTATGGCAACTCAAAAACAAACATATAGACAATGTTAAGCTTCATTTAACAAACCAAAAGTACCAATTTCCTTCCGAAACAGCAAAATCGGTACATTATCCCAAACTTTTGGCCACCAGTGTATAAATACCTGTATAATAAATACTGTATAATATTACACTTCAGATTGTAATATATGTATATCACATTATTGTGGAAGACAATTTGAAAATCGATTAGACGATACAAAAAGTGGCTAAAGAAGTCAATGTCGTATTTTTTGTTTTATTCCCATATCAGATGGACGCTTTTAGAGTGTCTCATTAGTTTTCAGCATCATAAACATTGTGTTTTTAGGATGCTGATTCAAGTTAAGAATAGTGTGAATAGTCAAGTTAAGAATAATTGTGTCTCCAGATTCCAGCATTCTGTTGAGGTTTGTCTATCTGTAGGGGCATAGATTCACCACCCCATGATCAAAACAAGCAAGTATTGCCATGATGATGTAATGTCAACAAACCTTAAAATCCTAAAACATCTGTAAAAATTATGTTACAGCTCAAATAATACGAGTTTTAACAGATGAATTAATGTAAGTGATTTTATAAAATGATAAGCTTCACATGTCTGCCTTTAAACCCTCCAAAAATTGGCCCCATTCAATTCCATTGTAAGTGTCTCACTGTAACTTCGATTTTCGCTTTTTTTTATAAAGAAAAAGTTTTGTGGTAATCAACATTATACCACAAATGCTGTCAATTGAGCTTAACTTGTATTGAACCCATGATACTCCTTTAAGGGGGGTTTTGCATGACTCAAATTCAATGGTAAAATCACTGAAATACACAACTTCTTGCACTGAAATCAAATCAGTGGTGAAGACAGGCCATTAAAGGTATCTTCTTGATGCTTAAATAGAATAAGAATAAAATCAATTTACTGGCATTTTGATGGTGTTTATAGAAAAATTTCTGTATTTACACATAGAAGTCAACGTTGTTATCAGCTATATAATGTTAAAGTCAAGTTTTAACATTGGTAAAATGTTAATTAATTTGTTTATGACACAAATGGTACAGTAGATCTTTTGTAGAACAACCCTTTTGATTCTTTTCTGCAGTTATGTCTTCTCTGTTTGCGAAATGACTTGAAAAGGTCAATGTTTTTTTTTTATTATTATTTATTTATTTTGCATGTCGGTACTACTTTAAACAATTTGCAATAATCTCCATAGCATCATCACCACCCACAATAACAAACAAGGTTACTGCTATCCTTCAACGTGTTGTCATAAGCATGACCATTCTTGTGTTTTTAGGACTGAAAGAACAGCAGTGCTCATGACTTTCGTAAAATGTTGGTTTAAAGAGAAAGCTCACCAAAAAAAAAGAAGAAAGAAAATTTGTTTGAAAATTGAAAAGTCATTATTTAGAATTGGGTTAAAAAAGCCATCATTTACTCACCCTTATGCTGTGCTAAACCCATATGACTAACTTGCTTCTGTGGAACACAAAAGGAGATGTTAGGAAGAATGGTAGGGACTGACAGCCTCAATCAGCATGTACTTTCATTGTATTAAAATAAAGCAGCTTCCACATTCTTGGAACAATATAAGGTTGAGGAAATGATGACAGAACTTTCATTTTTAGATGAACTAACCCTGTGCTCTTGATTAAGTTTCTTAACTAATAATACTAACCGATCGAAGTTAACTGTGACAGGAACCAAAAGGTAGCATCTAAATGTCATGTTTTCATGTCAGCTGTCTGCCGCATAATTTCCCCACTAAACAAAGCCTAGTTGTATGTGTCAATAATTGGCGAGTGAGTTTGTCTTTGAGATCCTCTGCAATCTGCTGTCAGTCTTCAGGAAAGGTTAAGGGGGTGTTGGGATATCTTCCTTGATGGCGTTTTATCATGCGAGGCATGCCCTGTTTCCTGATGAATATATTAAAATTATTACTGTGCAAACAGACTTTCTAATTACTGACCTGCTTGCCATTGTACTCTGCATTCTTTTTTCGTGTTTTCTCTCTCTCTCTACCTAGCTCACTCACTCTGTCTTCATGCCTTGTTTATTTATCTGCACCAGTGAATACAGAATAGTCAGAGCAATGTCATTTCCATCCACATGAAAATGATTTTGAAAATGCCAATCTTGCCTATTATACAGTGTAATTACAAGTCTGTTTTTTTATCATATATTTAACCAATAGGGAGACCCTTGAGAGGGCGAATATCTCATCTAGTCATCATGCACTACCTAATGTGAGAAAAGCTTTTTTGAGATGGCATGCTTTAATTTTAGAATTTGGCCAGTGCCATATAAGATACAGAATTGTCTCATAGAAAATAATAAATGAGATCTTTTAAATATCTCAGTTGTTTCACTCTACAGTAACAAGATTGAATGGAGAGCAAATGGGGTCTTTTGCTCCTTCTCCTCAGATATTTCTCCTGAGAAAGACTAATTATCCCACACATGTCTCCTTTAGCGTTTCAGAATAGATCTTAACCATGTCTCAAACTAGTTGTGTCTCTTATATTTGATGGAATGAGGGATATCACACTTTCTCATGTGAGAAAAAAAGAAGATGAAAAACTTGGCAATGATTAAAAGATGCATTTCATTAGCTTCTCTATAATGTTTGCATTCTCATCGCATTGGTGAAGAATGTGAAATATGGGGAGGATGGAAAACGTTTGCATTCCCCTCCGTTTCAGATCAGCTTTTGTTCCTTCTGAACTGGTTTATCAAGATAGAAATGCAAAATTAAATTTTTTGTCTTTTTTAACGTACTGTCATTGTGCATGACGTGAGCCCGCATGTGTGCCTTGCCAAACGTGTTATTAAAGTCACCTATTTGCTGTCGCGGAATGTGCCACTTCATGCCAAAGGGCAAGCCTGTTGTTTACTCTGAGGCGGCGATGTTGCACAGGGGAGTTGATAGGAGCGGCAATTTAAAGAGAGGACACTGCAGCTCCCAATAAAAACAATTAAAGGAAAATGAAAGGGAGCCCCTAAGGGTTAAAAATAGAAAATTAGCAATATGGATGCTGGAATGCATGGCTCCCCCTCGTCCCAAACTTACGGGGCCTGCATTGTTATGTACGATCTGATCTGCCAGTTCCTCCTCTAAGCTCCTTGTCACATTTTGACTTAATGAAGTGCAACTTAGAAGGGAATTGGGTTCATCATGCTAGTTGCACGATGCTCCCTTGTTGTAGCAAACAGGGGCGGCATGGGACTGGAGTGCTACAGCGCAAGTCGTTATCATTCCGGTCAGTCTGTTTAACACAAAATTAAACAAAGAACTAATTAGTGCCTTATGAATTAATAACTGCACTGTTGCAGAGTATAAGTAAGGTTGCTGAGGGGAGATATAAAATAAGTAGGAAGATCAGGTTAGAATTATTATTACTTTTTTGGTTGCCTGTGCTCTCAAGGTTAGGAAACTTTACGAGTTGCCAATCTCTCACTTGTGTGTTTATTTCCCTATGTGTGTGTGTTTACGCTGTTTCTTCATAGTATATATCTGAAATGTTCACATGCACTGACAGATGTCTGAGCTTAAGGAAATCTTAAAAAATTAGCCTGTCCAGTAGACCCCAACCAGAAATGTCAACCACCATCTCATTTTATGAAACTGATGATAATTCAAATGAAAATTCCAGATTACAAGATTAGGCTAGTTAAAGGTGATGTGTGTAATTATGTTAAAATACATTCTCAGGGGGGTCTGGGTAGCTCAGCAAGTAAAGACGCTGACTACCACCCCTGGAGTCGTGAGTTCGAATCCAGGGCATGCTGAGTGACCCCAGCCAGGTCTCCTAAGCAACCAAATTGGCCTGGTTGCTAGGGAGGTTAGAGTCACATGGGGTAACATCCTCGTGGTCACGATTAATTGGTTCTCGCTCTCAATGGGACACGTGTTAAGTTGTGTGTTGATTGCGGAGAGTAGCATAAGCCTCCACATGCTGTGAGTCTCCGGAGTGTCATGCACAGCGAGCCATGTGATATGATGTGCGGATTGTCTGTCTCAGAAGTGGGACTGAGATGAGTAACCGCGCCACCACGAGGACCTAGTAAGAGGTGGGAATTGGGCATTTCAAAATTGTGAGGAAAAGGGGATAAAAAAGAAAAAGAAAAAAATAGATAATTTTGTCAATGTTTAGGACTACAGTATGTAAACACACTGCACTACTACACTACTAGCATGTAGATGAACTAAAACCTTTTAAATTTGGACTCAAACACACAAAACTAAAAGTGTGATTTTATGGTCTTTAAACAAACTATAATGTGATTCATTGTGTTTGCAATCAGTATTGGGTAACTAAAAAATAATTACTAATTATTTCTCTAAAAATTGTAATCAGATTACTTTACTAATTACTTCATTTAAAAAGTAATTACATTACTAATAATTTTAAGTTACTGTCTAAAACACTTTTCCGCTCAACAAATTCATAATAGTGTCTATATTTCTTCCTCGTTCATTGTTTCACACAAGTCATACACTCAGCACCTCACATTTCTCCATCACAGTGACTCGTTACAGGCCAAATTTCATGTATTCTACATAAATAATATGTTAGAAATAAGCATAACCCTATAATGTACATAAAAGTAGTTAAATTAATTGAAAGTCAGAAACTGTAATCTGATTACAAGAATTTAAAATGTAATGCATTACACTACTTTTAACCCAAAATTTTTATTACAGTAACTAATTACTTTGTAATTGGATACACCCAACACTGTATGCAATGTTTAAATTATATTTGACTCAAATTCAACAGATTTCTGTGTTTGAAGTTATTAAACCACAGGAATAATTAAGAATTATTCTGCTATCTGTTGATCTCATAGCGTTAAACAATGCTTATCTCTTGGTCTCTCTTTTTCTCATACATACTCAGTTAGGCTCTGCTGTTTAAACCACATATATCAGCAGACATTTCATCATTTATGTTTGCTTACAGAGGAATCAGAAGAAAGTGGTCACAGTTGGCTTGGCTTTACTGCCCACTGTAATATGAGTGTTGTGCTGGCCTTGGTTAATGCATGCCGGCCAAGGTCATACTGGCTAATAAAATCCTCCCTCAATCAGATTTTAGGATTACTGATTCTAAGTAAATTATCATCGGCAAGCAACGTTAAAATATTTGCTAAAAAACTGGTTAACTGATGGCACACCTGCTCTCCCAGGCTCACTAGAGCAGTGCAGGGAGGGTTGGGGGTTGGGGTGGGCTTCTGTCACCTGTCAGTCCCCACCAACTGCGACTCCATACAGTAGCATTCTGTGTGTACGCAATGGGTCACGACAGGAGCCGTTTGACAGCCTTAGACACTTTTGTTCGGTCAGCACTAAGTATCTGTACAAAGAATACTAAAGGGGACGGCATATCTATGCATTTAGCAATATATGCTCTGTGTGTATATGCTGCTATTAATGGAGTGCTTTATGTATTGCCTAATAAAGAGATGTTTAGATTTAATTTACTCTGACAGTTCCCCCCTCTATATCTTGCAGATGAAGTAAGCCTGTGAGTAGAGCAACTTGTTCTGTCAGAGAGAGAGAGAGAGAGAGCGAGGTACGGTAAGCACAAACATTAACTTCACTCCTTTTGTTCAACCCTCCCAAACACCCACACACAAAAAATACACACTCATCCTGGGGACCAGGCCTTCATAAATGTCTTTCTCAACTTTTTGTTTCATTATGGTTAAAGGGATAGTTTTTCAAAAATTTAAAATCTGTCATTATTTTCTCACTCTCATGTTGTTTCAAACCCCTATGACTTTATTTCTTCTGTGGTGCACAAAAGGAGAATTTTAGAAGAATATCCTGGCCGCTCCAGTGAAAGGGGACTGGGGCTGTCACACTCTAAAATGACAAAAAAAAAAAAAAAAAAAACGCACCATAAAAGTATCACAAGTAGTCCTTCTAAAAATCTTCTCCCTATAAAATATGGCACCATTAGATGTGCTGCGTGGAGTTTGAGATCATTGATGTTTCTTCACTAGACACATAAGAATCAATAGTGTTTAGTGTACATGTTACCACTGTTGTAGTCCATACTACTTTTGTAGTCCATTTCAGAGATTTGATACAGGGAAAGATTTTCAGTGAATAACAACTTTAATTTAGTCTGCCCCAGTCACCGTTCACTTTCATTACATGAAAAAGAACAGCCAGGATATTCTTCAAAAATTCTCTTTTTGTGTTTTGCGTAAAAAAATCTAAGTCACACAGGTTTGAAGCAACATGAGGGTGAGAAAATTATGACAGAATTTTCATATTTTGTTGAACTGTTCCTTACAAGGTAATTTTCTAATTTATTCCACACTCTTTTCATTTCACTTTGAGTTTGTTTTGTTTGTAAAATGTGCATGCAGCTTAGCAAGCATTTTTCCATTATCATCACATTTAGCACTTGACAGCTACCATCCCGCTAAGCATAAGATGCCACACATCATTAATACAGCTCATGGAACTTTGAGGACAAAGTAAAAACTGTAAGGATCATTCTCCGAGATGAATGACACTGTTTTCCGTTTCTAAGACAGTGGCTTTGCCTGTGGCTCCTGAGTCAGGAGCAATCTTAGCACGGAGGAGTGATGTTGTGTGTTGTCTCGCGTCAGTCTCGAGGTCATCTTCATGACCGGGGGTGCTGGCCTGACCATGATACGTGGCTTAAAGAAAGCAACACTCCTTTGTCCTGCCAATGTCTTTCAGCGCAGGGCCAAACACACACTTGCAGCATCAATCATGGGCAAACTACGTCTAAACAATGTGTCTGCACCCACCAGCAGTCATGCATGGCTGGGCATGGAATGGAGAGAGAACAGTTTAGATCGTGCTCTTTGTGTCAGGCGATATGTGGATGAGATGTTCTCCGATTCAAACATCCATGTTCTTTAGAGCCTTTTTAAATCATTTTTTCCTCCTGGAGATTACAGCGTTTTGTTAAAGGAATAGTTCACCCAAAAATGTAAAATCATTTATTCTCCCTTATGTGGTTTCATAACCGTATGACTTGTTTTTTTTTCTCTTATAACATAAAAGGGAAGTTTTTGGAGAATATTCTGTCCACTTTTTTTCCATATAATGAAAGTGAATGAGGACTAGGGTTGTCAAGCTCCAAAATGAAAAAGCACCATAAACGTATCCTAAAAGTTGTCAATACTATATTAATTTAGTCTTTTTTTGTTATTCGCTGTTGCACTAATAATCTCTCCCTCTAATGTGCAGTTAACTGTTGCAGCCGGATCATTGAGTGAGAGAGAACCGGATCAGTCTGTTTTGTAAACAAATCATTTAGACTCGATTTGTGAAATAGATCCACTGATTCTTGGAAAGATTAGACTCAAAAGAAATATTCTACTCATTGGCTACTTCTCATTGAACATACTGAGAAAAGCTAGGGTGGATGTTAATATTTTCAGTAAATAACTTTCGATTTAATCCTCACACAAAGTTACAGTTTGTCTTCAGAATACTTGGAATATAGTGCAGGAGTGGTATGGACCACTTGCATGATACATTTATGGTGCTTTTATGTAATTTTGTATTTTGACAGCCCTAGTCCATTCATGTTTATTATATGCAAGATAGAAGCAAGAAATTCACACAGGTTTAGAACAATATAAGTGTAGGTAAACGATGAGAGAATTTAAATTTTTTTGTGTGAATTATTCCTTAAGAGTGATGTTTTTCTGTGGCTTGGCCTAATAAGCCAGATGCTTTTGGGGTTCCTCTTCCAATTTAGAAAGAGGACAATGTGCCAAGCCAGGCAGCCCCAGCAACATGACCCAATTCTCTTCTCACTGCAACCTGAATGGCTGGAGTATAGTTAGCTTAATTGGGTTTTGATATATTTAATTCGGCTAATCAGCCCAACTGGCTCCGACTTGGGGCCTGCATGCCTTTTCCCTTCCCGCAAAGCTCTCAGAGACCAGGCGGGTGCAGCGCAGAAGCCTCTCAGAATGGATTCCCTCTCAAACAGTGGGAAGAAAATTAAACTGCCAAATTTGTTTTTGTTGGTTCAGGCCTTCAGCAGGGAGTTGGAAGGCTTTTAATTGCGCTTGCTGTGAAAAATTGGATGAGCTTTTTTTAAGACAACAAAAAGCGGGCAGCAGGCCAAACTGGGCCATTTTCAGAGATCGCAAGGGTTAAATACAGCAAAGAGCAAAGACAGATTGCCCTGACTACTCTCTCTTATTTAAGTAATTACAGACATTGGTATATTAAACACTCTTTTATATTTCTAAAGAGAGCTTGTTTAAGTGTCTGCACTGTAAATCAACCAAGTTGAATTGTCAGTTTACTCTGCCTCTTTTACTTTTTCATGCAGCTTTTCCCTACTGAAAAAAGAGTCTAAACTAGCCTAAGCTGGTTTACTTTGTCTCCCAGCCTAGTCATGCTGGTCTGTTTGCTGGTTTTAAAGGGGCTTGGGTCAGTTGTCAGCAGGTCAGTTTTGGAGACCATCTTAAAACAGCAAAAACTAGCTTGGCCAGTCTTGGGGACCAGTTTAAAACAGCTAGACCACCTTGGCCAAGGAGGTGGACCAACTTTTAACAACTAACACCATGCTGGAAGATCAGCTAAACCAGCTAAGACCAGCTCAGGCTTTACTTTTCAACTTCGTATATCACCCCAAACTGTGATAACAAAAAAGCCATCACCTCTTTTGTATGCCCTCCTGTATTTATCCCTATTTTTCTCTTTTTCCCTCAATTTTTTTGGCCCATTGAATTTTTTTCAGTGTGTCAAAACAAGAAGAGGCTACATGGAAACGGCAGCCCTGTGTAAATATTTATGATGTAACATCTCCATGTGAATAGATTTTCCCGCTAGCCCATCCATCAAACCGCCACCTCCTCAAATCACCCCCTCAAACCCCCCAACTCCCAGCCGCCACTCTGGCCGCAGGAAGCCAAGACAGGAGCATCGCGTTCCCCTTGAGCTCAAAGTAATTGTTCTTCTTTTGAAGAAGGGCCTCTGGGCCACCACATCTTTTGAGACTGCC
Source organism: Moxostoma hubbsi (assembly GCA_032164185.1). Classification (NCBI taxonomy): domain Eukaryota; kingdom Metazoa; phylum Chordata; class Actinopteri; order Cypriniformes; family Catostomidae; genus Moxostoma; species Moxostoma hubbsi. The sequence continues at coordinate 27,071,035 of JAVLUX010000020.1, read as the reverse complement.
ATCCCTTGCCTTTCACAAGCACCAAAACTTCAAAGCCCTTGGGACTTTTGTCTCAGTGGTACGTCCCCTGGCCCCAAAAATGGTGCAACAGGGAAATGCGATGTAGGTCAAATTACTGCAGATGCGCTTGTAAAAAGTTAAATTTCTTAGCATGTCAGCGGAAATCCTTGGTTACCTCTCATGCAATTTAGCTATTTGTTGCTCTAAAATGAACACTCCTTATGCTGCAAATGCGAAAAAATTTGTCTTTAGCTAGTAAATAAAATTGGAAATGTCAACAAAATCCATAGCTTAAAGGAATATTCCAGGTTCAATACAAGTTAAGCTCAATCGTTAGCATTTGTGGCATTACCACAAAACATAATTTCGACTAGTTTATAATTTAGATTTTTCTTTAAAAAAAAAAATAAAAAAAATATTTATGTTACAGTCAGAGGCATTTACAATGGAAGTGAAAGTGAACAATTTTTGGAGGGTTTAAAGGCAGAAATGTGAATCTTATAATTTTATAAAAACATATATATTCATTCTTATGTTAAAACTTGCATATTATTTGAGCTGTAAAGTTGTTTACAGTTGGTTTAGTGATTTAGTGATTGTTGACTACATTGTCATGGAAACAAAGTTGTAAAATTGGCTATAACTTTACACACTATAAAGGTTAGTAAGTGATTTTGTCACACTAATATCATGTTAACACACATATTGTTTATTTCTTGTGGCTATACTTTTGAAATAGTATCTTAATGTTTATGGATTGGCCCCATTCACTTCCATTGTAAGAGCTTCACTGTAACCCCAGATTTACTGTAACCCCAGAAAAGGCAGGTCAAAATAATTTTAGTGGTGATCAATATTATGCCACAAATGCTGTCGATTGAGATTAACTTGTATTGAAACAAGACTATTCCTTTAAAGGAAAAGTTTATGCAAACTTTTTAATTCTGTTATAATTTACTCACTTTCATGTTGTTTCAAACTGGTATGATCTTTTTTTCCCATGGAACACAAAAGTACATTTTCAGCAGAATGACAGCCTCAGTCTCCATTCAATTATTGTATGGGAAAAAGTTGCTCTGAAAATAAACTTGAAGAGACTGAAAAGACTAACTTACTGCCTAACATCTTTTTTATGTGCTCAAAGAAAGAAAATATTGGCAGGTGTGGCAAAAATTTAATTTTGCACTCTTTTTGTTTTTCGCCATGCTAATTACTCTTATCATGGACCAGAATCCCACAGATTTCCAAAAGTAACATCACTATGTAGTTCCTTATGAAAGCATCATGTACTGTACATGTGTTGTACTCATGCTGAAACAATTACAGGCTTTCATGTAACAAAGTCTCATTACTTAGAGTGCTCAACAACAACAGCAGGCCGTTGATGTGTACATCTAAATCAGCAAACACTCTTGAACCTAGGAACTGCTATAATTAGAGCAAGTTACACTGTGACCGATGCATTGTCTGAAAATTTCCTGGGAATATGCCACTTTGCAAATCCTTATGTCAACTATGACATTGAAACCCGGAATGAGCACAAACAAATATAGGGACCGCAACCATCTTTGTGCAGAAATTCATCTGTTACGTATGTGCCTGGCGAGACAGGTGTGGTTTAAGTTTGCGTCTTCCCGGATAAGGTGGATTACTGCCTTACTCCTTTTATGTAATTTCTCTCTACACTGGGTGGGAAATTAGGTATTGCAAGGTATCTCAATGGAGCAACATTACAGTTCCTCTCCATGCATTTTTTTTTATCAGAACAGACGGTTGCTAAGATGTAATTATCGCCGTCTTTGCCTGATAGACTGTTCTGAGGACTGAAAAGGTAATATGGATTTTCACAATAGTTGTACAGCTCAATACTGCTATCTAACTTTATCCATTTATCTGCAATGATAGGAATCCTTTGTGTCGTGCAGCAGTGTAGCATCTATCTAAATAATAAAGGCCATTGTCTCCCTGTTGAAGAGAATGGATTGTCTTTTTAATTTCACCACAGTTTTATTATTGTTAATATTCAAAATGTGACTGCTCAGTGCAGATGAAATTGAAATATTGGACCCAAAACATACCTGGGAAAACAGCAAGCCTGAGAAAGATGTGGCATGGGGGGTGGGGGCAGATTACATTTTGGACACTATTACTATTGTGGACCTGTTTACATTTGGTATTGACACCCATCTAGGGTGATCCGATCACAAGTAGTCTGGCTATGACTCTGGGCTGGCCACTAATCACAGGGTTGGTGGTTCGATTCCTGGCCCCCATAACTTCACATGCCGTGTCCTTGGGCAAGACACTGAACCCCAAGTTGCTCCCAATGGTAGGCCAGTGCATTGCATGGCAGCCCTGCCATCATTGGTGTGTGAATGTGTGTGTGAATGGGTAAATGAGTCACAATGTAAAGCGCTTGGAAAACCGCTAAGGTTAAAAAAAAGCACTATATAAGGGCAGACCATTTACATGCGTTCAATACAAGTGTAGCTCAATTGACAGCATTTGTGACATAGTGTTGATTATAACAACAATTAATTCAAACAATTTAGGTGACAGTGAGGTACTTACAATGGAAGTGAATGGTGCCAAGTATTTGGGGGGTTTAAAGGCAGAAATGTGAAGCTTATAATTTTATAAAAGCACTTACATTAATTCTTCTGTTTAAACTTGTGTATAATTTAAGCTTTAAAGTTTTACGGTAATTTTAGGGTTTATGTCATTACGTCGTCATGGCAGCGAAGTTGTAAAATTGGATATAACATTACAAAGAAAAGGTTATTAAGCAATTTTATCATACTAATATCATTGGCCTCTTTCCCTTCCATTGTAAGTGCCTCACTCTGTAACCAAGATTTGTTATTTTTTAAAGAAAATGAAGGACAAGTCGAAGCAGTGGTGTAACCTGGATCTTATTGCAATTTTGGATTTTGGTTTACACTACAAGTGAAAAGTGGCCACATGCATTTATGACTACCTCTGAAAGTGGTTCAAGTGAACTGATCCCAAACCATTTTGTACTGCGTTTACATTTGCAGATTGCTCAAAACGGATGTTAATAGTGCTCTTTCATCTTTATCTTTCTAGCATGTGTATGCATTTGTGTGACACAAGTACAACGGGCACTTTGAAGAATATAGATAGCACTTTTTTCTCCTCTTTCTCACATATTTCGAGTGGCTCTTCTCTCTTGGCAGATCCATTGAAGCTTTCAATACCTTTCTCTCCTTCTGCATCCATGCTCCTTTCTCAGCGAGCAGGAGGGTTTTACTTTACCCCTTTGTCATCCTAATTGATTGCATTAACCTTTTGAGTATTGAATTTCCCCTGCATCACACAGAGCACAATGTGGAATATTATCATAATCTCTCCTAGTAATGGACACAGGGCAATCAACGATGCTTTAGGAAAAGTACATCTTTGAAAGATGGAATGGCATATTATTTTCAATCAAAAGGCTGCCCTGGACTGGCAAGCTTTAAGAAATGTTGATGCTCTCATGAAGGGGGTTATGTCTTTTGTGCCCAACAGTCTTGAAAACATAAGCCTGGTCAGCTCAACTAAAACATTTTCCCATAAGATTCGTCTTATCTTATAATTGTGATTTATCTCGGTATGTGTGAGAAAATAAAAATGTTGTATTATAGTAAAAATCATGATGGCTCTCTTTTAGCTTTTCATTCCTCAAGCAGTATACATTGATATGTGTTTTTATATAAATGTTGATACCCACGTATACATCTGTTAAAATAAATCAGTCAAAAGAAGTTGTGTGATTTTACCCCCCAAAGAACAATGTTCGATGAAAAGTTATTAACAATATTAATAATTTTTAGATTTTAGTCAGAATAAACAATTCTTCCGAGTAATATATTTCTTTATCCAAAAAGTTTTTGGTTGCTGAATAATGTATCAAGTTAGCACATTAATAGAGTATGTGCGGGCAAAGGTGTTTATATATATAATTTCTTTTATTTTATCATATTTAGAAGTTTTGCATTGTAAATGTATTATTTTGTGAAATTACAAATTTTCTTATGTTCACTGTGGATAAACTATACTATCTCCTCACATTCACAAGCTGTTCATGCAATAAATCCAATATTACCTGTTTAAGTAATAAAAGCTTTATTAGTCTGATCAAATGTTTTGGCACTAAGACTTCCAGTCCAAAGTACCGTCACAGCAGGCTTGCTTTGAATAGAAATTCTATCAAATACGTTTTGAAGTCAAAACAAAGTAAGAAAAACATACTGTTCTACATGTACAATACGTGACCTAATACATAGAGGAGCCTAATCCATATAATGCGCTTTATACTCTTGGTGTGTAATCATTGGTGCGTTATTATAATGAGGAGCTTCCTGTGTTGAAAAAGAGGCAGAGGATTTCCATTGATATGATAATTTGTGTTTTTGTTGGTGTGGGCGTACGGCCTGGCCACCCGCTCACCTGAAAAGACCCCTGCAGTGTTTTTCTCTTAGTGCTAGTTTAAAGTCCTAGGGATGAGGAGATACTGGCCTTAAAGGCAAGATTAGCCCTCAGTTTACTTTGCAATTGCTGGGGCACATGGTTTTAATCCCCATTACCCTCTTTAGGTTGGCCTGTCAGCATATAGAGGGATGTGTAAGTTAATTTTCTGGTAGATCTCCTCTACAAGGTTCTCAGACATGCACATTTACATCATCCTATCAGTGTCACAGCCAAAGGGGATATTTAAAAGGGGTCTTTCAATCAAAAATAAAATTTGTTTCATCATTTACTCAAATTTTGGTTTCAAATTTTTCATAGTGAAAGTGAGTGATAAAAGAGGTTGTCAAGCTTCAAAATTGTCCAAAAAAATAAAAACTAAAAATAAAGAAAACCATAAATGTATCATAAAAGTAGTCAATATATACCAAGACTTAAGTTGCCATATATGATTGACTTTTGTGTGAAACAGACCAAAATTCAAGTTGATATCTTTCTCGTTTCAAATCTCATTCACTTTGCTCACTGTTCTTTTTGTCATTTTTGGACAACATTGCATTTCCCAGATCACCATTTATTTTAATTGCATTGAAAAGAGCAGAGCGAACATTCTGCTAAACTTCTCCTTTTGTGTTTGACGCGCAAAAAAAATATTATAGGGGTATGGAACAACATTAGGTTGTGATGAGATGATTACATAATTGTTGTGGGGGATTAAAAAAAAATTAAATTAAAAATAAATATATATATATATATATATATATATATATATATATATATATATATATATATATATATATATAATTAAAAAAAAATAATAATAATTTATGTTTCCAGGAGTATTGGTTATTCATGTTTTTGAGACATTACAGACATTAAAGCTGATTTTCTGTAAAGCTACTTTGGAACAATGTGTATTAGGAAAAGCACAAATAAAAAACTATACAAATAAAAATTACTTGACTTGATTTGAATTTTATGTTCCAAGATTTTCTTCTACTTTGGCAACAACATCTTAATGTTCTCTCTTTGCACTGCCAAAAAAACAAAACAATTGATAGCCAGTGCTAAAGCATTTTACCAATCAGAATTGAAATCACAAATAATGGCCAGAATCATCCAATCATTTCCAACCACATTTAAATAAAATTATACATTATAAATGTTTAATCTAACTTCTGATTACAATTTTCCCATGTCTGCCAACCACGTTAAAGTGGTTCAAACATCACCTGCAGCCTGAAACTGAACTTTTGTTTGAATGTTAGGAGTGAACTTGGCTTCATAGAAAAGCTATAGAATGCTCGCTTGCTCCTAAGTGAATGACTTAACCTCCAGTCTGTCTACACTGGTCTAAGAACAGTTCAGAATGCAACATATTTTCACACCATATAAAGCCTCTAATATAAAAATGTGAAATTGCACAGTAAATATAGGATTTCTAATAAAAACCTTGTGTTTTTGTACACTATATAGTGTGCATTGCTTTTAGCAGCGTGTTTAGCGATAAATGGCTAAAATTTCTAGAGACTCTTTTGCCTCAAATTGCTTTCATTGTAAAAACTTTATTAGTTTTTTTTTTTTTACCAGATGTAGTTTTGTTGGTTTTTCTCCCAAAGACAAACTCCACTGTGATCGGCACCATGTTGTTTTGTCACATGACTCCGTACGTCGAAAGTTGTTTTCTTTACTAACAGCCCAGAGTGTCCTGAACTGAGATCCATCAGTTTAAATTCATTTAAATTATGCGTTGCATATAGCGAAGCCAAAATACAACGTCCACCCATGTGCACATGGCATCACATGAGGTTAATATGATAACCTTATATGAATGACCTTAAACATCCCTGAACAAAGCTGTACCTCATATCACACTCATCAATTCAGGTCAAACAGGGACACATATGCAGGGGGAAGGTGTCAGTACTGCATAATGCCAGGCTGATGTTTTTGATTAAAATGGATAAAAGTCAATGCTTTGTCATGCCCCCTCATTGGAAGAATAATGACATAAAAAACATCCTTTCAACAAAAACACAGCTTCTATTGGTGATGGGGCATGGCTTGTTGAATTTCAGCATCCTAACAAAAGGCCACATTTGTGTATGAAGCTGCTCCACTCGCAGCCACCTGGCTTCTCTCTCACTCTCTTTTGTATTTCAGGATTTATTCAACAAAACACTGAAAACTAGAGCACTAGAAAAAGCTAAACTGACTTTTCAGGTTTTAATGGGAGAGTAAACAGCAGTACAAAGCATAAAATTAATTGATTGTTTAGCAACAAGGAGTCTGTGTTATCACGTTTCCCTGGTAACGTGAAATGATTGTCTTGTTGCTTAGATGAATTGAAGCAAAACATCCTTTAATTCATACCAACTCTATTATGTTTTTTTTTTTCAGACAGGAGAGAGAAAAAAATAAATTGAAAGAGACCCTTTTGTGCAGGCAGAGCAGACATATGATCAATAATTATTGTAAACAGGGATGCAGTGGCTTGATTTGATGGCTTCAGGTTTGACATTCAAAGATACAGAATGCTCGTATTTATAGAAAGAATGCTCTGATGATGAACAGTGGTGCCAATATCTCAATTCTGGGCGTTGATAGGTCGCAGGGGCCATTTCGCTTTAGTTACATGCTACATAAACTGCAAAACAAACTGGAGGTTTTGGGTGAACGATTTGTCAAGGTCAATTAATAAGACGAAAACACTACACTGTGACTCATCTCACTCCAGGGTCCACCATCACCGATGTCTATTTAATGAGGCCCCTGTCCATTCACCGATTTCATACGTGATCATGTGATACACCCGCTATACAATAGAGTTTCACACAAATGTTCAATATATTGCAATTTCACAGATCAAGGTCATCCAGTCAATCCAGAGTTATTTTTATACTCTTACAGTGAAAAATCCTGTCTGGGTTTCAATCCCTCATTCAATTCATTTGTTTTCTTTTTTTGTATGTAAAGTATAGCTTACTGCTCATACAATTCATTGTGTTCTCAGTGGGTTGGCCCGTCAGAGCACACACAAACTCTCCAAATTGTGGTGTTTTAAAAATGGGAACAAGCCAGTGAAAAATAAAACATTGATAAGTTTTGGAGGCCTGGGAGTGAGTACATTAGAGAAACCTATTCATTACTCCTGTCTTTGCTGGCTGGCAGGCTCCTTCTACATTAATATCAATTATTGTCTGATAAATTGCACACAATTGTCGGCACTGCATCAGTTTCTGTATATTTTAACCACACTGTCAAAACTACTCTAGCAGCAGGGAGGTTCTGGAGTTGTATGATCCTGAACCATCTCAGTCCCTGAGATAACTAGCTTAACCTGCTTGATATTCTTGATCAACTAACAAAAAGCAAAAACTTTGTGAAAATCATTTTCTTAATCAGTATTTTTGTGTTTTTTTCCAGTAACAATATATAACCATCCTTAAACAGGTGTAATTTACTTCAGAAGCATAATTATATAAGATTTAAGAAGGCTTTTTTCAGTTGATATTGAATTAGGTTTATTTTCTTACACCATTAACAAATATTAAAATATATTATTTTAAGCATAAATGTAACACAATTTAGTGAAGTTTTAGCTTAAAACACAAATAAAATGTCAATGGGGTAAAATAATAAACTCTCATAAAGATATATTATCTATAAAGATGAAAGCTAAGTTATTATATTTTATGCAGTTTTGCTTCTGAAGTAAATTTATCTTGTTTTAAAAATGTTTTGATCTTCAGTAGGCAAATATATTGATTAAGATTATATATATATATATATAGACAGCCGTGGCCAAAAGTATTGGCAGTGACATAAATTTGGTGTTTTGCAAAGTTTTCTGTTGCAGTTTTTGTGATGTTGATTCACATGGTTTCTAGATTATTGTGCAGAGTGATCAGATGCATTTTAAATAATTGCAAAAGCTTCATTGGCCAAAGAAATTGGCTAAAAACTTCACAAAAAAACAAATTTCACTGTTTTTTCTGGCCCTGGCACAAAATGACCAGCTAACATAATTTCACTAATCATATCAGCAGCACCTGGGAAAGTGTGAATGAGTACTAGTCAGGTGAAATCACTCTAACATTCTGATTGGATGATAAGAGCAGACTGTTTGTTATAAAAGGAGGGAAGAAGTGCTTCCAATTATTGTGTTCTTGTTAGCAATGTTTGCCTCTAAAGAAAGACATACAACCATCATTGCTTTGCATCAAAATGGCCTCACTTGCAAGGAAATTGCTGCAAAGAATATTGCACCTGAAAGAACCATTTTCCAGATCATCAAGAACTTCAAGGAGAGAGGTTCAACTGCAGTGAAGAAGGCTTCAGGATGTCCCAGAGTGTCAAAGAAGGCTTCAGGACGTCCCAGTGTGTCCAGCAAGCGCCAGGACCGTCTCCTCCTGAGGAGTCAGCTACGGAATCAAGTCACCACCAGTGCAGAGCTTGCTCATTATTGGCAGCAGGTTGGTGAGTGCATCTGCACGCACAGTGAGGTGAAGATTTTTGGACATTGGCCTGTTGTCAAGAAGGGCAGCAATGAAGCAGGAGAAGAAAAGGTGAACGCTACCATGAGTCATGTGTCGTGCCAACAGTGAAGCATGCTGAGGCCATCCTTGTGTGGGGTTGCTTTTCATCCAAGGGAGTGGGCTCTCAAAATTCTGCCCCAAAACCCTGCCATGAATAAAGAATGCTATCAAAACGTCCTGCAAGAGCAACTTCTCCCAACGATCCAGGAGCAATTTGGTGATGATCCGTGCATTTTCCAGCATGATGGAGCACCATGTCACAAGGCAAGAGTGATAATGAGGTGGCTCTGTGATCATTACATTGAAATTTTGGATCCGTATCCAGGTAACTCCCCAGACCTTAATCCCATAGAGAACCTGTGGTCAATCCTCAAAAGGCGTGTGGACAAACAGAAGCCCTCAAATTGTGATCAAATCAGAGCACTAATAAGGCTAGAATGGATCACCATCAGTCAGGATTTGGCCCAGAAGCTGATATTCAGCATGCCAGAGTGAATTGCAGAGGTTATGAAGAACAAGTTTCAACAATGTAAATATTGACTCTTTGCATATATTGAATGTTTTTGCCAATAAAAGCCTTTACATTTTTTTTGAAACACTTATTGTTTTCCAGTATACATTGATGATCTACAAATACTGAAGCAGCAAACTTTGCAAAACACAACATTTATGTCACTGCCAATACTTTTGGTCACAGCTGTGTGTGTGTGTGTGTGTATATATATATATATATATATATATATATATGTTTTTGGCACCATTCAGAGTAAATTCTAGAGACTGTTGTGTGTGAAAATCCCAGGAGATCAGCAGATACAGAAATGCTCAAACCAGACCAGCTGGCACCAACAATCAGGCCACGGTCCAAATCACTGAGATCACATTTTTTCCCATCCAGTGAAGGGTAGTTCTGGGTATGGAAATGCCTTGTTGATGAGAGAGGTCAACAGAGAATGGCCAGACTGGTTAGAACTGACAAAGTCTACGGTAACTCAGATAACCGCACTGTACAATTGTGGTGAGAAGAATAGAATCTCCTAATGTTATTCTGAGATGCGGGTTGGTGCTATTTTGGTGGCACGAGGGGAACCTACACAATATTATGCAAGTGGTTTCAATGTTGTGGCTGATTGGTGTATATACACGGATGAGCCAAAACATTATGACCAAACTGCCTAATATGCTGTTGGTCCTCCACGTACCGCCAAAACTGCGCCAACCAGCCGAGGCATGGACTCTACAAGACCCCAGAAGTTGTCCTGTGTTATCTGGCACAAAGACATTATCAGCAGGTCCCTTAAGTTGCGAAGTGGAGTGGCATGGATCGTACTAGTTGGTCCTGTACATCCCACAGATGCTCAATCGGATTGAGATCTGAGAAAATTTGAGGCCAGGGCAACACGTTGAACTCTTCATCATGTTCCTCAAACCATGCCTGAACAATATGTGCAGTGTGGCAGGGCACATTATCCTGCTGAAATAGGGCATTGCCATCAGGGAATACATGGCCATGAAGGGGTGTACCTGGTCTGCAACGATGTATAGGTAGGTGGTATGTGTCAAATTGATGTCCACATGAATGGCCAGACCCAGGGTTTCCCAGTAGAACATTGGCCAAAGCATCACACCCTCGCACATCGATAAGCTTTGAGATGATCAACGTTATTCGCTTCACCTGTGTGTGGTCATAATGTTTTGGCTCATTGGTGTGTGTGTGTGTGTGTGTGTGTGTGTGTGTGTGTGTGTGTGCGCGTATATATATATATATACACTGTATATAATTATTTTTTTTAAGGCATGAAGTCATCCAGTTTTACTAGCTACGGTGCACTCAAATATATTTGATAACACATTTCAGTTGTCTATCAAATTTCCTTCAAACTGAATTGAGACATTTTTAACGAAGAATAAAACTCAAATTTATATATATTATATTTAAGTTTTCCTAAATATATGTACGTTTTGTCTGTGAGCAGCATGACAATGCTTGTATGTCAGCTAGACCAACACCAAACAAGCACTAACCAGCTTAATCAAGCATAGAAATTCATCATCTTCAGATTTGGTGTTTGAGGACAGAGCTGCCATTTTCAACATTTATTTGAACAACTGACACACAGTGTCATATTTCCTGCCTTTGCCCAAACCAGCTGTCAGCTATTGCAGTCTTAAAATCCTTACTTGTGTCTCAGATTCGCTTGGGTCATGTTTAAGACAAACGGCATAGTATGCGAATAAACCTATACACACATTTCTCACACTTAAATTCAGGCATTTTACACAGGCATTTGTTTGATTAGCTCTACCCAAACATTTAATGACATCATAACTTTGTTTAAACAAAAATAGTCTCTTCAGCTTTCTTCCTGTATATTTTTTCTACTCCCCCCTCACTCTCTTTTTCTCTATCATCCTCTTTTTGGGTCGTATTTAGAGACTGATATAGAAGCAATCCTTATTGATCTGATCTGGTTACTGCATGCTATTTTCGACAGTTCCATCGAAAACTTTCCTCCTACCCCCTACAGTTTTACCCCCCTTTGATTGACCTACATGGCAGTCACATGGTCTGGTTCCCTGGCCTGGCATTTTATGGATAATCTGTAGGTAAAATAAAGCCACAGGGTTTTAAGTGTTATCGTTGTCTATCCTCCTGAGAAGGCTGGTGTTTAAAGAGGCACCATTGCCACAAGTCCAATTTTGGGCCATCCATGACAGCTTTACTTCCACCCTTGACCTTCATTGCAATTTGATTTGATTTACTCAGTGCTGCCTCTCTCTTTTTGGATTGTCTCTTTAGCTCACTGTTTGTCATGATAAAGACCCTATGAAATAACTTGATAAATGCAGTTTTCTATCCTGTGTTGATGTATTTTCTTATTGAAACAGGAAGTTTGGGCAGGACATACCTTTGCTACGTGCTTGCCAGGTGCAGGTGGTTTTAGAGGGTAGGTCTCTTTTTGATAGGGAAAAAAATCAGTATAGTACATGCAATAAATCGAAATAAAATTTAAATTGCAATATAATTTAATTTCTTTCTTCATAATGTTGTTTTGGTCAAAAACGTACTAGGTTTTTTTTTTTTTTCAATAAATGTTGATAATCATATTGGAGTTCAAATCGTAATATATTTTTCAAAATAATTAGATTTTCTGTCCAAATCGTTCAGACCTAGTGCAAGAGTCATCAGTATTTTTGGTCCGTGTTCCCAGAAGAGAAAGATTGTACATTTTAAATGTGTATAACTCCAAAAAGAAGAAAACATTTAGGAGGACAATTGCGCAGTGGTTATCAACTAGAGAGTATGACTCAAAAATGGGTCCTAGGACTATTCTAAAGCCCAAAGTATATTTAAGTAATTTTCAGCATCAGGGGTGTCTGCGAACATCCAGGCCAGGTGTGCGGAGCAAGGTAAGTGCCTCCTCAGCACAACCACCTCGGGACTAAGCAACGCTCCACGAAATGACATCGCCTGCTCCCCCCACCGTGAGGCCTCACCTCCAGGTACGTCTCATGTGATCGTCCCCTTTGTGCCCCTCGCCCGTAGCTTGGATGCATGGCTTACGCTTTCCAACCCGTTGCGGTGGCTGGCCAGGACCACTCGGCTACGCAATTCAGTTCGCCTGCCGCTCGCCACATTTCAGCGGCATCCGCTTCACCTCGGCGAAGGGCGAAAACGGATCCGCCGTGCATGCAGAGATCACAACACTTCTGCGCAAGGACACAAAAAAGCCTGTCCCTTACTACCTGAGTATGTTCAGACCGGGAACAGCAGTTCCACTGAAACAGTTTCAGAGGCTCCTGGGGCATATGGCATCCTCAGTGATGCTTGCACCGCTCGGGTTGATGCATATGAGAGACCGCTTCAGACTCGAGTCCCGAGATGGTATGGCGCCACGGCACATACCGTGTGACACTCACCCCTTCCTGCCGTCACTTATTCAGCCCTTGGTTAGACTTCTGTTTTCTATGGGCAAGACGCGCTGGCACACAGCTGGCCCCCGCAGGGTCTTTTCGCCCTGAAAGAATAGGATTGGAAAAGAACGTCTTCCTTGATGCGTGTTATAGCGTTAGAAGGCCCTAGCCACATCTAACACTCTATGGTGAAAAAATATGAAGAGAGAAAAGGCCACGGCTGGCACGGCCTGCTCCCATGCTAGTTATGCTGCTTCCCTCCCTCAGGGATGTGGGGACCTATATGACTTCTTTTGGGGGTGTTGGAAGGTTACGTGCACCTGCTATTTTCACACGCAACAGCTTGCACCTGCATCAGCAGTCCACTTAACACGGTTCAAAATTGTGGCATTTTTAGATAGCGTCCCCTAGTGTCACTACATCAACACAACTTCGAGTGAGTGTCAGAAGGGGAACGTCTCGGTTACTGTCATAACCTCCGTTCCCTGATGGAGGGAACGAGACGTAGTGTCCCTCTTGTCACAACACTGTACTAGCCACTGAAATGGCCAGGACCTTACTCTCTGCTCTTCAGATTAACTGAACTCCTGTCTGAACAGATGCACGCTTCCCTCCTTTTATACCCGTATGTCTGGGGGAGGGGCATGCAAATTCTGTTCGCCAATTCTCTTTGGCCTTTTCTCAAAGAGGTAACCGAGGCTCTCAAGAGAGATCCCTAGTGTCACTACATCGACACAATGTCTCGTTCCCTCCATCAGGGAACGGAGATTACGACAGTAACCAAGATGTTTTTGATGTCAAAGGTTGTAGAAGCTAGCCAAGTTAAACAGATGCCATTATTATTACAGGTTGTTAGACGTCCCATCATTCTTGAAAACCATGCACAAAACTATGCAAGGTCAAACAAAAAACAATACCATGACTAATCACCCCTTAATGTCCAATGTAAAATTTTGGTGCTGAAGCAAAACCAGTTGAGCACCACAGCACTAGCTACATATAGCTGACTTCAAAGATTACAGACATGTACTAAAAGCCACAAATCAAAAAAAAAAAATTTTTTTAAACCATTTAGTTCTGCATGTTGGTTGAGTATAGTTCTTTTAGACTGGTCAGTTAATATCAGCGCCAAGTCAGGGGTTGACGTCCAGAGGGCTTGGATTTCGTACGGTGACCGAGTCCCCTTCACACTGTCACCATCCTGTAAATTTTCTGCTGCCCTTGCTGTTCAACCAATTACACCAAAAGAGCTTTAGTGATTTTTTTTTCTCCCTCCCCTCTCTTGATGGCATTTATATATTTATATATTTTACAGACGAATGCAAAGCATCTCTGAAGGTTAAAAAAATGCTGAATTTCACTGTGGCTATAATGTAGTTTTTTTTCTGCTCTTTAGCTCACAGAAGGGCTGATCAATAGATGTCAGCTGTGCTTGCTAAATTCAACAAGCATTTGTGTAACATAAATCAGCTCTATCACGCTTTCATTTTCTTTGCGTCACATTTAGATGAATCTTGTCTCTTTAAAGAAGAAAATAAATATCAGCTAACATATGCCAGAAAATGAAATAAATCTGACAACTACTAACATGCTGACAAAGTTTACAAAAGAAGGTTAATACCTTTAGGATTACATTTGTATCTGTCCCCATCTGATGTCTGTAATTTCTGTACGCTACAAACAAAAGTGCAAAATAAAATAAAATAAATATATTTCTAATATTTTTATAATAATTTCAATAAATAATGTGCAGCAGTCTTCCATTGGTTGGACAAACAGATATTCCCACCCCAAACACACTCCATTGGTTTAGGCAATTTGGGGATATTGAGATGCTCAAAGAAAACAGAGCAATGTTTTAATAGCGCTAAAGCATTACTTTTCAGGGAAATCAACCATACTTTTACTTGTCTCTATATATTTAGCTGATATAGAAGAAATTAAAAACTACACACTTCAGCTTTAACATGACCCCTTGTAGGAGTCTGGTTATAAATTCATTTTTGTGGTAAGAGTGAAAGGCTTGTATTGCATGTTGTTGGTCGACATAAAAATATTTACATTGAGATAGAGAGTAGCACCAGTCTATGCCGCATGGCGGAGTGAGAGACTTCCTGCTGTACACCTTTGCTGAGCTCGGAGCTATCTGCCCAGCTGACGATAATCAGCTCTGGCCCTTTCTACCTGTCTCAGTCACATATTGTAGTTGCTGTGTATAACTTTTTAAAAGCCTAATTTACCACTGCAACATTAAATAAGAGATAGCCTGACAGAGAAGTTGCTCTGTCCCTTTAGGAACTGTAGGGTAGATAACATTTAAGTTGGAACGAGATGCTTTCTTCTAAAGAAAATAAACTGAAGCCTCTGATCATGAAATTTGAAAACAGCAATAAGACAAAAAGTAGTTGACTACATTGTTGAAATGGAGCAGTTCTCTGAAGTTTGGGGAGGAAAGGAAAGAGCTTGATTTGGAAAAGTAAACAAGAAAATTACCCAGTGGCATTCTTAAAGATTTATGCTACATTTAAAATTATAATTTTTCCCTTATCTCCGTATTAGAGAATGAAAGAGTTGTAAAGTTAGCTCAGTGTTTAATTTTTTATCATTGCAGAGGATGTAGCCAGGCAAACAAAGGGGAAAAATGAGGCGTAAACAGAGTGAAAAGTGAGACATAGAATATCTGCTGCTTTGCTAGCTTGCTAACTTTGTACAACACTCAGGGCACTAGCCTTAACAGGTTGCACATAGTCGTGCCACGGCTAACTCAGGTCGCTCTGTGCACAATCACTCAGGTCTGGACTGGGTACTGAAAGAGCTCCACACCATCTGCATTTTGCTGTTAACGCGCCTTCACATCCGTGGGCGGCTTAGCGGAAAATCCCCAGGTTTTTTTAACCAGTTGACAAATATCAGATTTGTCTCTAAAAAATTAGCTCTATCCATATCTCACACCATATGACACACAAAAAAGATTATCTGTAATACCCAGCCAGCTTGAGTGTGGAAAAAAGCAGATTAAAGTTTCAGTTTAGTAATATTTACAGAGCCTATACTATCGGATTCCGGCTCTGCATCAAGGTAGAATCTTCCATAAGCTGTGCTGCCCCACACCCACTCTGACAGACAGCAATGTTTGTCTAGCAACAATTAATGCCAATATTTTTCTAAGTCATCATCGCCCAATCCAGTGCTTGAAGGTTGTCTTTTTAGGATATGGCTTTTAAACAAACACAGGGAGCAGTTAAAGAGTGTTAAGTGAATAAAGGCAGCAGGTGTCCTTTCAAACTCAGCTTTGTAGTCCTCCCAGGCTGCTGTGCTGTTGTTTTAGATGCCCATTGGTGTGGAGTAGGGGGTGGCTGGGAAACTAGCCTAGTAGGTGACCTGAGACCCCTCTACTGTCCCATTGTGGGCACTTTTGTGGAAAGGTACCGGCAGCATTTGATGTCACTTTAAAAGAGTTTGCCTTTTGCAGTCTGCTTTGAGTTACGGCATGGCGTGGTATGCTATGACGGAAAACCTGTTCAGCCAAAAATTAAACTCAAGATTCATTGTTTATAAATACGTGTTATGATATAGAGTTTACACTGGGTAAACATAATTTAAATGCTGCATTTCACATCACCCTAGAAAAACAGTCTTTATCACATATTCTCACAAAAAGAATTACCACAGGAAAACAAATTGGTGCCCAATGAGGCAAGTTACAAGAATATTGGTTGTGCATGCTTGATTGAACCTCCACAGCTGTCATCGTTAGTAGGTGTTGAGATTTTTGAGTATGAGAAACATTTTTTATTTATATATATATATATATATATATATATATATAAATCATTTGCTCAGTCAATAAGGGTGTGTTCCAAACGTCTGTGCTCTGAGAAGTGGACGTCACAGGGTATTTAGCCATCTTAAAAGGGTAGTTCACCTAAAAATGGAAATTGTGTCACCATTTACTCACCCTCAAGTTGTTCCAAACCTGTATTACTTTCTTACTTCAGTGGAACCTAAATGGAGATCATAAAGTTATTACTTTTCAAAAGGTTAAAATGGTTATAAAAGGAGACATGATGAGGCAGCATGTTAATCTCAGTCACCATTCTCTTTCATTGTATCTTTCTTCCATACAATGAAAGTTGAATGATGACTGAAACATCTCATTTTGTGTTCCACACAAGTAAGAAAGTCATACAGGATTGGAACAATATGAGGTGAGTAGATGATGACAGAGTTTTTCATTATTTTTATATTTTTAGGTGAACTATCCCTTTAAGTGAGATTACACATTTATTTCCATAATAAACATAGCAATTCATCAATACATTTAGGGGTTTCGAGTATGGCAAATTATATTAATTAAAATATTTTAGATATTTGAAATATATCGGTATATTTTTTGATTCACATGAATTTATTGTAAATTATATATTATATTATGGTAAATTATTTTAGATTTAGGCCTATATAATATACTAAATATAATATTGTTTGTGTTTGATAATATTGCAGGGCATTCAAATGTAAACTTAAAGTAAACTTCAACAGATATCCTCTGCTCACTGTGTAGGGAGCAGTGAACACTGTGAATCGGAACATAGCTTATGCTTCCTTTATCCCTGATGCCATTTAATTATCATATTCGTAATCATGGCGTGGAGGAGGAGAATAGGGCTGGTATCCACCTGCACACAGGATGCTGGCTCTGTACTCTCTTCCTGGACCACCTCCATACCCAGAGGTTGACTCCTCAATGCAGAAGCCCATAAATGAAATTAAGGTGTCAATTAGTCAATTATGGCATAATAACTTGGAGGGCAGACGTTTAGAAGCAGAGCGTACCTCAGCTAAGTTCATTTACTCTGGTCCAGGAGCCCATTGTTTGCCACACGTCACTCCCCAACCCAGACCCACTGAATAAGGTCTCCGCTTGGTTAATTTTATTTTCTGTTGCGTATCTTCGTGGATCAACAATTTCCTCTTCTGGTTTTATTTCAAGTTCCCATTATTTATTTCTTTACATTTCCCTCCCCAATGCAGAGATGTACTTTTTTCTTTCCCAATTTGGCATTAGAGACTTTTATAATTTAGTAATTAAAATCTTTGATAGGCTTTTGAAATTGCATCTAATTGAATTTAATAGGGAGATGAATTTCAATTTTATTTGATTACTGGGACCCCTGGCATAGGTATTTATGGAAAAAACGCTACAAAAATATGCTGTGTGGGCTAAGATGGCATAATAAAATTAGAGGTAATCAGATTTCTCCGTCGTAAATTTCGCTCTAATTTCACTATAATTTTCCATTAGATAGCTGGTTTACAAATATTTGCTCATCTGCGATGGGAGAAGCTATCTGTCTAAAATGATTATGGCCAGGGCCTTCAGAAATGTGCCCCTTTCTCTCTCGTTCCCTTTTAAAACCAGATTGTGAGAGACCGAAATTAGGAAGATTACATTATGACTGTCTGCATCCGGGAGAGATACTAAAATATAATGATGCGAGGCAGGGGATGAAAGCTGTGTTAAGAAAAATGTTTTGACTTTAAGTCATGTTTTTTAAGTGAAGTCAAGTGAGATGCACACCTGTTTTGCAATACACTCATTCATGAACATGAATTTACATGAATATGTACACGCTCTGTGTCATTTGTGTGCAAAAATGATGATAGCCTAATTTAATAAAGATATGTTCATTATGAAGATCAGTGCCACCAGTCACCGTAGCATGGGCCAATTAGTTTATGATAAGTAACTTCTGACCGCTCCTTTTTCAGATACACTTATATTTTTGTATGCAATCCGTTCCCTGTGGCAAAAAAATAAATATATAATGCTATCCAAATAGACGTGAGGGGGAATAATATCCAACATCACAGTCTTGCTAGAAAAATACAAGGGCAAATGCTTTCTCAGGCCTCCTTTTCTAGGCACCGCACTACACTCCAGATTTGTCATATTCACTTTCCTGTCAATTTCACAATTGAGATTTGAGAAAAGCAGCTAAGGAGGGAGAAAAAAAGCTGCTCAGCTCCATTTTAAACTGTGAAATAAAATCTCTGTGGAAAAGCTTCTTTTTCAGTCCGGAGAGTTGATGATGCTTCCTCTTCTGTCTTTTTATTTGATTTTCTTTTTCATGCCCTTCTCCTCTCTATGCTTTTCGGCAATACCTCACAGTTGTCCACTCAGTCTGTGCTATCCCACTGACTGAGACAGCGAGAGGGTTCAAACACAATCTAACTCCCGGCAAAGGTCAGTTTTCTCACTCTGCATGGCCCCAGTCCCTCAGCACAAAAGCCCCTCAATTCACATCTTTCAACTGGGCACTGGCTTTTGTCCCGGCAGAGTGAGGCGCTTGGAGCGGGAGGCCATCAGACCAGCCCCTCCTGGAGAGCGCGGTCAGGGGGCGCTAAACGTCTGGCCCCTGCATCCCTTTGACGGATGCAGCCCTGCCATGTCACAGCCCCCCTCCTTGCCCACCCTCATGCCCTGAGCATACCATCATAATGCGCCACATAAAATGCCATTCAGCTCCTCTCTGAAAAATTATGTGCTGCAGCATACCGTACTCTGCCGTACAATGCGCTGCACTTATTTAGCTTGATCAGAACTCTCTTATTGGTTTGACTGCACATCTTGTTAGGGGCTGGTCACAACAAAAATATTTTTGCATTCGCCTTGCATTAATTTTTCTGTATATCCAAATTTTTTTCCAAACATGGAAGTGTTTCTTAAATCATAATGGAAGCTTGTTTTCGCTTTGTGTTCTCCAGTGTTTCCACTTACATTGGCGTGTTTTTTAGCGGATAATGTGATGTTTTGTGTATTAAATTTACAAAAATTGGCAAAAAAAAAAAAGAAAGAAAGAGGTTTAGAGTCGCGGTGACCGTCTTTTGACAGTGCCTCACCCAAGTAGGTAGATGACGTGAAGTGGTGGCCCGAGGTTTGTTACGTTCATTAACTACTTCGTGTTGTCAACAACTGCACAAGTTGTGAATGAAATTATTCTTACTCCAACTTACACTTTTGCTTTTTTCATTTTTACATGGTTTCTTATGGAGATAACACAACCAGAAAACAGTCCAGCAATAATCAGAATCATCCTGTTGCTTCCCAGTGGTTTGTCTGGAAAATGGTGGATACAGTACATGCGCAAGAATTCAATTTTGACCGTTGTGCCGAGTCTAGTGTAGAAGCTATGTCAAGTTACATGACTTTGTGCATTGGTATATTCATTGAGCTGCACCTAGCTTTTTTAGCACAAGAGTGAGTTCAGTCGGAAAGGCCCTTTGTCACGCTTGAACAGCAGTAACACAGCATTTTTAATGTTGCTTATTCACAAATGTTCTAACCGTAAAAGTGTGTAACTGTTCAATGGAAAAGAGGAGGTGAGAACCAGCTTAATAATATAAATAATATTTTAATAATAAACTTAAGCAAAAAACACAAACACACACAGGTGTCGGGCAGCTGCCATAACACTCTCCTGTCGCATTGCTGTCTCTGTCGCCTTTATCATTCTCGAGCTTAATCAGCCTAATTAGGGGCCGGATGTGCGGAATCACGGCCTGGCCCAGCCCCACCCTCCACCCTGCCACATTCCTCCCTCGTTCTCTCATGTCGGGGAGCCCCCTGCATGACGTACACCCCCCTGTCCTGGGGGGAGGGCGTGTCCTTCTGGCTCCATCTGCTGGCAGGTCATCCCCATCTTCCTGTATCTGGGAGGGGACAAGGGGAGTGAATCAACAATAATACAAATAAAAAAAACGCAGTACTTACACACTGTAACAGTGATAATACCAACCAAAAACGCAATAATAATATTTAAAATGAGAGGGAAAGGCCAGTGTGGAGCGGCAGAGGGAGAGAGAATAAATGATTTACTCGCCGGTTCTCTGATACGGCATAGCCTGGTTCTAAGCTACTCCTCCACCCTCTAGTGGACGACAGCCGCGCCTCCCCTGGCGGATCGGAGGCAGTCCTCCGGCCCATGGAGGATGGAACACCCCACCGTGGAGGACGGAACACCCCGCCGGTCTCCCCTGGCAGTGGTCCTCCCGCTCCAGGTGGTCGGCCAGGAGTCCCTCCCTAGTCGCTGTCGGCGGTTCTCTTACCCTGCCATGCTTTAGTGGCTGGTAGGGGTCTCCTCCACCACTGGCAGCAGCCCTGACTGCTCCATGTGGTCAGCTAGGAGCCCCTCCTCTCCTAGTGGTCGTAGGCCGTTCCTCCGCTCTCAGGCGGCCGGGCTCCTCCATCCCCTGGTGGATGGCTGCAGCTGTTCCGTTGGGATGGATGGTAGTGGCGAGGACTCTACTACGGCACATCCCTCCTCCTTCCCGGGTTGCGGCACCAGTGTAACACAGTTCAATGGAAAGGAGGAGACGAGAACCAGCTTAACAATATAAATAATATTTTAATAATAAACTTGAGCAAAAAAGACAAGCACACACAGGTGTCGGGCAGCTGCCCATAACTCCCTCTCTGTCGCACTGCCGTCTCTGGTCGCCTTTATTCCTCTCAAGCTTAATCAGCCTAATTTGGGGCCAGGTGTGTGGAATCACAGCCTGGCCCCGCCCTCCGGACTGCCACAAGGTGGCATTATCTTGTTTTGTTGCCAAACTTTTGTAAAGTTGGCAAAGGCCGAAAGATGAGGGGTGTTTGCTGATATTTTGCATGTTTAGGTTATTTTCTGGAATGTTAAAGATATTTGATGACTGAGTTCAACTGGCTTGTCCCTTTTGGATTATTGGGTTTAAGGTGGGAACATTTTGCCATTGTTGCATTATAACTCATCCGTATAATCACTAAATCTACCAAAACCTGTTTTATGCTCACAAATGAAATGCAGCAGTTAGCAAACAGAAATTTGGATTGACTAATTTCTCAGCGTTATGAGACATTACATTGAATATCACTGTCTTATTTCTCTGAGTTTTAGAAATACTGCTAATTTTGTTTCGGCCAAAACGTAGCATTTCCTGTGCAGTGTTTACTTTAATGTCATGTAATTTGTAGCCTGAGTTGAAAATGGCAATATTTTTGAAAGCTGACCATGTTTATTTTGAAAATATGTTTAAAATGTCCGGGTGCACTTTTTGCATGCCGCAGCGGCGGAAACTGCCAGGCAAATAAGGGCTTTGTCTTATAAAGTATTCATTGTCACCTGGTAACGGCTGCCGTTTATCTTTTCACCTGAAATTACAATGAAAACTGATACCTTATCAGAAGGACGAGTACATAGAGAGCAGGCAAAGATGAATGGAGGGAGGGAGGGAGAAGAAGGGATCGGGGGATGGGGACACATAGGGTTTTTTCCCTTCCTTGTAATATACAACCAACTGTTCCATGGATAAGGTTACTTCAACATGTGAGCGCTTGAATATTGATGTCTCTCTCTGTCTGTCTCTTTGCGTTATTATGACTCTCCAAATTAAGAAAGTTTATGAGGAATTAGGGGAATATTTAGGAATTTTTAAATTTTATTTTATACAATATACATCGTAGACATTGAAATAATAAACATTATAGACAAGAGTACAGTTTACATAACAAATTCTACTGGTTTTACACAATATACACACATGGAGATCTTGCATGTTGTGCATGCATGCTAGAATATATCAATTAAAGTTAATTTTAGGCATTTTTACTTATGCTTGTATTCAGAATTGTGTTCTACTTCTTTTAGATGACCACTCCTATTTTACATGTGAGGCTTACTGTTATACATTTTTTACAATATCCCACAACTTCCTGTTTTTGGTAAATAACAATCATAAAATTACCTGTGATAGTCAAATATACAATAAGGCAGTGAGGGTCTTTCCAATGGCATCAGATTCCTTGCGATAAACAAAAACAGAACACTTTGTTCATTTTAAAACAGGCGTGCCATTATCTAAAAATCGCATGCAAAAAATGTAAGACTGATAAATCTAATGAGCTTGATGTGTTTTCTGTGCCTTTGGTTCTCCCTCCCTCCTCATTTTCATGGAATCATGGAAGGCTCCTCCCCTAGAGAGTTGAAAGGCTAGAAGAACCCAGAGATGGGAAGGCCGGCCCACTAAGGGGAGGAAAAATTTTGCTCAGGTTCCAGCTCTGCTGTAATTTCCTATCTGCTTATTCAGACATCGCCAACTGCTTGGTGTGTGCGTGTGTACAAGAGCAGAACTAGTGACAGAGAGAGAGAGAGAGAGAGAGAGAGAGAGAGAGAGAGACAGGAGGAGCGGGCGAGGAAGGGGCCGGCTCTGTATTCTTTCACCTACCGCTTGTCAAACCACAGGAGGGAGGGGCCAAGCCAAGCTGCCAATCAAGCTCACTTGTGGCAGCCGGCATTATCTTTTCTACAAACTATTGACAGATTACATGTCAAGGAGTTTAGTACATGATTGAGCGAAAAAAGGCGTTTTTATTGTCAAGTTATTTTAGTTCTCCTTTCACGTAGACCAGCTTACTTCTGATGATTTTCAAACAGAGTTGAGTAATATTATGAAAGTTACATGCTTGAGAGGATTTAACTCCGACTACCCTGAATATGGTAAGTGACCCTCCTCTCTAACACAGTATGTGTGTGTGTGTGTGTGTGCCCGTAAGTGAGTGTTATAATATAAAATGTGTGTGTTTATCAGAGTGTGACTGGTTGAATAGGGAAGTCAGTCCTGTTTTAACAGTTGTGTGTCATTGCTTTGAGTTTACTGTATCTTTATTTATAGTTGAATGTGAAGATGGTAGCGTTTAATACGATCACTCTCTCCTTGAGTCCTTTTCTCCTGTTTTCTTTTCTCACTTTACTCATGCCTCTCAGGAGAGGAAGAATTTTAGTCGACTACTTTCATTTTAAACCTAGAAGTACCTAAGTGTATTTGCTCTATTATTTAGCCTTCGGATATCAATCTTACCTGCAGGCATAAAGCAATCTTTGAAGCACATAAATCTTCTTTTATTTAAGCAGTCATGTTTGTCTAAGAGGAAAAGAGAGAGTGCTGGGTATTTTTTTTTTTTTGTCATACAGATATAACTTTATAGTGGCAAGCGTACATAGGCATGTAAAAATATTAGTGAAGTGACTGGTGTGGCCTAGGGGTTTGTTGCCAAGGGGACTGAGTAAACAAAATGCTGTAGTAATGTTGTTTTGACACATGTAAGGGCACAGAGAACAAATGATAACCCTAACTCCCTATCCACCGTTCCTCCGTTTAGGGATATTTTTGAAGTACACGTAATTGATATCAGTCTCTCTGCCCAGCCCTGTTCACTAATTTCATCACCTAATGAGTGAGCCGTTTGACATAAAGATGTCATAAATATAGAAATATTTAAATATGTTCCATAAATATTTTATCGTCAAAGATCTGTTTTTTCAAGTATCCCCAGTTTGAATTGTGTGGTTTGAGTTTCTATCTCAGTTTGTTCTGAAAAAAGTTTCTATAAAATGTTATTTATCAGTAGTTTTAGTTTACACCAGAATTATTGTGTTTATATGCACATTTGTTTGTTTGTGGGTTGCTGTGTTTTTTTGCTTGGTGTTTATTCAGAATTTCAAACATCACTATGCTACTTATTTGATTATGTATTGTGACGTAGATCTGATGCAAGTTTATTTTGAAAAAAATATTATTATTTGAAGACATTTTATCCAAATTATTAAATAATAAAATAATGCCACTTTATATTTTTTATTTTTAAAACTTATCTTTAAATCTGAATGGTTAATATCCATTTTCTATTTGTTTTTTAGTTTGGAAAATAAATACACACATGCATCATTGATTTTTTTTTTTTATGACAAAAGTAGGTTTTACTATAGCTGAAAGTTTTAATATTAAGCAATAATTCAACCACAGTTTTTGATATGATGTCTTCATATCTTGTTCTCAGACAAGAATGTTTTTTCACCGTTGTTAGTCTTCTTCGTCATATGCGCTCAGTGAATATTTTGTGCTAAAAGATCAATGATGAAATATTAAATTAAATTAAGAGAGAATAAATGCAATTTTAGCTTTTTTAATAGAGCATTGGGAATCTTATGAACTTTAAGAAGTGGGGTTGGATTAATTATTATTTGATTTTTTTATCTGGAACTTTTAGATGCAATCCAATTAAGCTTTTCCTCTCAAATACTTTGTTTTTATTCTATGCTGTGCAAAGACCCACCAGAGATTTAAAAATGTGCCTGTAACCCTGCCCTCTGTTTAGATGAGTGGAGTTATTTTATTACTCCAGTAGTTTTTTTCCAGTGCGAGCTAGAGCAGTTTTAGCCTCTGTCCACTCTCTGCACCTTTACCACTCATCTACAAAATAGGATCAAATGAGGAGGAAAAAACAAGCGAAGGTCTGCAGCCCTCAATAACCTTTATCACAATTTAGCAACAACCGAATCAATTTGATGTCTTAAGCAATAAAAAAGGCTGTTGCCGTCCTAATTCTGCAGCTCTTTGGATGACAGTAAATTTACATTTTTTAATTAAACTAGCTGGAATTTTTATGAGGGGGCCGGGCTATGCTAATGAGAGTGTTGTGTGTCACAGATTAACAGAGTTTTGAAGTACATTTGGACGGGGGACATTACAGGGGGAGAGGATGCTAGGCATCACATTTAACCCCTTTTATGCTTATTTTCCTGAGGGACCCCCGGCACACCTGATCGCTGAGAAATGCGAGATCACTCTTTAGCGAAAGGCCGATCAGTGTTGCCATGTCAACTAATGTGTATTTTTTCATTCAAATCTTTAATTGATGACACACACAAATGACACATATGAAAGGTGAGCTCCTTTTAGTAGGACATCTGAAGTGCAATTTGAAAAGAATAAGTAATTTGAGACAGGGGTATAGATTTTTATTATTATTATTATTGTATAGGTTTTTATTTTTTTTTATTAATATTGGTTTTAATATAAGTAGTTTTTAATTAAAATATAGCATAAATATGTAATTTACCTGATGATTAATATCTGGCAATAAATCCTAATTATTTCAATTCTTTATTTAGATGTGTTAAGTGCAAAAAGTACTGTTTATACAGCAGCCTATTTACTATATATATATTCTTTTTATATATTGGCTTAACATAAAATGTTTTATATATATATATATATATATATATATATATATATATACACAGTTAATGTGTGATATGTTACGTCTATATGAAATAATACAAGAAACAGAGACAAAGAAAGACTCCAATACTTCCTGAGCTCTCAGCCAGCACACACACACACACACACACACACACACACACACACACACACACACACACACACACACACACACACACCTCTCCTCTTCTGTGCATTCATGCAGACACCAGACCCTAATTAAAACTTCAAAACCTTTCTGCCACTAATACACAGTAATGCTCTAATTGATACTGAGCTAGGAAATGCTGTGGGATAATAAACTGATTGCAAACATCCATATTTTAAAATGCTTGAAATATGCACTTATTACAATAGTATTAGATATTTTGGTTGTTGTTATAAAAATAATAATTAATTACAAATATAACTTTCTATAAGTGAAAGTTTTCAATATTAAAGTTTCAATATGAATATAAATGTATGTTTCACAGGATTGTGTCTTCGTGAATGAGCTGATATGATCAGTTAATTTTGAGTAATGGCATAATTTCCCTGGCTGTAATCAAATGTAGTTATAAATGTACAGTTCAGGTGAATTCTGAAGATGGTGTCATTTTCAGTAAAACAAAAGTAGAGAGGGGGAAAAAAGGTATGACATAGCAAGGTATGTGTGTTTTACAGGAATTGTGGTTTAAGTTTTGCATTTCGCAGGGCAAATGTGCTATCTCTATCTATCGACCTAACCCTTTGCGACAAATGTGATACACACAATTAAGAGTTCCATGAACCATTTCTTACCCTCGGTGCAGAAGCACAACATAGGATTTAAATGTTTTGGCACATACTGGTTACAAAGTTGTCGAAAGATGGGGCTCCTCTACAGAATGGCTTCATTTCACGTTTATGATCTTCCACATGAAATTCTAATTTCATGCAAAGTGGGGGAGACAAATAATCTGTGGCAGCTGATATGGCATATAAGAGGGCAAAAGAAGAATATGAAGAAGCAATTAGCACAGTGTGGAATACTTTAGTCTGTTTGTCTGAAAGCTGGAGCTTTGATGGCCTAGAATGAAATTTGCATGCTCCGCTTATCGGCGCTCCCTTATTATGCCGTCTGAAAGGAAGATTAAGCCAGTACAAAATGTGGCTTCTAATCCTTTTAAATGTGGCAGGGGTCTTTAAGGTGTGAACAACCCTGTAGGCAGGTTTCAGGCAGGGTTGTTAGAAGGGCTACACTGTGCCTTGCTCTTGATGGCTGAGTGCACGCCAATGGGTTCAAGCTCGGAGTGCTTCACTCTGATGTGTTCCTTTAGTCTGGCAAGAGCGGAGAATGTTGTGCGTTGAACTTCTCTGTCCTTGCAGGTGGCTTGTCGTTTGCCTGTTATAGCTGAACAACTGATTGTTCCAGCCGATGGATAGTTTGTGTTTGTTCTGGAAGTCTTTATCTGCTTAACTCCGACCCAAACACAGAGGTTGAGTGAGGTGGGACAGGTGATAAGATTTGAGTCTTGTGTTTTTGGTGATCTAGGTTAAATGTCTACTTGAGATAAACCAATATTGCTTTTTTGAATTATTGATTTTTTTATAACCAATACTGATTTTATTAATGTGTTAAAGTGTCCGATAACCAGTACGTAGCACCAATTTTGAATTATTGTTTTAGTTCTGATTTTTGGCACAAAAACTTTTAGAATCTGATAAAAGCATAATATGTTTTATGAAGGATTTAATAATAATTATACAACAACAATCAACAATGTCAACAATAAAATTGTTAAGTCAATTATGAAAAATTGTAATGCTTTCAAATGCAAAGTTGGAATGAGATTTTTGCCATTTTTTTGGTAGACCTGATATTAAGGACCCAATTATGTAGGCAAATATGAATATTGGTAAAAAAAAAAAAAGAAAGAAAGAAAATTGGTAAAAGCGATTATCAACATGCAATATTACAGGCCTGATATTGTCAGTCAATTTCCATGTTTATGTAACAGTAATCTCCTAAAGTTTATCATGTGGAATTAGCGAATCACCCTCATCTAATCAGTCATGAAAAACATGCAGTTATTTGCCTGCTGGAGTTTTTATCCTGTAAGACAATTCTTAATTTTTTTTCCAGATGACAAGCATGGAAATGAACGTGTTGCGCTGTCTTCCCTGTTGCCTTTTTTCCCTTAGAGATTGTTTGCATTAGAGAGCCACAGTGCTGATATCCTGTCCTCCCTGGTAATTGACTGCAAACGGGGGTGCTTGCGTTTGAAACCTCCCCTACCGTGAGTCCTCTCGTTGTGTGTGCTTTTGTGTGTGACACTGTGACATTCTATTCACTTGGGTCAGTAGCAGGCAGCAGCCGCAATAATTGCAGTATGTACATGGTAAATCTAAGACCCAGCTGTTCAGTTCTGTCACTGCCTGCACAATAAACCAAGCAGAGAGGGAGAGAGAGAGTCAAAGGCGGCTTGGAAGTTTGCTGTTTGACTTATTTATTTATTTTTTAACTCAGAAACTTGATAGGATTACATGGTTCTTAGACCCACACCTGTTAAGAGGCTGTTAACAGAGCAATTGGCAGTCTCATGGCTAGAGCTTAGTGCTTTTTTCCAAACTGTTCTCTGTGTCCTCTTTTGAGGATTTCTATACCCACAAGAGGAGTTTTGGGGCTCAAGACTTATCTGCCCAGTACCCAGGTTTTTTGTAAAAACCAAAGGGGAGGTGTTTCTTCAGTATGAGGTGTCCAAGTGTCCATACATTAAATCTGTATGAAAAACTGACTGTCTGCAGGCTCCACATTGGAATTGTCTTGATTACAGGGGTGGCTGTGATGTCCTTAATGCCTTAGATGTTCTTAAAACACACACACACACAGCAGCAGCAGCTTCAACACAAATAGACAATATTTGCTCTCGTTTCACAATAGACGTTTTGTCAGGTAACCTGTGGAAATGTGGAAACTTTTTAATCAAATGGTTTCATACAAGTTAGTCAATATTAATTATTTTTAACTGACTACATTATTTTACACAAACAAAAGTAATTTTACGTGTCAGATGTTTTATTTTAATATATTTAATTGATCATTTATTTAATTTTGGATGGCTGTTCATTAAACAAATAAATCAAACCTTGTGCAAGCTATGTGGCAAACAAGCCATCTGACACCGGGCTTGTGTGCTATTATTTGTGCAATTTTATGTACATCTATTCATAAACACTGAGTAATGAATGAAAGGGCATGTTGGGTTGTTGAAGGCAGCCTGCATTACATACTGTTACACCATGATTTAGATATTTTCCAGCACTGCCTAGACCACGACAAATGCCATGTTATGGCTTGCACAACCAGCAGAAATAGAATGAAAATACACGTTCAAGTCTGCCTGGAGTTTTTTTTTTTCCTTTTATCCCTTATATAATGCAATCTGTGGTGTGGATACATGGTATGTGTGGATTGTCTGAAAGTATAAGGCAGGTAGGGGAGAGATAGAGAGAATGCTAATGGCTTGTTTATTAGGCCTGTACATTGCTATCCTTTAATACCATATTTGGCTTTTGTGAGTCTCACTTACTGAGCCCAGTCACTTACAGAGGGGCTCCAACACCTGTCCTTCCTTTTGTGCCGGAATTTTCTATATTTGGCTTATAGTTGAACTCATTGGTGGGTACAAAGGGGCAACATTTGTCAATGTCAAGGGGGAGAGAGAGACATTAAAGGGATAGTTAACACACCAATTTTAAAGTATTTTTTCTTTTCTCCATACAATGAAAGTGAATGGGGACCAAGACTGAGAGTCAATAACATTCTGCCTAACTTCTTTTGTGTTCTAAGTTAGAAAGAAAGTCATAGACGTTGGAAAATTGTAAATGATAATATATTTATAATTTTTGGGTGAACATTTAACAGCTTCAGGACAAAATTCTGGAAGTCTTAAGAAATGGTAGAAGTGATTTAGTTTCACTTAAAGAAAAACTAAAAACGAATAAAACATGAGTTATCTACATGTATACAACATGTCCTTATAACTATATATTTCTGCAACTAAACTTATCTTAGAAGAAATTGTAATAATTGTAATTCAGAGGATTTTGATGGTCTTGATACTATAATTAATCAGACTTTAATGATAAATAAGGGAACATTATGACTTTATAACATATGTCCTGCCAAGCACTGATTGTTCTGAAAGTGTCGTGTCCATTGGACACCCATCTGAGCTTCTCTACAGAGTGAAATAACCCACCCGGCCCTTAATTGTTTGGAAATATTGGAGGCCCCTTTTCACCTTTGTGTGTGCTCCCCTCTCCCCTGATTCATTTCAGAGACGGTCCTTGGCTGCTGGAAAATGGCGTTAATTTTTTTATTACCTGTTTGACTCTCCAGCCTTATTACTGTAGCCCCTTAATGTGCTCTGTAACCATGGAAACCAGATGAATAAACGTCCACAAAAGAAAATGAGATGATTAAACAGGTCATCCTTGCAAAACAAATTTGCTTGGTCGAGCACAATTTGTATACCAAGCGCCTGTTTTAACAGTTTGCTAACAAGAGGATTGTTTGCAAGGGAAAAACTAGGGAATAATGATACACTTGCCTGAAACATGAGATTATCACTGTTTAGAGAAAAAAAAATAAGATGAAAGGTTTCACAGTATAGTTGGAAAAATAAAGCAACTTAATTTTAATACCACAGCTGAAATGCCTGTGGGGGTGAATCTCTATGAGTCTGTCTCAAAACTCTGTGTGTCATCTTTGTGCCCATACAAGGATTTTTGCCAATGTGTTTAATGTTCGCAATCATGTATATTTGGCTCAAGCCCACACATTACAAATCCTGCAGTATTTGAATAGTTATTTTATATTTAAGAAATAGAGTATACATACTGGGAGGTATGTGGATGGTACATAAAGAGGGCAGGAAAGATTCATGTCCTAATGGAGAGTCCACATCCGTTCTCATATGGTGCACCTCCTGGCTATGTCCTCGGACCCTTCAAGTTTTAATGTTTTTTTCCTCCACCCTTCCTCTCCCATAGTGAACTCATTTTGACCCCTTTTATGCATATTTAACAAGCAATATTTTATCTTAATATGATCGTTTGGTTCCTCTCATCCCTGTAAATAAGAGACTTGCTTGTGCAGATTTAGATATGTAAAGATAGGGCAGAATCCCAGGCCCGAATTAAAGCTATGTCTGTGTTTTCTGCAAGACCGCAAATGACAAACGGTGGCCATGCCGTGGTAATGTTGTTTATGGAAGTACACCACTTAAGGGTGTTGGCTGTTTACACTGAAGCGCCACTTTCCCTCATTCTTAAAAAATAAGACCCCCCCCCCCCCCCCCCACTCCTTCTTCCATTTGTCTCAGTTTTTGGCCCTTCCTGGGTAGAGGGGAGGCTGGGTTTAGTACTGGATTTAAGGTCTCTCAGGGCAAGAGCATGCCACATTTTGTGAGAGTTCTAGTGCCCCAGCAATGGGATGTGTGTGGCAAATACTGAAAAGCACTCGTGCATTATTGATGTTTTAATTTGTGCAAATGCCCGAGTCTTTGTTAAGTGATTATAGAGCTGTAGAGATAAGAGACAGGTACTTTTTGTAGAAACAAGAGCTGGTGCCTACTTTGCTGGCCTAGTTTAGCAGCACATTGCCTAGCAAGGTTCAAAGTAAAAATATCAACGTGCCAAAGATTGCAAAAAAAAAACGAAAAAAAAAAAAAAAGTGTTGATCTTTTGTACTTATTTTCTCAACTACACCTCTCCCATTTATGGTTTTATAGGTCTTTTACATCCCTTATCAATTTTTATTTTTTATATAAATGTAATCGAACTGATCTGAAAAGCCCCATGAGCAAATAAATGTGTACACACACAGCAGCTGACCTTGGGAAAGAAAGCAAAGTTATAATACCTGATGTCAGAACAACAAACCAATAAAATAATGCTACACAAAGTGAGCTGGTTTAGGTAAATACGTGTTGAAAGACTTTTTTTCAAACTTTGATTAAAAGGAACATGTGATCATGAAGTTTTCCATGACGTGCCTCATTGCTGTTGTAACTGGCAGTCGGTTTGTGCTGGTCCTATCATTGCTGTGCACAAATAGAGTGAATCAACAGGAAAAGTGAAATATTTTAATTAGGCTGTCATGCAAAACTCACACATACACAAAACTATAGTTTCTTTTTTAAATAAGAAGTCAATAATGCTGGAGGGTTTGGCATTCTTGTTTTGTACTGCTGTTTGTGGTTGAATAAAAGAAAGAAAGAAAGAAAGAAAGAAAGAGAAAGAAAGAAAAATATAGCATATGCTAAATACTTTGTACACAGTAATTGAATACTTTTTAATCTTTAAATCTTCCTAAATGACGTTAATGTGTTCATTGCATAGATATTTCAAGAATTTCAAATATTTTTAGAGTTTTAGTTCTTCACACACACTCACAAAATATCTATTGCCCTCACACCCATGTGTAGACAAAATGAGGGCATAGACTTCTATTGGTTGTACATAAAGCTAATTATAATTACAATAAACTAACCCACACCATAACCCACCCCTAAAAGAAAACTTTTTAAAATCTCGAAAGCTCCTTGGATGTCCCCAAATGTAGGGATTTGTCAAATTTATCTTATTGTTGAGGACAGTTTTGACTCCCAGCTATAGCTATGTACCCATGCATACTCCTTTGCCTCCCTTCTAGACATTTACATTATATAAAGCATATTTAAAACATCTTCCCCACACACAGCCTGTCATGCTTGTGAAATAAT
This sequence comes from Moxostoma hubbsi, assembly GCA_032164185.1. Taxonomy (NCBI): domain Eukaryota; kingdom Metazoa; phylum Chordata; class Actinopteri; order Cypriniformes; family Catostomidae; genus Moxostoma; species Moxostoma hubbsi. The sequence goes on along the minus strand of JAVLUX010000020.1, from coordinate 27,038,268 downwards.
CAAAGAGCATCTTTCACTGGCCACAGTATGTATGTGGCAGACAGAAGCAAGTGTACGTCTGAATCTTGTTGCCCCATAACAGGGAGTCTGTCTTACATCTTACACAGGTTTTGACTCTCTAATAGACAGATGGCTGGTGGCTACTGTACTTCCACTTACTGTGCTGGAAAGACATCCTCTGTCCACCATTTACACTTAAATCTGCAGTCTAGAATGGAAAAAGAAAATACGTGTTACTTTGGTGATAAGTTGGGGTTGAAATTTGAAATATGAAATTTATGGTTTCAGTTTGGCAAGTAATCTCAACCTACTTGAAATTTGAACAATGTAAAACATGTTTTGCCCAGATAACTGACAAATGTGAAACAAAAAAAGTTAATAAACTCGTTTTATTCAAGTCAAACATAGTGTTTAATGTCACATAATCAACCTGACTGCATTAGATTGCACAAAGTTTTTTTAAGGGTTAGATCATTTTGAAGTAGCCCTTTAACTGGATGTATCCACTTTTTACAGTGAATGAAATCTACCTCAAACTAAATAGCTACTTGAACTCCAAAAAATAGGGCTAAAATGGGTCTTTTAGAGTGTGCAGTAATAGATTGTATGATATTTGAAAGCGGTATTTTGCAGAAGTAAAAGAAATCTCCCCTCCCCTGGGTGAAAGCCGAGCCTGCCGCAGGAAGGTGAGTCTCTATTTTAACGCATTTCTCTATGACAGATGACATTTAGCCCATCTATTGGATCACATGTCTCACATTATCTCTTATTTCACTAAACCCGGGGTTAATTAATAATTGATGCAAATGTTATAATACCACTGATAGAGAGAAGATACATTAATTTATATCCTAAATCTATGATTTATAGGGTTTGACTGAGCATTTTAAAACTACAGACTGATATTTATTAGAGTTCAAAATAAATAAGTACATTTAAAGTCAGATTGTTAGAGGAAAGCATAATTTATACCTACAATATTCATGTAAAATCATCAAAGATAAAAACATTTGCAAGTTGTATTCAAAATCCATTTGACTCAAAAATTGATGGTACACATGTTACTTTTGTCTATAGAATATTATCATATTCATTAAGATTTTGGCCACATTCACTGTACATGTCAATGAGAGTTTCTGTTTCATGGAAACTTGATTCACTTCTGGTAAACAGTCACTGTATATTCTCAGACTGAAATGTATACTGTATGTGGTGAACATGTTGAGGCAGTAAGGTTTTATTTGGACACTTTACGTCGGTTCCTGTGCATCTAGAATGTTCTGTGCTTTCTCAGTGTCTCCAACAAAGATCAGCAATGTACTGTAATTAACATTTCAACAGTGTTTCAACAGTGTTATATCACTTTCGCTCTATTTTGTAATCAGCAAAGGTTTTCTGAGGTGAAAATTCTGACATATCCCAATAATTAGAGACTGAAGTACACTTTTTATGATGTGCATATTTCTCAATCAGGAACTGGGGGAAAAGAGAGAGAAGATAGAGAGAAAACAACTCACATGTTTTGGCAAGTTGTTGTACATATAAAAAAAAATTCCTGTGTCAGTGGTACAGAGAAAAAAATAAAATGCATTAAAAGTGCCATAACTCACATAACCCAGCTGGGCTAAAATCAATTGGAATGGATAGTTAAGCTGGTGCTAAAAATCAATGAGCAATTCATGTCCTTGATCACACTGTGTCATTTCTCTCAATGTTAGAGCTCAAAGACTAGCAGAGCATAACCACCCCTCTCCTGTACATTACATTTACATACATACAATGTAGTCCAAAAGCCTAAGACCACAAGTGAAAATGATTCTAATTTAATACTTTTTTTACATTACAAACTAACTGTTAGTAAGTGTAAAATGTACAGTATATACATTTCAGAATTTCTTAGTATTTGGTAAATTCCCCATTTGATTTAATAACAGCATGCACTAGAGCATAAGTTTGTGTTACTCAACAAGTTTGTGTAAAACCTCATGATCCACGTTATCCGGCTTGATATGAGAATGCTCCATCTTGTGTGCTTCACTGGAAGCAAGTACCTTTTGTACAAAAGAGTAAACAAAGTTACAAATTTTACATCATAAGGTTAATGTTGAAACTTTTTGCCTATTTGCAGGTTTTAATTAGATAGTGAAATTGAATTTATTTATTTATTTATTTTTTTGTATATTTCTGTTGAGGTATCTAGATGCACAGCTTAAGCATTTTGCATACTAAGTGCACAGTTGTGCTGCCCAATATTGGCCCCTGCCATGCTTATGAAGAATATCCCGAGTAGGAGAAATCTTATCTGGCCAATCAGGGCTGAACTGGATGAGTCGCAATCTCAATCAAACACTTAAAAATAGCTGAGGGTCAAATTTCAGTGATCATAGTCTTCTTGGCCTCTCAAAATGTTGCTATCAATTTGCGTGGCATACCAGGCCAGCAGTCCCCGGCAATGGGAGTGCTACCCCAGTCCACAGGTCCCGTAATGGAAGGCTGGGGGCAGGGACATGGCCAGACAGATTAGGAAGATGAAAAGTCAGTGCTTCAAAATAGTAATTTTGTCCTTATTAATGCCATTAGTGTAACAGTCAGCATGCATCAAATCAGAGAAAGAGAGGACTAGCTCAATCTCTTGTCTCGGCACAGTGACGGTACAGTGTCGAGAGTGATTTGAGTATTTTGTGTTGATGAGTGAAGCTCTATTCTCTCTAGTCTTGACTAAATGATGCCGTCAGTCTTTCTGCTACATGGTTTTTCTGTTTCTATTTCTCTGCCATTTGAAATTACTGGATTTTTTGGAACATTTTTGTCAAACTCTTGATCTCTTTTGAAGTTTAAGTGACTGGGGGAAAGCCCACTCAAAATCATGTAAACCTTTTCAATGTAAACCCACCTACATACACCCACATGTGGCCACACCCACAAACATACACTCACCTGCTTAATCATACTATACAACCAAGCAATTTAATTTTTGTTTGGGTGTGAATGAACAGAAATAATCTGAGATTATGGCCAAAATTATATCATTTACATCATCAGTTGTGTAATTATCATGCAAGAGTGAGTGCAAAATGAAGGGACACGAATGGACACAGTCATCCACGACGGGTGTGTGCCGCTGTTAATAACGCTGGCCTGTTATTGAACACAGTTGTGATAAAAGATTAATACAAATGACATTTCTGAGTCTGAGCCTCAATGGAAACAATGTCTGTTAACAGGCCCGTGTCCACACTCTTGTTTTAGAATTCAAAGCAACTTAAATGGATAGTTCACTATAAAAAGGAATTTCTGTCATCATTTACTAACCTTCATGTCGTTCCAACCCCATATGACATTTCTTTCTTTGGTGAAACACAAATGGAGATGTTAGGCAGAATGTATGCCTTAGTCACCATTGACTTTACGCATCATTACTCAAGTAAAAGTACAATTAGTTTAAAAATATAATTACTCAAGTAGAAGTAAAAGTACTCTAAAAGTACATTAATAGTTACTTAAGAGTAAGACAATTTCCAATTGAAAGAATACTCAAGTAGTAAGTAACTAGTTACTTCCACATGTAACAAGACATTTACTCCCCAATATTCCATTGCATAATACAATTTTAACATGTGTTACATAATAATAATAATTATTATTATTATAATAATTCTAATAATAATAATAATTATTATTATATTGGAAATTATGTCATCATTCACCATCATGTTGTTCCAAATCATATGACTTTCTTCCATGCACCACAATTAAGGAGATTTTAGACAGAATATAGCCTTAGTCACCATTTACTTTCACTGCAAGTTTTTTGCTTTCCCTCCATATTTTAAAAGGGAATGGTGACTGAGACTGTCAGTCTCTAACATTCTGTTTAACATATTTCGGGTTCCACAAAATACAAAAAGTCACACAGGTTTGGGACAACATGAAGGTGGGAAAATTATGACAGAATATTATTTCATGGCTAAACTGTCACTTTAAGGATGCTTGTCAGATTTATATGAATCTGTCAATTAGAAGAAAAGTTTGAAAACCATTCTAGTAATTATTACGGTGAAAAAATTTGAACAATGTTCCATAGGCCCAATTATTTGCATATAATGCTGACTAAAACAAAGCAAGATCATGCTTTATTAATGCCTATGGTTGCTACTTCACAACTTTTTAAAGTCCTGCGTGGATTCTTAGTTCAGGGTAGTTACAGTATTTTGTAGAAATAATTTAGATAATTAGTTCTGTACACTAAGGGAAAACTGCACCTTATCTCTGTGTTTGGAAGCATTTTAGGCTTACTTAAGTTTAAAATTTGTTCTCTGCTGTCCATTGGAAAACAGTAAAAGATAGAAATGCTGTGCATGCGCAGAAATGCTTTCTGCACGTGAGGAGCAGAGCAAAATTATTTTACACTTAACGTGGATGTTTACATGGATACAGAAAAAGATGTAATGCAGCACTGATATAAAAATGTATTCTTATAAACTGAGGTCCTAAGAGCCCATAAATACAGAATCACCTTGAAAATGACTATCACCATGACACAGACAAGCTCACGTTATCACAAAATCGCCAAAACTCACCGCAACGTGCTTTCTTGTGTTGGAGCTGTTATATTTATTTTGAATATCCGCTTGGCTTAGTGTAAAATGAAGGCATTGCGTGACAAAAGAAAGTGCTTGTTCTGAGTACTTGCTGCAGGACTCAGGAGTGATGAGCTCGACTCAAGTGACAGAGCACCACTGTAAGTTCCGCTGTTGTAAAAGTCTAATTAAAAAAACTCTCAAGAAATGATGCATTTAATAACACTCATTGAATTAAAACCAGTAATGTAACGACAGGAACGTCACCTATTGTTACCAAGTAAAAGGTCATTTTTTTTCATTAGAAATGTGCTTGAGTGAGAGTACCTACAGTTAAACATACTCATAAAATATTTTTTTATCCCAAAAAGTTACTCAAGTAAATGTAACTATGTACAGGTTAAATATAGGGCTACCCGCCTCTGCTGTCAGTGCATCTTTTTTCCATACAATAAAAGTGAATGGTGACTGAGACTACAGTAGCATAAAAGTCATGCTGGTTTGAAACAACATGAGGATTAGTAAATGACAGAATACATTTTTTTAACTATATTTTTAAAGCCACCGCCTCCTGTTCAGCATTTGGCATGTGGCTACAGATATTTTTCACCCCCCCCCCCCCCCCAAGCAGTTGTTTGGCACGACAGGTGTGGCTCTTGTGCCTTTTTCTGACTAATGTTGCAAAGGGCACTCAGTCATAGGGTGAATGCCTTGGATTTAGAGCAAGGGCATTCAAACCAGTTGTCTTCTGGAATAGAAAAAGCTGGTGAGCTGATCACACATGGGCATTTGGCTCCCAGAGGTGAGATGTACTCGAGCAGCTGTGCCCCTCAAAACCTTTTTTTGAAGGAGACAATATTTTTTTCCCCATGTTTCCAATAATGCATAAATGAATGTTTGTGGTAACTGGGGTGGTGGAGTTTGCATGCCAAAACGGTGTGGTGGGAGTCCAGTAGTGTCTTCTAGGAGGGCCAGGGACCTTGACAGGTGCTTTTAAACCACATTGCATTGGTATTTGTTTAATCATACAAAAATGTAAAGGGATAGTTCACGCCCAAAATGCAAACATGTATAACTTTCTTTCTTCTGTGGAACACAATAGAAGATGTTTTGAAGAATGTCCATGCTGCTCTCTTTCAAACAATGATAGTGGATGGTGACCAGAGCTGTCAAGCACCAAAAAGGGCAGAAATGCACCATAAAAGCATTATAAAAGTTGGCCATATGACTCATACGGACTTATTCTAAAGCCATATGATTTTTTATGATGATCAAACAGAAATTTAGGTAGGTATTCACTGAAATACTTTGAACATTTTGCTTTCATCTTTGAAAGACATGAGTAAATGATGATTAATTTATTGGTAAACTATCCCTTTAAATTATTGTCCCTTTAGAAGTTTTTGACTGAAACTTTCAACAGAACCTTAAGTGTCATTTTAATAGATTAAATAAAAAAAATAAAAAACACCAAATACTGTAGCTTCATATTTTATTCACTGCTTCCTCTCTTGTACTCTCTCTCTCTCTCTCTCTCTCTCTCTCTCTCTCTCTCTCTCTCTCTCTCTCTCTCTCTCTTTCAATCCATCTGCATCATGTCGATCTGTCAGGCTGCCAGTGTCTGTTCCAATTAGATTCCACTTAATACACGTAACCTCGATTAACACGCAATCAAGCTCAGATAAATCACATCCTTTAAGTCTCCCCCTCTGCCTCAGCACCGTTGCTGTGCATCACCCTATTTTCTCTGCAAGCACATCCACTGTTTCCTATTCTATAAAGATACTTAGATGCAAGCATGCTAGAATCCATTTTTGAATTTTCTTTGTGTAGATAGTTCTTAAGCATTTAGATAGTTATTTTGCATTTGATTTTCATCTTTATCTGGAATAAACTTTTGTTTCAATATTGTAGCGCAAAAGCTCAAGTGGAGTAACTACACATTTTGTCAAAATTAAGTTTTGACCGAAATTTGGACTCTTAGATTATGATCTGTCCTTTGAAAGATGAGTCACCTCAATTTTGCTCTGATTTAGAGAAAACAGAGTGTGAAAACTAATGAAATCCACGCTTCGTTTTTGGCCTTTTTTTTCTCAAATTTGTTAGTTTTGGCACACTTACTGCATTTTGGCACAGAAGCTGATTTACATGAGGAATTTGTGAAAGAAAGTAAATTGAGAATTACTTGTGGGTAAATAATAATAATATAAAAAATAAAAAAAATAAACATTTTTGTTTTTAACCAGATTGTTCTGACAGAAGATAAAAAAATCAAAGAATACTATTGCAAATAGCAAAAAACAAAACAACCCAAGGCAACAAAAAGGAATGAACAGCACTCTGGAGTCACACTTTATGTCTCGCTGTATTAATCATGCTAAAAGTGCTCAAATTGAAATGTTAAACAGATTACAGTTTTAATAACAGGCCGGGTTAAAGCGCATCTTAGAAGATATCCTGTCTGACGCGTGCTGCCCAGGTCCCTTACGTTTCCTTCCCCCGAGCGGCTCCTCGCCGATGATAAACAGAGGCCGGGTTGAGGCCAGGCCCCGTGGGGGCGAGTTGGAGGATTAGGACCTCACCTCAACATCACGTAGTGCTGGCGAGCTCCTCATTATTAACTTTCACTACAGGGAGCCACTGCGCTCGACCCAGCAGACTCACAACTCAGCCTGTAGCCTTTGAATGTACTGAGATTATCGACGTATACATATAAATACCTGACAACTTCTATAGCGCACCAGCAGAGGTGCCACTCTAAAGCAGCAATGAGTTTCTCTTGGTTTAGGTGGACACCGGCTGGTGGTGTGTAAATAGAGCAGGGATTTAAAATAAATTAAGCTATGAGAAAGGCTCAGGTTGATCCTTTTCTTATCTCTAGTGCTGAGTTGTCAGCTCCAAGCCTTTTATGGAACTTTGGTAAAGCCTATGTGAACAAGAACAGAGACAAGTGCCTAAGATTTCACCATTCCTGGCATATAAAAATAGTGACTGTTCTGTTAATAGAGGTGTGTCCCATTGAGTCGTTAGACCTGTAGTTGTTTCTCCTGTTTGTATTTCTCAGGCATTAGTAAAAACAACCTGTTTACAGTATAAAAGGCAAATACGTCAAAGCCTTTGATTGTTCACAGAATATTGGACAAATGCTTTCAGTGAACAATAAAGCAATCTTTTTACATGTCTAAGTGCATTTCTTCATAATTGTGTATAGTTAGGACAGCAAAATAAATAAGTTTATCAACTTTTAAAAGATTGGAGAAAACACTTCTCATATCTTTTGTGGTTTACATCAAAGGCTGTGGATCGAATCTTCAGTATTTTCAGGATTCTCTACAGTATTTTGTCAAAAAATTAATGTGTCACTTGGTAGAAGCTAGTAAAATTAGGGAGATACCCACATGGGCTGGTTGCCTATCCCTCATTTACAAAAACATGCACAAAACTACACACACACACTTTCACACACACAAAATAGAAACATTACTTGCAACAAAAATAAACATGATTTGTGCTGACCACAATGTGTTTTGTGTGGTGAATTATTTGCTTCCGAGAGAATGAAACCATCAAATTATTCTGTTTCAAAATATATTTTTATGTTTTTGTTTACTATTGTTTGATTTTGTTTGACTATTTTGGATCGTCACTTGATGATGAATCAAGCTAAACAACTTGATAACCACAGAAATAGAGGAACTTAAAAAAAAGTTCTTATAAAAATACATTTTCTCTCAAAGTTCTGATCATCTTTTTTTTCCCTCCTCTTTCCCAGAGAGAAATAGGGAATAACACTGATGAGTTTTAGCAGCTTCAGCCAAGCGATGGCCGAATATAATACGTGTTTTTGCAGACGTCACACGTGATTATCTCATCGAGGCATTTTGGGTGAATGTGGTGGATTTAGTGGCTCGGCCTCTATTGTGCTGACATCATCACTCTTTAACAAGCTACATTAAATCAGAGCTAAAATAATCAGAAACTCTCCTGAACGCCTGAACAATAAGCATCTGGGAAATGTAAAGGGATAGCATGGGGTTTACAATTTGTGTGTGTGTGTAGCCGGGTTTGGTTGGTTTACGAGTAAATTTGTTTAGGTTAGGTATTATGCTATAAATGTGGTTTATGAGGACATTTCTAGTTTCCCCATAATTAAAATTGCTTAAAAAACATATTAAACAATTTTTTTGATAATATAAAAATGCCAAAAGTTTTTTGTGAGGTTTAGGGGTAGGGTTAGGAGATAGAATCTATACTTCATACAGTATGAATATCATTATGTCTATGGAGAGACCTTATAAGGATAGCCGCACCAACACTGTTTTTCTATGTATGTGCAGTCAGATGAACAATGAGAGAACAGTTTTTCGATTCACTGTTTATGTTTCTGTCTTAATGTTTTTTGTTCTCGTAATGAATGTGCCTTTGTGTTGTTATTTTGCAGCGTGCAGTATCACTGCATGATTTGATTGTAATCATATTTTATAATCTTTCATTGGAATAACACTTATTTCTCAGCACGCTGAGTTCCACAATCTTGCAACAATATCGTACACGTTTGTTTAACTGGGGGTGTCCATTTAATATTATGCAGTATTCCAATTTTTTATGATAAATTATGTGCTCACACTCAGTGCAATTTTATTTGCATTGTGCTTTTCACAATAAATATTGTTAGTCATTTTTGCAGTTTCTGCAGGGTTTCTACAGTCATGGAAAAGCTGGAAATATTAGAGAATTTTAAAGATATGGCCTGGAAATGTCAAGGAAATAAAAAAAAACCTTAAGAGGTCAGGGAAACTATTTTTTTTCTTGCTACTGTACAGCAATTGTTGTTGTGAGTTCAGTCTATGAAGAATATAGAATATATATATTTTTTTCTTATAGAATCTTTATCCAGTAATCGTGAACGAATGGAAAAGTCATCTAAATACATTGGTCAAAGGTGTGAAAACCCTGTTTCTGCCACGGACATTGTAATTTGCAGAGAAGTGTTTATTTGGTTTGCTTTTTTAGAGAAAACCCCTGAATTAAGACTATTGTGTAGCACAGACGCGCTTGAGCAGAGAGAAAAGCCAGTGACAGACAGGCAGGTTATTTAGCTCCGCTGAAGTGGACTGTGGCCCATAATCAGGGCTCTGCTCCCACTTCATGCTTGCTGTTGTGCTGGTACAAGCAACCTCTCGTTAAAGGGAGGAGCATAGGACAGTGGAGGCAGCGGAGGTGTGACAGAACTGTTTAAAGACATTCAGCGTGGGCAGCGTGGAGCGGTGTGACAGATTTAGCCAAGCCCAAGTGAGCAGGACTGGTGCAGCAGCACTGCTGCCACTCTAAAGGATGCAGAACTGCTGCTCAACACCAGCCAGTGCTGAGCCAATGATGAGCCAGCAGAAATCCCCTACAACCTTCCTCAATTCAACCCCCCCCCCCCCCCCCCCTCCCCCCTTAATTATCTGGAAAGGAGTTGAAAACATGAAAATTTGGAGGAAGGGGCTGACTGATCCTAAGTCTACTAGGGCAGGGTAATCAGCCAAATGGAAGATAACCACAGCTTCTTGGACCGCCCCCTAAAAGTTTTGCAAACCTCAAATGAAACTGCAAATATGTTTTTTTCAATGTCACTTTCTCTCTGCATCATCACCAGTGAGGAGACAGTGAAAGGCAGGCTGCTGAAAGATAATATGTTTAACGTGCAGACATCAGATCAAAGCTCATCCCAGTTAGTGAATGTTTGTGGCTTTGCATTTGTGTGGTCAAGGAAAGTGAGGGCAAACAAAACAACGAGCGAGAGTCAGCACTTTGTGTGTGTGTGTGTGATATCAGGGTTGAGTGGTGACGCTTGGGGACATCCAAACACCAGCGAGGGCCTGCTTTGATTTTGTCATTATTACAGGCCTAGTTATTTGAGCAGGACTGTGGGTAGATTCAATGGCCAGTGTACTAACTGTTTCTGCATGTCCTTAATTCCAGTTGATGTGCAGGCCTTGGGCATAGTGTGATGAGTGTGATGGAGAGGATGCATCACCAGTGGAAATTATTGTGCAGCCTTTGAAAACCGTGATGAAACCGTGGTAGTTTATTGCTGGCCACGTTGTCGCATCTTAAATGGCGAGGAGGCCCGGCTGAGTGTTGCACTATAAAAAGTGGTAACCTGCAGTTGTAGCTATTTCTACCAGATCTAACAACACAAATTCAATATGTTGGAGTTACCAGATATAGTCAGGTTTATTCAGACTTAAATAATATTAAATTAAATCATATTTTTGACTTTTGACTTGAATGAAAGTGTATGGTGACTAGTGTTGGGTAAAATCCAATTACAAAGTAATTATTTTCTGTAATCTAATTAATTTTCAGTCAAAAAAGTAATGTAATGCATTACATTTAAAAAAAATTGTAATCAGATTACAGTTATTGACTTTTAATTAAAGTACATTATATATTTAGCTTATTTCTTATATATTATGGTAAATACATGAATTATGGCTCGTAATGAGTCATTGTGAAGGAGAAATGTAAGGTGCTGAGTGTATGACTTGTGTGTAACAATGAACAAGATATATAGACATTATTTTGAATTTGTTGTGCAGAAATATGTTTTTAAAAGTAACTTAAAAGGAAAGTAATTATAAATGTGATTACTTTTTCAATTAAGTATTTATTAAATTAATCTGATATAATTTCAGAGAAATCATTAGTCATTTGTAGTGAATTACTATTTTTAAGTAACACCCAACACTGATGGTGAATGAGTCATGCTCAGTCTCAGGCTTTGGAACAACATAAGGGTGAGTAAATGATGCCATATTTGTCAATTTTAGGTTAACTATCCCTTTAAAGGTGCACTCAGTAACTTTTGTCTTTGTGTTATCTTGGACTTACACTGACACCTAGTGGCTTGGATGCAGCATCATTTAAAATCAGTAGTGCAGTTTCAGATGTCATTGTAGAAATTAAGAATTCACAGTCAGCCATGATTATTTTAATCATTGATTGAAAGTGTCAAATAACAGTATGGTTACTGAGATTAAGCGAGTAATATTCGGCTGGTCATGTGATTCTAACAGAATAAAAGGGCTTTTATAAGGTTACTGATATGACTGGAGTCTTCATTTGAATGTGTTCATGATTTCCTACATATATTGCAAAATTACAATTCATGTCTTTAGGAGTTTACTGAGTGCAACTTTAAGTTTTTAATTTTAGTGGGTATAATTTTTGCAGTGTGACTTACTGAAAGTGATTGATACAAGGATTGTTTGTTTCGGTATTAGACAGGTTTTTAGTTCCTGTTTAATGTGTTTGTTTCACAGGAGTTTTGTACATGTTTAGTATATGTCTTTAGGGAACAAGAACTGAAAAGTTACTAAATTACTGATTTACAGCACTGTTCTGTACTGGCTTGTTAAACCCTTCATGTTTTGAAACTTAAATAAGATCAGATATCTTACCTGATCCACAGTTAAAATTTTCTAATCATCATCTCCTTTAACATAGAGCATGTTTATGATTATCAAGAGACAGACAGAGACAGGTCAGAGGAGAGAGAGAGTGTAGAGAGAGTGAAAAAAAAAACAATCTCATCAGGTGAGAGTCCGTTTGCTTAGCAAGAGCTGACAGTCTTTGTGTATGTAAATGAAGAATTTAGACTAATGGAGTTGAACCATTTCTAATTTTGTGATGGCAAGAGGATTTTGATTGAAAGTAATTAAGCAAGCTAGCTGTAAAATTAATTAAAGCAAAAGGAGGGGGGATTTTTATTGGATTGGATAGCGATATAGCTGCTGTCAGGCAGGGGGACAAATGGGGGTGACCTGGATTCTCTGCCCTCCCTCCTCCCACCCGAGACTTTTATGTCACTTTAATCTCCTCAGAGCGGCTGGTGTGCATTTGTTCGAAATAATCAAGGAAATATGGTCAGAAATTGTCAGCTTTCAGATCTAATTTACCTGACAGCCTCGCGAGTGCGTATGCACGAGTGTGTCCTTTTTGGTGCATATGCCTATGCGTGAGATCTTTTTTGTCCTCCGCCCCTCGTCTCTCTCTTCAGATTTGTAGAAAATGCTTTTGACAGTTTGGATACATCTTGCCTCCTTGTTGAGAAAAAAACGACAAGGTGCTCAGTCAGGTTGAGATGAACCCTTCAATGAGCCAATGCGTCAGGGTTAAGACTAACTTAGTGACTGTTAGAGTGCACTTTACAATAGTGACAGTACTTCAGTAGTCTATGTAAGAACACCTATTGGGGTGACATGCAACCTTGATCTAAAAAACGGAATATAAATATTCTGAAGGTCGCCTATTTAGATTGACAAAGCATATGACAACATGTTAGCATTAAAATCATGGCCAGCGAGTCAAACAGAAGATGAGGTGTGTTTCATATAGATTTCTCAATAAGGTATTTAAAGTTGAAGTGTGGAATTTTTTAACTTAAAAAAAAAAATGAAATTACAAAATGTTTTGTCAAATTTATAGAAGTAACCTTTGAAATTGACCCGAGAAAAATAACTCACCTAAATCATTTTACAATGAATGCAACAAAATATTTAATGTTGGGGGTTACCAAATTTAAAATGTAAAAATGTTGACATTTTCTTATAATTTACTCACCCGCATGCCATTCCAGATGTGTTTTTAGAAGAATATCTGCTGGTCCTTTCAATGCAAATGAATGCTGGGCAGAAATCTGAAGGTCTAAAAGCAGCATAAAAGTAATCCAAGCAGAGAAGCACCAGCAGACCTTCTCCTATGAACCAGAGAAAGACCTCTTCATTATGGGCCGTCATGCAGAGTAACAGCCCTTAGGAGGGATGGAGGGGGTGCTAGGGGTGAAAAGTCAGTATTGTGCAGTTGGGGTCCCAGTGAGGCAGGGGTAAGGACCAATGCATCTAACAGGATTAAACCCCTCTAAAAACTCTCCCCCAAGAGCCCCCATCCTTTATCAATTAATAAAATAAAAGGTGGAACAAAGACCTTCTCTCCTCTCCGTAATTAAACTTGTCCATCTCTGGAGGACTGCCATTGTGAGGATCCTCAGTAAAACTGTCCTGGATCATCAAATCTCAGCACTCAACCCCAGCTTGAGTCGCAGATATGGAAGTGAGATAGGAGCAAATGTGTGGCCTACACATTCCGGGAGCCTCTTATAATGGAAAGAGTGCACCTTCCGTATGCCATTACTGTTGAGTGGAGAATGATATTAACCCCAGCAGATGCACACTGAATCCCTCCATTATGACATTGTGCTTTTACCGTCACCTTCCGTCACAAGCTCTCAACTCCTTATCTCTGCTGTCACCATATGTGCGAACCTGTTAACAAACCTGTACTCAGAACAGAGAATATCATGCACTTTATATATGGATTTGTGTGTATATGAGAGAGAGAGAGAGAGAGAGAGAGAGAGAGAGAGACCAGGAGGACCCACACTTTCACAGCCAGCCGAGCTTTTGATAGAAATTAGTTTCACACAATATGCAAATTCCTGCAATTGAAAAAGGGGCTCTTTAAATGACAGGTTGATATGTGATTAAACGACAATTAGAGCTCTGGAAATAAGCGACGGCGGGTCAAGTGCTGAGCACCCGAGCTGAAAGGTAGCAGACTATTGAGGAAACAGTCATGGGGGAGGCCAGCAACATAACGCAAAACAAATTAGCTGTTGAAAGGAAAAGGTTGGCTCATGTTGTCAATAAATGTGTAAGAGAGTGAGAAAAAGATAGAGTCAGAGAACAGAAATTTGAGCATGTAAGACATGGTGCTTGCACATGATAAACCTCACCTTTACAATGTAACAGAGTTGTGGGTGGTTCTCAAGGCATTGCTATGTGGTTACAAGGGTGTTCTGGTGGTTACTTGGTTGTTACATTCTGGCTCAAGTCAAAAGAGCCCACCCTAAACTCTTTATGATATCCTATTCCCTAGAAATGTCTCTGGTCCCACCTTCAATGTCAGTGAATTAGATTTTTTGCCTGTTTTGTCTGACTGCTGAAAATTAAAGTCTGATGGCTTAGAAAAGTATTAGGACACTTCTCCTCAACTACCCACAATATTTGAGGTTTCATCTGTGTCCAAAGCACAGTGCAGGACAAGTTATGCTTCCAAGTTTATGTTTAGGGGTTTGTTCAAATCCCAAACCCTTAGAATGAGCAATAGCACCTCTAAAATTGAAGACTGCTGAGAGGTGAGGATGTAAAAGTACCCCATAATACCATTGTACTCATGTGTATATTCATTTGTCCATTTGGACATATTAAGACCCACAGTTGGACTTAAAACTGTGCAACGGAAGGATTGCCTTTCTCTCCAAGAAGGACATTAAAGGCCCGTGGCTTGTCCTGGCAGCAGATGGCCTGGCCTCTAATCCCCTTTGATGCTGCGGTGGGCAGTTGCTCCTGAACATCTCCTGCAAAGCCATGAAAACTTGAGCTACTTCTCCTCTAACTGACCCCAATTGTCAAGGAGCTGGCATCTGTCAGACTTGGTTAGCAGTGCCTTAACTGCGAGACTGAAGGGCACAGGTTGCGCTCTCTCTCTCTCTCTCTCACTCTCTCTCTCTCACTCTCTCTCTCTCTCTCTCTCTCTCTCTCTCTCTCTCTCTCTCTCTCTGGCTTCCTGTTTTCTGTCTGTCATTTTTTTGTGCATTCCAAGTAAAATAGGACTGCAGATGCATGAGAGCATACATATAAAATTTAGAACTTTTTCAGGTTGCAATATTGTTGGTGCAGATGGCTTGTGTTCAACTAAGAGGCTTAAATATTATCACAGCTCACCTTAATTGTCTGCATTACAAGTGGCACAGTCCCCAACCCCCCGTGTTAAACTTGATTGTTTCCTTCCTAAACTAGATATTATGAATTGGGACATTTTCTAAATTTTCATAGATAAAAATGACAAAAAAAAACCAAACATGAGTACTGAAACAACGTGCAGACTTATCAATTTGGGAATCGTATACAACCTTCAAAAAACGTAAAAAGCAAAGGCTGTTACTATAGCTCAACTGGCATAGCATAGTGCTAACAATGGCAAAGTCATAGTTTCGATTTCCAGAGTACATATGTACTAATGAAATGTATACCTTAAATGGAATACAACTTGCTTTGGATAAAAGTGTCTGTCAAATGCATAAGTGTTAATTTCATCATCCTTAAAAAAAAATTTTGGATACTTGAAAATAAGTGTTATTATTTAAGGGTTTGAATGGGAGTTTTTAAGTTTGCAAAGCTGTCCATTTGACAGAGATGTGTAAGACATAACTCTTGGTCCTTTAAAGTGCCTCTGTCAGAAAGTGTCCCATGGTGGCTGTGAGTTCACTAATGGAATTTTTAAGGTAGTAAGAATCTTTTCTCTTCCATCTCAACCATTTCCTGATTCAAAGAGACCAGCCATAAGTGAGCACATTCACCTCATTTATTGACAATCAACACCACATTAGTTTGTATAGTGTTGTATGTTCATGGAAACTGAAGGAAAAAGGAACCTTGCTTGTTCCATTTCTTCACAATTGTAGCGCTTACAAATAATTTGTACTAAATGGCTTTTATTAAATTAAAATCACTCAACCAAATGTTGAAGTGTGTTGGCACTATTATCACATCCAGTTCTTATTAATTCTGCACTGTAAATACTGTAGAATTGGGACTGATATTTAGCACAACCCTTTTCTTCTCATCTCCCTTCCAGCCAGCTTTCTGGTTTTAATTAGAGGAAAACCATGAAAAAATGCGATAAAATGCTTAGTAGTTACATTCGGTTGTATTGCCATACCTTTCTCAATTGTGCATGCTAGTATGCCTATGAGAAAATGACAGTATGAAGCATTTCGCCATCTGGGTGAATTTAGAAAAGTCTTTTTCCCATAATGGGATTGTTTAAGGCACATTTGTCATAATCATGCCTCAGATTTGTTCACATTAGCTTTCACCGATGTTTACAGCAGATATTACGCATGATGCGATTTTGCCCGCTCCTGATCTTGAACAGATAGGCTTGATGCTGAGTCGTGTGCTGGACTATTTCAAGACTGAAATGCGATTGTTTTAATACCTTAATCCACCTGTCCTTGGCATTCAGGATTTTGAAGAACTCTGCTGGTTATTTCACTGGCCTCTATTTGAACCGTGCCATTTCATTCTGACCTCCTCGGCTGATCCCTTTTTCTCCTTCAACTCTTGGACATCATAGTTTTAACATGTCAAAATAACAATTTATCACCCCACTGACCTATTTAAACAATGTCACTCCAAGTGGACCAATCAGAATCTCCTAAATCCACAACCCCAAAACAAATATGTCCTCTCAATTAAGACGGTTTGGGTCTGGTTGTCAAACAAGAATGGGGGGCACCAGCAGTGACGGTTTCCCCATGTATTGATAGCCCCCTAAGGGACAGTTAACCCTCAAATTTTTCCTGTCTGGTCCTGCTCTCTGGGTGGGTACTGGCACTGTGAGTGTTTGGGGGGTGACCAGTAAGAGATAAGGGGCCGGGTGTGATCATAATGCTTCTTGATTGTCTTGGAGATTATTTATTTGTGATGGACCCTCATTAAGTGCATGCTGGCACATTAGGATGTAGAGGAAGTTCAAGCAGGAGAGAGTGCATTAAACACCCCCTTCTGTCCTCTGTCTTTTCCTGATCTAATGTACTTTGTGAGGAATTGAAAATAGGGGTCAATAATTATGCATTTTAATTATTAACCTGGGTTCTTCTTAATTGTGCTGTGCATGGACATGATGCTTTATTGCTCTGTTAGTCTGGGCAAGCTTTGGCCAGAACTCTTTCGTACACCTCCCCCCCCCCCCCCCCCCCCCACCCCCTCCCTCTCCCCAACCATACACACACACACACACACACACACACACATACACACACACACAGTGTAATGCACTTCATGTTCTGAACATTTAGGGTTCCCACAGTCATGAAAAATCTGGAAATGTTAGGGAATTTTTTATTTCCATGCCTGGAAGAGTCATGGACTTTTCTGTAGTCATTATATGTTTTCCAGTTATGATCAGCTTTGAAATATTTGACGGGCTACAAATTGCTGTTTGTGAGTACAATTTATATAAAATAATTTTTAACATTCATATACTATTAAAATGAGTGGAAAAATCATGGAAATTCATTGGTCAAAATGTGTAGGAACCCTGTACATTACTGTGACCCTCTTGTGTGTGCTTATTTATGTGAGTGTCACATTCAGGAAACAGATCATTTTAATTAGAAGATGCATTGATTGACATGATGGCTCCGGGCACAGAGGCAGGGATATCCAACAAATACTGTGGCCATGGTGACCTCGTTCAAGAGAAAAAAAATAAAGCCTTATTTTAAATATATATATATATATATATATATATATATATATATATATATATATATATATATAGATAATTAAAATAAGGCTTTATTTTTCTCTCTCTCTCTCTCTCTCTCTCTCTCTCTCTATATATATATATATATATATATATATATATATATATATTATGTAAATGTTATTATATTTTATACTTAAATTACACACACACACACACAAATTATATATATATATAATTTTTTTTTATTATTAGAAAATGGATGTGTATTTGCTGTTAATTGTACTGTATCTTCCTATTGATTTATGCTGTTGTGAACATCAAGTCGAGCAGAAATGGCTTTTTATCAGGAAGTTCTAGTTTATTATCAGCCTAGTGTAAACATATTCCTGCTGGTGGCTGGACATTGTCTATTATTCAGTGTGGGAATGTTTGGTTTGAAACACAAGCCTGTTATTGTTGCCACATTAATAAGAGAGGAGAGGAAAGCTGCTGGGGTGGCAAAAATTAAAACCTCTTTCAAAACTACCGTGCTTCACCCACGACCAATAGGGAAAATAAATTATATTGGTACCTGTCATTTCCTTAACATCAAGTGTTTTAACAGTGTTTACAGTGTTATAATGTAACGTTTAAACACTGGATCATTGAGGCCTCCTTGCCGCGGTGTTCATTTGTCAGAACCTAGAGCTGTCAAGTGACTTGTACACCTACAATTGTACAGTACACTGAACTGCACTTTTGTGCCGCCACAGCTCAGATCTACTGCTGCTGTGTGGGAGCTGAGGAGAACGGTGTAATTACTGTCTCTGAATTCATATAGTGATTCATAAAATAGTATTTATCCAGTCTTCTGTGTTGCTGTCCAGGCGGATGGCAGCAAGAGAAATATTGTTTGCCCAATAGACAGCTGGAGTCGTGACTTTAGCACCTTCTTTGTCTCCTGCTTAGCTAATTGTTACACAATATGCATATTCTACAAAAAAGTACCATGGTACAACCATGTTTTTTGGAAATACCATGCACATGTACCATTATATTTATGACATAAGTCATAATCAAGTAACACATAAATACCAAGTTATATGTGTTGCTGACATGTCCTGCAGTGTGACATTCTATAATTCATCTAAAACTATTTTAAACAGCAGTATTCAAATATTTGTATTTTTATAATTAGAATAAATAATTGTTATGCACAAAGCTTTTATGACCTCCTATTTAATTAAGAGACTACTTGGTATACATTATGTGTACTTTCATTTGTCACACCATTTGACAAAGAACCGTTTAAAATGAACTTCAACTCAAAAAAAAAAAAAAAAGTTAATTTAAAATTATGAAAAATTATGTTTAAATAATGTTTGTGTTTAAAAAAAATGCATGGGGTAGTAATGTGTCAACTGCCCATAGAAATAGTAATTATTCAGTAGTATAGCACATATACTTTATCATGGTATCACCACAGTCATTTTTGTAAGGGTAATAAGTTCGGTTGGTAAGAAAGCATTCACCGTAATAGAAATTTATATGTAAAGGTCCTTCGTTTTTTTCCCAAGACTCCACCCACCTCCCCACACACCTCCTCTTCCCAAACACACCCACGCACAAAAATGTGTTAGCTTCCTCATTTCAAAGGCCCGGGCGTGGGATATTGTGTACAAAAGTAATGCTTTGTCAAGTGTTGACACGTGTCGCAAACATGGAGCCCTTAGCAGAGCATATATAAAGAGCGCAGGCTACCAGGACTGTCAGCACATGTAGAGGAGAAGAGAGCTTTGAAATGAGATTAGCCTGCTGCTCAGAGCTGCACTCCTGAGCCTAATGGCAGATGTGTCTCTACATATGATGCACAGATACTATATAGATACTAAACCTACTAAAGTACACTGCAAATACACCTCTTGAATACTACAGCAAAATTCTCTATCTTAAAGACCTCATGAAATTGTTTGATGAGTGCAGTTTTCTTTCCTGTGTTGAAGTATTTCCTGGTTTCCTAAGTTTGGTTGGTAAAAATTTAAGGGACTGTCCCTTTTGTTAATAGCCAATAGGCTTTAGTCATATCACAGTCATGTACCATGATGCACTACTTTCTATTGCTAGACACGGGCAAGAGGCATTGGGGGGAAGGGCATTCTTATTCTGGTCCATTTTCTTGAGGTGAAAGACTGTAAATTTTAAATCTGTATGTATGCTAAAAGTTCGTTTGTCAAGTTTTAGGAATACTCTTGGGTGTACCCTTGCTTCAATTCTAAAAGACATGAAGTGAGAGCCATAAAAGTCCATTTTGTTTACAAGGTGGGACATGTTTGAACAGCATGGGCAGAAATAAGGCAGAGGAAATTAAGGTGCCCAAAAACTCTTGTTAAAAATAATGGCACACCTGTTTGTTCTTTGTACATACTTACGTAATGTAACTGTTTTTGTGACGGAAACTGCATTATGAGACAGATTCAAATGTCAGTATTATGCCCTGAAATGTTTGTAGAGTAGGTGATGGACAGTGTTGGTCCAGTGCCACACACCTGCTTGCACCACCTTACACACACACACACATGCAAACACACTGGCGTTTGCCTCCCTAGTGACGCCCGTCTGCCACGTGTATGTGTGTACCGCTGAGGTGTGGACTCCTGTCAGGACCTCTTATTATATTCCAACAATCTCTCTCACCTTGGACATGCCCCCTCCAAAACTCCTCCATCCATCCTCTCTCCCTTGTAGTGGTTGGTGGGTGGCGGGGTGGGTGTCAATGGCAGACTGTCCTGAGCAAAAATAAATAATGAACATAAAATTGGGAAACAATGTGCTGGCGCCCCTTAATACGCAAACACCTCCAATATGCTGATGTTTTTCTTTTGCACATTGTGTTTTCTAAATTGCCTTTGACTGCGTGCATCGGTAATGAAACTTTATGTCCTTGCGGAAAGGACAGCTAGTCCGATTCAGTTAAGCTTGGCACCATCTTACCGTGCTGGCTTTTGCACGACTTTTTTTTTTTTTTAATTCCTTGGCTTATGAATAAATGAAGCCCGGATGCAGGGATTTTTTTTCCCATATTTGTGTGAATTGCTTTAAAAGCATTTTATCATGTCATAAAAAAGTGCAATTGATCCAGAGTGCCTGGCCCACTGGACAGCTGTGTATTTTGTTAATGGCCACTTTGCTCCAAGCGGCTTATTAAAAAATTTATATATAAATGCTAAAATTGCATAAATTATTTAAACACAAAGTAAGCATTATTTTTTTTTAGTTCTGTGGGGGCATTGAAGTGGAGATTGAGTTTACTATAGCATCCCTTGATATCAAGTCATATTCCTGTTCAGATGCATATATATTGTGCCTATAAGGTCTGGCATAGAGATGCGCACTCAGGCGCTCGCATGCAGAGGCGCTGAAAAAAAGTATATATTTTTTGATGACTTAGTTTCAGCAACCATGGAATGTCACCCATATCCTGGTTGATTGTACTTTCGAGTTTTATGATGTTTTTCATTGATTTGTTTCCCCGGCGCAGCTGCCGACCTCTATTGAGGGACGAACGTAATCAGCACTGACGCAAATTAGATGGTTATTCGTTTCGAAAATTGACAGAAAAACAATAAAAAAGATGAAATGCTCCCAAATCAATAGATATAATGAAATTCAAATAATCCGAGAGATGAGGTCTCCATGGCAACTGATAATGTGGAAAAGAAAACAATTTAATAAAGGACAGACATGCTTTGAAAACAGATTGGGGGGGTAGCTATATAGCGGTGAGAAGGCAGCAGATGAGAGGAGGGCAGTAAGGGGGGTGGGGGGAACAGGAGCGAGAAACAGAGAGAGAGATGGAAAAAAAGGAGGACGGATGTTTGTGGCGGCTGAACCGGCAGGTCCATCGCTTGTTTCTCCTGTGTGAAGGATCTGTGTCTTTCCCAAGGACGGCAGAATAATTAGAAAAGCTTTCATGCCAGAAAGTGCAGATTCAGGTTTAATACACAAAATTATTTCAGGGGCAGTGAATCGGAAAGCCATTTGTTGGTGACCTTCCTGAGGGGGCCCCCATGGTACGGGGCAAGTTGGAGGCTGTGTGGCAGGGCAAGCTGAGTTATAGCATATTTGTGTTTTTATAGTGGCTGAGGGAATGTAGATGGGGAGGAGGGCAGGGGGGCTGTCAGAATGAGGGGGGGGGGGGGGGGGGTCGTGGGACTGGGATGGGGGCAGAGTGTGTGGGTTGCTGTAGGCCCGGGGTTGCTGATGCTGGAAAGAGAGAGAGAGAGAAGAACTAGAGACTTGCAGATCTGGCTGTATTTACAGATCAGTTGTCTGAAAAGCCATTTAGAGAGAATGCGTACGTCCCAGCGCAATGACAGTCGAGGTGCCTGTTAGAAAGAAAAAGACGACAAGTGTCTTGATCTGATGTCGTCGGCTTAGTAACTGTATTTAAAAGTGTCTTGTATTAAACACAGTAAGGCAATACTTAACTGCTACTTTTCAAAATAATAGACATTTTAAAGGTGGAGTGTGTCATTTCCTAAACGAATTGCAAAACAATACTGACAGTTTTCTGACAGGTTTCAGTAACACTCCCCCAGTCTTCCATTGGTCGGGATATTCCCACCCTAAACTCAGGCCATTGGTTAAGCCTATGTTTATCTGATCTCGTGAAAATTATGTGTGCCAATATTTTTGGAAAAATTATGTCTTGTGATTCCTTACATTTAGCAGGGCAGTTTCTAAGTGAAATGTCCTCTGTGTGGTGCTAAAAGCGAGTTCATTTGGAAGGTTAATGCTTTATCGAGTTTGATAATCTACAAAGCTCCCTACCCTAAACCTAAACCTAACTGATAGTGTCATAAAAAGCAAATGTGACATAAAAAATGCGTAATTTTGTGGGGCTTCTTTGGCACTTTCGGCTAACATGTCAACTTGCACGATCTTAAGGCTTCGTAGCCAATGTTGCTATTTTGGGCTGGGTGTGATGTTTAAACAAACAGAACAATGTTTTGATAGCTTTTTTTTGATAATTTAATGGTTTACTTATTCTTCATTTATTTCTTCATTTTAATCTGGGATAGGAGAAATAATTTTAACATTAAAAAAATCACACAGCTTTAAGAAAATGAAAGAGTTTTATGTCAAAATAGGTTACATACTGTAACCAAAACAGTCCCCATCTTTACATACTGTAACAGATCATGCCAGCTCTGAGGAAAAAAGTGCCAGAAACAGGTTAAACCTGTCTCAGTCAGTGCTTTGTTTGAGATATTGTTTTTATTTCACAGTTTGTTTAATTTCCCTCAAACACTGTCAATTTTTTTTCGTGTTAACACCATTAGTGGTTGGTCATGGATAGCATGTCCGGCAACACCAGCCCCTCTTATCCTGTTCAGAGATATGCCTCCTCCAGCTAATACTCTAATATCCTGATGAGCATTAAGCTAAATAGAGAAACAATGTTTACTTCCATTAACACTGGTATTAACCCAGAGGAAAATTTTATTACTCAGTTGTTGCTCTTTTATACCTTAAAAGGAGTTCTCAGTATAAACTTCTGTTTCTAAACTTTCTGAATTTGTTTCCCTTAAAGTTCCTAAGGAGAAATAATTTTTTTTTTTAAATTAAGTAAGAGTATACAGCTATAAAATGAATGTGGTGAGCATGGCTTAGATAATGTATTTGTGGGAGAATGTGACGATATATATATTTGAGCACAGTTTGAGACATTATTGAGATGGCCACAGGAGAATTAGGCAAAAGTTTCTATTCGCTCTCCATTTATTTCCAATGGAAAGTCCTTGCTAAATTTAACAATGGTGGACATGTTTCCATATTCAGCAAGTCAATGCTTTGGAATGAATCTATCAATCTATGCATGAATGAATCGAGAGGCAACACATGCCACTCTTCTTTGCGTGGAGGAGGGTGCGAGCATCCATAACACACATGTGTGACCACACACACAAAGCTACACAGCTCATCCTCCCATTTGTGTCCAGTAGCAGGTCCCTGCTCTCATTCCACATTATTTCCCCTGTTCCGTCGACACACCTCGTATTTAAAGAATGATTGTTTTTTTAGCTTACCCTTGAAACCTTCCACTTACCATAATGTGCAGTTTGAGGCTGTCCGGCTCGTGATAATCATTTGAGGCTTCGTCTCAAATTCTTCTGTCTGAGGGACTTGTCTAAGAGAGTGAGAGAGAGGGCTGTCATAAGACTTGACAGAGGGTCCGGGTGGGCAACGACTCTACAGGCATTACTACTGCTATGTGAAAAGTGCCCCACAAGTAGGAGCAAAACTTGAAATTCCGCACTGAAGAATAGCCCAAAGCCGACAAATATGGCAGACTTGTGTGAATTACTCTGAAAGAGCAAAGATATTTTTCTTTCTATTTAATTAAGTTTTTCTCTAATAAATCTGACAGTTACAAAATTGGAAGAAAAAAACAGTGGATGGTTAAAGCTTCATTACCAAACAGAATTACAAAATAATTATTGTTTTCAAACAGATTTCCCCCGAGTGACATTGGTTAGACAAACAGATATACATAGAGCCATGCTATTGGTTGAGCTGATGTTGCTATGTCAGGCTGGTCAGGATGCTCAAACAATCAGAACAATGTTGAAAATTCAACAGAGCCACAGTCTTTAAACTTTTCAGGGACATCATCCTATGAATGTCTTACTTATAGTTGTCTGCATATTTAAGTATTTTAACACCAAAGAAATTTACTCACTTCAGCTTTAACACTGAAATGCCTGGTTTCAATGGAGTGGCACATTATTACTGTCAACTGCAGACTGTCTCTCTCTCTCTCTCTCTCTCTCTCTCTCTCTCTCTCTCCCTCTCTCCCTCTCTCTCTCTCTCTCTCCCTCTCTCCCTCTCTCTCTCTCTCTCTCTCTCTCTCCACTACTCACTTAACGTCCCAAGCTCACTGTGACTTCCAGGAGCAAGCCTGACAGTCTAGCTTTCCTTTGCTCGCTCAGCCTTTACCACAGGCTTAGGTGGCCCCTTTTCTTTCTCTAAACCTCTGTCTTTCTGTCTCTCCTTCTCTCTCCTGGGCCTGTTTTTCCACAGTGGCTGTGGGAAGCAGAGGGTATTGAAGGACCCCTACTGGTAAAGTGGGTAATCACGGTGCTGCCTTGACATATGTGCTGTGAGAGAGAGGGAGAGCAAGGGAGAGAGAGGGAGAAGGGTAGAGTGAGAGAGGGCGAGTGCAGCCCAGCCGTAAAGGCGCACAGGGAGAGCAGAGAAAAATGCCTTGCTTTGTGGAGAGAATCCCTCCAAAGCAGCAGGAAGAGGTGAGACAGGGAAAGGAGGGCTGTCTCCTGCCAGGTAAGACTTGCGCCTGGCACCACACACACACACACACACACACACACACACACACATGCATACACACGCGCACACACACACACGCGCGCACACACACACACACACACACACACACACACACACAGAGAGAGTCAGAGATGCTGATGAATTGAGCACGTTGTGGAGTGGGGTGGGTGTGAGGGTGTAGAATGACAAAGACACTCATTACTTTCACTGTTTTGGTAAAGTAACACCTCAATGATGCGATGACTGAGTGGAAATATGAGGCTAAGGAGTGAGTTTTATTTTTAGGTGTGCAAGTGATATTGCATTTGTTTATTAATTTTTACAAAAATAAATCTATATTTGCGTTAAATTACTTCATTTACTTTATTTAGATTGTTTGACTAGTTTTATATCCTTTAAAACAAGAATTATGCAATTATTTTATATGCTATTTCGCCAACATTTTACTTGATTAAATTGTTTAATTCATTAATAAACTAATTTACTTAATTTATTTGATTGTCTGTGAGTTCAAAATGAAAACAAAAATCAAGCTTTTTTTTCTCAAGTTTTATAGCTTTTTGAATTTTGCAAAAAAAAAATCTTTTTTTTTTCTCCCCTTTTCTCCCAATTTGGAATGCCCAATTCCCAATGGTTTCTAAGTCCTCGTGGTGGTGTAGTGACTCGCCTCAATCCGGGTGGCAGAGGACGAATCTCAGTTGCCTCCGCATCTGAGACCGTCAATCCGCGCATCTTATCACATGGCTTGTTGAGCACGTTACCATGGAGACGTAGCATTTGTGGAGGCCCACACAATTCTCCGTGGCATCCACACACAACTCACCCACTGAGAGCGAGAACCACATTGTCGCGACCACGAGGAGGTTAACGTGAATCAACCCACCCAAGCAACCGGGCCAATTGGTTTCTTAGGAACAGACTGGAGTCACTCAGCACGCCCTGGATTAAAATTTGTGACTCCAGGTGTGGTATTCAGTGTCTTTACTTGCTGAGCTACCCAGGCCCCAGAAATGTAATTTTTTTTTTTTTTTTTTTTTTGCCGTGGTATTAAATCCTTAAAAACAGAATTATATATTTTTTTATTATTATAATTAATTTTTTTTATGGCTTTTAGAATTTTACAAACAAACATATATATTTATTACATTTTATGATTTCTTAATTTTTTTTAGATTGGTTATGTAGTATTAAACCATTAAAAACAAGAATTATTATTTTGTTCCATAGTTTTACGGCTTTTAAGCTGTGCATACTCAACAGGTGTGAAATATTAATGTTCTTAATTTTTTATTTGTAAATTAGTCTAATGTTTTGTCACCTGTAATTTCTGTTTATATTGAATGTGGATTAGTCAGTGTGTGCTTTTTCTCTCAAATTATTGTTTTTAATTACGAGCAAGGCCTCAGCTAGCAATTGCACAGAATTTCTCAGTTACATGACAAGTGGCATTATTTGCCCTGCTAAGCTAGTGACTGCCGTTATTGAGAGAGCTCTCACACGCTTGTTTATGTACAGATGTTTTGAAGAAGCTCTGTCAACTGGAGGATTTTTCACAGAGCTTCTGTTCCAGCATTCAATTAGATCTTCCCCTTTTTGTTAAATAAATACAGTGTCTTTAAATCTAAACACACATTTGCATGGAGCTCAGAGCTTTGCCAAGCATGCAGTTTGCTGAATTGGACCCAGTGCAAGCCTGAAAAGTAAGGCCAACGTAAACCGTAGTTTGTCTCTTTTTCACCCTCTTGCTGATTTGTTTCAATAGCTGATGAAATTGAGCCTTCCATGAAAGGTGAGGTCACAATTAAATGTGTCTTACGTTTCCGTGGTGATCTGGCTTCTGATGTCCCAGTGGATTGGTTTGTTTGTTTGTGCGATAGCGTGTGTGTGTGTTTCTGCGCATAAACATGAACATGGGAGATTTTACTGAGCAGATATTTCCCCTCTGTTTTCACTGTGGGAGATTGATGACTGAATTGTTGAGTACATGTTAACAGTAACTGCTGATTTATAGAGATACTTAGAGTAAGTGAGGGTGCACCAACTAAGAGGGGAAGAAATAGATATAGGCCTTTTAAGTTAATGTAGAAATAGAGCCTTTTTAAGTAATAATTGTGATTACTGGGTGGGCTGCAGGGAGAGATGTGTGGGCATTCATCCAAAGGAGAGGTACATTTGAAGACGCTGTGTAGGAAATATATCAGAGATGAAAGACTGGATTAGCATGGGTTTTGATCGTTTATATGGACTTTAATTGGAAGTTCCTGGCACTTTTTCTAGGCTTGATATGGTATGAGCCTTTAAAGTTATCAAAACACCAAAACAAGTGTAGCTTTATGCAGGTATTCCCAGGAAATCTCACTGAAACACATGTAATTTTAAAGGAATCAGCTGCTTTATTCATTCATATCTCCTCTCTCCTGGGAATATTCACTTGGATTCGACTATTTTAAAGATTCATGCTCCCCTGAATGTGATATTCCTACATCTACTTCTAAGCAAATGGGCAAAATGTTTCCTTAGAGCAATAATTATGTTTTTTTTTTTTTGTTTGTTTTTTTTTTTTTACTACCTGGTTGAGTGAAATGTTTACAGGGGAATTACTTTATTTAAAGTGACACAGTCACCCCATAAATACAAACTTTCCCAGCAGCATGCCAACTGTAACTCATTCACTGAATTAAACTCATATTGAAGATCTTTGTATCAGTTCACTTTTAGATCTCTTTCTAGAAGTAGGGAAACCCTCAACTTAGATGTTTGTTTCTTCAAGCATGCTAGAGTTATGCCACTCTGAATGAAAATTAAATTGTGTGTTGTTTGAGCATTACTCTGATTCTGGTGGCATTTTTTGATATACAGATTCTCTGTTCCTTGAAAAAGATATTTTTTGGAATCTTCTGTATGTAGACATACTTACAGATAGACATAGACAGTGGCCCTAAACATATCTGATCCCCTTCTGACAATTGTCACTTAAAACGTTATAACTATTGCATTAGATAACAACATTTCAAACCAAGTGACATCTGTATTTTTTTCAGAAATAACTTTTCTCAGCCATTTTTGCAATGACTTTTAACCAACTGATATCACATTAATTGTTAGTGGATGAATGAAATTAGTTACGTTGAAAAGCGTTTGTGGGACTTTTTTTTTAAATAAATGACACTTGGTTTGATATTTAGCTTTATAATGCAAAGACACTTTTTAAAGTGTGGCTTAAGTCTCCAAATACTTTTTGGGGCCACTGTATTGCTAACAAGTTAAATTTCTACCCACAGAAATGCCTTGTGACCCTGTGATATTATACAGGGTCTAAAATTTCCAACATCATAGTGACAGTTGAACAATCAAAAGATGTAAAAGCTTGTGAAATTAGTGGAATTTGTGTTGGAAAGGTTGGTGTGTTGAGCTGGGTGGGATAATGTGTGATTGTGGAGTGCGATCGAGCTCAGTTCTAGGATGGAGGAGACAGAATCTCTCTTAGGGCCCCTGATCGGTTGTGATCCGCCTGCTGCTACCTTCTGTTATCCACCGTTAGTCCCAGTGGCTCCTCACAACTGACATGCACAACTTCTTGATGGGCTTGAAGCCCTCTGATGTCCCACCCTCCCCTCCGTACCTCCTTCTTCCAGCGCTTTGCATTTTGTTGTATTTATGGAAAAGCCCAGCGCTGAGCAAGATTAGTTGGTGGTAGTACCCTCTTTCTCCTCTGTTCCATCATGCTTTCCAGTTCTCTGTTTGATCTCACTATCAGCTTCTTTCTCATCTCCTGTCTGATCGCCACCCGAGAGCCAACACATTAAGAGGTCGACATTTGAAAAAAATGTGCAGTGGCAGACCATCGACTCTGATAAACAAGATGAAAAAGCCAACAGCAATGGTTTGATAAAGGGCTTGTTGTATACCTACCTGTTACAGTGTCCTTCCACATAAATTAGCTCAGTTGAAAAACCTATTTAGCTGCCTACTGCCTACATAGGCAACTGCCTTCTAAGGCAACATCGTAACCTGCATGGAACCTGATAAGTGGGCAATTTTGAAAGCTCTACATATGCAATTGCGCACCACACAAATAGTATTTCTCAAACGGAGACTCGACTCGAAATTGAGTTTGATGTTAGCATGTTGCTAAACTAATGCCACTATACTTTACACTTTAATAAGCATACATATTGGGTGAAATAATAATTATTTTTTTATTCAATTTGACTATTATGAAAGTGTACAACTGTTGGTACAACAGTAGTTAAGCATAATTCCAAACAGTGGCAAGACAGCTGAAGGCCTCCACATGCCTAGTGTTAATATTAGTTTGGTTGAAGAGAGTCCATATGCTGATCAGTGGGGAGAGCAGCTCGGTTCACCTCAGGCCATGCCAGGACCTGCATTTGGCTCTCGCTCAGAGGATTGATGTCTGGGAGTTAGTAGGGGTTCCACTGTACCTTTATTACTCATCAGCTGGGTACCAAACTAATTTGATAAAGTGCCACTTAATACACCAACACATACTGTGACTGCAGCTGGCATGCCATCAAGTGTGTCACGATGCCCAGCAAAAGACCGGCACGTCACTTAAAGTCAACATGAAATGCTATTTGTACCCCATTCTGCTTCCGAAATATTATGTTTTACTGCTATTACAGTGATATAAGCTCACCTTGTTTTACACTTGTTGCAGGTAAAAATTTTGTTATGTGCTGTAGGATATTAAACAAGGATAAAATGTAGGCAGTGGCTTGATTTCTAAGTGACAGGTGGTTGGAGGAAGACATTTCAGAGGCCAAACAAAGTATTGTATTCTGATTAAAGATTATGAAGACAAACTTTTTTTTTTCTTTTGAAATAAGATAATAACACCAGAAACATGTGTTAAGATGTATAAAGTCTTAAGATGTTTAATGACGTGTGTGTATATATATATATATATATATATATATATATATATATATATATATATATATATATATATATATATAATATATGTAATAGAGAGAATACAGAGAGCAAAAGAGAAACGTAGCGAGAGGAAGCGGTAGGTTTGGTAATTACTAACTGTGTGCCTAGGCAGCGAAGGACAGTGTGTGAGTGTGTGTGTAGGCCCTGGTGCTCTGATAATGAAGGGTTACTGTTGCAGATCTGACAGTGTTAATCTCCCCATCGTCCTCGCCTGGTATTTACCCTGCTGGGGAGAAAGCGGCAAGCCCACCTGACAACACAGTTTACCCACAGCCAGACACATCAGCTCACACACATACACATACACACTATACCAGGATCAGATTTCAGTACCCCTCCTTATCTCAGAGACAAACCACAACATGGACTTAAAATTTTAATTCTGTCATTGTTCTCATGTCTAAACATAAATAGCTCCATTTGTGTTCTGCCCAAAGAAAGTAAGTCATACGGGTTTGAAATTATATTAGAGTGAATAAATGATGACAGAATGTTCATTTTTGGGTGAACTGTCCCTGTAAGTCTTTCTCTTTCATCTTTTCCTTTTCCCCCATTTGAAGTTTATGAAGAACTGTTTAAGCATTACAGAGGTGCAGACAGAGGAATATGAATATGCATCACACCATATGGCTGCCCTTGCTCTGGGACTAGGTGTGTCCAGAAGGTAGAACTGCTTTAATGCATTATTCTTCTCTCAAATGATTTCATATTGCATGTGTGTGCATGGGCCAATGATGTGGCCACATAGTTTGCCATCGTGGATGAGTGGAAATCAGATAAAGACAGCAGTGTTTGTGTGTGTTTTTTTGTTTTTTTTTGGAGTTCAAATGTAAAAACCCTGACACAAGTTTGATTGAAAGTGATATTTTTGACATGTTAGGATGCGCACAGGAAGTAACCTTCTCCAGAGCCTTCATTATTAGATGCATGACAGACCTGAATATTTATAAAATATGTTTTAATAATTTATAACAGCAATCTGCTACGGTAATTCATCAGATTTGCACTTCAACAGAGTATCTGTTTTCGCTTTAAAATAATAATAAGAGGAATGCTAATGCAGGTGAGATGCAAAATTGCGACCTGCATGTGGCTGAAGCTCAAAATGCATTTGTGCCATTTTTAGTGTGTTCGAAAAACAATGGCATGTTAAATATATTGCCCTCTTTGCTCGTTTGGAGACTGTTATCAATGTCTGTGATCATTTGTGCGCTGCTTACATTGTTGTGCAGTGAGCTGTTGTGCTGTTTACTTGTGTAGCATCCGTTTGAGGGTACAGCACATCTAAAATATCAGGAAACCAGACTTTTAGAGTAGAATATACAAGAAGCTGATGTGGTTTTATCAAAAGCATATTCTTTGTTTGAGTCAGTGTGCAATACTTCCTTTTGTGTACTCCGACCAAAATAGCACACACACACACACACACACACACACACACACACACACAAACTCACCTTTAGTGGAGCTGCTTTCTACTATCTCATGATGATTTCAAAAAGAGCAGACACAGCTTTTTTTCTTCCATTTTTTTCTTCCTTTTTTTTTTAAAGACAATCAGGTTTGGGCCTTTAAACATAGTTCTAAAATGTTTGCAGTTCTAAGTGTGCAAGTTTTGCAAAAAGTGGTAATAACATCTTTGAGAATCACTTTCATATTTGTACGTTGGTATATAAAGGCATGGCATGCAAGAAAGCGCCAACATATATTAAATATATTACAGTGATATTCATTCAAATGTAATACACAATTTATATTTGCTTACAACACAGATGTTATGCATTTAAACCTTTAGATTTAAATGTTTTTAAGATCATTAGAAACATCAATTCAGTCAAGTGTTTCCAAACCTTTTATTGGTAGTACAAATACATGACAATGCATGTTTATGAAATGCTCTTAGATTAATTCAGATGTTTTAGTCTTTTTAAATGACCTCACATTACTTAGATAAAGCTCAGATTAAAAGACTTCAGCTTGCTTTGAAAAGGTATTGTCATAGAAGGTCACTTGGAGGACTCCAAGAATCTTTAGGCAGGTACCTAAACCTGGAGAAGTTAAGGGGGCACCTGCAAATTGTTCCTGTGTGCATAAAACATAGAAAAAGAAATGTCAGAATCTATGAAGCAGAGCAAATGTTTTAATGGTGGCCGGGGATCGAAGCTGTCAGCGAGGCTTCCTGTCTGGAAATGTAGTTATTTGACTTAATGTCACCTCCTTTTCTAGTTTGAAGGAGATGTGCGCCGGTGTGCGATAAAATGCAAGCAAAATATGCGGAAATTGCTTCAAAAACATTGAATGTGTCTGAGCTCCAGTATCTGTAAAATAAATTTAAACATGTAACCTTGGAAATCAATTAAGCACTACCTGCAAGCATTTTTCCAAGCAAAAGCCACACTTTTACCCAAGACACACCTCCCGTCAAATGGCGCATTGCTGCTTGGCTTATTCATTTATTTTTTGAACAGGAAAGTGTCTTAAAGGCTGTCAAAATGTCTTATGAGTCTTTTAACAGAAGTGCCACAACTCATATCTCTTTAATGCAATTCATATGCTGGTGAGAGAGGGCATGTCTAAACATCTAAACAGGTTGCTTTTTAGGTTTTACACTGAGGTTTTCTGAGAGGGCTCCTCTTGATTGACGATATCAGACTTGACAGTGCTTCAAATCAAGGTTAATCTGATGTTCGAAGGCCCGAAAGGGGATAGAGACCAAGGAAAGAGAAGGAAAATCAGGCCTCATCCAGGTCCTGCTCCTCTCTGCCAGTCTTTCCCTGTCTCACACGGCAGGTGGAGGTTTCTGCACTCTTAATTGATAACTAATCGAGCGGCGTGTGCTGTGTTTCCCCTGGAGGACGGCCCTAATGGTGGCTTTGCTTACTCAGCAGCACAGTTCCGGAACTAAATTAAATATTTCCCCACAGATAATGACTCTGAGTGACAGGCTCTGGTCTGGGCGGCTCCAGCGGCCACCAACCTCTCTTTGTTGTGCCCTTGTAATGTAAGAACTGAGTAGCCCAGCCCCTTCTGCATCAGTTGGCCTCCCCAATGCCCCTCGACTAATCACAGCTCCTCGTGACAAAAATACATCTCAAGCAGTTAATCTGTGTAGATATCAGCTCAAGTGCCCATCAGTGGCACTGGGAGACTGTCCTTGTAGCCTTGTTTCCTGTCAAATTTTTCCTCCACTGCTGGCACATGGGTGCCTGGGCCCTGGCCCTCAAACATGCCAGCTCAGTCAATTTACCGTGTCTGTCAGGGCATGCTTCAATCAAACTTCTAACTTCCACCCAGAAGCCATGTTCATTCAAACTGAAAAAGAAAAATACAATTACATGTTAGGTCAGCGTTTGAACTCAGGATCTCCTTGGACTCTAAACAAAAACTCTACTCTTGGGCTATCACTTTTCACTCTTTCATGAAGACCCAGAACTACCATTTGTGCCCCTTAAAAAATTAAAAGGTAGATTAGGTGGAAACAGGTGATGAGACTGTCATTTTTTATTTTTAACCTGTGCAAGTAATACAAATTTTTGTTTTTTTACAGTAGGTCTGCTATAACAATTGACGGTTCTCTGGTTGGAATCAGGCCAGATCTCCACAGTGGCCTGACCTAAACATTGTGCCAGCTGTGAGGCAAACTTCCTCTACAAATTTAACAAGCACGATTGTTGATCATGGCACGTGCAGAGCCAATCGCATCAACTTAACAGAAGGTTTAATATCAGAGCTTTGACTTAATTTTCCCTTGACTTTCAAAGGGGTAGTTCACCCAAAAATTATTTGTTGTTTACTCAACCTCATTTCGTTTAAAGCCCATATGCTGTTGTGTTCCATGGAATCACATTGGACCTTTTCACAGTCCTTTAATATGAAAGTTCAGACATATCATTTTTTAATCTGGTCACAAATGTGAGCTAGACACCAGCTTTGTTAGAAGGGAAGATTATTATTGAATAAAGATTTACATTTTAGAGTATTCCTCACAGAAAGCTATTGTATGCATTCAAAAGACTTGAAATATAACAAACAAGCAGTAGCGTGCAGTGCTTCAAATTGGTCCGTTCATTTGAAGAAAAATTATTCTTTCAGTCGGATTCTTTGACATAAAATCCTCCATGGTTTAAAGTGATAGTTCACCCCAAAATTAAATCCTCTTATAATTTACTCAACTGTATGCTATTCCAGATTTGTATGACTTTTTTCTTCTGCAGAACACAAAAAAAGATTTTTAGAGGAATATCTCAGATCTGTAGGTCCATATAATGTAAGTGAATGGTGACCAGACATTTGAAGCTTCAAAATTCAAATAAAGGCAGCATAAAAGTAATCTACATGACTCCAGTGGTGTGATGCTATCACTTTGAGTGGGAAACAGATCAATAATTCAATCCATTTTACTATTAATTTACACTTTCACTTCAGAATGTAAAAGTGAAAATGGAGATTTGTTGCAAAAACTGATCAAATATTGATCAGTTTCTCTCCCACACATCATATTGCTTCAGAAGATATGGATTTAACTAATGGAGTCATATGGATTGCTTTATTGCTGCCTTTATGTGATTTTTTGGAGCTTGACAGACATAGTCTCTATTAACTGTCATTGTACTGGAAATTCTTTAAAAAAAAAAAAAATATCTTCAGTTCCATAGAAAAAAATATTTCCATGAGTGAATAATGACATAATTGTGATTTTTGGGTGAACTATTCCTTTTATTATTTTTGTCCAATTATCCTCGGGGATATCTTAAACACTGTCTTATAATTAGGCTTTAGGGATGTATTTGTTCTCGGAATTGAAAGGTCGCTGCCAAACTGCACCTTAAACAAAATATTTTCCATTTGTGCGTCATAATATACATCTGCATTTTCTGTCCATTGTCCTCTGCATCAAGTATGTGCGTGCCTTTTTTTTTTTTTATTTTTTTTTTTTTTGCATGGCTTGTTTGTTTTTGTTACCTACAACGGGATGTAACAGAATTATTGTATGTAGCAGAAGGTTCCAGTCTGCCGAAAGAGAGAGAGTGAGAGAGAGAGAGAGAGAGAGAGAGAGAGAGAGAGAGAGAGAGAGAGATAGAGCAGTCAGTATAGGTCCTTCAAGGTCAGCCCAAAGACAGCATGCAACATGCAAGGTCACATTCCAGACTAAAAGCAATAAGTGCTTTATTGATGGGGAAAAACACACACACACACACACACACACACACACACTGCAAGCAAGCAGATGTGCAACCAACTGATTAATAATAAAACAGATTTGAGCGAGCGAGAGTGTGTGTTCCTGCCCTCTGCATTCATATTTTGAGACATTTGCATCTCCAAAACAAAAACTCAAAACCGGAAAAAAGCTCATGAGCATAATTGTCTTGTTTGAATGTGTATCCTCCACTAAAAAATTTATCCCTGCATGGGAATCTGAAAAATCCATTAGAGTCCATCAGACAAAAAGGACAGAATGATAGAGTGTGTATGAGTATGTGCAGTTTATAAAACTCCATCATACTTTCAGTATTATTGTTAAACATCAGCCAAAGTTTTATTTTCTAGACAACCTCTTAATGCAACAAGCTAGTTTTTAGTCTTCAAGCAGATACTTAAGCAGTGTCAAGTTACAATAATAAGACAAAAAGCTAAATTCTTAAAATAAGGAGTATGGAATGCATTCGTTCTTACCACCTCTATGAGTTCTCAGAAGGGTCTTTTATTTGTGTGGTCATATTTGCCCTCATTTACACTGCAAACACCAAACCTGGTAAACCTGCCCTGTGATTGCAGTTCCTCCCCTGTCATACTGTGATACCCAACTAACCTGTTTCAAATGAAGTGGTGGGGCTTGACTCTTCAATGTGTTGGTGCCAGTGAAAAAGCCAACTGGATAAAGCTTATATCCTAGAGGAAATTTATGGAAAAATGGCCTGAAAGCTAATTTATTTCCCAAATGAACCCTTTTAACATTTTTAGGTTTGAAACACGGAAGTAAACCATAGCGGGGTAAACCACACTGCTGACATATAATGTAGAGCTAAATGGCAGACCATAGCAATTATTATTTTTGCTTTCCTGTTTGCTCCAAACACAAATGAAAAAAATCCACAATTATGCTTCAACGATTTTCCAAAAGGAGAAAAAAATGAAATGAGAGAGATGGATAATGGCAGATACAAGAAAGAACTCCTTTAGCTGTATTTGAAACTAGATCGCCATAATGTTTTTATTTGTATTTTTTGTTAATGCCAAGGTAATATAAAAACAAAGCATAGTGATACAAATCTATATAAAATAAAAATTTACTAGGAATGCATCATCACAATCTGTGAAAAGTGTCTATAATATAACTATATATCTATATCTA
This sequence comes from Moxostoma hubbsi, assembly GCA_032164185.1. Classification (NCBI taxonomy): domain Eukaryota; kingdom Metazoa; phylum Chordata; class Actinopteri; order Cypriniformes; family Catostomidae; genus Moxostoma; species Moxostoma hubbsi. The sequence continues at coordinate 27,001,725 of JAVLUX010000020.1, read as the reverse complement.
TAGCTATGCACGGCACCCATAGAAACTCCTCTATAGTTCAAACTATAAAATTCCATCTTTCTACCTAATTCTCTTTCTCATTCCCTTGTTTTTCTATGTCCTTCACATCTCTTCTGCTTTAAACAGTAGTTGGGAATGGCATTGTTTTTAATCATCAGAACCCAGAAATTATTATTATCGCCTCTGACGCCACAATTAAAACTTCAGGTCAGAAGCACAACGAGCGGTGATCAGCAGCGAAGCTGAGAAGTTTTAATTAGACGATCAGAACCATTAATGCACAAAAAAAGGTGTGCGCTGGGAAATTAACGTGAACATCTTAATCAGGGTTACCCACTCCGAAGAGGAGTCAAGTGAACAGAGAGCAAAAAACAAATCATTTCCGCACCACTGGGACAAAACTCAATTAAATATGCATGTAGAAAATGGAAATTTGGAGCATCGGCAGCGACCGTTGGAAAAAATATGGCGAATTGTGTAGACGGGGGTCGCAGACCTGCTTATTGTTATTCTTGTGTAATAAAAGTGAAAGAGAGGCCAGATGCTGGGGAATGAGGGTATGTGGAGAACAGGGCCATCACTGACTTTCCGCTCCCCTTCCTTTAGAGTGGTGGGTGGAACCAACTCTTCCTGAAAGCTGTAAATTAGCAAAATAAAAACAGAAGGGATTATTTCAGCATGTATGTGTGTGTGTTCGAACTTTAGCAGGTGAGGAAATACACACATGGGGATTCAGACCAAGAGTTCACTCAAACACATGCTAGGTCAGTTAATCTGCCAAAAGACAAAACAGATTATAATAATAGAATAAAGCTGAAAGATTAATCTTTAAATAATGAGAAACAATACAATGCAGTAAAGACTTGTAGTGTTTTTTTTGTTTTTTTATTGTTAAAATACTTTTTTTGAACCAAGATTAATGTGGATAGGCAACTATAAGTAAGCCATTCTTGATTTCCCCAAAAAGTGTAAACACTGTGTTTGTTTTGCACTTCTGTTTGTTTAAGCATCCCAACAAGCCCAACATTGGCCCTATGCCAAAGAGTTTGGGGTGAGACTATCTGTTTGCCAATCAAGTGAAGACAGGAGAAATGTTAGGGGGACAGCTATTTGAAAATAGTCATTATGTTTTGAATTTTTTTGCAATTAATTACACTCACTGAGCACTTTATTAGGAACACTATGGTCCTAATAAAGTGCCAGAAATGGTTCCATCCGCCTCAAGGTTTGACATGTGGTGCATCCTGAGATGCTATTCTTCTAATTATAATTGTACAGAGTGGTTATCTGAGTTACCGTTGCCTTTCTGTCAGCTTGAACCAGTCTGACCATTCTCCATTGGCCTCTCTCATCAACAAGGCATTTCCATTCACAGAACTGCCACCTTACTGGATTTTTATTTTTTTTTAATTTTTTTGTACACCTACTCTACATTTACCAACTCTAGAGACTGTTATGTGGGAAAATTGCAGGATATCAGCAGTTACAGAAATACTCAAACCAGCCCATCTGGCACCAACAATCATGTCAAGGCATGATGTGAACATGAACTACATCTCCTGACCTGCATCTGAATGATTTTATGCATTGCACTGCTGCCACACAATTGGCTGATTAGATAATCACATGAATACGTTGTCTAGGTGTACAGGTGTTCCTAATAAAGTTCTTAGTGTGTTTAAATGCTCTGTATTGTCAGGGTTTTGTAATTGGTTAGAGGCTTTTCAGTCCATTTAGTTCTTGCTCTAAAATAATTGACGTAGCGCAATGTATAGAACAGAATGCTGGACTCTTAAGACGTGCTTTTAAAAGTTGGCTTAAATGTCAATTTTTATTTAAATATGACATGCCTTCTAAAAACTAGGCAACCCTGCGTGAGGCAGTGAAATAAAAGCTAGAAAAGACAAAATGTTCAAATACATACGTTTAGCTAAAAAAGACTGTGCATACAGGGGGGGCCTGGGTAGCTCAGCGAGTATTTACGCTGACTACCAGCCCTGGAGTCGAAAGTTTGAATCCAGGGTGTGCTGAGTGATTCCAGCCAGGTCTCTTAAGCAACCAAATTGGCCCGGTTGCTAGAAAGGATAGTCAAATGGAGTAAACTCCTCGTTGTCACGATTAGTGGTTCTCGCTCTCAATGGGGAACGTGGTAAGTTGGGCGTGGATTGCGGAGGGTAGCATGAGCCTCCACATGCTGGAGTCTCCGCGGTGTCATGCACAACAAGCTATGTGATAAGATGCATGGATTGACTGTCTCAGAAGCAGAGTCAACTAAGATTTATCCTTCGCCACCCGGATTGAGGTGAGTAAATGCGCCACAAGAGGAATTGGGCATTCCAAATTGGGAGAAAAGGGGATAAAAAATAAATAAATAAAAACTGTGCATACAGATGCATAACATGCTCAATATGAATGGCCCCTTGGTCAACATATTTTGAAAATTTGAATGAATTACCCATATCATGTTCACGAGTGTTAGATGAATTGAGATTTCAAATATAACCAATTAAATGTACTGCAAAGTCTCAGAATGATCAAGTTTGTTTCTAGAACAATTGTTACAAAAGATGCCAGGTGAGAAAATATCCTAGCTTTGCCATGAATATTCTTCCTGTCTGTAAAAAAAGGGAGAAAAAAAAAGAGAGAGAGAGAGAGAGAGAGAGAGAGAGAGAGAGAGAGAGAAAAGAACAGGACACGCCAATCTAAGAAGTCATTAACAGCCAGTTCCTTTACTCTGGTGGGCTGATTGCAGTCAGCACACGTTCACACAAATAATGCACTTCCATCGGCATTATTAGGATTTGAAACACCACTTGATTGGGCATGATATCATTGCGGCACATAAACAGAAGCTGCGCATTAAACAAGACACAAGCCTGGCAATCCGTGTTAAAGGGAGCTTTTCTGTCATTTTCAGTGTCCTCTACCTCATACTTTTGAAAAGAAACAGGCTTGTGGGGCCTTTGATGTGCAAGCAGATAAAAAGGAGAAGCTCTCTCACTCTTATTGTTGAATCTGTTTAGAATAGTTTCTTGGCTTTTTCGCAAAGGTTTTATCCTTATACAGTAAAAACATTTTGGCAGTTCCAGCGCTGCACTGTTTCCAGTAAAATATATTGTCAGCATTACAATAACAGGTCCTTTTAAAGGGATAGCTCACCCAAGATTTTAATTCTGTCATCATTTACTGACCCTCAAGTTCTTACCTTCTTCCATTGAACACATTTTTTACATACATGCAAGTGAAAGGTGACTGAGAATAAACATTCTGCCTAATGTCTCTTTTTGTGTTCTATGAAAGAAAGAAACTCAAATGGATTTGGATCAATATGAGAGTGAATGATGACAGAATCTTTGGGTGAAAACAAGTTTTGTTTTGTTAAAAGTGTACCTGCTGTTCTTTTATTCTTCAGTGTGGACAGTCATCTTTTAAGGCCTACATTTAGCAGAATGATAACATTTTGCTGTAAAATGCTAAGATGCATCAAATTATTGAGATATGCTGTTTGCAACAGCTATTTTTCTTAACATGAGTGCCGGATCCCAGAGTGGTGGGAGGACTCCCAGAGGAGAGACTATTCTTGTATCTGTGTCCCTACTGATTTTATCACACTACACGCTATCATGAACACAAATGACTTTGCGTAAACAGCAGTGTTACCATAGCGATCCCCATTGTCGGCCAGTGCTGAGGCATGTCTATTGCCCTGCATTTATTTAAAGCAGCAGGTTTTTTTCCCGCTTGTCCAGATCTTGCATTTCGACTGTGTGCATTTGTTTTCTCCTCTGCATTTTACATGGATTATTGCATCAATCTCAAACTTCTGCTGATCAGGAACCACCACAATGACGGCAAACAAATGCATGAGGGATTCACGATCTCAAACCCTTGCTGCTCAAGAACAGCCATAACAACAACAACAAACAATTGCGGTAAGTCATGGCATCCGCTCGTGTTATTGCTTCCTACATTGCATGCCACAATTTTACTATAGCTTCTTCTGTCAGCAGTGAGGGATTTACATGTGATAAATTTAAGGAATTAGTCAGGTGGACGGATAAGTTTAATGAGTTATAAACACGCATTTGAACACTAGTGTGGAGGTCAGTGAGAAAGAGAAGCTTGTAGATACTGTTTCGGAATGCGGGTAGAACAGCGAGAAACACATATACTTTGGTTCTGGCTGTAGAGCCCCCACAGCAGGGCATTTGTGTGACGTCTCGGCGGCATACTCGCTCAGCAAAGTGACACTGTGTGCCCATGTTATAAGAGATTATAAGGAAAGTGGAAATAGAGACTAGCCATTATTGTTAAATGCAATTCGGGGACTTGAGCATCTGACATCAGTTCAAATTTACAAGTGCTGGCTAATGCTAAACGTAGATTTTCTAAAATTGTTATTCATGTCAGCACTAACAATGTCTGGTTTCACAGTCAGAGATCACTAGAGATAATGTTAAAGAGGTGTATGAACTTGCAAAATCGGTGTCAGACACTTTAATATGCTCTGGCCCCCTCCCTGCTCGTTGTGGTGACAAGGTTTTTAGTAGATTATTGTCACCGAATGGCTGGATATCTGAGTGGTATCTGGAGATTTATAGAGTTTTTGGGGTAGAACTGACCTACTAAAGAGAGATAGACTCCAAGCTGGGGCCCAGGTCAGGAAGCAGACATACTGGCTAATCCAAACGACTGCTAGCTACCTTGAGACATTACACAGGTCACAGAAACTACAACACATAGAGACTGTATCACCTAGATATTACTATGTGATATAGTAATATCTGTTTATTTTGTGTCTGTTCCCTGAACTACCAAACACAAACTCCTCACTAAATCATTTAGAAAAAATTTGATTAAGGTAAAACTTGAAAATAACACACACACAAAAAAACACCTAAATATCATATAAAGGTAGGGCTACTAAATATTAGATCTCTTTCAACCAAAGAACAATTGTAAAAAAAAATGATTGCAGATCATAGTTTAGATGCGCTCTGTTTGACTGAAACCTGGTTTAAACCGGATTAATATATTAGTTTAAATGAATCTACTTTTTCCCAGTTGTGTTATTGTAAAGTCTTTTGAACTAATAATGCTTAATGTGACACCGTCGTCTTTTGCCCTTGCTACATTATATAGATCACATGGGCCGTATACTGATTTACTGATATCAGATCTAGTAGTTACTGTGGATAAAGCTTTAATTGTTGGTGACATTCACATAGATGATGAAAATGACACACTGGGATTAGCATTTATTGATATTCTCAACTATTTTAGAGTCAAAATGTGACAGGACCAACTCATCGCCATAATCAAATGCTAGATTAATTCTGTCATATGTTGTTGATGTTGATACTATAGAAATTCTGCCGCAAAGAGATGACATCTCAGATCATTACCTTGTCTCTTGTTTGCTGCGATCATCTAATGTTACTCAATCTATACCAAGCTATCATTCAGGTAGAACTATTCTTTTGACCACTAAAGATAGCTTCACGAATAATCTTCCAGATTTATCTCATATACTCAGTATGCAAAAAAGTCTAGAAGAACTTGATGTAAAAACAGACAATACAAATACAGTCTTCTCTAGCACTCTTGATAGTGTTGCCCCACTTCAGTTATAGAAATTTAAAGAAAAAAAGCCCCACACCATGGTACAATGATCACACTCATGCTCTCAAGGAAGAAGCTCGGAAAATGGAGCGCAAGTGGAAGAATACAGAATTAGAGCTATTTTGCAGTGCATGGAAGGATAGTGTCTGTAGCTATAGACAGGCACTAAAAGCTGCCAGGTCAGCATATTTTAGAAAACGTATAGAAAATAACTGCAACAATCCTATGTGTTTATTCAGGACTGTGGCTAAATTGGTTAGGAATAAAGCCTTGACTGAACCAGATATTCTGTCACAGTACAATAGTAATTACTTTATGAATTGGAATTATGCAATCGTCTGTTGCAAGTAACTCAGAAAATAGTGTCTCATAATTTTTCTCACAAGCAACTTCAATCCTTCGCATTCATATGTCATGAAGAGCTAACAAATCTTATCGAAACATCAAAAGCCACAAAATTAATGTTGTAACCAATACCAACTTAACTATTAAAATGTTATTCTCTGTAATCTCAGAACCTCTCCTTAATGTTATTAACTCCTCACTATCATTAGGACATGTCCCAAAAGTTATCAAACCTCTTATTAAGAAGCCACAGCTTGATTCTGGAGAGTTGGCTAATTATAGACTGATTTCAAATCAAAATATCAAAAATACGCGCGAGGGATAAAGTTAGAGAGAGAGAGATTAATCACGGACCGTCGTCACCGGCCGCCTTTATCCCTCACGCACCCCATCAGGCCGATTGGGGACCAGGCGTGCGACATTCCAGCCCGGCCCTGCCCCCCTCCACTCCACAAGTATATATGAACAATTTCAGTCAGGATTTAGGCCCCATCACATAACAGAGTCTGCATTTATTTGAGTTACAAATGACTTGCTCTTATCATCTGATCATGGCTGCATTTCACTTCTAGTGCTTTTAGATCTTATTGCTGCATTCGACACGATAGATCACAACATTCTCTTGAATAGGCTTGATAATTATGTTGGCATTTGTGGACTTGCATTGATTTAGGTCCTATTTAGCAGACCGCTACCACTTTGTCTGTGTAAACAAGGACTTGTCAAATCAAACAAAAGTTAAGCATGGAGTGCCACAGGGATCAGATTTGGGGCCTCTGCTTTTTTCCTTATATATGCTTCCCATGGGAGATATTATCAGGAATCGTGGAATAGATTTCCACTGTTATGCCGACGATACACAATTTTATATTTCTTTGAAGCCCAATGAAATTTCACAATTCTCCAAATTAGCAGAGTATATCAATGAATTCAAAGATTGGATGGCCATAAATTTCCTTCTTCTCCTTCTGACAAAACAGAGGTACTAATTATTGACCAAAACCTAAAAAAAAATAAGCCGCTAAAATATCATTTGACTCTCAATGGACGTACAGTTACACTGTCTTCTACAGCATAGAATTTAGGTGTTGTATTTGATATCAATCTGTCCTTTGAAAATCTAATTTACATTGTTTGTAGAACAGCATTCTTTACGACACGCTCTCTGTTGCTGATGCCGAAAATCTAATTCATGGATTCATGACCTCTAGAATACTGGGAGGATGTCCTGCATGTTCAGTAAATAAACTTCAATTGGTTCAAAATGCAACCAGAGTGCTGACCAGAACCAAGAAATATGATCATATTAGCCCCATTTTATCTTTGTTACATTGGCTACCTGTAAATTTGTAGTAATTAAATGTTTTTGTTAACTACGTACAAAGCTTTGAATGCTCTAGCTCTGCAGTACTTAAATTACCTTCTACCATGCTATATTCCATCACGTTCATTACGATCGCAAAATTCTGGCCTGTTAATAGTTCCTAGGATATCAAAATCCACAAAAGGAGGTAGATCCTTTTCCTATTTGGCTCCTAAACTATGGAATAGTCTCCCTAACACTGCTCAGGATGCATATACACTTACTTAGTTTAAGTCTAGTCTAAAGACTCATTTATTTAGCCAGGCATACACCTAATTTATCATTCAACCCACAATTAGGCTGCTTTAGTAAGGTCTGCCAGAACCAGAATAATGTATCTTGATCTATGACTCTGCAAAAAAAAAAAATTATGGCATCTACGCTAATATTATTCTGTTTGTTTCCCTGTCTCAACCTCGGGATGATATCCTAAGGTTAACAGTGCCGGACAGATACAGCTCCGTTCCTGCTTGGTGTCGGACCCCACAGCTACATGTCTCTGAGTGTTGATGTCTAAATGCTGCCAGTGCCAGCCAGACATCACTTCAGTCTATTACAATGGACTTCAGAGGATGAACATGGGATACTTCATATACCACTGCCTGAACCTTGGACTTAGGATAGACCTCACTGAAATGGCCTGCCAGTTGAACTGTGATGCACCCCACTGATCGCTGCCTGCATCACCACAGAAGTCTTCATCAGCCAACTAACAAAGGACATTTCATCTATGTGAAATCCAGAATGAATTTCAAAGACAGTAGTCATTATTCTTACTGTTCATACAAAAATTTTGTTTAAACACTGGCCCTTAACACTTACTTAATTTACTAATTTTAAACCATGACTTGCACTGCACACAAATAACTAATATTCGCCTTATATTCATGTTTTTTTAGCCAGAGGGGAACTGGCACCCACAGTGAGTCTGGTTTCTCCCAAGGTTATTTTTCTCCATTAACCAACATCTTATGGAGTTTTGTGTTCCTTTCCACAGTCGCCTTCGGGTTGCTCAACGGGGTTATAAAAACAATTATTATTTAATTATTTATTTTTACACACAATTTACAGTCATATTTAATCATATTGTACAATGATGACTCTAAGACATTATAGATATTAAAGTTTAATTTTCTGTTAATGAAAGACTTTCTGTAAAGCTGCTTTGAAACGATGTGTGTTGTGAAAAGTGCTATCATAATAATAAAAATGACATGACTTGACTACTAACTGGTCCACCATGATCTTTTTGAGCTTGCTGTCTCATTAGTGCCCTCATCCACTCTCATTTAAAAGCTTAGATCTGGCCTCTAGACAAAGATGTCTTTTAAGCAAACAGCCTTAAATGTGAAGTGTGCATTTTAGTGATGTTAAAATATGTAATATGCAGAGACAAGCTAAAGTATGGAATTTGCAAAAAAAAAAAAAACATTTTTAATGAAAAGTTTAATTTCCATCAAAACTTTGCTCTGTTTGCATTCCAACCACCCAGACACAGTAACATTGGCTTAAGCAATGATGTGAGTTCAGAGCAAGTCAATCTGTTTGCCCACCAACTACACACTCCACCTTTAATGTTTTATGGTTACAGGTACTGAAAAAATTTGAATATACTATGTACCTGATCCCTGGATTACAATGTTATCCTTGGAATCGGTAGGTGAGGTGTTTGATTGTTAGAGAAAACACACATAAATTGTGGGTAATGGAAAGACATCCATTCTCAGGGGTCATTTCCTACAAGGAAAAGCATGATTGCAATGCAAAGGAAATCAGTAGTTAAAGTATGATATACTGAGAAGTGTAAACAGTAAATGACCTTTACTGTTACACCCAAATGACCTCAATCTTCCTTTGGAGGTGTTCTTAAAAAATATTTCACAATTTATGTTTCCACTTCCTAATTGCTTTTACAGCTGATATTTTCTTTTTCTTTTTTGGGTTCAAAATTGCTGTCCTCAACCAGGTGACCCCTTCAGCCTGGCTTAGCAATTGTCTTAGATTAAAAAAAAAGTACACTTCTGAGGTGTTTAGATTTGAGTGCTCCAGTGTGGAGCGTGCATTATTCCTCAGCTCATTGTTTCAAAGGGGAAGTATTGAGTGTAAATACAGTAACTGAGAAAGCATGTGCCGGGGCCACAGGGTGCATGGCTGATCTAGAATGTGACAGGTTAACATTTGCTTGCCTGTACAAACAAAATAAAGTGATATTTGGACACTTCAGTACACTTAAAATAATTAAAGGAATAGTATACCCAAAATGAAATTCTCTCATCACTTACTCACACTCATGCCATCCCAAATGTGTATATACTTCTTTCTTCTGTTGAACATGAACAAAGATTTTTAGAAGAATATCTCAGCTCTGTAGATCCTCACAATGCAAGTGAATAGTGAAAAGAACATAAAGGCAACATAAAAAATCCATTTGACTCCAGTGGTTAATCCATATCTTTTGAAGCAATATGATAGGTGTGATTGAGAAACAGATCAATCTATATATTTACTATACATATACACCTTTGACCAGCCCCAACCAGTAGATGGCTAAATGGGAAAGAGAAAGTCACTTCCACACCAGAATGTGAAAGTGGAGATATGTAGTAAAAAAGGACTTAAAAATGTATCTGTTTCTTACCCACACCTATCATATTACTTCTGAAGACATGGATTTAACAACTGGAGTCTTATGGATTACTTTTATGTTGCCTTTATGTCCTTTTTGAACCTTCTTATTTCTGGTCACCATTCACTTGCATTGAATAGACCTACAGAACTAAAATATTCTTCAAAAAAGCTTAATTTGTGTTCTTCAGAAGAAAGAAAGACTTTCAAATCTGGGATGGCATGATGGTGAGAAATAAATGGGTGGGAGAGAATTTTATTTGTTTATTTTCATTTTTTAGGTCAACTATCCCTTTAAATGCCATTTCATTTGAATACAAAAAAATTGACTTTTCTGTCTTTTTCTGAACTGACTTTTCTTAGCCATTTTTGCAATTAAAGTATTGCCCCAGGGTAATTTTTAGTGGATATATGAAGCCAGTTTCCCTCAAGATTCCACAAGATGTCCAAGCAGAATAATCACATGTGAAGTATTTTTCACATTAACTATGGACATTTAAATTTTTTTCAACCAGAAAGTGTCAACATATTTTTGTCTGAATTTTGAACAGTATATTAATTGTTTTACTAATTAAAACCTTTGTTATGTTTGAAATAAAATAAAATATGTTATGTTTGAAAAATGCATATATATCTTTCATTAAAGCAATTTAAGTCTCCAAATAATTTTTGAGGCCACTATATATTAGAAAAGCTTATTAAAATGAGAGTGATGTGTTCACTCAGTGCTGACCGATTTTGTGCTGAATTTTTAAGACTACCAACTTTCCCATTATCAGAAGCAATGTGAGATTTTTTTTTGTTAAAGCAGCCACTTGCACTGAATAGGGAAACTACTTTGTATTGACAGCTTCATGAGATGGTTAGAAATAGTTAATCTCAACGCAGCATCTAGCTACCAGCTGAAGCGATCTGTAGATCATTATATCTCCTAGAGGTTTCCCATTCTTTATTTACTGCTTGATAAATATCTAAAGTTAGAAGCAGGCTTGAAGAAAACCTATTAAAAATTAACTTTTCTAAATCTTTTAATCAGATTTGTGGCGAAAGGGTGACTTAGCAGGGAGAGAATTCTGCCCTTAAGAAGGCGTCTCTGGATATGGACTGACCCAGAACAGCTGCATGGGTTTTGACACCAAGATAGATCTTAAAGATAGCACATTGGGGTAAAATAGCAAATTACTGTCCTCTCAAAGCTATGACTAAATGATCTGTGGTCGTGAATTGCATATTGCATGTTGCAGGAAATTCTGCACCCTCATTTTCAGCAGGTAATATGGGATTCTATTATGCCCTGAAACTCTGCAGATTTCAGATTTAAACATGGTCAAATGTGTTAAACAGAGCTCAGATTACTAAATTATTACTGTTAGCTGAAAGCATAATCAAATTTAAAGTATTTTACACAACGTTACAGTCAGACATGCTCATCCTGTTATACTCAAAGGGGATACACAGGAAGTTTGTGTCTGTGGTGTCTGGCCCTCAAACTACTCTTTTGGTCTCTGAGATGTCTCATACATACATGCTGAAATAAGAAAAAAAAATAGGGGGTACAAGTCTGCTGGTATGGTGGTGTGCTTCACTGTAAGAGCAGGTTTATGTGGCTGACAGTGAATTTAAGAGAAAGCTGTAGAGAGGAAGGCAGGTTGAGATAGGGGAGGTGATGTGAGGTTAGCCATCAGGAAGGGGACAGCAGCTATGTTCTCACTGTATATCTTGCTTTATCTTATTTATCACTTTCTTTCTTTCTTTCTTTCTCTCTCTCTCTCACACACACACACACACACACGCATGCACACAGTCTCTTTCTCTCTTACTTGAAGATGCAGACTCTGTGTATTTTTGTTTTCTTTAGAGTGGTAGGTTAAGCAGGGCCCCGTTGGCAAGACTCTGAGTCTTTTAAGATGAAGAGACTATTCTGCTGTCATGTTCAGGATTAAATCACATTGTAGTGGCTGCTTGACACATTGTTTGGGGTCTGATTGTTATCTAGTTGCTTCTAGGTTCATAGATAGAGTCTGGACTCTGATAGTTCTCTATCTCTCTCTGTGTAATTCTCACCCTCTCTCATGTTTGTGACTGACATCAGCAACTTACAAATACACATACAACTTTTCTTTTTAATAAATACTTTTCAAATGCCTTTCACACAAGCTCAGTTTCATGTATTGCTGAATTCCAAACTGTGTTAGAGTGCAATTCATAATGCAACTCAAATCTGCATTGTATTCTCAGTATTGCCACAAAGGGCGCTATTTTTTCATTCTTGTAAACTGTTGCGCAAATGAACTAAATGACTCATTATGTAACAGTAACGAGCGCTTGAAATGGGGTGGCAAAAAGGTCACGTCTGCATTTGCTAACTTGCATAGAGTGTGTTATTGTCTTAAACATGTTCATCATTTTTATAGTGAAGCATTGCAATTTGCATATTTATTATTGGTACAATCGTTGTTGTTGTTGACTTGTATTCACTCTCAATGAAAGTCTTTTGTTTATTTTTATTAATGTCCAGTATTCATAGAATTAAATTGCTCTTTTCTCTTTCTATTTTTTATTAACAGCTGAGAGGAGTTTATGCACTGAAAAGAACTCAGGAAAATCAACGATGGCCGCCAAAAGGAAAAGTGGCCTAAAACTGAACGCAATCTGTGCCAAGCTTAGCCGGCAGGTGGTGTATGATGGAAGCTCCCAAAATGCAGAGGGTGACTCAGACCTACTGGATAACAGTGAGCGGGGCAGCCTGCACTATGATGAGGGTGACAGGCCTGAATGTGATTTTCCAGAGAGGCTGACCCTGGGCCAGAGCTTGGAGGAGGACCAGAAACGGCGCGAGGCCATTGAAAAGTGGGTAAACGGTGAATACGCTGACGATCTGCAATCCTTAGATGGGGTTGAGCGCAGGGTACTCAGACCCAACAATGGAGATGATGCCCCCCCTGAGGGCGTGTACATGGTGCAGCCCAAAGGCTGCAGTGATGAAGAAGACAACACAAAGGAAGTTGAGACCATGCCCAGCTCCCATGAGGGCAGTTATCATGAGGACAAGGACTCAGTGGGCAGCCCACACAAGGATGATAGCTACCAGCCCACCACTGAAGCCCTCCCTCGACAACCACCCTTCTCTTCTCCAGGTATTACCTTGTACTTTCACTAAGTATGCATTAACAAGATAACATACCTCTTCAAAGGCTTGCCAGCTCAGTTGTGTTGGTTTAGTCTTACTTTACCAGTGGCCCCATTTAAATCTTGTATTAACTTGGGTTTCATATCTGGATAGTATCTGCATATTCTTAAGCTTTATTGTATTTACACCTTGCAGTCAAATGTGTGTCAACTGTGTTCGGATAGATATCCGATCAATGTTACTGGTGCAAAATGAATAACGCTACTCAAATATTCCATCAGAGACTGTGGTAACTAAAAAAAATCTCCATATTTTAAAAACATTGATGGATAATTCAAATGCTATTATTCTAATCATAATCAAAAAGACACTTTGATGGCACCAGTGGTGAGCTGTGCTTGACTGAATAGACCAACATTTCTGGTCACCATCATATAATGAGATGTGGATTGGATGCTGATTTGCTGGTGTCCTCACTGGGCTTCTCAACTAGCTTAACCAGCAAGAATTCCTTGGTAAACCAGCTTCAATAGAATGGCCATCCTGGCTGATTAGCATTTTTGGTATACTGGTATATCAAAATTATATATATATTATACAGGTGCTGGTCATATAATTAGAATATCATCAAAAAGTGAAACTTGGATATTATATTCATTCATTACACACAGACTGATATATTTCAAGTGTTTATTTCATTTAATTGTGATGATTAAAACTGACAACTAATGAAAATCCCAAATTCAGTATCTCTGAAAATTAGAATATTACTTAAGACCAATACAAAAAAAGGATTTTTAGAAATGTTGGCCAACTGAAAATTATAAACATGAAAAGTATGAGCATGTACAGCACTCAATACTAAGTTGGGGCTCCTTTTGCCTGAATTATTGCAGCAATGCGGCGTGGCATGGAGTCGATCAGTCTGTGGTACTGCTTAGGTGTTATGAGAGCCCAAGTTGCTCTGATAGTGGCCTTCAGCTCTTCTGCATTGTTGGGTCTGGCGTATCGCATCTTCCTCTTCACAATACCCCATAGGTTTTCTATAGGGTTAAGGTCAGGCGAGTTTGCTGGCCAATTAAGAACAGGGATACCATGGTCCTTAAACCAGGTACTGGTAGCTTTGGCACTATGTGCAGGTGCCAAGTCCTGTTGGAAAATGAAATTTGCATCTCCATAAAATTGGTCAGCAGCAGGAAGCATGAAGTGCTCTAAAACTTCCTGGTAGACGGCTGCGTTGACCTTGGACCTCAGAAAACACAGTGGACCAACACCAGCAGATGACATGGCACCCCAAACCATCACTGACTGTGGAAACTTTACACTGGACTTCAAGCAATGTGGATTCTGTGCCTCTCCTCTCTTCCTCCAGACTCTGGGACCTTGATTTCCAAAGGAAATGCAAAATTTACTTTCATCAGAGAACATAACTTTGGACCACTCAACAGCAGTCCAGTCCTTTTTGTCTTTAGCCCAGGCGAGACGCTTCTGACGCTGTGTCTTGTTCAAGAGTGGCTTGACACAAGGAATGCGACAGCTGAAACCCATGTCTTGCATACGTCTGTGCGTGGTGGTTCTTGAAGCACTGACTCCAGCTGCAGTCCACTCTTTGTGAATCTCCCCCATATTTTTGAATGGGTTTTGTTTCACAATCCTCTCCAGGGTGCGGTTATCCCTATTGCTTGTACACTTTTTTCTATCACATCTTTTTCTTCCCTTCGCCTCTCTATTAATGTGCTTGGACACAGAGCTCTGTGAACAGCCAGCCTCTTTAGCAATGAACTTTTGTGTCTTGCCCTCCTTGTGCAAGATGTCAATGGTCGTCTTTTGGACAGCTGTCAAGTCAGCAGTCTTCCCCATGATTGTGTAGCCTACAGAACTAGACTGAGAGACCATTTAAAGGCCTTTGCAGGTGTTTTGAGTTAATTAGCTGATTAGAGTGTGGCACCAGGTGTCTTCAATATTGAACCTTTTCCCAATATTCTAATTTTCTGAGATACTGATTTTGGGGTTTTCATTAGTTGTCAGTAATAATCATCAAAATTAAAAGGAATGAACACTTGAAATATATCAGTCTGTGTGGAATGAATGTATACATTATACAAGTTTCACTTTTTGAATGGAATTACTGAAATAAATCAACTTTTTGATGATATTCTAATTATATGACCAGCACCTGTATATATATTTGGTATATCCAATGTTATATTGGGGAAGGAAATCTATAGTTATATGAACAACATTATTGGCCCCTACAAGCAAATGCAACCATTAGACAATTGGGAAAACAGGAACAGATACCAAAAAAATATATATTTAAAAGAGGCTTATACAGAATTCTTTGTATGTGCGTAGCAGCTGAGAGGCCAAGAGTGTTGGCATGCCGGCTAAGCTTCATATTATACTCAGGATTACACTCTGACTCTTTGATTTTCTATAAGCTCTCAAATGTAGCTACTACCCCAACCTAATTACATAGTAGCCTGAACTTCCAAGACTCCAGGTCTCTATCAGTTCAGGAGATTAACTTGCAGTCTCTCAATTTTGGAGATTTTGAGAAATAAATTCTTGAGTACAACAAAAACCCAGCAAACGCATGCAGTAAAGCAACAGTTGCGTGCTGCTTATGGTTTCACACTGTGGTTTACCTTCTGAAGAGGATCATAAATACAAGCACTCTTTAAGCCAGTATGGAAAAAAAACACTGCATTTACCTATTTGCAACACGATCGTGTAGATAACATGGCATGTGCATTGCTACTTTTCATATAACAACAAGCCAAAATCTGCATAAACCGACACAATCTTCCTTTCACCTATTGAGTTATCTCAGGAAGACTGCAGAACTTGACAAAGGTGCACATCACAAGACAGGACACCAACTACACTAGATATCAACAACAGATCAGACATTTCATTTTGGGTAAAAGCAGCTTTCTTTAATCAGGTTAGGCTGGTGTTTTTTTTTTTGTTTATTTTGTTACTTTTCATTGCTAAATGTTTTCTTATTTCAGAACACTTCTTCTAATTCTTATGGTAGAAGCACTTATGTTTGTGGCCTCTGTCACAGAAGTGGGGCCAACAGCTTCTCAGAAAATCAAGCATTTTCCGGCAAACATGAGTGCTTTGTGGTTTTAATTAGTCATTTTGTGTTTATTTCATGGTCAAAAAAAGCTGTCTGTAAATATGTGTTTGTGTTCAGAAACAAACTACACCTTTACTTCCATTAGGTCCTGGCTGTGTTTGCATCTCAAAATGTTTGAAGAATGCAGTGAACAGACATATAAGTCCCCACTCTTGTCTTGAGTTGTTTTTCCCCCTCCTCTCTCGCTTTGTTGATTGTAACTAGGGCATCTATACTGCAATGTTACTGTGTGACTCACAATTAAAATATTTTTTGCTCTCACGCTGCTGTCTTTCAAAAGATGATGCAGAGCGCACATAATTATGCATATAAACATAGTGGCTTAATTATCTCTCACAACATCAGTGACAATGTAATTAACAAACATCACAAGATCAATGAGGGAAAGTGCGACCTTCAAAACATTTAACTCCTCACATCAGGGGACTGAGCAGAATCCCTATCAGCATAAAATCACAGAATGCCTCTTCCATAGCAATCTAAAGCATCCTATTCTTCTGAACTAGGCTGCGCAATATATCTGGCAAAATTATGAGAAACAAAATGAAAGCAACAGAGTCGATCTTCGGATCTGACAAATGGAGTTTCTACCAACTAGTTTGGAATTATGCTAGGTTAAAGTTTGCAGAATAACTTCAAGCAAAAAAAAAAAAAAAAAGAAACAAGCAATTAAATAAATAAATATATAATAAATATTTAGATTAAATGTTTTATATGATATAGATTGATTATAAATATTTCAATTTTAGAATATTTATTTATTCAATTGGTTTAGATTTGTATTATAAACAATTAAGTTGACTGGGCATGGGTTTTGGATAAATAAATGAATAATAAAAAACTTCCAGTCTATTTTTGTTACTTTGACTATTGTGCTCATTTTTGTGTAGTTTTTGTGTAGTTCATTGCAGTCTAATACACATTTAAAGCTAAATGTCCTTGAGCAGTTACCTCATAAAGTTTACATCTGTTAAAATGTAGGGCATTTTCCAAACTGCATTTTTGCAACCTTGATGGGGATGCCACTCAAATGGTCATTCTTAACAAAAGAAAGTATAAAAGAAATCGCAAAGGATCCTTTCATAAAATTTTAGTGAAGGGTACATTCAAACTGTTATGCCATGCTCTCTTCAGAGTGCCCACATTAAGAGGTCTGTCCTAGGGATGCTCACTTTCGATTGAAATTTGCCGATACTTAAATCTTAATCTAAACTTAAGTCTAAATCTAAATAAGTTCATTTACACATCAGCATTATAAATGTCAATTTCTGGAGCGCAGTTTTAACAGTGTTGTCAATTAAAAAATGTTTACCTTAATTGCCTCAAACACAGATAAGGACTTTGTCACAGGCTGGAGTTTGCCAGTATGAAGTGGCGAGATTAGGAGCATTTTTTTTTTTTTTACTTTACAGTTACACGAGCGAAGAGGAAAGAGAGAGAGAGTTCAAGGCAAATCGCACCTTTCCCCCTTAAGCCATGGCTTTCCATCCACATGCACATGACATCACTTGGAGCTTGTGCGATAAGGATGAGGGGGAAGACTCATTTGCATTCTGTTTTAAAAGGTTATCTCCTCGCAGAATGTGTGCAGTTTAAGTCCAATCATTTTCCTGACACCGATAGTCTATTAAACGCACACAGAGCTGCCCACTGGCATGCTGTGCTTCTCATACTGTCTAGTGTTACTACCTGTTACTACTATTAGTACTGCTATTACTGTCACTGTCTGTAGTAGAACCAGAGTTCCTTCGAATACCAACAGATATTGCCTCATCTTGATATTAAAGTGATGGTACACCCAATATGAA
Organism: Moxostoma hubbsi; assembly: GCA_032164185.1. Taxonomy (NCBI): domain Eukaryota; kingdom Metazoa; phylum Chordata; class Actinopteri; order Cypriniformes; family Catostomidae; genus Moxostoma; species Moxostoma hubbsi. The sequence continues at coordinate 26,983,687 of JAVLUX010000020.1, read as the reverse complement.
AGAAACATTAAAGGTATAATTCACCCCAAAATTAAAATGTTTTCATCATTTAGTCACCTTCATGTTGTGCAAAACATGTTTCCCAACTATTTGAAAAAGGTTACCATGGAATAAGTCCCATTACCCAAAGCAAAAGTTTCTTTGATTATTGCCCTTGAAAAGCGTTCATTAACAGAGATTAAAGACTGTGTCCTGACTTTAAAGCTGTGTAAAATCACTTGACCTGACAAAACCATACGCAGTCATGACCGATACAAAAATGCAGTCACTGGATTCCAAATGTATAACTGAAGCCTTGCTTGGAAAAAGTTGTGGGGATATTTAGCACCAAATATCCCCCACTAATAGCATGTCATTTCATGGTTGTTATATAGTGTTTCTGTTCTATTCTCCCATGATTAAATTCAGGTTAATTAAAGTCAACATAAACTCAGTCACCATTCACTGATTCAACATCATTTCACAGAAGAAAGAAAGGGTTTAGAGCAATATGGTTTACAGCAACATTAGAGTGAATAAATGATGACAGAATTTAAATTTGTGGTTGAATTATCCCTTTAAGAATAAAAACAGTGTCAATTTTGATTTCATGTTAATTTTCATGTTAACAAGAACTTCATTCAGTGTAAAATGTTGTCAAAATAGCATTCAAGCTCTCATTCAACTCAAACCAGGAATGAATTGAACCAGATGCCCCAGCATAGTAACGGAGTCTGTGTGTATAACTGTTAGGACTGACAGAAGCCCCCTAACCTTTGAGCATGATATGAAATAATGTGCTCAAATACAGTAGAAGCTGATAAAATGATGCATGGCAAAGCGTTGGGAATTTCCACTCAAATACCTGATACATTTCTCTTAAATTTTTCATGCCCTTTCGATCTCCCAGATCGCCTTTCATACTGATGTGACATGGTAAGGACTAGCCCCAATGCACCGATGGAAATTTGGGGATTATTTTACATGCTGAGAATGAGATGTGAAAAGCATGGGTGAGAGACCAATTTAGCAATAACAGAAATATGATACCAAAGATAAAATATTTTAGTATTAATTACCACGGCCGTGACTAATGTTACTGCTAACCATCTCGTTTGGCTGGCAATGAAAAAGGCAATCAAATAAATGGAGAAAAGGTCTGGAGTATTGCTGGGGACCTGGAAGGGTGTAGAGGGAGTTTATCTGACACCTCTGTGAAGTTGTCATCTTGAGCCGTATTCTTGTACCAGTGTAGCTCTCCTGACTGCCAAACTGAGACAGGGTCATATTTTTAACATTCATCTACTGTGGTAAACACTATATTGGAGCCAGGAACTAAGTACAGAAGTCCCAGAGGGATTTTCATGCCTCTTTCGCTTACACATATAATTAAACAGACTCTGAAAGAGCAGTAATTTGGTCTTTATAAGTTTAAGAAGCAGCTTTCAAACGAAAAATTGTCTACTTTAACTTCTAGTCCTCTCTCCAGACCTGAAGTAAAAGTGAATGGTCTAGAATTAATCATACAATAATGCAATTAAACTATACTGGACTATCTCTTAAGAGGAGGAGTGACGCTAGTGGCATAGAAATTACTAAGTTCACATTAAACTCTCAGATCCAGTGTCATCAGCAATTGAATTTGAAGCTTTTATGTAAATTAACTGTTGATTTTTGTCTTGGTTGTCTTTAGGGGAGGCCTCTGTTCTGCGCGACTATGCCGCCAACACCATGAATGAGTTCTTACACATGTTTGGCTACGATGACCAGCAGGTTCGGGATGAGCTGGCCAAGAAGATCAGCTTCGAAAAGCTGAAAGCAGCTACCTCAGACCCCTCCTCCCTGAGCATTGAGGAAGCCACCCGTCGAGCTCGCTTCTCCAAGTACGAGGAGTACATCCGCAAGCTAAAGGCTGGGGAGACCCTACCCTGGCCTATCCACACCAAACCTGAAGAGCTCAACTCCAAAATGGCACAGATGAAGAGCGGCGCCCTCATCCAACCAACCCTCCCAGGAAACGAAGGTCAGATTTTTCCACCCGTAATGGACTACAAACAAAGCTCGCTCAACCCGCCCCCAACCAACCCGTCACACATCCAGAACCTGGCGTCCCGGGCCTCCAAGTATGATTACTTCATTCAGAAGCTAAAGATGGGTGAGAGCCTCAGACAGCAGAATGGAAATTCCTACAAGCGGCCCTCCAAGTATGACCTGGAGAATGTGAAGTTCCTACACCTTTTCAAACCAGGAGAGGGCAACCCTGACATGGGCGGAGCTATCGCCTTTAAGACTGGCAAGGTTGGACGACCATCAAAATACGACATACGAAACATCCAGAAGCTCATGCCTGTGAAGTCTGACCCTCCGATGATGCCAGCTGTTCTCCCGGCTACAGCAGGGACCCCAGGAACGCCAGTCATCAACACAGCTGCTCCTGCTGGGGTCGTGGGGCCTCCTGGGTTGCCTGTAGACCAGGCGGGCCACCTGGGCTTTAACACTGATTATATGAAGTCCAGCTTCTCCAAGACTGACTCAATCACTACTGGAACTGTCACCTCAGTCAAGTGAGAATGAAATACACTATATACAGAATGTCTTCATGGAAGATTGACAAACACATCTTACAATATTTTAGCTCATCTTTGAAGTCACAGTGTCCCCTCAACCCATTTTTGATACAGTATATAGACCCAAATGCCAAATAGAGACAGTTCATTCATTTCATTCATGTTGCAAACAAAATGTTTAGATCATGACAGGAATATTTAAAGGGGTTATGTACAAATTATGTCATTATTTACTTATTTAGCCTCAGTTTGTTCCAAACCAGAATAACTTTCGGTCTTTCATGAAATTTAAAAAGAGATGTTAAGCAGTATGTTATGTCTCAATTCATTTTCATAGAATTTTTTTTTCAAACAATGAAAGTGAATGGTTACTGTCATTCTGTCTGTTATCTCCTTTTGTATTTCAAGAAAGAAAAATACATGCATGAGGGTGAGTAAATGATGAAAAATTAAAATATTTGTGCCAGTTATCACTTTAAGTAAGCCATTTGTAAGTTAATTAAAATCTAAACAAAGTGACACACTGACACTATAAAAAAATACTCTATTTGTTTGAGAGGCCCCAAAAACCAACATTGACTTAACCAATGCTCTAAATTTAAGGTGATCTGTTTGTCTAACCAGTGGGGTTGGGAAAAGTGTTACAGTCATTATTTTTCCAATTTCATTTGGTGCCACAGAACTTAAACTCTTCACTCTTAAATATATTAATACAAAAACGTGATCTGAGTGGTATATAAAGTAAAGAGAAAATCTTACTGTCTCAACATCTTTGACACATACATTATTTTTTAAAGAGAATCTCCCTTTTTTATATAAGAAATCCAGTAACAATATAGCACACATTCTCTTTTAGCAGAGGTACAGTTTTTGTATGAACCTATAACTAAGCTCTAGAGGACTGCTGTGGGGTGTGAAGACCTCAGAAATGGACTTTAAAGTCAGATGACAAGTTTGGGTGACTTGGTTAAAGTCAGATGACTATTGATTTGTCAATAGTTGAGACTGACTATATAGTAAGAATCTTGAGGCTGTCCTCCTGCAGTCACACACACAAACACACACAAACACTTTCAGTGATTTGTTGTCAGAACCAGCTCTTAATAGGCAGATTAACTATCGGTCACCCCCTGCGTGGAGCTGTACACGTTTACTTCTGTGTTAGTACCACAGAACTGCTGCCACCTTGTATACAAAATGCATCATGCAGACTATAATGTGTTGAATTTAGAATTCCTTAAAATGATTATTCAGTAAAGGTGGAAGGCTGAGTCAAATCCAGATGTACATGCCATACTCAAACTGGTAAATCGATGAGTACTCTTTCTGAAACAAGATGTCCTAAAAGCCGTAGTCATCCCTCATACAAGGGCCAATCAAACAAAATAAAAGACACAGCCATTTTTCGGCCTCATGACATTCCGCACGCCCTCTTTGCATTTGTGCACTCTCTAAAAACACATAAATAATTTATGCTTTCAAAAAAAAATCCCCCTCTGTGTTTTCATTGTTGGGAGGCCATGCATCAAAGTGCGCATATGTACCCCCCTAATTCATTCCCAAAGCAAATTGCTAGTGCATCGAATAAAATGTATATTGATAGTCCAAACTTTGAAATGGCTCATAAGTAAATACTGTGTCAGTTTATTTTTATTACTGATAGGATACATACCATTAATCCTTTTCTTTTTTGCGTTCTATGATAGGAATGGCCTTCCTCCAGAGAAACCTGTCACAGAAGACGTCAACGTGTACCAGAAATATATCGCCAGGTATGCAAATCCTCACCCTCACAAAACTTTTGACAACATTCTTTAATTGAGGACATATTTTATGCTTTTAATAAAGTTAGACCTACAGTAGATTTGCAAAAATACATTTTCTGTGTGGACAATTAATTATGTGTCACCACGATAGGTTTATGGACTAAGGAATATTAATTTAATTAAAGGATAGAACGTTTTTTGTTTTGTTTTTTGCCCTCCAGTATGAAATTCCCTGTCAATGCAGATAGTCTGTGTGTACTGGTGCCTAACTCTGTAAATTGTTTGTGAAAACATTTGATTACCATGTGTGATATCTGATATATCTGATAGCTTTGAAGCCATCTATGGTACTCTGAAGAGCTGACAAAGTAAACTTTTAGCACTGGGGTACTCAATATACAGACTTCCGTCCAGATCCAGACCAAAGGACAGTTAAATCCGGACTGAGCTCTGAATCTTTGTTTTAGTTATATCTGACACCTGGCTAGTACGTGTATATGCACGCGGAGCGGGAATAAATAGCGTTCAGCCTCTAGAGCGTGAATAAATAGCATTCAGCTTCTAGAGTGGGAATAAATAGCATTCAGCTTCTAGAGCGGGAATAACTAGCGTTCAGTCTCTAGAGCGGCAATAACTAGCGTTCAGCCTCTAGAGTGTGAATAAATATCATTCAGCCTCTAGAGCGTGAATAAATATCATTCAGCCTCTAGAGTGGGAATAAACGGTGTTCAGCCTCTAGAGCGGGAATAAACAGCGTTCAGCCTCTAGAGTGGGAATAAATAGCATTCAGCCTCTAGAGCGGGAATAAAGCAGATTCAGCCTCTAGAGCGGGAATAAATAGCATTTAGCCTCTAGAGTGGAAATAAATAGCATTTAGCCTCTAGAGTGGGAATAAATAGCATACAGCCTCTAGAGCGGGACTAAATAGTATTCAGCCTCTAGAGCAGGAATAAATAGCGTTCAGCCTCTAGAGCGGGAATAAATACCGTTCAGCCTTTAGAGCGGGAATAAAGCACATTCAGCCTCTAGAGCGGGAATAAAGCACATTCAGCCTCTAGAGCGGGAATAAATAGCATTCAGACTCTAGAGCGGGAATAAATAGCATTCAGCATCTAGAGCGGGAATAAATAGCATTCAGACTCTAGAGCAGGAATAAATATCGTTCAGCCTCTAGAGTGGGAATAAATAGCATTCAGACTCTAGAGCGGGAATAAATATCGTTCAGCCTCTAGAGTGGGAATAAATAGCATTCAGCCTCTAGAGCGGGAATAAATATCGTTCAGCCTCTAGAGTGGGAATAAATAGCATTCAGCCTCTAGAGCGGGAATAAATAGCATTCAGACTCTAGAGCGGGAATAAATATCGTTCAGCCTCTAGAGTGGGAATAAATAGCATTCAGACTCTAGAGTGGGAATAAATAGCATTCAGCCTCTAGAGGGGGAATAAATAGCATTCAGACTCTAGAGCGGGAATAAATATCGTTCAGCCTCTAGAGCGGGAATAAATAGCATTCAGCCTCTAGAGTGGGAATAAATAGCATTCAGCCTCTAGAGGGGGAATAAATAGCATTCAGCCTCTAGAGCGGGATAAATAGCGTTCAGCCTTTAGAGCGGGAATAAATAGCATTCAGCCTCTAGAGTGGGAATAAAGCACATTCAGCCTCTAGAGCGGGAATAAATAGCATTCAGCCTCTAGAGTGGGAATAAAGCACATTCAGCCTCTAGAGCGGGAATAAATAGCATTCAGCCTCTAGAGTGGGAATAAATAGCATTCAGACTCTAGAGCGGGAATAAATAGCATTCAGCCTCTAGAGTGGGAATAAATAGCATTCAGCCTCTAGAGTGTGAGTAAAGCACATCCAACGCTATGCTCTTTATTCCTTGGTGTTGAATATTATTCCCATATTATTCACAACCACATCACTGAAGGATTCTACAGAAATGCCATGCTGTTCTCTGCTCTTTATAAAATAATTTGCCATATGGGTTGCACTAGAATACAATCTTTATCACTCTGACGGACAGCACTGAAAAAGTTCCGTCATGGTCTGTTTTTATTTGTCATACCTGCTTTTGTTTCAGTTCAAAGCCAATATTTAGGGGGTATAGCATCTGTTATAATTGTATATACACCATAGTGTATATGTGAGAGATATATTCTCCCCAAGCACATGTCTGCTGAAATCAAGGATGAAAGTTTTACCTGTCAATCAACCGCTGCACTACAACAAAGATTTTTAAACTTTGCTAGTGCGGCTTTAAAAGGCATTTACATGGACAAGACATCTTCAGCATGTCTGCTATCAACATGCAAGCAATGACAGTGTGACACAGATGAGAAGGACACAGCTTACATCTAAAGCTAAATAATACAGGTAGCCTACTCCACTAAAATAACTCTGAATTCTGCACTAAACGTCATGTTTGCGCTTATATTTATTCCAAGTATAACCGTCAAAAACAGTGCCGTTTGTTTGTGATTGTTGTTATGATTGATGTATGCAGTCATGAAATCACACAGCCTCCCTTCGAAATCTGAACCGGGGGAAAAAATGTACACTACCGGTCAAAAGTTTTTAAACACTTATTCTTTTTTATAATAATTGTATTTTTTTGCACATTTTAAAATAATAGTTAAGTCATCAAAACTATGGAATAACATAAATGGAACTATGGGAATTATTTTGTGACTAAACAAAATAAAAATCAATATTTTAGCATCTTCATAGTCACACTTTGTCTAGAATTTGCAGAGATGTACTCTTGACATTTTCTCAACAACATACAACTTCTTGAGGTATCACCATGGGATGCTTTTTAAACAGTATCAATTTTATTTATTTATTTATTTATTTTTATTTTTTGTTTATAATGAAATAAATTAATATGGTGGCACAATAATTTTTATGTCTACAAATCTAATTTCAAACCTTTAAGTATACACCTTCAGATCAACATTTTTTTAAGATCATGAGAAACATTTCAGTCAAGTGTTTCAAAACTTTTGACCGGTAGTGTACATGTATATATTTTATTTATATATTTTCAGATAATGCAGCCCCTGGCCATGCAAGTCTTCTTTTTTATTTCTAAATCGCAAGCTACAAGGAGTGAAAGCAATTTCCTCCTCTGGCTTTATGTCTTATAATGATAAATAGCACAAAAATGAGTGCGTTTGCTTCAGAATTCGCTAGGTCGTGTACCTCTGCGCCTGTACGATTTTCAGATAAACCGACTTGTAATGTGTGCAGGGGCTCAGGACATCCAGAGTGTCAGAACTTGCACCGTGTATGCCCAGCTTAAGCCAGTTTTGTGTCAGGACAACTTAACATGGCCCTAATTTACCTTTATTAAGCAGCATGTTACAATCCTTTCATTATAAATCAGATTTTTGTTCTAATTTTGTGAAAATGAATCAGAGATGTCATCATGGCAAGTAAAGCCTATTTATACTTAAATTAATAAAACAGCTAATTAATGCTTCACTGTTGTTATGTTAATTGTTTGTTTTTAGTAGATTCACACTTGAAGTAAAATATAAAAATGGTCCATCCAGACTTTTACATTTGTATAAATTCTCTCTCAGGGGACAATCCTGAACCACCACACAGTATTATTTTATCTGTCAAAAGGCCTCTTATACATAGGTATAGATTCTTAATGTAAAAATATTTCAACACAAAAACTGGACTGCTGTCATTCAGCTTCAAAACAAACTTTTGATCTTATATTTTAATATTCATATCCAAGTGCCCTCGACTGATGAATTCTTGATGAAATAGTTTAAGCTTTTGGTAGAAAAGATCTCTCAGACCCCAACTACTTTGGCTGTCTTTGGGACCCCTAATGCCATTTGCCTCTGGCTAGCAATTGTGAATAGCAAATCACGGTTCTCGGCTGTGACGTAGTACAAAAATTTCCCTTCGATATGCCCCAACCGATTTTCCTATTTCAATAGGAAATAAGTTAACACAGGAAAGAAAACTGTGCTCGTCAATCAAGCGATTTCATGTAGTATTAAATGAAAGTGTGGTCTTCGGGCATTGTGCAGCAACGCCACTGTGCCAATTGGTATGACTGCATAGATAGTTGAGACTTTGATTTCTAATATCTACACTTCAAATAAAGATAGTAAATCAACTAAATGACAGGCACTCACGAATCCAGACAAAGCTTGGTGATAGATGCAGTGCACTTCAATATCGGCTTCCTTTTGTCACACCAGTAGAAAGGTGATTAAAATTTGTTTATTTATTCTTGTCTTAAAGAGAGAAAAAACAGCGTTTCAAAAGGCAAAGTGGCTTTGGCGTTAATGATTACTCTCCCAAGCCGTAACATGAAGGCCACAAATCAAAGCCCTGGCGCTAACAGACACACACACTTCCTTGTGCACACACAAAAACCCTCCTTGGACTGATTACATTTTGCAAGAAGATTTAATTAAGGAATTTTTAATGAGGCTTCTGCTGGCACTGCCAAGAACTGTTTTGATATTTGCACTGCATAATGCATAAAATTTGTCTAAACATCTCGGCAGTTGATGTGCGGGGAGGCAGTAGATAAGCCCAGATACAGTTTCAATTTCCGTGTTGGGAAAAAAAGAAAGGAAAGAGAGGAGGGGAAAAAAGAAAAATGAGGACTCATAAAAAGGGCAAATGCAGCCTGGTGTATTGGGGGCTTGTTGAAGGATTGGGGGTGGGGGGAGGGGGTAGGGGGAAGATCATCATCCACGCTAATGAGAGAACAGTTGTGCTAAAAAGCAGCTTTGTAAACTTGTCTACACCCACCTTCCCCCCTACAAAATGGGAAAAAGTTCTTTATCTCCTCGCACTGCCTCAGTTTGATGTTTAAAGTGCTTCCCTGGTAGTGTTTAGTCACTGTTTTCCCTCCTAAATGCTTTTATGTACCCACCATCGCGCCAAACTTTGATCGGCATGTCTCTATTGTAACAGGAGATGTGCGGCAATCTCTGTATGGTGGCGATATTAATATTTTATCCTCCGCTGAATAGCAGCGTGGCCCATTAGCCCCCTGACTTGGCAAGTGGGAATTGTCCAGAGGCAAAGTGATACAGCTGGGGTGGGCTGCAGTCCCAGGGGGCTTCTGTGTACACAGGACCCCGGGAATGTTTGAGTGTGTCGCAGAGAGGCTGCTAATGGTGGGTGGGTTTAGTGTGCGTATCTCTCTCAATGCAAGTATGTAATATACCCTACCGTAGCCTGCATTGTAGTGTCTTTATTTTTAATGAGACAGCTCACTCAAAAATGCAAATTCTACCATCATTGACTCAGCTTCATGTTGTTTTAAACCCAATACAACCTGCTTTCTTGTGTTAACACTAAGGGATTATCAAGAAGAATGTCCAAGCTGCTGTTTTCCAAACAATGAAAGTGAATGGTGACTACAGCTGTCCATGGTTGCCATCAACATTCATTGTATGGAAAAGAGCAGCTTGGACATTCTGGTCCAAGTACACGGCATACTTGATTTTTCGTGATTGAAAATGAGGCTGTTAGGAATAGACGTACAGTCTTTTTAATCGGTTATACTGTTTTATTTCTTTATGTTCATCATTTAGCTAATACAATTTTTTTAATTGGCATGCCGCATGAAATGCAGTTGGCAAAAAGCTGAAACAATGGCTTGTGATTAATTAGATGTGAGTGAGAATATTAAGATAGTACAACCTTTTAAACTGACTGTATATCTATGACTGTTTTCAATCATAAAAAAATGTATATTGCATCTACCCTGACAAAGGTCTTTATCTAGGTTTTCTTGGTGAGTAAATTCATATTTTTGGGTGAACTATCACTTTAAGAAGCAAATGAAACCACCTAAAGCGCCTGCCGCCTTCCCACCCCTTCAGAACACGGTCCACATTTAGCAAGTAGTGGATTTGCCATTCAGTTAGTTTAATGAACTCAGCAAAGTGATTTGTAAAAGCAGTCTAGGGATAATCCAGGCAGTAGGGAGAAAAATTCTATTACTTAGCTTTTTCTCTACTTCAGCAGATGGTGCTCTTGGCAGAGGCAGTGCAAATGTTTATTTGTGTGTTTTGAGCTGTAATTGGAGGTTTTTAACAGTCATCATCGTCAGGGTTATAATCAGCCCATAAACACTCAGGAAATGTGCCTCTTTAAAGTGCCGCCAATCTGCGGAAGACCGGGCGATTCAGATGACGAGAGTGAAGAGGAGGAAGCCGTGTGGAGACTCTCAAACCTTTCTATTAGGCCTAACCTTTCCGTGATTAAAGCATAGGCTGTTAACCTGGAAAGATGAGCGCTGATTTGGCAGGCCTTAAAGCACAAGCAAATGAGTGAATTATGTCGGGGGTTACAGTTTAATAAGAGTCTACCTACTGCCTTTGAAGGCAATGGAACTAATTTGGTGGAGATTGCTGTGGCTGGAGAGTGAATTGCAATCGTATGGTCGAGGAAGCGTAGGCCTGTATTCTCTGTGTGTATGTAGTTCTTGATAATGACTCTGAGCTCCGTGAAGATGACTCTGTCAGTGTTAGGGCATCTATCAAGTGGAGATAAAAGGCTAAATTGCCCTTTCAAGATCAGCCCCTGCATTGTTAGAGGTTTCATAGGCGAAATAGAAATTGCTAAATTATTCCATTTGAATACAATAAATTAATGTATTAATTATTTTGAAAATGATAATTTTTACTCACTAGCTGCTTCTAAAATAATATTTATCTGTGTGATAAATATAATAATAATAATTTCTGAGTGCTTTGTCAGAAGCGTTACGCTTTTGAAAAAGTTAAATTGCCCTTTCAAGATCAGCCCCCACATTTTGAAATTCAAAATCTTTTTGAAAATTCACTGAAAAAGTTTTAATTTATGCCATAAATGTGACGATGACAATGTTATGATTAAGAATGCTTTGTCAAAACACTAACAATGATACAAATATGATTTATTTATTTATTATATAGGTTCTCTGGGAGCCAGCATTGTGGCCATGTGCATTGTGCTTACCAGTACAGAGAGCATTATCACTGCATGGACCCTGAATGTAACTATCAGGTGAGTACAATAGCCACAGGAAGGGCACTTGAACACTTGCCAAATGTGAATATGTTAAAAAGGTTTTCTTTTAAAAACAGTTTAACACTTAACAATAAGGTTGTATTCTTAACAATATTTAGCTACTGTACATTAGTCAAAATGAACTAACAATGAGCAACACTTTTCCAGTATGTATTAACCTTGGTTAATACTAATTCCAACATAATAATAATTTTTTTATCAATAAAAGTTAACATTTGTTAATGCATTATGAACAACTAACAATGAACAATTATATTTTTATAAACTAACATTAATCAAGATTAAAATATTGTTCAACGTTAGTTCATAATGCATTAACAAATACAACTTTTAATATACAACTTTTATTAAACGTATTTTGTTCAAGGACACCTAGTTATAGCACATAGCATACCTAGTGCCACATATGTGGAATAATATTTACATTAAGCCACCCAGACAAAACCATAAGAAATTATGTTCATAATATTGTCAAAATTATTTTGACCTAGTTTCATCTCATGTACATTATGATGACACCAGTGACAATCATGCAATTTTTATACAAATATGCAAGGAAAACAATTGCTATGGCACTGTATATCATGGCCGGTATTGAAATATTTTTGGTCAGTAAATTTTCTCAATTCAACCACCATTGCCCTGTGTGGCCAAAAGTGGATTTTGGACCATTGCCACAGGTAACTTTCAGAAGTATGCTCCATATCCACATATAAGATTTACATTTGATCAAAGGTATTAGTAAAAACTCTCTCACTATAAACAAAGATGGAAAAAGGTCCCAAGTTTTACTTTTGTAAGCATTTGTTCCTCCACTTTGATGATAAATGAGATGATGTCAGCCAGGTAATTTTGCAGTCTAACAGCCACGGTTCAACGCCCCTAAACATTCATCCCTCACTGCTTAAAAACTGAACAACAACATAACACTGAGTTTGTCACAACACCGTTTCGAAGCTCACCTTCACTCTTTTCCCATCATATCCTAACAGGAGAGGAAGATAACTGTTAGAGGAAATGATTTCAATGTATCAGGGTACATTCAAGGAAACACACACAAAAAAAACATCATGGACAAGGCTTTTATCTTTTGTGTACTGGCTAAACAGGCTAAGATAGATGAGGGCTATTTCTCAAAGCACAATCAGACAGACAATTGCCTCCTTTTTTTTTTTTTTTTTTTTTGGTTAATGGTAAATACTTTCAAATGATGCCTTCTTTTTTTTTCTCCTAAGGACATCTGCTAATACTCTTGGGCCAATCATAATCCCCTTTCACATTATTAATCTGATCCATGTCCCGAGAGTTGTCATGTTTAGCACAGCAAAATCAGCATTAAGCAGATTTGAACACAGACAGCCATGGATCATGCGCATATGGTGGAAAAGAGCAGGCAAAGACAAGCACATTTGTCGAAGACATCAAAAATCCTGTCGTAACTGAGAGCTGCTCAGTCTTTCCTCTATCAGACCCTCTCTAGTCATAATCTCCCACTTCATTTTTAATCATCTGATTACATTTTTCATTATAAACATGCAGGAATCCTGCGGAAGATGACAGGGAAGCTGTTGCATATAATAGAGACTTATTCAGCCCAGCAGGCTGCCTCTTGTTATTCAAGAACAATTCCTCAAACTGTCGTGGCAAGATAGAGAAAAGCTGACTAAAAATTCCCTTTGAAGCTGTCTGTTTTTGGGACTTGCATTGAGCATTCATTGACTCTTGACAAGTATTTGAATTGAGGGGGGCTGGAGTGGGCTCCAGATAAGAGTTAAGGGACCCCTCATAAAAAAATGTAAATAAAAAAAAAATTAACTTGAGAGCTCCTGTCCAGTTTCATTGAATAAAAATAAAATAAAGAGTCTGTCTAATTATTGCACTAAAATAACGTGATTTTTTTCCCCTTTATCCAATTTTTCATTAGTTTTAAAATTGTGATTTTCTGTCTTAAATTTCGTAACACGCTCAAATATGTCAACATGAATCTTCATCTTCACATGATTAAAATAAGGTTAAAAATCTTCATTATAACTTAAATTACTAATAATTATCTCTATGCTTACAAAATAGGTAATTTTAATGGAAAGTTCACCCAAAAATGAAAACTCTACCATTATTTACCTACCCTCATGTTGTTCCAAAATTTGTATGAACACAAACTGTGGAACAAAATGGAGATGTTAGGCAGAATGTAAGTCTCAGTCCTTTTACTTTAATTGCATGGAAAAACATGCAATAAAAGTGAAGGTTACTGAGTTTATCAGTCTAACATTCTGCTAACATCTCATTTTGTGTTCCATGGAAAAAAAAGAAAATCATATGGGTTTGGAACAACATGAGGGTGAGTAATTTTTTTGTTGTTTTTTTTACATCCCAAATACCTGTCACTGTTTGTTCAACATGGGCTCATATATTATATAAATACACTTAGTAACAGGAAAGAAAATGTGAGGCAATATATATGCTAGCTTTATAAGAATACAATTTATTTATTTATTTTTGCCTGTAAGATGAGCCTGATATATTTGTAATGAGGTTTTGTATTTTAGACGTTTCTGTCATATTTTCTTTCTCTCTTGTTGCTCATTTATGTAGAAAATATAGATTTAAGTTAGAAGAGGCTCATTGATTTCAGCTACTCTTGTTTCAGTTCCTGTAATATTAGCTCAAGCCTAATTATTGCAGATTTGGATGCCCTGATCTTTCAAGAGTAAGGTTTTTTTTTTTTCCACATCACTTATTTTTTCCTTGAGAATGCTCTATTGTGTAGGAGATTTTCATTTTGAGGAGGGTTTTATAGCATATTCCCTCATTATTATTGTCTAACCCCACACAAAACTGTGCTTTTATACTTAAAAATGGAATCATATCTAAGACAGGGAATTAAAAGAGAATTTTTTTGGTTGCCTTGATTATTTGTTTGTTGTCTTTTCCCTGTGCACTTTCGAAAACCATCTGCACGGAACATGATTTTTCAGAATCTGAGAATATCGCAACTGTGATCTCTGCATGTCAAGTGATCTTAATTAGAAATGGCGCAGTAAAAAAGTAATAAACACACTAGCTCTGGAACCTTTGTTACTAGCTCAGAGACAAATATCAGCTGAGCTTAGAAAAGCACTACATATTCAAGTCATATATGATTCATAATTCTATACATTGGGTGCACAGAAATTCGAGCTCAGGTAGTTTAAATATGAGTCATCTATGAGCCATGGTAAGTGCTATACATTCACTGGTTTGGCATTTTTGCTCTTTTGAAGGGTTGTAGGGTCGTACCAAATAAAAAAGTGAACAACTGAATCCCGTCACAAGGCCGAAGTGTACATATGAAGGTCACTTTAAGGAAGTAATTTTGCCGTTTGCAATTATTCTGAGTGGCGCGTCCTTGCGATTCATTTCAAAAAGTAATCTGAGGTAATTTTAAATGTTTTGTTTTGTTTCATTTAGTTTTGTTCACATATCAGACAGTAATGCCCAGCACCCTTCAGAGCACACATCTAAGTGCACTCCTAAGTGAGTAGCACAATAGAATTTGCTCGATACCTGTTGCAATGATCACTAGTGACATGCACCTGGCTGCAATTGGCCGCAATGCTCTGCAGCTGTTGCAAGAGTAAAAAGTGACTCATTGTTGGTTTCCTACAGAACACACCACCTCCCCCACCTTATGGACTCTGTGTCTATGTTGTTTACAGAGATTCACCAGTAAGCAGGATGTGATAAGGCATTATAACATGCATAAGAAGAGGGACAACTCCCTGCAGCATGGATTCATGCGCTTTAGCCCATTGGATGACTGCAGTGTCTACTACCACGGCTGCCATCTCAACGGCAAGAGCACCCATTACCACTGCATGCAGGTAAACCACAGCAAAAACCCCTAGTTAAAAAAAACACATTCACCCTTATACAGACATATGCAAAAACTTGTGAAGAACTGTGAAGAATTTGGAGAAATAGATCTAATAAGATTAGTAAAAGATGTTCTGTCAGTTCCCCTTCACCGACACAAAGGTAGAGTTTACGTTGCATCCATGCGGCAAATCTATTGATTTGCAAGGACGAAGATAAAAAATGCAAAACTGCGAAACTGACGCTCCATCAGGCAATTCAATTTGAGAAAAGCGTAAACTTTTGCTGCAACACACTCTGATGTAGGCATTCGTTGACCAATAATAACTTCAAAGAGGCGGGTTCAGTTGTGCTTTAAAAAAATCCAATTAGCTTTATTCCTGCTTGATTTTAAACTGGCCTGGCTCTTTCCCTCAAAACTTATTTTACACACTCATATCCTTCAAATGCACCATCTAACCTTTCTCTAGTGTGTAGGCAACCTAAACTTTTTTCTGTAATCTTAGTGACATAAAATGCATGGATGTTTCCAAAGGGAAACATTGAGGTGGTGGGACACCAGTGCATATTCTGAAACTCCTGACAATCTTTGGCTTTCGGGTTAACTTTAAAAGGATATTACATTTCTTCTACTTTTTTTCTCTAGGCCATATGACCATTGACCATGAGCATTGTTTTTGTTCACGAGACAGAAGGTGTCATAAAGTAAATAAAACAAAAATTAAAAAGGATGAACAGGATGTGGCCCTCCCCTCGCCCTCTCTCCCTCACTCCTTAATTGGCATGGATAAACTAGTTTATATAAACTCAACATTTTACATCTTTTAATACCAAGTGGAGAGCTGAAGATCATTTCCCACCAGATGTTTAATTTTTTACATCTGCGTATTTTCAAGGTGTCACCGAGCCAAGTGCTTTTCTCGCTGCTAGGAACAGTGGGGCTGGCTTGAGATATTTATTTATATATAATATCGTTGTTTGACTGAATATGGCCAAGTTGCCCTGTTTGCATGGATGAAAAGTGCCAGAGATAATATACAATAGCTGGTTTTAATTCAAACATTAGTTTATGTTCCTCTGCTGTCCAGAGGGCTCCTGAGTACTGCTGTTGAGTAACAGGACCTTTCAAACCAAAGAAAATGACAGTTTCCCTGAATGACCCTCCTAACTCTACCACTCTTTAGACTAAAGCAGAGACACTGACTCTAAAATAGACTTTAAACCTTAAATGGAAGAAGGTTGAAACCACACGCCACCTCAGCAAGCTATCTTCTGCATGCTGTATATTGCATATCACAAAAAAATGTCCTTTTATCTCTTTGAAGCTGTTTTCATAAAACGCACACCTGTTTTGGGGTAAAGGGTTTGCTTTTCATATTTTAGTTGTTATAGTTGTCTAAGGAGTAAATTTTTAACAATGCTCAGATCTTGAGAAAATGTTTCCTGTTCATTTTTTTAGGTCACCTGCTTCTTTTGCTCCCCACATTGAGTTCATTGCCAAACTGAGCTATTTTTGTGTCACATCTCTGAGATGTTGTTTTCGTGTCCCTGCAGACTATGAGAGTTTGAGCACCGAGCCACTGTTTTCATACTTAATATTTTTCATCCTGTGCAACAAACTGAAACTCACACGTGGTGTTTATTTCAAGTATTGTGCATACTTTGTCTCATGAAAGCGCTTTTTTCATTTCCTGTCTGCCAGGTGGGCTGCAACAAGGTGTACACAAGCACCTCTGATGTCATGACTCATGAGAACTTCCATAAGAAAAATGCACAGCTGATCAACGATGGCTTCCAGAGGTTTCGTGCCACAGAAGATTGTGGGACGGTTGGGTGCCAGTTCTACGGGCAAAAGACCACGCACTTCCACTGCAGGTATGGTGGCAGATAGCGTTATCATTAAAACTTAGATGGAAACTGTTGATTTGAAAACATTTGCATAAACTGAAAAAATTTGCGCAAAACAAACAAAAACCTAAAATTTGACAAAACTAAAGACATTGGTTGAAAAACTAATTGAAGTAGATTCAAATAAAATACATATTTGTTTTTTATTTATTACATTTTTTATGCATATTAAAGTTAGTTCCTCTTAAGGGCCATTCACACCGAATGAGTTATGTGTCTGTGTACAAAACTATATAACCTGGGTGGCAACTAAGTCCCAATAATGTGTGTAATAGGGATTTTAGAGTTTAATCTTTCCATTTTCCACCTCTGTGAAATTTAGGCGCCCAGGCTGTACCTTCACCTTCAAGAACAAGTGTGACATCGAGAAGCACAAGAGCTATCACATCAAAGATGATGCTTACGCCAAGGATGGCTTCAAGAAGTTTTACAAATACGAGGAGTGCAAGTATGAAGGCTGTGTCTACAGCAAAGCCACCAACCATTTCCACTGTATCCGTCAGGGCTGTGGCTTCACTTTTACCTCCACCAGCCAGATGACCTCACACAAGCGCAAACACGAGCGCCGCCACATCAGATCATCGGGCGTGATGGGTCTCACTTCCTCCTTTCTATTGCCCAAAGAGGAACAGGAAGAGTCCAGCAACGATGACCTCATGGACTTCTCCGCCATTAGCAGCAAGAACTCCAGCTTAAGTGCTTCTCCAACCACCCAGCAGTCCTCCACTGTACCACACATGCTGCCCACTCCAACAACCACCATGTCCTCCAGCCACAGCGTCAAGCCTACCGCCGCTCTTACCCCAGCAAGCCGCATATCCACCCTGCTCTCCCAGGCTCTGCCAAGCAACGTGCCCATGGCTCTGGCTCTTTCCAACAGTGCCCTGGGAGGAGCTTCCAACCCTTTCTTCCCTCTCATTCCCAGAATGCCCATGTCGCTCACGCCCTCTGCCGCTGGTCTGATCTCTGCCGTCACATCCGGGACTCACTCCATGCCCAGCGACTCTTTACCCCAGAACTCAACCCCACCTGGTGACCCAGCTGCTGCTACTGTAGCTTCTACTCCAACCTCCTTTGCTGCATCATCCATCATGGAGAAGATCTCGGCCAGCAAGGGTCTGATATCACCCATGATGGCCAGACTGGCAGCTGCTGCCCTGAAGGCCTCAAGTAACCCGGATGCAGGTTAGTTTATCTCATCTTTCTCTAGTATTGTATCAACTCATGATCATATAGATATTATAAATGTCATTATCTGCAGTTATAATACAACATACAACAGTATAAGGATCCACCCACCCAGTTCTCAGGAGAATGATTGTACAGTATTCAAATCTCCCAATAATTTAGCTGGAAATATAAAGAGAAAGATACTGTCAAAGGATCAGTTTTCCATACAGCTTAAGCCAGGATAGGTTTACATTCTGTTTCAGGTTAGTTTGTGCTAGTTAGTGCTGGCCTACCTGTTGGATCAATATAGCCAAAATGTTTACCAGCGAATCTCAGCCGGTGAATGTGGTTGACCATCATGGTCTTTCTCATGTAGCTGATTGACCAAAGAAAGCCTAGCTGATTAAGGTAGTTACATGGGTCCCACGGTCATGGGAAACCTGGAAAAATCAGGGAACTTTACAATAGGGATTCACAAAATCATGGAATCTTATGGACATTTCTGTAGCAAAAATACATCAAAATGATTTAATTGGCAATCTTTGTGAGTGCAATATCTATAAATATATATTTTTTAAATGCTTATCCAGTAAAAATAATGGAGAAGTCATGGAAATTAATTGGTCAAAATGTGTGGAAATCCTGTAGTTAAGAAGTTGGTTGGGGCATCAGCATTACAGCATCCCATGCTGGGCACCAGCATCTAAAACATCAAACACCAGAATCTCGGGGGCCTGGGTAGTTCAGCAAGTAAAGACGCTGAATACCACCCCTGAAGTCGCAAGTTTGAATCCAGGGTGTGCTGAGTGACTCCAGCCAGGTCTCCTAAGCAACTAATATGTCTCCATGGTAACCCTCTCAACAAGCCACGTGATAAGATGCGCGGATTGACGGTCTCAGACGCGGAGGCAACTGAGATTCGTCCTCTGCCACCCGGATTGAGGTGAGTCACTACACCACCAAGAGGACTTAGAAACCATTGGGAATTGGGCATTCCAAATTGGGGAGAAAGAATTTTTTTTTTTGAAAAGACCAGAATTACAAAAATGCTGGTCTTTCAATAGGTTCATCATAAGAACATGAGGTCCGGGTTACCATCTCTCACTCATTCTCTCTCTCTCTCTCTCTCTCTCTCTCTCTCTCTCTCTTTACTTCATACCTACTCATCGGTGAAAGGGCACTTTCAGGTCATCAGCTCATGCTATCCACAGACAGTACACAAATCTCTGATTTCAGGATTAGGGCAAAATATTAAGGGGCTGTTTTGCTGCTCTTGTCTTGTTATTGCAGTGATCATTGTCATGATATCCACAATCCATTAACAGATAAGTGCTGAACTAGTGAGTGGGCTCTGTACAGCTGCCTCTAATAGCATTCTCAGGAGGATCCCGGGGCCTGTGTTTTACACGCTTCCTCATCACCGGCCTCTTATCTGAGCGTGCACTCGTTCCAACCAAATGGAGCCTGAATAATATTAAGTTGAGAAATCGGAGGTACAAAGCAGCTTTTTATATGCACTCTGATATAGAGGAAGAAATATCAGAAACTGTTGAAGCAGAAATGACTCAGCGCTCCAGAGAGGGAGATGTGTGTGTGCATACATGTGTGCATGTGTGTGATTGTGTGTATTTTGGGCTTGTGTGTATGTGGGATGATAACTTGTTCCCAGTTTTCATTGTCTGTATGAAAACACTAATTTAGTCTTTAATCTGCAGATGTTTTAGGCCACTGAGTAAATTAGTTCATATACAATAAAAGCACTGTTTCGGTACAGTGGTGTGCAGTGATGCTTTAAGATGGTAATATTATGGTACTTTGATATGGTACTGAAAGATATGCCATGGTACAAAATTATTTTCATATTCATGTACCATTGTATTTACATAGTACCTCAAGGTATTTTAAAGAATATCATGGTACTACCATGGTACAGTACATGAAAAAACAACATGGTAATACCATTGTACAAACACAAATAAACATGGTATTAATTGGTACATGTCTATATAAAACATGGTATTGCTATAGCCAAAAAAACATGGGGTTAACATGGTACCATGCCACAAATCCATGGAATTATCATGGTAGATGTAAAAACAACATGGTATTACCATGGCACATCTAAAAAAAAGATGGTGTTACCATAGTACCGTGTTCAAAACCATAGTACCACTAAAGTTCATGCTCAAAAAACATGGTATTACCATGATACATGTAAAAAAAATACAAAATAAAAAAAATAATAAAACATGGTATTTCCATGTCCACAAAACCGTATTATTGCTATAGTACATGTTAAAAGAAACATGGTATTACCGTTGTACCACGTATATAAACCATGCCAATACCATGGTATTTTTAGTACTATTTTTGTTTGTATTTGTACAGGGATAAATGGAGTCTGGTGCGGGCTCAGAGTGCTGGGTTATAGATTGTGGTCTGCTGTTATATTTGTAGCAAATCCTTAGAGAAGACTGCACAGCATTACCTGTGCCTTATTATTGCCTCTTAGCAAGCAGAGACTTGAGGGTATCTCAGATCTTCCCAGAGAAGACAAAGAGAAGTATATCTTGGGGCAAGGTTGGCTAGCTGGTTACAAGGGGTCCGACTGCCCTACAAAAGGGCGAAGGAGAGTGAAATGAAAACAATGTTATAGTTCTCTTGTGTATGTGCGTCTTGTGTTTAATTTAGATACTTTTGAGAAAAGTAGAGGAAATAGAAGAAAAGTAGAAAAAAACACTACACACAGTTGAGAGCGCAGATCAAAATGTGGCATTGCTAATTTTACACGTTTGCTCAGAAAAGACGTACGAACAGGACATTTTGGTAAAATGTGAAGAGGATGTGGTCAGAGCTCAGCGTTAGAAAGCAGAGAACGATGTTTACTGTGGCTATTTTCATACATCTTTGTTTTTTTTCAAACTCTTTCTTTTAGTCAAGGGGCAGTTTTGCAAGAAACACGTCTCTGTTTTTCCGTATGAGAAGAATCATGTGCTAATTTGTTCAGGTGGATCTATTTTCTGGTTGAATGTTCACTGTTTTATCCAGGACTCCCACCAGAGTGTTTCTGAAGATCCTGAAATCTGAGGGGTTCGCTAATTAGACACCCAGTACAAGTGATCTTTCACAAGTTCAGTAACTTTGTTTAGGTAATTACACAGTACAACATTATTCTTGGATTATTTCCAGAAAACACAGCTTTGTGAGCACACGTAGGCTTTTTTTTTCATGCTCTCTTAGAGCATCTGCGATTTTTTTTTATTTTTTTTTTGTCATAGAAACTGCAAAGCTAAAGATTTAATGACTCTCTTCTCACATGGTCATTATTAAAATGTCCCTTGTTAACACCAGGCAGTTTTTTGCCACAAAAAAAAGTAGAAAGAATAAGAAATTGATAAAGCTTAGACAATGCTCTTCCTTTATAAAGCAGCAGTTTTAGAGTGGTTTTGGGCACTTGTCAGCATTTTGGGCTGCTAGACCATCTTAAACCAGCTAATACCAACTTAACAGGGTAGGACGTAGTCATTTGAGGACAGTCTGTGAGGTTAACATCATAACGGCTTACTACACACTACATGCATACTGACTGCAGATTTTGGCTGATTGGAGGTGGACTAACTGAGTAGTTTTAGGCGAAAAGACCGACAGTAATTAGTCAAATGAACATTACACACAGCAGAATACTCAAAATAGGGTGAAGCAAGGCTGGTATGAACTAAACCTTCTGGCTTTGTTAGGATGTGAAATGCCTAAAGCCAACACATCACAATGAGTCATTATTTGACATCCTCCACTGTGTAACTATAACAAGCACACAGTCAAGTCATCAGGAATGGCACTTGAGTCTTATAAAGTCCATGTTTGTATGTGGGTGTATGTGTTTGTGACCCAGGGCATTGTGTTGTAGGGGGTATTCCTCTGTTTTCACATGGGTAAACATCCTCCAAACTGAAGGCCAAGGGCAGGTCGTGCAATAGCTTTCACTAATCCCCCCCATGCACACTATCACTGTTAATGCACTCAGCACTTCTTTCAGCTTGTGCCTAGATCTCCATCTCCTTTTTTTTAATAAAATATCACTTACTGCCTACCAAAAGCCTGGCTTTCTCTGCATAGCCTGAAGACAAATTAATATTTAAATCATTTGGGGATTGGAGGAAAAGCCAGGTTGCATTGCCGTCAGTCCACCCCACCTTCTTTATCTGTTACCACCTCCTTGGTCCTCTATTGTCTTCACTCTCCCCATCTTCTGAATACCTATTTTGAAAATCCGATCGAGAGGTCACGCTATTTGAACTGATCTGATTGGCTGTCACCTCTAATCAGTTGGACAAACAGATGTTCCTTTTGGGCATGCTCAGCAGCATCGACTGCCGTCCGTCGTCAGGCAAACAAGGACACGCGGCAATGAAGGGGGGCGCAGTCTGAATCTGCCACTTTCCCTCAGCATTAGCCTCTTAATGACCAGTTAAGAGGCAGGCCCGCAAATGAGTTGTGACAAGTGCTGCTGAAAAAAGAGTATTTTTCCCTCATTCCCTCTGCCGCTCAATCAACATTTAAACGCCTTGACGGCGTGACATAATTCTGCAATAATTATCACTCCTGGTCTTCTCCTTGGCCTGGACAGAAGTCAGATTGGATCTCATCACAGTGCAATAATGCTGACCAACAATAACTTTGTTTCTCCATCTCTCTCCTCAGGGATTGGGCAGCCATCTCAAGCAGGCCCGTTTAATCCGGTTGAAGTGAAACAGGAACCGGTGGACAGCACCTCAGGGGTTTCCCAAGATTCTGTCCAAGAGCACAGTCTGGACCTGAGCAAGAAAGACCACAGGTATACATTAAGCTCTGGGCCCAGCCCCCCTCTTGGCTTAGCCAGTGTGATTTATCTATGAAATAATGCTGTATTGTGTTAATTAGTGTGAGTGCTCTTGTTAAAACCCCCTTCACAATGTGGGACTATGGAGTGATCAAGGAGGAAGATTTACACTCTCCCTCTTTCTCCCGTTGCAAGGCCCTCCTTTAAAAGAAATCTATCATACAAATGCAAAAATTTCCAGCCCCCTGGTTTTCAATGCAACAGCACACTACATTTCATTTTTGCCTTTTTCTTCATTGTATATTCACAATCTGAGATAAACTATAATATTAACTGTTCTCATGCAAATCTGGCCTAAACACTGTTCATTTTGCGTCTTCCAGCACTGAATCAAATGGACACCCAGCGCCCGGAAATACGTCTCTTTTATCCTCACTTATGAATAAGGTAAGATTCATCCATCAAGCACTTTTCATCCCAAGACAAATTAGCAGGATGCAGAGGGGGCTGTTTGCTTTTTAATGTTTCACAGCTAATAGGATGAGTTTGTATCATTTAAATTTTCCAGCCATTTTTCATACAGTGTAATTTCAGCCTGACGCTCGCAAATTAATATAATGAAGCAGGAGCCGGTTGCCACGGCAGATATATAGAGATGTTTGTTTTTTGATGAGCTGTTTTGAACTCTCTGCACATTTTTTTTCTCCCGCTTACTTCTTTTTCGTCTCCATCTGCTCTATCTTTATTTATGGACTTTGTAAATTATTTGATTAAAAAGTCAGCACTGAGAAAAAAGAGCAACTGTCACCCTCATTTTTTAAAAAGACGAAATTATGCTGAACAGATATTTAAACGTTGTGTGTTTTTGTGGAGATTAAAATGGACATTGTTTTAATCATACATCTTCTATGACTAAAATAAATTATATGCATGAACCATTACCTTGATGATTTAAATAGAAATCTCAATCTAGTTTACGTGATGGCTGAGCTCAGCTCTCTCTGGTTCATGTACAGTACAACACTTGAATCTAAAACTTGTATGAAGCCTCAAATATATTACCATATAATAACTTTAATGTTTTTTTTTCTACTAATTTTTTCTATTTATTGTAATTGACTTGGTGTACATTGTGTATTTTGTTTGTTATGTACACTTTTTCTAATTTGTGTTAATTGTCTAGCTGGTTATGCACCTCCATTTTTTCACACAGAATCAAGAAAGTAAACTGAGCTCATAACATTAAGCACACAAAAACCATTGTATGTTTTTTCTGTGCTCAAGTACGTCTAGGCTGTTTGTATAAGGTGTGATGAAACTAGCTTAATCATGTGTGTTGTTGTCTTTGTGTGTATGTAGATGACACATGTGAATCCTGGCTTCTTCAGTGCTTTGGATCTAAAGTCAGAGCTGGAGGGAGCTCAGGCTGCTGATGGTTCAGAGGCAGCTCAGTATCTCTGCAGGGTGATGAAGAGATCGGGTCCAGAGAAACCCGTTGAGCTATGGAGGACCTATCTGCACAGGTGCCTAAAAAAATATCTTCTGTTCCTACAGTCCAATAACATTTAGAGCCCCATTTCATCCACAGTTTGTAATAAGGTAGTTGACATGACATTCAATTTCAAACAGAAAAAATATACTGCAGTGGGGCATGCTATATTTATCTAAAACTACTTTTAAAAGGCATATTTCAAATTCTTGTGAAATTATTATACATATGATTTATTACAGACAACATTGAATATTTGTAGTTTTGTAACTTTTAAAATTAATTTGTATCACTCCATGACTATTTAAATGAACTGCAACCTTGCTAAAAAGTGTATGTTATTTGTCAACTACCCAACTACACTATGTATCACAACATTGTGCCAAAATAGAACATCTATTACTAAAACACAGCCGTTCTCTGGCTCCTCGTCCTCTGTTTTTTTTTAGACGGTGTCTGGTTTTTGTCACCATCAGTCTTTATGATGTACCCGGGTGCTTGTCAGTGCCATCCGCAACTGTTTGTTCCCAGGTTGTTATGTGGAAAGAGAGGGTTTATCCAGAGCATGTGATGTTTTGTATTTAGTTACAAAGCCTTGACAAAATGTCCCAGCCAGGGACTTCTGCTTTTAGTTTAGGTGTAGTGCAATCTAAAGAATGACCTTACTCAAAGTCAGATACTCATGAGCTAAACCGAGAATACTAGCACATTAGAGTAACTGAATTTATAAGCAATTTGATTCTTTATCTCTTTTTTATAAGTTTCTGTTTTTCTCATGTTGTGCAGGTATGACACTGATGATTTCTGTGAAGCTCAGTGTGATTTCTTGCACAAGATACATTTTCATTGCCTGGTAGAGGATTGTGGGGCCCTTTTCAGTACAGTGGATGGAGCCATCAAACACGCCAAGTAAGGAGCACTTTAGTTCACAGCAACTTTTCTAAATCAATATTAACACACACACACACACACACACACAAGCATATATATATATATATAAAAACTAATATGCTCATATGAAATCTGTGAAGTGGTTAATTTTTTTTTTTTTAATGACTTTAACCTAAGTGTATGTAAACTTCTGACTTATATTTACTTGAGAAACAAATTTGTGTATAATATTTGGATGGGTTTTCCCAGAATCTTGAATTAAAGATAGACTTTCTTTTTTTTTCTGTGGAAAGTAAAACGAGTTGTTAGGGAGAATGGTGGCTGTTGACAAACTCAGTCACCATTTACCTTCAGTGTATGGAAAAAAAATGCAATGTAATGTCAATACATAACATTCTGTCTAACATATCCTTTAGTATTCATACAGTCAAACATGTTTGGAATGACAGTGCTGGGTAAATTACAACAGCCTTTTATTTTTTGGGTGAACTAATCCTTTTTTTAAAACCCATTTGCAAATCATTTTTTATTGTTTAAACGTGACTTAGGGTTAGGGTTATAAACTTAATTCAAGATATGAATGTGAAAAAAAATAAATGTGAAATATATTTTCTGTATATTTTATGCAATTTTACTTAAACTGGAAATCAAGGCAAAAACACTTACTAAGAAAATAATTTTGCAGGGTTCCTACACATTAAAATGGAAACCAAGAAGTACAATCATAGATAATGAAGTTTTATCAAAGTTTTTCAATGTTGGAGTTCACACTTACACAATTTACATGATTATGATCAAGTAATGTTAATTTGCTGCTATATTTGGCAGCTCTATTATAGCTCATCTAATGGGTGATACACCTCTGTGTTATTAGCTTCCACTTCAGAGCCAACCTGAAAGTTAAATCAGAGTCCCCTTTCAACGAGTGCAAGGAATCCAATGATAGTGCCCCTAATCAGATGGCTGCCCCCATTTCCATGGCCAAGACGCCTCCCATGGAGGTGCCCAGCCTGGCTGTTTCAGGGGGGTACAGCTCATCTCCTTCACTGCAAGCCTGGAAACAGCTGGCTGGATCGATCCCCCAACTTCCTGCTTCCATGCCCAGTATGCCAGCCACTTCCCCTCTGGCCACAACCTCACTGGAGAACGCTAAGCCTCAGGTCAAGCCTGGCTTCCTGCAGTTCCAGGACAAGTGAGTGGACATTGCCTTTCTTTTAAATCCATAATACTTTGGTGGTATAATTTACATACGTTAATCTACCAGTATTTCCATTTTTCCATGGGATTTCATTGTATTTTTTCCCCACAGTGATCCTTGTCTTGCCACTGACTGCAAATACTCCAATAAGTTCCACTTTCACTGTCTGTTTGGAAACTGCAAATATGTGTGTAAAACCTCCGGAAAGGCTGAATCGCACTGCCTGGACCACATTAACCCCAACAACAATCTGGTGAATGTGCGAGACCAGTTCTCCTACTACTCCCTACAGTGTCTTTGTCCTAACCAGGTGAGCAAGCCCTTAAACATACAGAAATACCATAACAAATAGTAATGATGTATTTTTATTAGTGGTGCTTGTTAAGGCAAGTTAGCAAATTGTGTGACTTGTTGAGTAGAGGTCTGCTATTACTTTTCTAAGCAATCAGACTTAGAATTTTGACTATTGACTATGAATTTGGAGGGGGAAAAAATCTCATAGACTTACAATGAAGAAGGGACCTAAGACAAATATAGGTACCAAAATATTATAGAGATTTGGGGGTGGGCTCTTCAGACATGGGCCAGTGATCAACCACCCAATATACCCTAAGAACACCCTAGCAAAGCCCTAGCAACCACCTGAAACACCAGGGCAACTGCATTGTGACAACACTCAGAACACCTTAACAACCATGCCCTATATTAACACCTGGAAAATGTCCAAAACACTATAGGAACCACATAGCAACAGACTAGCAACCACCCAAAACACCCTAACAAAGTTCTGGCAACCACAATATAATAGCAGACACATAGCAACACACTTAAAAAAAAAATGTAAAACATCTTAACAACCACATATCAACACCCTGGAAACCACCCAATACACCCTAGGAACCACCTAGAAATGCCTTAGCAACAACCTAGAATACCCTAGCAAAGCACTAGCAACCACGAAGCAACACATTTAAAACACTCAGAACACACTGGAAATCATATACCAATGCCATAGCAACCACCCAGAACACCCTAACAAAGCCCTAGCAACTACAACATCATAGCAGACACATAGCAACACATCTAAAACAATCAGAATACCTTATCAACTATATATCAAAACCCTGGCAATCACCCACAACACACTAGCATTGTGGCAGTGACTTTTGCACAGACAATTACCACTCAATTTTTTTTTAGGAAAATGTACAAATCTAGTTCAACACTACATTTAAAACACACAGAGGATAGATACATATTTATTGTTAAAATGTCTAACTTCTCAAGTCTCTGTGCATCACAAACAAACAAACAAACAAACAAACAAACAAACACAAAAACACCTTGGAGCCCCCAAAGCTATAAAATAAACAAGTTTTGCTTTTCATAATAAATTCCATCATTAATAGAAAAAAGCCCTCCCTTCTTGCAACTTGCATTTGGAGCAAAACCTGTTTAAATGAATTCATTTATGCATCCCATCCCCACTTCTCCAAGCCCCCCTCCTCTCTCCAGAGTAGAGTGGGTTCTGTTTATGTGCTCCTGAGGGATCTGCCTCTCTGGAAACAGATGGTGGTGCAGAAACAGGTTATATTGCCGAGGACACACACACACACACACACACACACACACACACACACACACACAGACTAATGAATTGGCAAAAGAGCTGTTTTAGAAATAGATGAATCGCCAAATGAACTAATTGCTGTTGTTATTGTGGGCAGTGGCTACAGCTTAGACCTAAACTCCAGATTTCGGTTGGTCATTGAGTCTGGTCATGTCACAAGCTCTAAAAATGGGAAAGAAAAAGGATTTATGAGCAGACGTAACCTATTTCTTCCCTTTGGTACTGGGAATAATGTTCTGACAAACTATCAGACCCCATTTTGTTTCAAAAGCTAGTCAGTTTAGTAATGCTTGTAAATTAACGTAATGTTTTGATAAATGGGTTGGTAATTAACCTGAAAACTGAACCATGGAGACGTAGAATGTTGTACATGATGTTAAAAGAGTTTTTAGTCTGACAGTTTGTGTTTAATTGCTGATCTCCACAGCACTGTGAGTTTCGGATGAGGGGCCACTATCATTGTCTGAAACCTGGCTGTTACTTTGTTACAAACATCACCACCAAACTGCCCTGGCACGTCAAGAAGCATGAGAAAGCCGAAAGACGCGCAGCCAACGGGTTTAAATACTTCACCAAGAGAGAAGAATGTGGTAGACTTGGTAAGAACCAGATGCGTTTTTTTCATGTACAGTGGCTCCAAAACGTATTTGGACACTTGAAAATGAATTAATCTTTTGCAAATGGCATTTATTTGAAAGAAATAAAGCATAAACACACTTTTCAAACAGTGCATTACACAAAGAGAAGTTTGTTAGGTTTTCAAATGATAAAAGAATATTGTTCACAATGAAGACAAAGTTGCAGGGATGCAGGTAGTTCTTGGGTCTGGTAAAAAATGTGTTCAGCATGTCCCCCTCCAGTATATTGTCCAATGGGGGGATGTACAGTTATCCCAGCTTTTGCATGGCCGGGCCGTGAGGGTGCATGCCTGGCGCTGAGTCAGGCTGGGACGCCAGAGAGAGAGAAAGTGGGATAGAGGCACGCATGTTTTTGTGTGTGCAATTATGCTGAAAATAACTTTTATGTTGTGTTTTGTTGAATTAAAATGTTTTGGTTGGATTTCGATGTCTCACGTTTCCGCCATTGTTGAAGAGATATAAACACTGTTACACTGGTGCCAAAATCCGGGGTTCCTACATAAACATAAACGCAACACATAAACTCTGCTGCGTGCCTCCTTCTCTCTCTCTGGCATCCCATTCTGGTCCTTATCTCTCTCTCACTGATTGGGGAAACTCAGTGCCAGGTGTGCACCTTCAAGGCCTTGCCACACCTTCCTCTTCGTCAGATACCCCCAATGCCTGATTCAGGCTGGGGAATCAACCAGCTTGACCTACTCCCCTTTCCTGGAGGGAAGGGCCATTTCGGCCATTTCACCACCAGCTGGTCTTCCCCGCCTCCTGTGGATGGCAGTGGCCTCCTCCCAGGTTTCGGCACCAATTTAACCAAAGGTTCGTATCTCTTCAACAAAATGAGGAAGCGGGTGATGTCGAAATCTAACCAAAATACTTTTAATTCAACAAAACGCAACGTCAATGTACTTTTCAGCATAACCAAAACATAAACATGCACACACAAACACTGCTGTTGCCTCTCTGTCATTCTCTCTTGCTGGCATCCCTGGCTGCTCCGTGCACCCTCACGGGCCGGCCACGCCCTACTCCTCATCACATTGCGGTTGCGCACTGTCTCCGTGTTTATTTCCGAATCTTCTGCTGAATGCATTTGGATGCACTATACAGTATGGAATAGCCTTTCTGTGGACCCCCCAACTCAGGGCCCCATCAACCTGGGACAAAATGTCTAGTTGGTACCCCCTTATCGGTGGCCCTGCAAAGTAGTATTTTGACAATTTCTGGTTGTCAAATGTTTATATAATATGTCCATATTAAATGTGATGAAATACAGTACACCTGCATTTTTTCTGCTTGAGGGGAATTAACTTTTGAATTGAAAAAAAATCCCCTTGAGACCAGTTTGTTAAAAGTATTTTTTTTCTTTAAAGTTCTAGGATCATCTGTTTGCAGATGCCGCTTGGTTTAATACTTTGTTTTCTAATGTAATGACATTCAGACATTTTTAAGTGGGGAGGCAACTGTTTCAAAAGGAGTGTCTAACTCAAAGAGAAAACTTTGGCAATATGACTGGCTTGACTGTGTGTGGTTTGCCAATGTGGATTGTAGTTTATTGCATTCTACATTGTGAAATCTTACTAATATTACATGTCCTGGCTCTCACACTCCTAATTGTTTCAGTCACCATTCACATCACTCACTCATGCTTCCAACCACTCTCTCTTCATCTGAGCTCAGACTTTATTCTCAAACAGTGACTGCCAGCTCACTATTAGTAATACAGCCAGATGGATTAGAAATTTTGTGAAATCACAAATGATTTAATTGTAATTTCAAATCGATGAACACATATGAACACACTTTTTCTGCTGGCATCTATAGAAAAGTGCCGTTCCCTTCGCTGAGTTTCTAATTGCCACACTTTTCGCAGCAGAACACGTACGGGGCGTGAAACGGCTGTGCTTCGCACTCATTCACTGAATTTTAAGTGTTTCCTAGAAGCTGTTTTCCCATTAGTATCTGTAAAATGATATTTTGTCAATTCGATGGTTTACACTGACAACAGCTCAGAGTCAGCCAGCTTCATCATTTACATTTTTCTGAACAAACACGTTTGGCAGAATTAAAGATGGTCTTGTCTCATTGTAAAGCTGGGGTCGTTTCGTTTAGATTACAAAAAAACAGGCTGAGAAAAATGGTGTCTGCCTTTTTGTCATACATTAATACTTCAGTATTTATAGTAGGCAATCAAACGGAGGTTGTTTTCTTGGGTATATTTAACCTGTCAGGAATGAGCAATTACATATGTTTGTTAATTACTGTGCCTGTCGAGCTCAGTCTGTTTGTGCTGCTCTTTTTTGCAAGCCTCGATCATCATCACAAACAGTCAGATTAAAAGTTTTTTTTTTTTTTTTTGCACATCTCCCCTCCCTTTAAAGAGATAGTTCTGTTTCAGTCAACATTCACTTCTATGAATTGGGAAAGAAAGATGCAGTGAATGTGAAAGGTGTCTGAGGCTAACAGTTTGCCTAACATCTCCTTTTGTGTTCCATAGAAGAAAGAAAGTCACTATCCCTTTAAGCCAAGGAAAAATAACGTTTATTGAAGAGTGGAAAGTATCACAAGTGTCTGCAGGTTTGCATGGTCTGTGATCTCTCCTGTTGCATTGTTAGTGGTATAAACCAGGCACATATGACAAAAGCAAACCGTAGAGTCATAAAGAATTGATGGTTCAGCTGGACTAGGAAAGTGGTATCCATGGCAGCAACCTAAAACAGAACACCATCGATGAGGATACCATGATCTGGTGGCACAAAGAGCGCTGATATTTCAGCATGTGTTCATATTTACTCAACTCTGCCTTTTTAAAGTATATCACCCTTGTGTACAAAAGCAGTCTGACAACAGGCTGCTAGTTGCTTCGTGCCACGGCTACCATGGTAACGGACAAGCCCGCACCTGCCCTGAAAGTGACTCTTTCAATTATTTTAGCGTGTATTATTATCAATAAAATTATTACGAGCACCCTACAATATTTGATTAGTGCACAGAGGCAGTCTTTAAATTTGAAAACTTATAACCATTAAAATCTGTAGAGCCCTTTGTGGAAAACATAAAAACCAAGCGGAAAAACAAGGAGGGGGGGGGTGGGGGGGGTGTAGACTAGCAACAGATAGGTCATGAAAAATGAATTTAATATGGAAATAATTGTGTGTTTACTTTGGTTTGCAGGGTTGTGCATTATTGCTTCTCCAAATGCAGAATGTATTTATGTAAATTCCAAATTGAATAAAAGATGTCACAGTAATAAAAGAGCACCACAGGTCTAATCTTCAAAAGGGTCGACTTTCCCAGTATGACGCTGGACTCATCTGCTCTGTCGCTCCGCATTATGCAGGCACAGGACAGAAGCACAATGTCCTCATTACCTCATAGAGTCTCTGTGATGTATGTTGTCCCTGAAACCCAGGCACGATGAAGATAGTCTTTGCTTAAGTTAATTTTGTTCGCTCATTTCTTGCAGGGTGCAAATACAACCAAGTTAACAGTCACTTCCATTGTATCCGTGAGGGCTGTCAGTTCTCCTTCCTGCTCAAGCACCAGATGACCTCGCATGCCCGCAAACACATGAGGAGGATGCTGGGGAAAAACTTTGACCGAGTCCCATCACAGGTAAAAACACTTGTTCAAAAGAAAAAGTTATTGAATTGCCATGAGCACAGTTATAACCCCATATCTTTTAGAAAGAATACGATAATGGGACATTTACTCTTAAAATCAGGGGCGTAGCAAGCATTTTAACCATTATATATATCTCTATGGGTCATTGACATGAAATATCAAGCAGTGCCCTGTATTTTAACATCACAGGTAAAAACACTTGTTCAAAAGAAAAAGTTATTGAATTGCCATGAGCACAGTTATAACCCCATATCTTTTAGAAAGAATACGATAATGGGACATTTACTCTTAAAATCAGGGGCGTAGCAAGCATTTTAACCATTATATATATCTCTATGGGTCATTGACATGAAATATCAAGCAGTGCCCTGTATTTTAACATGTACTCCAGCTAAATCTATTTGAAAGCATTTTGCTACTTCATTTTTAATTGTTTTGCATGCAGCGTTTATGACATTATAATAATTGGGAAACTATATTAAATATTTGTACTTTTAAAAATGTATGTGTCACAAAGCAGGACCACTAAAAAATTGCTCAAAATGTACCACTGGATGTGCATAATGATGTTGTTTCCCATTCTGTAGGTGGTCTCTCATGCCCACCGGCCTGAGGAGATACACCACATGGCCAGTCTAGCTTCATCTGGTGTGGTGGGCAGCCATCCTGGTATGACCCATAACTTCTCCAGCATGATGGAGGAAAATGATGACTACATGGACTACACTGGCGGGGGAAGCCCACTTGGCCTCTCCTCAGAGTCCTCAAACCAAGACCGTAGCTGCACCAGCACCCCTGTGGGCAATGACAGCTCACCAACAGGTTAGAGTACCAGAAAACTTCCATGACTATTAAGTATTTTCAGCCTCAAAAAAAGGCCCTGTTAAAGGGATAGTTGACTCAAATAAAATACTTGTGAAGAAGAAATTCTTCTTCTTCAGAGAAATCTAGCAAAATTTTGTGAGGATTATTCTTAAAGCATGAAAAAAAAACGATTTGTCAATTTGTTTAAACCTCTGAATCACGTGTTTTTTTCTCATAGTATTTTTTTTAGCATAAACATTACTAAATTTATCCTATGCCATTTTGCTTCGCAAGTAAATGTGTTGTTCCAGTAAAAATTTTGAAACGTCCTTAAAACAAGACAAAAATATTTGGTAAGAAAAACATTTTTTGAATTGTATGACAGTATACGAGAGGAATTGAGTGAAATCACAAATGAGTCCCAATGTGGCCAATGGAGTTAAGATGTAGACATTTCTTTGGTCAATTAGTCAATGACAGTTCACTGGTTGTGTTGGTTCCTTGTGTTGATATCCTGTGGGCCTTTTGTCCTACACTGACAAATAGTAACGTAAAATCCCTCTCATTGAATTTCTTCCAGCTGTGACTCATAAAGTAGCAACTTGTCCATGCAGCATCAGAGCCAACAAATGTTTCCCACTGTAATGATATTTATTAAATTATAGAGCACTAAATTTGTTATATAGTCCTACACACACACACACACACACACACAAACACACACACACACAGGTCTCACATTAACGCCATTCCTGTGGCGACTCAATAACAGAGGCATCCCTTACTTTTCATCTCTACTGTCTTGAGGTGGCACAAGTTATCGACCATTTTCTGGGCTTAAAGGTGCTTAAAGGTTGTTGTTTTTTAAATACCACCGATAAAATATCCCTGCTATCTTACATTTATCTCTGAAGTGGGTGCCCTGAGAAACAACACCTGTCTCTTTTGCAGCCCTAGGCTCTGTAAACAGCACAAAATAAATAAATAAATGAAAAAGAATATGGGTGCACTCACCCTTTTTGAGCCAATCATAAAACTTGCTCTTTGCCTGAAAATCATTGTGCACATTTGGTTTGCTGATATCATATTGGCTGACATGACTTTTGACATCAGGGTTTTGGTGTTGTTTAAGGGATGGGGATGTCTAATTGGCAAAAGTCAGCAAAAATAGCTAACATTGCTCACAGCATCTTTAAGTATAGGCTTCTGCTCTTTGAATCAGAGCTTTCCTTCACTGAATTGATTTTATAGTTTCACTGTTTGGTTTCAAATGTTATCTTCCATTCTCATCACTGTTGCTTTTGGCTGTTGTCTGACTTTGATTACCATTTGGCTTTCATTATTTCATTACTTGATCTCTTTTCCCTTTTTTACCTCCCCACCCTTATGTCCTATTCCTTCCTGTCTCTGTCTTTTCCCACCATCCTTCTTTGGCACCCTGTCTTTGTAGGACCAGGCTGTCAGGTCCCTCCTCCTGCCACTACCTCTGCTGACTCTCCTTTTCAATCTGCACCTCCTCCTCCACCTCCTCATCAGCACACGCTCCAGAGTCAGCCTCCATGTCTCTCCTCTGCTCTTCTCCGGCCACAACTCCCCTCGCTCCCATACCTTCTCTCCCCATCCTGTTTGTCATATTCTCTGCTCAACGCCTCTCTTGGAGCCACTAGGAGTGTTGTCATGCCAACCAACACACCAGCTTTCAGTCCCATCATTCCTACTTCGTCTTCGATTAAAAATGATGTCCCTATAGTTCAGGACGCTGCAGGTACCTATACCGTCTCCACTTGAACACTGCAGCTCTAGACTAACTATAGTTTTCATTTCTAGATTAAGATCCATCTGAAAAGCATCTTAAACCAAACTAAAATTGTATGCTGGTTTTAGCTGGAGTTCTGGGCACGTACCAATTGCTTAGTCTAGGAGACCAACTTGATCAGTTGAAGACCAGCTTGGCCAACCTGTGACACAAGCTCAACCAGATTTAGCTGGCTTTAGCTGGTTTAAAGTGTTGTTTTTTGCAGGTATCTCTCAAAAAAGTTTGAGCAGATATAATTTTAGTTACAAAACCATCAGCTAGATTATAAATATGTAGGATTTCAGACATGCAATACATATGTCATGAAGTTGTGGTTAAACCAGTGTTATTATTCCACAGAATTTCATGCAAGTCTATGTGGCACAATGTAGTGCATTGCACACCTGACATTAAGTCCACTGTTTAAATACAGTCCATTAGTAGCCTGCTGTAAAGGGCTAGTTTAATCAT
The DNA here is from genome assembly GCA_032164185.1 of Moxostoma hubbsi. Classification (NCBI taxonomy): domain Eukaryota; kingdom Metazoa; phylum Chordata; class Actinopteri; order Cypriniformes; family Catostomidae; genus Moxostoma; species Moxostoma hubbsi. The sequence continues at coordinate 26,948,029 of JAVLUX010000020.1, read as the reverse complement.
GCCAGAGTTTAATAGAGTCATGTGATTCCTGATTGCCTGGACAGGGAGCAAATAATTAGCATTGACCTCAAGTTTATGGAAGGGAATCCTGCTCTACCATAAAGCCGGATATACGGAAGTACTTCTGAACTCTCTCAGTACCTATATGTGACACTCACATTAAAATGTCATCAGTAATCTTTACAAATGGGCCTTGTCTCTGTCTGATTATGGCATGGAATCACATTACTGTAGTAAATTGCTGTAAGAGAGGAACCTTTGGGTGTAGTCTTCATAGAGCGCATGTCTTCTGTAGCCACTCCTGATTGGTAGTGGCTTTTTATAGAATTGATTTTCTGCTTGATGTACCAATTGGTGCCTAACCTGTAAATGCCTTTTTTGCCTCCAGGTAATACCATCTCGATCCCCACTGCAACTGGCTCCAAGAAACGTTTCTGGATCATTGAAGACATGTCACCCTTTGGCAAGCGCCGCAAGACAGCCTCGTCTCGCAAGATGCTGGATGAAGGCATGATGCTGGAAGGGTTTCGCCGCTACGACCTCTATGAGGACTGCAAGGATACGGCCTGCCAGTTCTCCTTGAAGGTCACTCACTACCACTGCACACGGGAGAACTGCGGCTACAAATTTTGCGGCCGCACCCACATGTATAAGCATGCACAGCACCACGACCGAGTGGACAACCTGGTTCTGGATGACTTCAAGCGCTTTAAGTCTTCGTTGTGCTGCAACTTCCAAGATTGCCAGTTCTCCGGCAACAGCACCCATTTCCACTGTCTGCGCTGTGGCTTCCGCTGCACAGACAGCACCAAGGTGACGGCGCACCGTAAGCACCATGGGAAGCAAGACGTGATCAGTGCTGCTGGTTTCTGCCAGTTCAGCTCCAGTGCAGACTGTGAGGTCACCGACTGCAAGTACAAACTCAAATGCTCACATTTCCATTGCACTTACCCAGAGTGCAAGCACACGGTGGTAGGGATGTCCCAGATGGATTCCCACAAGCGCAAGCATGAGAAGCAGGAGAGGGGTGAGCTGCCGTCTATCTCCCCTAACCAGGATGGCAACCACCAACATTCAAGCTTAGGGTTGGCCCCTGCACCCATGAATCTGCCCCCAGCCTCACCCAACACACCGGGGCTGACTCACAACAACGTGGCCATGTATCTCCCTTCAGCTGGAGGTGCTGGAGAGTATGAGCATCTAGGATCTGCAATCAGTCTCGATAGTTCTCTGAATCTCGGAACGGACACCAACAGTTCCCTGTTCTTCCTGAAGAACGCTGCTGGATTGGGCCTTAGTGACTCCATGGACCTGAGCAAGAAGATGCACAGGGAGCAACTGTCCCTTGCTGCTAGGTCTAGCCCTGCTGCTTCACTGGGCCTGACCAACACTCAGGATGACACTACCGGCACATCCGGTGATCCAGAAGATGACCTATCAGCAGATGAAGAGCCAATAGCTGAGGATGATGATGATGATGATGATGATGATGATGATGAGGATGAGGAAGAAGAGGACGAACCGGAAGAGGACATGAATACAGACTCATATGAAGATTCAATGCCAGAGGCAGATGTTGACAAAGACAATGGTGAGAGTTTTGATGCTTCCATGGCCCACGCCGAGACTTCCCAACTGGATAAAGAGGAGCCCAGAGGCTGAGCCCTTAGTCTATGCTGTACGAGAACTCTGAATTCCCTGAACAAACGCAAGTTTGAGTGGCCTAATTTTTCATGCTTAGATACACTGCAGATGACAAGAAAAAAACAACTACACAAGAAAAGTGAAGACCCAAAATGATTTATTATGATGTTTACAAGATGACCAACATTATTAATTTAATTATGCATTAAAAAATGAACAGAGACAGACAGATGAGGCCCTCTTTTACACATGGGTGGCTATGTAAACCTTTTCCTACACATCGGTCTTTTGTGTGTGTCTGCATGTTTGAATTTAATTTATTCAATTTCATTTGTTACTTTTTGTGTGGATAAAATAAGGAAAAAACAATATATATGAATATCTATATAAAATAGATGTGTGTGGATGTTAATGTACATTTTAATTGCAGTCACTGGATTGCAGGACCCTCGTACCAATTGAAAGAGACAAGAGTACGTTGCAGGAGTCTTTTATAAAGAATGTTGCTAAAATAATTGATTCAGAAACATCTTGTGTCATTATTATTATTGATATTATTATAATTGAAGTGCAGGGGCCTGCATCAGTGCTTTGAATTGTATGCTACTCCGTTTATCAGTTGATTCTTTTTATATTATTTACAATGATCACAGTTCTCAATTAAACATGCCGTCGTGGTCAGTGATGTCATAGGCTATATTCCACATGGACATTCACCTGCATCTACATGACAGACAAACAATGACTGTAAAGCTTCAGGCCATAAAGCATTGATCTCAGCGAACGCAACTCACCAAACGCTAGCTCTCACTTGATTTGATCGAGGACCCATTTGGCATTGCATATTCATAGTGCACTTTTGTAAAGACTAGAGCAGATACTTAAGCCTCTATTTAAGACATTTTGTTATCTTTTACATGATTGCATTACTATAGTTTGTGTTTTTTTTTTTTTTTTTTTTGCATAATTTTTTAATTGCACAGGCATGACCAGATGATGTGGGGGTGTCTTATTGTAAATTAGTCTGTTGTGAAAACGGGCATCAGCGCACCCTGTTTTGGAGAGTTTGTAATGTGATAATGGTGCTACTGCCCAGAATGAATTGGAGATTACAGTTGTCTTTTTTTTCATCCCCAAAAAGATGTACTCAAGTGTCCACCAAACAAAGCAGAAAACACGTGTCTCTGAATGTAGGGGAAAAAAGACATTTGTAGGCGTTATTTTTCGTTGCTTATCCCTTCATTTCTGTAGCATGAAAAAAAATTGTTGTAACAAAGTTGGAGGATGAGACTGGCTTTTTGAAGCTTCTTTTTTTCATAAGCCTCGTGTATCTATTTCTAAAGGAAGAGGAAATGTGGAAAGAGACTCTTGTTTTTCTAGTCGGCTGAATGGAGGACAAGCATTACAGAGACACCATGATGAATGCTAGCGCTGGTGACGGAAAGTGTGTGATTTTATGAATTGTACAGACCGAAAACAATGTTTCAAGCTTTTCTTTTCTCTTTACAACAGCTGTGGTTTCGCTCCAATAATAACAAGTTATTTAATATTTATGTGACCTTGCAATGAGAAAATTCTAGGGTGTTTTTTGCACTTTTTAGATTCATTTTTACAATATGAATTTATGGCATATATATTTTAACAGGGAATTTGCTTTACAATGTTGTTTAGTTCACCTTGATTTGATGCACAAATAGTCTTCAGTGTGATGAAGAACTGTTGTTCTGTGTTTTATTTAAGGAAAAACCTTTTTTCTTTGCTTCCAAGATTGGATGATTTCAATATGAAATGGGCATGCTAGAACCTGGCCTGCCTAATGAGTAACACTAATGATTACTGTAATTTAAATGAATTCTATACAGAGGAAATTATTGCAGTGCTCCGCTCCAAATTACAAAAACAAAAAAGAGAAGAATGAATTTTATTTGGCCTCCATTGAATATAAACAAGGAAAAGCGAGGTGAGGAAATGATAATTATTTCCTAAATGCGACTTTGAAAGAACTATCATAATATAGGCAACTAAATGTGTAGATGAATATCTTCAAAAATATTGTTTCAGGAGGGAAAAATGGTTGTATAGTATTTTCTTCTGTAAAAACTATATATGAACAAAAATGCTCTTTGATTAAAAGCTTCCTTTAAAAAGAAAGTAAAAAAAGGAGAAATAAATAATAAAACGTTAAAAACTGAAATACGCCAGTACAGTTTGTGTGTGTGTGTGTGTGTGTGTGTGACATGCAGTATGCGTGTGTGTGAGGTTTTATAATCATGGTTTTCCCATAGTGGTAGAAGAATTAGTGGTAATTAAATCTATACAAGTCACATTATTGTATCACTGAACAGTGGAGTGTGCATTTCTACCTTTAACATTAGGAAATCATATTTCTTTTGTATATCAAACGCGATCACAATAACAATTTTCAGATCATTCTGTCAGATATCTGGTAATTTAATACCATCCATAACTCGGTTTTGTTTGTTATTGTTTTTGTGTGTTTATATTATTTAATTGAATTTGTTGACATGTATTTTGCATATGGCATGCCCCTCTTATAGGCCGTTTTGTTCTCTGGTCTCAAGTGCAAGGCAGGACTCACACTGACTCTCCAGATAGAACACTGAAACGGCTCTTTGCCTGGGAGAAATACTGTGCACTTGAATACATTTTATGTGTGTAAAATAGCTGGATTTGTAAAGAGTCAAAATAAAGAAATTCTAATTATTATAACAATGCAAATGTTGCACATAGTGTTTTAGCTCATGTTTTCTATGTTAAAAGGAACTGCTATATCACAGGATACTATTCCAGAATGCACTTAGGTTTTTCTTAGGCAGCACTGCTGTGCTTTATAGAAAGGGTTTACTACAGTTTATAAGCCCCTTCACACTGAGACAAACACTGTTAAAGGGCACAAGGCCCTGGGTCTGTGGTATGACACAGAGGACACCCAGCTGAGGACTAGCAGCACTGCTCTGATGGAATATGGCTTTATTCAGAATTGAACTGTAGCTTATTACTATACTGCCTATTAAAAAAACAGTATTGTTTCAAACAGAATTATGATACTTTGGCATCATGTGAAATTTTGTATTGTTTGTTTAATTACGAGAGTCTATAGGGACTGAGTACACTTCAATGTGCGCACAAAGACAACAACAGATCATAATTTTTTTTTGATAGATTAGCAAATATTAGGACTTCCAGTTGGCTCAGTTGAGCCATATTTAGGAAATGCTGTCTGTTGCCATTAGGAAAAGTTTTTTTTTTTTCTGAAAGGGTCTTTGGTGGTTGTCGATTCTTTTCTTATATTCAGCTGGCTGTTCCTGGCTATGACCAACATACCATCCTGTCCCGCACACTACAGCTGTTCTCTTCTCTCTCCCTCCGCATTCTTTCTGATGTGTCTTTAAATAAAATTGTGTAAAGCCACAACCATCTGTCTGCCAGCTGGCATCCTGCATATAATCTTGAAAAAAGAAGAAGAAAACAACTTTGGAAATAATATTACTCAAAAACCAGTCGGAAACATCCTCTAAGCTACCACGGGCTGCTGTTGAAATGACATCACCTTATTGTCTACATTATGGGGGGGTGGTGGGTTTAGAATTGTGGAAGACTATTTTTTGTTTAATAAAAAAGTGGATTATGTTAATTATACAGTGGGATCTAAAAGTCTGAATCCACATTCAAAATCTGACATTCAAAATCTAATTTAAGCCTGAAAATTAAGAGCGATAGAAAATAAAGACAAATAACATTATTAAACAACAAAACTTATAATATTCAGAAGACATTTGTAATATTCTACACTATTGTAGCTCATTAATCAAATAAGCTTATTTGTGTCAATGCCCATATTAACTCGGATTCAGAAGCACACAAGATGTCTCAAATCATGCTGGGATAACATGGATCATCAGGTTTTACACACACTTGTGGAGTCCGTTTGGAGGCTGACATTGAAACAAAATAATTATGAATTCTTAATATCTCAATTCAAGTTTTCATTTAGATTGCTATTCTGATAACAATTTGTAATGAATACATTTTAACTTGTGGTCTCAGTCTTTTAGACCCCATATTGCTTTCATTTGACTGACAGTAACAAGCTGGCCTATTCAGCCATTTCTATGGCATGGAAAAACCCACACACCACCGCATGAACAGTCTAATCTATAGACTTAACAGAATTAACAACCTCTTTTTCAGTACCGTCATAATGCAAGAGCATATTGAGTGTATTTTTTGCTGTAATCCGAGGACTGGATCTGACTGGGTTGATGTTCCAGAAACAGGCTGTGTAAGAGACACAGCAGCAGTGCATGGAGAAACAATAGAGCCCAGAAACATGCAACAGGTGTTCTGTACATGTGGTGGTCACACATCATCTACACGACTATTAGGATGCACAAAAATGAAATGCAATGCTTCCAAGTATGGAGTTGTTAAAGAAAGAAGTGTATGTATTTATTTGATTTTGCATAGGCCTTTTTATACAGTTTAAGTGCTTATGTTTGCATCCCCCTTGCAGAATCTGCAAGATGTTAATCATTTAAAGAAAAAAGATGTTATCGTAAAATTTGCATTTAGTTTTTTTTATTTAGTACTGCCCGGATGAAGCTATTTGACATAACAGGAATATACCATATTACAAAAGACAACATAATTATTTACTTCCCCTTAGTTCTTAATATTGTGTGTTGCTTCTCCATGATCAATGACTGTTTGTGTGTTTTGATGTAGTGCATGAGTGAGCAATGAAACTGCCCACTGTTCTTAAAGGGATAGTTCACCCAAAAATGAAAATTCTCTCATCAGTTACTCACCCTCACCCGCACTCAATCCCAGATGTGTATGACTTTCTTTCTTCTGAAGAACACAAAATAAACATTTTAAGAAGTATATCCCATACAATGGCCCATACAATGCAAGTGAATGGTGACCAAAATTCTGAAGCTCCAAAAAACACATAAAGGCAGCAAAAAAGTAATCAATAGGACTCCATTGGTTTAATCAATTCCTTCTGAAGCAGTCCAATCAATTTAGGGTGAGAACAGACCAAAATGTAATTCCTTTTTCACTGAACATCTTGCAATTGCAATCTCTAGGCACGATCATGATTTCAAGCTCGATTACACTTCCTGAGCTTGATGCTTGCGCAGAGTGCTAGATGTTGTTAGGATATTTTTCTAAAAATCTTTCTTTGTGTTCAGCAGAAGAAAGTAAGTCAAATACATCTTGGATGGCATGAGGTTGAGTAAATTATGAGAAATTTTTATTTTATTTTTGGGTGAACTATTCCTTAAATAAAAATCCTCCAGTTACTACATGCTCTTTGGGTTTTCCAGCATCTTCTACACATTTGAGTTCTTCCCATCAATGGCTATATTATGTTGACATCCAGCTTTTGACACTTAGCTCAATTAAGTGAGTCTTACACAACTATTAAAAAAGGTTGAAACATTAATTGTTGCTCAAGAAGGCAAAACACTACACGAAGATCCAAAGGTACGTCAACTTTTGAACAGGATGATTATTATTTTTGTCTTGTGGGATAAATGTACATATCTGTTTTGTTGCTTCTAAAGGGCAGTAATAAATAAATAAAAATATGATCTTTTATCTCTTATATTTGTATAAATTCTAAAATGGGTATGTAAACTTGAGACAAACTTCAGCACTCAATTGTATATACAATTAATTGTGCCAAAAAATAAATATAGGTAAATGTATGTGCATGAAATTTAAAGTATTGCATATTGCATAAAGTATTGCAGTATCACAAACAAGGAGTACATTATTACAACTTATTGATCAGACCCTGATGAAATCAGACCCTGTATATTTGTCTGATTGTGGCTAAAAAAACAATAAAATTTCATATATGCAGAATTGTTCTCTTTTTAGTTTGCATCTGTGCAAAAACCATCCTTTTCCTCATTTAACCTTTGGCATTCACCTTCATTTTGCTGTTTCCATCCATGCATGTTTATATTTTAAGAGACCTTTGGTCAGAGTTAAAAAAAAAAAAAAGATTTATCGGGAAGCTGCCATGCCACTGATAGCAGCTGTTGCTTGTGTGAAAAATTAAGTTCAGGGACCCCAAAGGAAAAAGAGAATTAGACACACATTCAGCCAATTTAACTTTAACAAGACCTTATTGGAGGTAATGTCACAGGCCTGCTGTGTACAAATGCTATTCTCTGTATTCATGTATAGTGAAATGAGGAGAAATGCTCAATTATGTTCTGGATCAGGGGAGATTCAGCATAAATATGACTATATGGGTAGTCGGCGACAACCAGCCCATTCGACAGACTGTTACTGATTTTGGCAAATCAATGTAACACAAAACCATCAAGACTCTAGATGATTTAATATCCTCTTATCTGATTCTGAACATTAACCAATGCACACCTGTCAAAATCAAGTTTTTGCTTGAAGGTACACAGCTGCGCATAAACAAGCGAAGAATTTCATTTTGAGAAACACACACTGACACATAAACACACTGATGTAAACTCACTATGCCAGATTTCCAGAGTTATTATCTTTTTACAGCAATTTTGTGCAAGTGAAAACAGGTCCCATCTCTATGTGGTTTAGCAATAAAAGTGGGGTAAACTTTCTTATGAATAACATGGTGACTTTGCAAAGTGGCACTATTAAACTGCTCATTTTAAAACTAAATGTTACTCAAAAATGAGCAAGTGAAAATGTATAATACATAAGAAATTTGTAAGGCTCCTGTTATAGTTAAAGAAATGCTTTTTCATCATTATATTTATGATAGGCAGGCCTAGACAGAATCTGCTGAGTTTTTCACATTTCCTGATTTTGGCATCGTTCAGCAGAATGGATTTATACCTGGTAACCTGTTTGAAATAGAGTTGAGAATACTACACTCATATTGGTCATTGAAATGGTTATTTAATTAGCCAAAATACTTAGTATAAAGTAAATAGTTTAAATTCTGACTGGATGAGCCATATTCAAATCACTGTAAAATTACTATATACTTAATGTTTGTGCACATTCTATATTACGGCAGTAAGTTGCCAAGTTGCTTATGTAATGGTAGCCAGCTGTGCAGTGTGTAAACCTCACTCCCCTGGCCTCAAGAGGCGCACTAGTGACTGACGCTAAGGGTTGTAGCCTTTAACCTCCTTGTTAACTGCCCGGCTTCCATGCCGGAGACCCTGGTTCGAATCCCGCCCAGAGCGGATTAAGCAGGACAGGTTACAGTGGTGCCTTGACCCGGAGGGGAGTGAGGATTAGGTGGGGTGAGTGCAATGGTAGCCAGCTGGTAGGTAACTGTGCAGTGTGTGAACCTCACACCCCTGGCCTCAAGAGGCGCACTAGTGACTACAATAGTACGCCTCCCACCCATGCCGGAGATGCCAGTTCGAATCCCTCTCGGAGTGGGTCGAGCAGGACCAGTTACAATTGGCAACCATAAAATGGCCTACAGTTAGCATAGAGAACTATATTAATTATTAGTTTATATTACTTGAATTGTTTTTTTTTTTTTTTTATTTATTATTTTTTTTTTTTTTGTTAATTGTATATTGCTGTTTTTTATCATATTGCAGTTGCTGCAGTTTTATAAAAGCAATAAGACACTCAAGTCCATGCATTACAGTGATTTTACCATGGGTAAGGGTTTTATAGAAGGACATCACTTTACCCATTTTAAATTCTCTCATTGTGTCTACATGAACTTTAAATTTCCATTTTAACTGGACAAACAATATTTTGTGTTTTAAATGTCAAGTAAACAGTCAAGTAATATTGTAAAAAATACCGTTACAAAATGATTTTCATGACTTTTGGTTCAGTTAATGGTTCTCAAACATACGTTGTTTTGACAATTCGGTGGCAACGCCATGCTAAAATACTCTTGCACTGTTTCCCGAACCACCATTTTGCTGCACTTAACACAGCTATGAAATTAGCAGCGCAAAACATACAGCGCGACCAGTGAAGTCTGATTCCTGAAGAAGAACTCTTTTCTTTTGAATTTAGAGTGTAAAATATACAGTGCAACCAGTATAGCCTGATTCCTGAAGGAATGGCTCTTACAAGTCGTTTCGTTTGAATCTAAACTGCAAATTTTTCTGTGCTACCACACAATGAATGACTCTTATGAGCTGGATCTTTTGAATCTACACTACAAACTACACACTGATTATCAGAGTATTTGTGAATAAAAAAACATACTGAACCGCAAGTCATTAATTTCATCATGTCAGAATTCAGAATGAACCAAGAATTGCTACTGTGATATGTATACTTTAGGCCTGAGAGACTTAATTACTGGATGATTGTTGATGTGACAAATTACATTTAAATGCACATTATGAGTTCTGTTGCAATTAGTGGTATTTTATAAAATATTAATTAAAAAGTCTGTGTAAACACTATTTGGTAACGGGCAATAAATCCAATAATAATCATCCTAATTGGAAATATAAGGAATCAAAATCACTAAGAAGAATCAGAACGAGAATTGTTACATCTCCTTAGTACACAGACTTGAGTGGCATATTGCTTTAATGCAAGGAGGATGGGATGTGTTGAACTTTGTGAATGACAGGCGTCGCAGTTCTGCCGAAATCTGTGGCATTTTCTGTGGGCACAGTTTCTGTGTGGGCTTGTTCATAGCATTAAAAAATGCAGAAATTATCAAATAAAATTGGTTTAGAAAAATGTGGCACTCTGGCAGGGAACTGATACATAACAAGCAGTTTGCTTAAAGGCTGAGCAGCCATATCTGCAGCACTGGGGAGATGTTTCAGCCCTTTATGACTCCTTCCTGAAAGGTAGTTCTTGGAGCAACAAGGCATTACTCTCTCACACACATGCACATACACACCAGCAAGGGCCATTTACTCACCAAATAAGGAGATCCTTAAGTGCTAAGCTGTAAATTTGGTTAATTTAGCACGATTCCACAGAGAATAGCTTGGTGTTCTTGTAAGGGAAAATCCAACAGGCGTGCTGAGAATAAGCGGAGATGGTTGATGTGGTCCTTAGTGTTGTGATCACGCCAGGAACACAGGGCTGACAGCGTGCTCCAGAGCTATAAAACAGCGCTGCTTGGCAGTCATACACGCCAGGGCACAATGCACAGTAATATGAATATTGCTCAAACTTAATCCAATTAGCTTGTATTGAAGAAAGATGAAAATGTTCAATACTTAGAGGAAATGGAGTATACAGATGGCGAAATGGCCCTATGAAATCACACATTCAGTCAATCAAGACTGCACAACATCCCAATATTTGACATTATAATTAAGGGGTCACGGTTTAGCTTCATCCATGAGGTCTATAATACCTGGAGAAAGCCGTCCACTAGCATTCCCATTCATTTCAATGACAGTTGCTCTGCTGGTTCAAGGAGAATTTGTTATGGAACTTATCACTTGTCAATCGAATCAGAAATGAAAAATTAAATAAAGAAATAAAGTAAAAAAATCCACATTTAAGTTTATAAGAGCCCTCCAAACACATAATATATATATATATATATATATATATATATATATATATATATATATATATATATATATATTTAAATCTAGTGTAATATAATGAAGTACTTGCAATTTATATGTTGCTTGGGGGGAAAAATGACTATACCCAGGCAGTCAATGGGGAAACACATTTACCTTATAAGTACCTTTGCAATGCACAATTCTGCATGTGTAAAAGGCATGTGTGGTTGTTAAATGCATGTGAAACCTGCAAAAACAACTAGTCAGGCAACCTCTTTTTTATCAGGGAGAGTACATTTATGAAAAGTCGCTGCTAAAATTATTTCATTCTCTATTGTGAATATTCTATGTAGCTGTACGAAGCACTGCCGAACTCAGAAACTTCCTATTGTTCAATTTCCTATTGTTCAACACAGCGAATTTACGTGCAAAGCTCACAAAGCTGTAACTCATGCAATATTCGCCTTGGGAAATTCTTTACCATCAGAAGTCCACCAGCCAAATTTCCATTGAGATTACTTTATTTCACCAGCAGAATTTCACCATGCAAAGGTAAATGTGACCAAGTCTTAAGGCTGTAGTTCCGCCATCTAACAGCAGGGGCTAGCGCCCATTCAAAAAACGCCATTTATTGCTTTTTTAAACAACACATTATTCTCAAATATTTAAGGATACTATAGTAAATGTTTGACTAATGACCAATTTTTTTGGAAGGTCCTTAGATTCTTCCCTGTCAGTTGCCTTTGACATCACATCTCAGGATAGTTGCTAGCTTGCAACTGTGCACATTCTTGTGATGCCATCAGCCAATCGGCAATGTCATGACATAATTTTCCTGTGACTTCAAACTGACTAATTAGTGATTAATTAGCTGAGGTGACTGGTGAAAAAAAACAAAAAACACTGAAAAACAAAAATGGCAGATTGCGCACTTCCGCAGTTGCATGCACCAGCCATTGAGATAAATGGGAATACTGACTGATAACTTTCTCCAGGTATTTCAGATCAGTCACTGCCTTCATTATCATCTGTGCTGTAACTGGTATGCACTGCCTCTGTGATCAGAAGCACTTGCAGACCACAAAGGTTATTTCTTAAGTATACAAACCAGACCATTTTCAAATGGGTGGAGGTAGAGAAATATAAGCCAGCTACCAATTTTGTCCATTTAAGCAACTCCTAAATCAGACTTGATTGAGAGGGAACAAAGAGAATTAGAGGCAAAACAGGGCTTTAGATGCATGCAGTGTATGATGACATTCAGCTTTACAGTCCTGCTCTGACTCTAAAGCCACCAGCTACAATTTTTTGTATATGACCATAAGGAACTTAAAGAATATCCAAATGCATTCTTGCAAACTGGGTCAAGGTAAATAAGAACATTTAAAATGCTTTGTTTGGTACAGCAGCTGTGGCCTTTACGAAAAGAAAAGTGAAAACAGGTGGAACGTGGCTTGTGCTAATCTTTCACATTATGGTCTCTCTTCCAAACTCAAAACACTGTCATTTAATACCCAATACATCAGCAATGTGACATTTGCAGCATAGAAGAGGTGGAGTTTGGGAAGGTTTAGCTGATACTAATAATAGGCTAGATATTGTTCACCACTAACTGAGGGGTTTCAGTTACCAGAGGAACTTTGGCAGTGCCACACACCTTCCAAAAGGTTTTAAAGGCCTATGCATGCCAAACGCTTTTTTAGTAGCAAGTATCTTACATTTCTAGACACAATATATGGCCAGCAATTTTGTTAAATTGGAAATAGTTCCAAATGAAACCAAATCCAAGCGACACAAACTGACAACCAATCAAATACGTTTGCTGGAACTTACTGCTGTGTAAGTATCATGCATATACACATCATTCTCCTCACAATACACATTAACTAATACACAGTGCTGTCTAAAACATGATATTCCTTGACCCAAACACATTTAGAGAGAACCATTACAACATGAAAACAATATGAAATACCATTTCCACCCTTATATTTTGCCACTTAATGGCTTTATGGCATCTAACAACATTTTAGAATGGTTTCAAAGCACACAGCATTGTATGCAACACATTTTGAAACAGTCTTTAATAAACACATTAAAGACAGAGCACCCCTCTTGTTGTACAAAAGACATAGTTATTTCTCCAGGCATCAGACATCTTACTTATTCCACAGTCATTAAGAGCTGTGCTGCAGGATAAAGCAGAGCTGCTGTAATTACACAGGTACCGTGATGAGGAAGTTAGCACTGGTATTCATCGTCTTAATTAAGGCATAAGCTCTCTGCTCGAAGCTAAAAGCAGCTCTCTTGGTTTAGGCGAGGAGTTATAGGAGTGCACAGGGTTTTGAGCATGTCAGTATCATACAGCACATCCTCCCTGGGTTAAACTGTGCATTTGAATGTGGAAATGGAGTCTTAGTACTGTTTTAAGTCACCATGCATTATAATGGATATTTATGGTAGAGACAACGCTTATGAAAATAAAATATTTCTCGTTGGATTACAGTAAATATAGTTTATTACAAGGGAAATGTAGGAAAATAACATTGAGCATTTTAACAATACCTGTACTGTACTTTTGTATGAAAGTGCTGCAGTTTTTCTCACCTTGATTGAGTCTCTCTTTCAGAATGGGCACTGACACAAATAGTCACATTCACTGGTGATTTTTAATCACAATGATGAGAAACAATCATGCACTCGAATGCTATATGTTTGACAAAATTCTTCTGCTTCTGACAAAAAAACGTGCCCTGATTGTAATTGATCTTTTCCTTGGCCACTTCTGTCAAGTATGCCATTCTTTTAATGTTTAACAGCTGATATCTCACACAACTCACATGAAAGGTGTGTGTTTCAGGTCCATTTCTCTCAGTTTCTCTGTAGTTTGGGTGTGAGATGCTAAAAAAAATAAAGGACGTTTGGCTAATGACGTTTCAAATACATGTCATCTTGTTAAGTGTTGCAGCCAACTTTAGCATGTTAGCTAACCTGAGTCCAAGTTCAATACAAGTGCATAAAAATGGCTTTTGACAAGGAATATTGCCGTGATTGTTAATCATTCAAATCACATTTGTATGGTGATGTCTTCACCACAGAGGTTTTGGTAGTCGTCATGTGTGACATTTTGAAATGTTTTTGTAAGGCCTGTATTGTAGCCTGATCACCCCTCTTCTTTCACTAAGCAGGACAAGCTGTTACCATTGAGCACATGAAGTGTCCAGAATCTTAAAAAAATCTAGTTAAATGGTGTTATGATTTCATTTTTGAAAAATATTTATAATTTGGTGGTGCAGCGGTTAGCACTGTCGCCTCACAGCAAGAAGGTCGTGGGTTCAAACCCCGGTTGCCCTGGCCTTTCTGTGTGGAGTTTGCATGTTCTCCCCGTGTCTGCATGGGTTCTTTCTGGGTGCTCCGGCTTCCTCCCACCATCCAAAGAAATGCAGGCTAGGTTAATTGATGTCTCCAAAATTGTCTTAGGTGTGGATGTGAGTGTGAGTGGTTGTCTGTCTATGTGTGGCCCTGCGATGGACTGGTGACCTGTCCAGGGTGTACCCTGCCTTTCGCCCAATGTTAGCTGGGATAGGCTATATATAAGGTGTATATATATATATATATACACCTTATAGGATTGCAAAGCGTCCACTGGTTGCACACTTGTCGCACGTTGACATATAGGTTTTATTTACCTACTTTGTCATGAATACTGAGTATTCAGACATCTTCTTACAGTATTTCAAATCTTTCAGTATTTCATACTGTGTACCAGAGAGGTGCACATATTTAGACACTAAGGTCTGATAAGTAAGAGCAAGTCCTATCTAAACCAAACATAGAGTTTGTACTAGGTCAACCTTTGCTTTCACTTTCTCCTCAGCGCCTGCTGCATCTCTCAGGTGCTGCACATGCACAAGTCTTTATGATTTGTCTAATTTGCAAGCTTTGGCAAGGACCGCACCTGTTGCCCTGCCACCGCCTGCAGTCCTGTGTCTTCAACAGTCTGACAAGCACCCCTAGATAATCCATTCTACCCCCATAACACGGATGCTCTCCGTACCGGTGTAGGACAAGGGCATTTTTCTCCGGCACAGTACTCATATCCGCCATGGTGCTGATGGCTCATTACAGGCCAATTCATAAATATTGTCTCCAGTATTACCACTTCCAGGCCCCTCTCAGCTACCCAGAGATTTATTCTCCTCTTTTACAGCCTGCTATTGTTTCTCCCCTCTTTCTGTTTTTTATATCCCACCATCAGTTCTTCCGTGCCTCCTTCGACTATACTGCAGATACCTTGCAGATTTGACCAAGAGAGCCGCAGCACTTGCCGCATGAGGATGACGGCTTTGCATTTGTTCCATTTAGAGTTGAAACAGGGCCAGGGGAACATCAAGTGACAGCAGCCACACAGCGGGGCGAAACGCAATCCTCCTCAACTGAACAATCATATAAGTGATGACAAAGTGCTTTATGACTGTGGTCTATGTTACACTTGGGTTTAGCCCACTAAAGTCTTATAAAGACTGTCTCATGTGACCTTGGCCCATTTTCACCTTGCTGTAGTACTAAACTTGTGCTCCCAAAGGTGTGGTCTGATCTGTCAAGATTCTTACAACTTTTAGACCAGGACAGTACCTCTGTATTCAGTGGGGATATATATTTTTTCTACTAAAACAAAAAGATTTATGTTCTTTTGTGATGTTGCTCCAAACATCAATGCAAAATCTAATAGGAAGTGATAAAATAGCGCTGCACCTTTGTGAAGTCTAAATTAAGTCATTGCAACTCTTTTCAGGGAAAACAATTTCTATGTAAATAGAGAGCAACAGTGCCTGCTCACTTTTCCCAGCTTTTTTGTTTCCGGAAGTATTATTTCCAATTAATATTCCTATTGTTTGCTGAAGGATTCATTAAATTCTTCATTAAAACAGTTCTAAGCCATGAACCAAACCAACCTGATCTGTGGTGAATCACAAAATTACAAGCTTTGATTTGAAGCAAAAAAATATTTAAACATATTCCTGTCTGAATGATCTACAATCCCATGAAGCATTGTGAATTATGTAGAAAAATTACAAATGGAAATAACAAAAACTATTTATTTCAAGTTGTTATAAGTATAGAAACAATATATTTTAAGTTTACTGCAATATATTCAGACAAATTAAATATATAAGAAGTTTAAGAGTGTCTATCTTTAAAGGTTTATAAGCTATTATTAAAAATCAGTTTGTCTACGAAAAAGATGAATGTGATTTTTACTTCCGGAACTGAATGTTGCACGCTTTTAGGCTCATTATAGATTGTGCTCTATTCACAAAACTAAATCGCTAGAATTTTTTTGGGGGGTGTTTTCAACATTGCCTGATTTCCATAATCCCTTTTGTGATTTGGATGCTATAACAATGCAGACACACAGGTAAATGACACTATACTCTTAGCGGAATTCCCTCCTCTGTGTTTTGTAGAGTGAACTGCTACATAGCATTCTGTCGACTTGCAGCTGCAGAGAGCAAAAGCGTCCTGTGGTGCGTGATACCATCTGTCCATCAGCGGATTCCCTTTGAGTGTAGGATACCCAGTGGTGTTCCAGAGGTCTGGACCCACATTAGCACAACATCAAATGGGCTTCCTCCTACACATGCAGCACTGCGTGCACTCCTACTTATCTTATCTGAGACGGAAGGAGGAAGTCACCCCTCCAGTCTATCCCTGTAGAATTAGACTTGACCTTTCTCATGCAATGCTCAGAGGACTTGGAGAAGGTTTCTGACCCAGTGCCTGGGATTGTGTCCAGGGGTACTGCTTTAATGGGGCCCCCTTTGTGCGATTGTTAAAAATAAAGATAGGTATGACTGGCAAGCCAGGCATTGACTTGTATCAATAATATGGAATGCATTCTATTTCCAGTGTATGACAGCACTGTGGTGATGAAAGTGATGTTTCGTTTTTTTTTTTTTTTTTTTTTAAATCAGATTTAGTTTTTCAAGTATTTTGGAACACAGGGTTTATCAACACCTTTGTGTTCATCATGGGACATCAGGGTTTGTGAGAAATTCAAATGGCAACTAAATTGCACCATACATAAAAATTTCATAAAATGTACACATTTTATTACAATCAAAATATACCTTTAACACTTATTATAGCACTTTATCTTCATCTTGTCCCACTGACAGTGGACAGATGCCTCTGTTCTATTGCTGACGCTCTGCAGAGTCACTGTATTATCACGTCCGTCTGAAATAAAATGATTTTAACTAAACAAATATCATACATGTGAATTCATTCATTATATTATATTCATTACATACACTTAATTGTATTGTCATTTTTTGTAATTGTATTGTAATTTTGAGGCAATTTTTTATACTTTCTGCATTGAATAAAAAACTTGAAATTATTAAGTAAATTCTACATGTGTACTCAATTCAAATTAATGCTCTAGTTTAAAAGTAAAAATAAAAAATTATCTTTGCAATGCGTCATCAAGAATCAGTCCTAAAGTAGAAAACCTTGCCATATTTATTCGCTAATCTGTGTAAATATTACTGCCGAATAAACTAATTAAATCTTACATATCTTTTTTAAGCTGGTGTTGCCAGCATGCAACAGGCTTGAATAATTAATGAGCTTCATTAAACTGACTGTTTGCAAGTTTATTTACTCTTTTATTTTTTTGGATTTTTTTGTTATGTTTGGTAAAATTATGTTTCGTGAAGTCTGAAGTAAATTTACTAAGAATTAACAATGATGATCAAAATAATTATTTGTTGATTGTTACCTTCATCGTGTCTTGCGCACCAAGTGTTGAGGTCTGCATGTGTAGCTTTTTAACTTGTTTTTGATTGTCTGTGATGCAAGGTGATGATGTTTAATGACATCATCAGAGCTGTTCTACCTTGACGTCAATTTGCAGGTGAACCCATGGGTTTGGGGAATCTATGGGTTTTTGAGCTTATGAGAACACAACGTCCATGTATCGTCAATAAAATGTTAACTTATGGTTTAGTTTTCAGTTAAAATTTAAACTGAAATGTTTGTAACTTTAGGCACTCACTTTATATCATGAACTTAAGTAGATTTGTCTAATTGGTATACCATTAAAATGTTCTTAGAAAAACTTTTTTGCAACAATTACATTATACAAATAATTATAGAAATGTTTGTACCAGTGGATTTCCATTTAAAATAATGTATGATACTGGTTATTGACCCATTTAACATTAGCTGAAATCAACTCAAGCTCACAGCTGATTGGTCGATTTTTTCTGCACTTCATTTAGAATGTTCACTTTGACGCATCGTGTGTAGACAACCTCAACCTGTTGCAACATGTCAAGTGTAAGGAGTTAACATAATAATTGATCAATGTCACAAATCTACTTACATTTGATTAGTGACCTTCAAATAGTGCAGCATCTTAAACATTCCTTCTTAATTTTACATCATAATGTAACTTTGTTTTAAATTTGTCAAAATCCTAAAACTTTCTGCATATTTCCAGGTTTAAGTTAGATTTTGAATCCCAGATTTTCAATGTAGCCTGAGCTTTTAAATCCCACTGTATTTTTATTGAAAGATTAAAATAACGTCAAAGTTTGGGGGCCTAGCTACCACACCTGGAGTCACGAGTTCGAAACCAGGGTGTGCTGAATGACTCCAGCCAGGTCTCCTAAACAACCAAATCAGCCCGGTTGCTAGGGTGGGTAGAGTCACATGGGGTAACCTCCTCATGGTCGCTATAATGTGGCTTGTGGTGAGTTGTGCGTGGATGCTGCGGAGCCTCCACACGTGCCATGTCTCCATGGTAATGCGCTCAACAAGCCACGTGATAAGATGTGCGGTCTCAGACACGGAGGCAACTGAGGACTTAGAATGCATTGGGAATTGGGCATTCCAAATTGGGGAGAAAAATTAAATTAAAAAAAATTAAAATAACATCAAACTTCTGAAAAATTGCATGATGTCAGTTAGGCAAAAAGGGTTCTGCAGATAAAATGTGGGAAACCTCTGTTCTAACGCATAGATAAGTATTTCAGGCTTTGCTCCATTAACTGCTCTTTGTACAATAACGAGCCAAAACATTATGACCACTCACAGGTGCAGCGAATAATGTTGATCTCCAAACAAGGCCACTTGTCAAGGTCTGGGTAGATTAGATGGTAAGCGAACAATCAGTTCTCGTAGTCAATGTGTTGAATGCAGGAGAAATGTGCATGAGTAAAGACCTGAGCGACTTTTACTAGGGTCAAATTGTTATGGCTAGACGACTGGGTCAGAGCATCTCTGAAACGGAAAGGCTTGTTGGGTGCTCCCGGTCAGCAGTGGTGAGTACCCATCAACAGTGGTCCGAGGAGGGACAAACCACAAACCTGCGACATGGTGTTGGGTGCCAGAGGCTCATCGATGTGTGAGGGCAACAAGGGCTATCACGTCTTGTTCGAACAGACTGAAGGTCTACTGTGGCACAAGTCGCAGAAGATTTTAATGATGGTTACGCAACCTAATGCGTACAGGGCAGTGTAGCTGCATATAGTTCAAACTGCCCATGATGACCCCTGCCCACTATTGAAAGTGCCTATAATCATCATGAAAGCATCAGAACTGGACCTTTGAGCAGTGTAAGAAGGTTGCCTGCTCTGATGAGTCCCGTTTACTTTTACATCACGTAGATGGTGCAAGGATGTACTGTGGGAAGATGACAAGCAGTTAGAGGGAGTGTGATGCTCTGGGCAATGTTCTGTTGGGTAACCCTGAGTCTGGCCATTCATGTGGATGTCAATTTGACACATGCCACCTTCCTAAACATCATTGCAGACCAAGTATACACCTTCATGGCAATGATATTCCCTGATGGCAGTGCCCTATTTTAGCAGGATAATGCATCCTGCCACACCGCACACATTTTTCGGGAATGATTTCAAGAACATGATGAAGAGTTCAAGGTGTTGCCCTGGCCTCCAAATTCCCCAGATCTCAATCCAATTGAGCATCTGTGGGATGTACAGGACCAACAAGTCTGATTTACAGTGGCTCCACCTCACAACATACAGGAGTTGAAGGATCTGGTGCTAATGTCTTGGTGCCAGATACCACAGGACACTTTCAGGGGTCTTATAGAGTTCATGCTTTGGCGTTTCGACGCTGTTTTGGCAGTACACGGAAGACCAACAGCATCTCAGGTAGGTGGTCATAATGCTTTGGTTCATCTGTGAAGTGGTTACAAGAAGCAACCTTTGACAGAAGTCAAAGAAACCATGTGAATGGCAAAAGACAATAAAGGATGAAACTTTCAATGTGACGATTCTATTGTAATTCCTCCAAGAGCACCCCGGGCTTTGAGCGCAGCCAGTGTGCAGTGAACCTCCTGGGGCAGGAAGGGCTAACAACCCTTGCATTGATCCGAGGAGACACTCAGCCCTCTAACCTGCTGAGTGCTCAGTTCAGGAGAACAATAGAGTTCAGCACACATCAATACAGCAGCAGCCTACTGAGAGCACGCTGTTTAGCAAAGCCCACTGATGAGGTTGAAGCACCCGAATCCTGGCAAAACCTGGGGAGACACTTTCAACATGCATATAAAACCCCTTTCTCTCATCAGTGCAGCCAGATATAGAAGCACTGGCCTGCCTGTTGAATCTGCTCTAGCTTTTTAACATCTTACCACTGTTTAAATGGATAGTCCACCCAAAAATAAAAATTTCTGTCATCATTTACTCACCACCATTTTGTTCCAAACCCATATGAGGTGGAATAACTGCCTCGGTCACTTTTCATTTTCCTTGCATATTTTTCCATGAATGGTGACTGAGGTTAACAATGCGCCTTATATCTCCTTTTGTGTTCCATGAAAGGAAGTCATACGAGTTTGGAACAAGCAATGGATTTGTGAGTGAATTTTCATTTTTGGCTAAATTACCCCTTTAAGTGTACTGTGAGACTGTCCGTAGGTCTCACCCACCTCTCCAATGAAAAGAGATGGAGATTGGGATGGAAGAGTCTTTCTGGGCAGGAATGCACAGCTTGTCCCATAAGACACTAAATGATGTACAAGTGCATTTATTACAGCAGCCCCTATAAATCTGAGCTTTGCCTGAACTCCGGGGAGAGGTTAATGGATTACAAAGGGATGCGGTATCGAACCTTTCGAGAAGTTTATACACCACATCAATATGTGCAAGGCTATTGATCATTTAGACCTTGACAGACAAATTAAATTCATAAACTTGATAATGCACTGGAATATTTGTATTGCTTACTACAGTGGAATGGGGCTTTTTTTTTTAAACAGTGCCGTTTTAGGATCAAGTTCTATTGACTGAAATTCCACTGAAAGAGTCCACTGAAAATGCCAAGATGAGTGCTGATCTAATGTGAAATTTAGAGCAAGATGAAGTGTGTTGAAAGTAAATTTTACACATTTCAGTTTACGTTGGGAAACATTTTTTTTTCTATTAACCATGAAAATTACAAGGCGAAATGCACAACCTGGTCTCATAGAATCATGTTACTACCTACGAGCGGCTCGATGTACATATCGAGTCAGATTTCTGGTGAAATAAAACACTAGAGGTGCTAAAACAACAATGACCTTTCTTCCCTCCCACACAAATCATGTAAAATGTAAAATTAGGATAATGGCAGTTTATAAACACCTAATTTTCACCATATTCTTCTTATGACATAATTTTTTTTTTACTATAGCACATGACTTGTCAGACAATACATATAAATGGTTACATTACATAACTACATTTACAAATCTTGTTCAAACACGATCAAATTGTTTGGTTTCTGAAATGAAACAGCCTTACATTTGCAATGTAAAGAGCCAGTGCATGAGTTCCAAAGAGCAGACAAGTCAACAGTGTCATAGATGCACCACACAATTATGTGGTTGCTTCAGCAATTGCTTTTTATTTTACATTTGTTTTTATGACAATATCTGTCGGGTAGTGAGATAGGTTTTTCAGGAAAATATCTCAGCTCTGTAGATCCATACAATGCAAGTAAATGGTGGCCAGAACTTTGAGGTTCCAAAAGAGCATAAAAAGGATCCATATGACTCCAGTGGTTCAACGTTTGAGTGGTAAAATAAATGTGGGTGAGAAACAGATAAATATTTAAGTCCTTTTTTACTATAAATTCTCCTCTCTGCCCAGTAGGTGGCGATATGCACAAAGAATGAGAATCTGTAGAAGTGAAAGTGGAGATTTATTGAAAAAATGAGTGAACTCCCATTAACCTTATAAACGTCATCTCTTAACTCGCTTTTAGCGCCACACAGTGGGCATTTCACCTGAGAACTGCCGTGATGCATGTAAGGAACCACAATTTATCACAAAAATATCTCCACCATCACTAAATTTTCATGAGATCAGGCTGTTCATACATTATTTGCATTCAAGTGTTTTCTGAAAAACATGTAATGAGTTTTTTGTCTTTGCTGGGATTGGGCAGTATAGAGGTGACTGGAACAACCCAATCCCACTTTATAGAAGGTGGGTGGGATTGGGTTATGACCTCAAGCCGGATTCTACCTCTCCAATTAACTGATCAATATTAACACACTGTTCAATGCCTGTTCTTACAGTATATGTTGTGTTTAAGTTCTACTGTATTTGGTGTAATGATAAAACCGTGATAGAAAAAGCAGCGTGGACCTCTGCGCTCTGCATGTTACATCGGTTCCATATCAAATACAAAATAAAACAAATGAACTTATGAAACAAGGAAACTTGTGTTAAATCAAATTTATTACAATTATTTACAATCATCTCTTCATACCAGAATTTCTCTGAGACAAATACCAGCAGGGTGTCAACGAGAATATCAACATAGCTGCATACAGCAACACTGCAGTTCATACAAAGCATTTCAGACCTTACTTACACAAGCTTAATAGTAAAACTGAGCATACAGTCACACACACACCCAGACATGAGAAGGAATACTTAAAGCCCCAATGTGAGCTTGAAAACGCAGCTGTAGTATATAGATTCCTAACATAATTTTGTCATAAAAACACGGTTGGAGACAGGCAGAATATAATCTCAAAAGAGACATAGGCACTGAATCTGTGGTTTATCTCATGATTAATTCAGTAACCCTAACCGCCATCACAACAGCTTTACAATGATTATCACTATCATGTTGTTGTTTGAAGGCCTCTGTTGTCACACTACCAGAATCAACCAGCGTGACAGGAACTCCAGAATGTGGTTAAGCAAAAATGGGTACATGCACTCACACTCATTCTAAAGCTGTGTCTCATTCTGAAGCCAATGTTCTTCCTTCCTCTCACATTTTTCGGTAACTTTCAGTAAATTAGTTATGCCATTTCTGTGACACCAATATGATGTGATGAACTTTTGAGATCAAATTAACTTCACTGATTCCATTAAAGTAATAGATCACTCAAAAACAAAAATTTTGTCAGTTTACTCACCCTCATGTCATTTTGTTCTTTTCCCATACAGTGACAGTTAATACAGTAGTAACCTTGGCTGTTGTGCTTGATAAAATGACAAAAACATGCACAGAAAAAGCACCATAATAGGTGTCCTTAAACCTTGTGAGTCTTCTGAAGTCATATGGTACATTTGTTGGAGGAACAGACCAAAATTTACATAATTATTCACTAATAATCTTCCTCTACAATGAGCTTTTAACCAGAGAACCGCAACTGGATCATTGAGTCAGCGAGTTTAACTTAAGTACTTAATTTGTTCATTTATATTTTAAATGTTTATGAATCTTGCTGATCTGGTTCTTGTGTTCAGCTCACAGACTCAACGATAAGCAATCATATGTCTTCAGAAGACATAAGCCATATACAGACATGGTCACCATTAACCATCTTTGTATGGAAAAAGGCCTTTTGTTCTACTGAGAAAAATAACAGAATATGGGTTTGGAGCGACATCAGGGTGAGTAAATGATGACACAATTTTCATTTTTCATCATTCATTTTCATTGCTTTAACGTTCACTTCGCATTTGGATTTTTAGCTTTTCAAATCAAAGTCAAAGTTATAGTAATAAATAAATAAAAATCAAACCCTTGTTAATATCTACTATTCTTGTGGAGGTTAGTGTAAAGTCACCTCTATTCTAGGAGGTAAGGAGACAAACACACATAGCCAGAGATGTTGAGCTCTTTCAAGTCACCAATTCACCTGCCTGTGCCGTAATCCGGTTACTCTGAAGGTCATTCGTTAAAAGTGAAAATGTCACAATGGATCTGATACTCTAGTTCTCACTCCAGGATCTTTTTTTTTCTTGTCAGCTGGCAAGTGAGTAATTTCATTAGTTAAATATTCATACGTTACTCTCCATTTGCATCACAGGGATTTTTTTTCCGTCCTTTTCTTTTTTTTTAATCCTCTCAGGACTTTCTGAGAGAAAAGCCCCCAAAGAAAAAAGCACAACTGTCAGCATCTTCGCTGAAGCATCCATTGTTTTACACAGTTTAATTACAAAACCCCAGCACCATTTCATGTTAAGATTATTCACTGCAGGAGACCTATATAATTTGGACTGCAGGGTTTGTCGTGTAATATAATACAATATAACAGGCTTTCAGTATTAGATTTCTGATTTTTGCCTCCTTGACATTTCAAGCTGCATGAACTAATACATCTGTTATTTGTCGATCATTTGATTATTAACATACTTCATAAACCAAATCAGCAGCCCTACTGGAGACTGGAGAGATACAACCAAGACAGGCACATTTCACTTGGCTATGCTTTTACTTTTTTTTCCTTCTCTTTCTCTCACACACATAGAAATTCTCACTACCACTGAGACACAAACCGTTATTAATTTATTCAAAAATCACAAGGCCTCATTGTTACACAAACAGACTGATAGCTTCAACACTCTGTGTACTACAGTAGAGATACATCATGTCAAATGTGATTCTTTGAGGGATAGTTTCTAGTTAAATTGTATTGTCATTTACCCACATTTTGTTCCAAACCAATATGACTTTTTTCTTCTGTGGAACAGCTAACAAAATGTTAGCTTTAGTCACCACTCAGTTTTTATTGCATTTATTTTCCACACAATGAAAGCTCAATTTTGCCTAACATCTCCTTTTGTATTACACAGAGAAAAGAAACAGGTTTGGAATGACATGAGGTTGAGAAAATAATGAACATTTTTATTTCTGGGTGAACTATCCCTTTAACTGCAACTGATCATGTTTGCTTTGATTCTAAGCTTTATATTACAATTACAGTATATTGCCTTTTATAGAGCATCGAACACTACAGTCTCTGTCTGATGAAATAGCTAGCATTTAGGGGAACTGTCTGGTTTCCAGTTGATTGCAAAATAAATTTTATGTTCATAATTCTTTCATCGTCTTTTAGAAAATGTGTTAATTTGAATGTGCTTGTTCAGGCATGCAGAATGTTTGTGCTGCTCCAGGTTGCACATTGGATATTGTGCATGTTGAAAAGTCAAGTAAGTTGAGTCAAGGGGTAAAGAAGTGCAATGAATGGGACATAATCCATCTCACCTGCTTATTCTTTTATAGTTTAAATTACTGCAACAAGGGTGAGTTAAAGAGCTAGTTCACCCAAAACTGAAAATTCTGTCATAATTTACATATGTTCCAAAAACCCTTATGACTTCCTTTCTTCTATGAAGATGTTAGGAAGAATGTTAGCCTCAGTCACCATTTACTTTCATTGTATGAAAAAAACATTCTCTCTAACATTCTGCTTAACATCTCCTTCTGTGTTCCACAGAAGAAAGTCATTCTGGTCTGGAACGACATGAGGGAGAGTAAATAATGACACCCATTTTTAGTGAACTAGTTCTTTAACTATTTCTATGTAAAAAAAAAAAAAAAAAAAAAAAAAAAGAGCAACAAATGGATGGATGGATGAGTTCAGTCTCGGATGTTCACTCTAATCGACTTCACTCTCATTACTTGCCCCTTCTGGACGCCGCAGCTTCTCCACCTGTTCATTAATCTGTCCATCTCCTCCTCTCCTGTCCTCTGTCTGCACGCTCAGGTGTTCTTCTTCATCTGCATGGGTCATGTCATCATCATCCTCCACCTCCTCTTCTTCTTCCTCCTCCTCCTCCTCATCATCGTCATCTTTGTTCTCCTCCTCTCCCTGCACTTCCATGCGGACCTGGTTTTTTAGGTCCAAAGGAAGCATGGACCCCAGGCCCACGCCTCCGTTCAGGCAAAGCGAGCCAGAAGGGGTGGCCTGGGAGCTGTTGCCCTCTTTAACAGGGGAGGAGTTGGCCGACTCATTGCTGACGGGAGAGATGTCGCTGCTGCTGTTAGTGTGGTTGGCAGAGGGTGAGTTGGACAATGATCCTGGTTTAAGAGGGATCTGCCAGGAAGGGATTTTGGGGATTGAGGGCGAAGCGGGGAACTGTCTCCTGGGAACGTGAGAAGAGAAAGGACGTGAATGAAAATTACAAGCAGTTCTTCAAAAAATCTTGCACAACCGAGTGCACATTGTGCCTCAGGCTTGATTCTGACAATATAGTCAAGAGAGGGTCTAGTTATTGTACTCTGCAAGCACAAGCAGATTTGCCTGTCTTTAAAGGGATAGTTCACCCAAAAATGAAAATTCTGTCATCATTTATTTACACTCATGTTGTTTCAAACATGTATGACTTACTTCTGTGGAATACAAAAGATGTGTAACAGAATGTTAGTCTCAGTCACTATTCACTTTCACTAAATGGAAAAAGGTGCAATCAAAGTTAGTGGTGAGTGAGGCTGTCAGACCCTACAATCTCCTTTTCTGTTCCATGGAGGAGAGAAAGTAATAAAGGTTTGGAACAGCATGAGTAAATGATGAAAAAATATGTATTTTTTGGGTGTACTATTATTTTAAACCAAGTGCACACTACAAACCTGAAGCTTGTTACACTTTGATGTTTCTGAGATGATAGATCAGACAGAAAGTGAGATAGAACAGACAGACAGGCAGAAAGACAGACAGAAAGATACAGTAGCTGGATAGATAAAACAGATAGATAGAAAGGAAAGGTAGAAAGACAGCTTGACAGAACAGACAGACAGAAATACAGTACCCTCCACAATTATTGGCACCCCTGTTTAAGATGTGGTCGAGGACTTCTAAAAATTCTCCTTTTTTTTTTTAAACAACATAGAACCCAAATGCAAAAAAAGAGAAAAATCCAACCTTTTATTTAAGTACATTACTTTCGTGGTAAAAAAAAAAAAAAAAAAAAAAAAAAAACACATTTAGAAAAAAAAAACCTTGAAATCATGTGTCCCACAATTATTGGCACCCCTGATGTTAATACTTTGTACAACCCCCTTTTGCCAACAAGACAGCACTTAATCTCCTCCTATAACATTTCACAAGATTGGAGAACACAGAGAGAGGGATCTTTGACCATTCTTCTTTGCACAATCTTTCTAGATCATCCAGTGTCCTGGGTCCTCTCTTATGCACTCTCCTCTTTAGCTCGCCCCACAGGTTTTCGATTGGGTTGAGGTCTGGGGACTGAGATGGCCATGGGAGGACCTTGAGTTTGTGACTGCTGAACTATTTTTGTGTAGATTTTGCCACATGTTTTGGATCATTATCCTGCTGAAAGACCCAATGACGACCCATCTTCAGCTTTCTGGCAGAGGCCATCAGGTTTTTATTTAAAATGTCCTGGTAGTTCAAAGTGTTCATAATGCCATGCACCCTAACAAGGTTCCCAGGGCCTTTGGAAGAGAAACAGGCCCACAGCATCACAGATCCTCCACCATACTTCATGGTGGGCATGAGGTGCTTTTCGGCATACTCATCTTTTGTTTTACGCCAGACCCACTTAGAGTGTTTGTTGCCAAAAAGCTCAATCTTAGTTTCATCTGACCAAAGCACACGATCCCAGTTGAAGTCCCAGTGCCGCTTAGCAAACTCCAGACGTTTACGTTTGTGAGTGTTAGTGAGAAAAGGCTTTTTCCTTGCATGCCTCCCAAACAGCTTGTTGGCATGTAGAGAGCGTCTGATGGTTGTTTTGGAGACTTTGTGACCCCAAGATGCCAGTCTTTGATGCAATTCTGTGACAGTGAGCTTAGGACTTTTTTTACTTCTCTTACCATCCTCCTCACTGTGTGTTGTGGCAAGATAAACTTGGGACCTCTTCCAGCCTTGTTTGTCACTGTTCCAGTTGTTTTAAACTTCTTAATGATTCCTCTGACTGTAGACACGGGCAAGTTAAGGCGAGTGGCTATTTTCTTGTAGCCATTGCCTGACTTATGAAGGTCGACACACATCTGCCTTACTTGAATGGTGTGTTCTCTTGTCTTTGCCATGTTGACAAACGGGTAAGAGAATTAGGGCTCTGTGTCATGTCATATTTATACCCCAGGGAAACAGGAAGTCATGAATTACTAATTAAAAGTTCCTAGATACCCTGACCAACTTTAGCAACTACAGAAAAATATATTTAAAAAAAAAATCAATTACATTTTTCAGCGGAATTGTTAGGGGTGCCAATAATTGTGGGACACATGATTTCAAGGTTTTTTTTTTTTTAAATGTGTGATTTTTTTTTTTACCACGAAAGTAATGTACTTAAATAAAAGGTTGGATTTTTCTCTTTTTTTGCATTTGGGTTCTATGTTGTTTAAAAAAAAAGGAGAATTTTTAGAAGTCCTCGACCACATCTTAAACAGGGGTGCCAATAATTGTGGAGGGCACTATATATATATATATATATATATATATATATATGATTCAACAGACAGACAGACAGACAGACAGAGAAACAAAAAGGTAAATAGAACAGATAGATAAAAAAGACAATGAGACAAACAGACAGATGATAGAACAGAGAGAAAGATGATAGAACAGACAGACAGACAGACAAGACAGAAAGATAGAACAGATAGATCGATAGATCGATAGATAGATAGATCGATAGATCGATAGATAGATCGATAGATAGATAGATCGATCAGACAGACAGACAGACAGACAGGCAGGCAGATAGATAGACAGAAATATACAGTGGATATAAAAAGTCTACACACCCCTGTTTAAATGCCATTTCTTGTGATGTAAAAGAACGAGACAAAGATAAATCATGTCAGAACTTTTTCCACATTTAATGTGACCTATAACGTGAACAATTAAATTGAAAAACAAACTGAAATCTTTGAGGGGGAAAAAGAAAAAATATGGTTGGTTGCATAAGTGTGCACACCCTTAAACTAATACTTTGTTGAAGCACCTTTTGATTTTATTACAGCACTCAGTCTTTTTGGGTAGGAGTCAATTAGCATGGCACATCTTGACATGGCAATATTTGCCCACTCTTCTTTGCAAAAGCACTCCAAATCTGTCAGATTGCGAGGACATCTCCTGTGCACAGCCCTCTTCAGATCACCCCACAGATGTTCAATTGGATTCAGGTCTGGGCTCTGGCTGGGCAACTGAAGGTTTTGCCAAAATTGCCTAGTATTTGGAACTGTTCATAATTCCCTCCACACTAAGGCCCCGGTTCCAGCTGAAGAAAAACAGCCCCAAAGCATGATGCTGCCACCACCATGCTTCACTGTGGGTATGGTGTTCTTTGGGTGATGTGCAGTGTTGTTTTTGCACCAAACATACCTTTTGGAATTATGGCCAAAAAGTTCAACCTTGGTTTCGTCAGACCATAACAAATTTTTCCACATGCTTTTGGGAGACTTGATGTTTGTTTTTGCAAACTTAAACCGGGCTTGGATGTTTTTCTTTGTAAGAAATGGCTTCCATCTTGCCACCCTTCCCCATAGCCCATTCATATGAAGAATATGGGAGATTGTTGTAACATGTAGCACACAGCCAGTACTTGCCAGAAATTCCTTCAGTTCCTTTAATTTTGCTGTACACCTCTTGGAAGCGTCCCTGACCAGTTTTCTTCTTGTCTTTTCATCAATTTTGGATGTGCCATATTTTCTCCACTTGATGATGACTGTCTTCACTGTGTTCCATGGTATATCTAATGCTTTGGAAATTCTTTTGTACCCTTCTCCTGACTGATATTTTTCAACAATGAGATCCCTCTGATGCTTTGGAAGCTCTATGCGGACCATGGCTTTTGTTCTGAGATGCAACTAAGGAAATGTCAGGAAACTAGAACAGCTGAACTTTATTTGTGATTAATCAGAGTCACTTTAAATCATGGCAGGTGTGTAATGACTTCTATTTAACATGAGTTTGAAAGTGACTGGTTAATTTTGAACACAGACACATCCCTAGATATAAGAGGGGGTGCACACTAATGCAATCAGGTTATTGTAAGGTTTTTCATTTTCATTTTACCCCCATGAAGATTTCAGTTTGTTTTTCAATTGAATTGTCCATGTTATAGGTCACATTAAAAGTGGAAAAAGTTCTGACATGATTTATCTTTGTCTCATTCTTTTACATCACAAAAACCTGGTATTTTTTATATCCACTGTAAAAAGACAAACAGAAAGATGATTGAACAGACAGTCAGACCACAGAACAGACAGACAGGCACAGAGAACAGACAGAGACAGATAGATAAATGATAGAACAGACACACAGACAGATAAACACAGAGACAGACAGACAGACAAACAGACAGATAGATATATAAATGGATGGATGACCGCAAACTCTTCTTCCCTGAAGTTTTGTTGACATGTTGTCAAGAATAAACAGATTTTTTAGGAGAACAAATTTCATGGTCATAACTACAGTTGGGGAGACAAGCATAAACTCTTGTAAAAGAAATCTTGAAAAATCTTTGTGATTAATTGTGTAAAGTCTACACAGAAGAAGACCATTACTAGCATCTTTTCTTTTCATCTTTACGTATGCGCAGGATGATGGGCTTCAGTCCTGCCATGTGTGCTTAGCTTATGGAAGTACAAGAGAGAGATATTATCTCCATATGTATGCCACACCTGGCATTTACTTACAAACAAAAGCATGTATTCACAACAAAGGTAAAGTCACTTTGAAAAAGACTTCAACTTTTTAATGCCAAGGTTGTTCATTTGAATATATGCAGAGCAGATGGAAAACTCGTTTGTTGTTTTGCTTTTATGGCAAAGATTTTCTTCTGCTCTAAAAACATCTTGAGAAGGACATCATGTCCAAATATTCAGACAATGGAAGGAAAAGGTAATTACAGTTTAAAGCATTTAATGAGAACGAAAGACCAGACAAATCAAAAGCTTTCATCTATGTGAATTTCAGATGTATTCGTTTACTTAGATCTCAATTTGCATGATACATACATAATCAAGTAAACATTAATGAAAGTGAGAGAAGATCCATCTTGGGGCATTGAGGGAACCTGTTGGATGCATCAGGCCTCATTAACCTGTAATGAGCCGGTTCCAGCTACATGCCCCGGTGAGGAGAACGATATGACGGATACCGATCAAACCATTTCAGACACATTTATCTGCTGAACAGTCCCGAGGCATACAAATTTTGGCTGACTTGAGTGAGAAACAAGAATTTCGATACAACGTGCATTTTGAAACAGCTACAAAAAGTCTTTTTTAGGCTAATACACTTCAAGTGCACACATTTTATTAATTTTGAGAACAATTTAGTAAAAATTTGAGTGCAGGAAATCAGTATGGTGTTCTGTGTGCAATGGCAGAAGAATGCAGACATTCAAAAACTGTAAACAGAGGAAAAAATGGAATCTATTCTGTGTAATAAAAAGTTCTTTCTTCCCAGTCGTAGACAGCAATATTTAATGTAATGCAAACAAAGAAAAGGCTGTGCGAGACAATTAGCTGCAAGGTCACATCTAACTTTGAATTGATTTTTTTTTTTTTTGTACACTAGAAATTAGTGGATCATTTGAAACAATTATACTACTGTACATTTCAACTTGAATGAATGTTGAACAAACTGTACCTCCCTACATCCCTCATAGCCTAATTTTATTTGTGTCAAATCAAATTTGGCGCCTATTCTTGAACAAATCGTGTCGATATTAGAAACAGTGTCTGTGAGATCAATGTTACCTGCTGAGAAGAAGTCCCTTTAAAGACACAATCTCAGACTTGAGCTCACTGATGCTCTGAGACTCCAGCATGCGATTGGTGGAAGATGAGGCCTAGAGAGACAAAAATTTAAAAAACATTTCAAATTACTTTTATCCTTCACTCTAAATGCCTTAAAAGGTAAAAATCTGCTCAAGAGTGTGGCAAGGCTATTTGATGGCAGGCCTGATTTACCAATAATGTACACTACCGTTCAAAAGTTTGGGGTCACTTACTCATTCTTTATTTATTTATTTATTTCACATTTTAGAATAATAGTAGTCAGCAAAACTATGGAATAATAGAAATGGAAATATGGGAATTATTTTGTGACCAAAAAATCCAAAATAAATCCAAAACTATGTAATATTTTAGCATCTTCAAAGTAGTCACCCTTTGCCTAGATTTTGCAGACATGTACTCGTGACATTTTCTCAACCAACTTCTTGAGGAATCACCCCGGGATGCTTTTTAAACAGTATTGAAGGAGTTCCCATCTATGTTGGGCACTTATTGGCTTCTTTTCTTCATATTTTGATCCAAGTCATCCATTTCAAAAACTTTTTTTTTTTTAGGAAATTTTAGATTTGTAATTAAATAAATGTATATGTTTTGGCAGAATAATATTTTGTCTACAAAGTTAATTTCAAACTTTTAAGCATACACCTTCAGATCAAAAGATTTTTAAGATCATGAGAAACATTTCAGACAAGTGACCCCAAACTTTTGAACGGTAGTGTATATGAGCATGCAGCATGTTCATAACTTTGATGTCTTTGGTAATCTGTTGGAAGTGTGACTTTTTTTTATAATTTAATTTATTAAATAATATATAGTTAATAACTACTTCAAACTGCACTCAACCTACTGTCGTTGAGTGAATGTAAGTCTTCAAATTAATTTTATCAAACCACAACTACACTAACGAGTACCAACTATCTCTCCACTCAGAAGGTCGGGATCTTTCAGAAAAGGCTATGAGAATTAATCATACCATTTTTACATATTTTTCCATACTGCAGGCTGCTGATTTGAGCAGGACAGAGGTGTTTGATAAGAGGCCTGTGACACAACAATGGCAGTATTCATCAAGTCAGAGAGGTTTTTATTAAAAGAAGCCTTATCACCAACTGCTTGCCACGAGATGAATTGTTGAAGGGAGTGATCGCCAATTGAAGTGGCCAGCAAACATTTGAATAGCAAATGACTTCAATGAAAAAAAAAAATGGGTACAAATATCCATCCATCATTTTTTTCTTTCCAAATAGACACATGGCTGGTGATGTCAATTTAAAAAAAAAAAAAAAAATCCTCTGGACTCTACATTTACAGTACAACAGAAAACCGCACTAGTAAATATTCACTGTGTTTTTACACAACAATGCACTCTTTGTCCACCGTGCCTTTGTGTATGAAGCATTTGTAAATTTCGGTGTTGCATTACTTTTAAAGCATTAATGGAACAAATCCATTGTTTTTGTGAGACCTACTAGATATGTTTGATCAACTACTATCTACGATTACAGTAACCTAGCATGAAAATGGAATAGTTTTAAATACATCAAACATCTGCATGTAAATGGTCAGCACCTTTTGAACCTTAGCGGTATTCAAAGCGCTTTACACTGTGTCTCATTCACCCATTCACACACCAATGACTGCAGAGCTGCCATGCAAGGTGCTAGCCTGTCATTGGGAGTAACTTAAGGTTCAGTGTCTTGTCCAGGACACTTCAGCATGTTTAGTCATATGGGCCGGGAATCGAACCACCAACCCTGCAATTAGTGGACAACCCGCTCTACCACCTGAGCCACAGCTGCCCTACCCTACTTAAAATTGTGATTTAGGCCAGTCCTACCTTAAAGGTCTTGAACTTCCTAGAGGTATAGTATTTATATTCAAAACAGTGGACTTCTTATTCATTTTCTCAATATTTACACAAATTTCAGAGTTGACTGTGCTCTTCAAGCTGCTTCGAGCATTTTACCCAAGTTATTGTAAGAATAAATGATAAAATATTATAAATGTATCAATAACTACAACCAACATATGGTTCCAAGCCAGCTAGCCACTACAGAGTATTAGGCTAATTCGGCTAAATATCCAACCCTTTTACCCATATTTTTGTATATTTATTGCTAGAAAATAAAATAGCAAAATCACACAAATCAAACTTTAAAAGGCTTACATTTACCCACATTTTGTTAACAGGGTTGCTAAAATGGCAAACCTGATATAAAATAAATAGAAAACAAAACAGCTCATATAATATATAGTTTCAGGATCTATTTTGTACCCTATTTGTGAAAGTGCTTTGGTGGAAATCATAACATTAGAGAACTGACTCCATTTCAGTTCACAACCAAATGATGGAAGTTGGCACTTTAACAGATTAATCCAGGCTCTTAAGCCCTGTTCAGAGGCATAATAACGCTCCTGTACAGCTACACTGAGTCACAGCGGTACCTGACTCTTTGAACCGTCCACAAACAAACAGCCCTCAACCAACCCCATAATCCCACATCCAGTTCTTCTACCCCTCTTAAGGGGGAAAAGGAGACCAGAAAGAGGAAGTGGTAAGGGGCTGAGGGAAAAATAAAAATAAAAGTGTAATTAAGAACATGTGAGTCACAAGGGGCAGCTAGTTAGAAAGCAGAGACCCCCTATCTAGAGAGGTATAAATTGGACTCTTTCACATGTAATTAAATCTAAAGTAAATTAATTGAATCACATCTGAAAAGGATCAGACTCATTTACAGTGAGGGGTGGGGAAGGATGGAGAGCCAAGGCTGGGGCTTCTTCTGCTCTCTGCACCTAAAGCCCTCCGATAAGTGTGGTGTTTTCGGAGAGGGCTCTGATCCAAGCTGAGTGCATTATGCCTGGTGAAGACACCCTTATTACAGACCTCAACTCATTATGGCCATCTTAATCCGACACTCCCCAGGGCACCAATTTTACCTTTGTTACAGAAAAAGTTTTTTTTTTAATTAATTCAGAGGCTTACATTTCTTAGACATAAAATCAAAATAATATTTTAACAGAGGCTACAAAGCACCTTCCAGCCACTAGTGTTTGAAGTTCAGGTAGTTGTTTTGTGAATTTACACGCGCGCACACAAAATTAGCGATTGATATTTGTATACAAATATGTTATCTACATAAGCATCACATGGAAATTATGTTGCTGTTGAAAGAGCCACTTACTGACCGAGCCGCATGTACACGGGACAAGGGAGACTGACTTTCTGTAGTCCATGTAAGTGAACTCAATGTGCTATCCGTGCTGTAATAGCGCTGTGCCATATTTTCAGTGCAAACATGCCTTCTTTCGATCCTGCAAGATATGTTTCTGTTACAGTAAATGTTTTACATATATTTCTTCAGTGAATCGAATACTAAAACAGACATCCTAAGCAAATAATTGACATATATTAAAAGCAATTTATGTTAAACATTATTTAAAAAATAATAATAGTACATTGGGATTTAAGCACAGATCAACTTGCAAACTAAATCAAAACTGTACAATGAAACTAACAAGACTTACATAAGATATGAAAAAAGAACTACTTAATTGTTACAACGTGTCTTATCTCATACAGGGCACTAACTGAGCAAGGATCACCACTGGTGCCCCCTAAAAAAAAAAATTCATGACACCGCTGCTATCCACAGGCAGAATTCATTTAGTAAATTCCCCCCACAGTGTTCAATGACGACCATTTAATTGCTGCTAAAGGCCTTTCTCTGCATGTCTTTGACAACAGAATGTGAGCAGCCATCTAGTCAATGGGGTCAGTACAGTGTGATCGGAGTTCTTCACCTTCTTAAGTGTGAACAAAGCTTCTCTATAGTCTGGGTAATTATTTAAGGAGGTGGAGCATGCCGTACAAAGAGAGGTATACACACATACACATGCCATAGTAGTACAGCAGCAGTCAAACATGGAATGGATTAAAGTAAATGTCTGCAGACCATTAACAACAGATAACATCTTAACAAGGCGAGTTAAGAAACGTCTGAATGCAAATGAATTCAATGCATCTATCTCTCTGATGCTATTTCCACTGTGTAATGCATGTATATTTATGGTGGAATCAGCTTGAAAATAAATCCCAAGGGAGTGTTTCTGGTGAAAACACTGGTACAAATTATTCACTCTCCCAGTGGCAGGCCTTTCTGCGGTGGATAAAACCCCTGAAGAGCTCCTAATCTTCTGTGAGCAGCCACTAATAAAGACGGCTATCTCTGGATTCAAACGGCACGGCAATTCGACTCAACCAGTCTACTAGTAGAAGTGGAAGGTGTAGTAAAAAAAATATTAGTTTATATACATGGAAGACGACAAAGAGCATTCTGCCTGTGATACAGTATGAAATGTTATTAAAGGAGAACATGGTGTTTTGCCAATGAAATGAGAACTCTACACTAATATAGTCAGGTTTAAGGGTAATATGTTGCTTACTGGCCCAAATCAAAATAGCCACCGTTAATTCATGATGATATTCTGGTCCCTGAATAATAAGTCAATGGGATTTTTTCACCCAATTTCTCCTTCATGTGAAAATTGACAAAATGCTTAAAAAGTAATCGTCCACAAGTCCTCAACAAAATGAGGTTTGAAAATGTGAGATTTAATTGATGTCTGTTGCACAAATATAATAGGAATCTGTTCAATACTTAGGGTAAGTGGTTGTATGAGCAACTGTAATGTACTTATGCTCTTGTGACAAAAACGCTCTAACGATGTATTAGGGCTGCGATTTAACGAGTTTAGTGCGATTAATTATACAAAAAAGTATGCGTTAAAATATTTACATAATTATTCATGCCCACTAACGCATACGTAAATTCTATAATAAACGTACAGATTTTCCTACCATATGCTTGATTCAAGCATATTCGATCTTGAAGTACATCTGTTTTTACGAGCTGCGTCAGTAGGTGGCAGTCCACCTCAACAAACCTCACAAGCAGCGCAGCCACAGAATGAGATTCACTCACTTACGAAACACAACGGAATACAGGAATCTAATTAATTTGATTAAAACATTTTACTGATTGACAGCCCTGTAATATATTGACTATGGATACAAAAAGTCTACCAAAGTACAGTCATTTTCATCACAAGAACTTTGATATATTCAAAGACAAAGCAATACAATTCACACTTCAACAAAATATTCACTAATTCTAAACTGACTTCCTGTTATCAGTCGACATTTGAATAACAGCTTATTGTGTGGAATGGAATAAGGAAATATATGTAAGTATGGAGCTCATTTATAGAGATGACATAAGAAAAGGTTTTTGTGTGCAAACATTCACAGTTTGTGCAACTGGTAGAGAATCATTCCCAATGCGCTCACAGCAAGACAGCACACACTACACTTGTGTGGTTTTGAAAGTATAAGACATGTTTACTTAGCAGCTGAAGAAACAGAAGTTGCCATGTGTTTTAGGTTAAATACACATTTCCGCATTAAAGGGTTTAATTGCCAAGCTTGGCGCATTCTGCGCGGAATGAAGAACCCCAAAAAGGCTGCTCTGAAAACCACATACTGAAAATGATACAGAGCCAAAAGTTTAAACATGTGTCCTTAATCTCATACTCCGGACCTGAAAATAATTTCAGAATTTCCCATATGGCTCTAGACAACAGGGCCCTGCATCTCTCAAAACAAAATTTAAGATCACTGCTAAGTACACTTTGTTTAATGGGTGTTTTTATGTGAAGTATACTTTATATACACTGCAGCTTTCCAGCAAGGCACTCATGACAAATGAAGCCTGTGCTTTTTAATTAAATCTTTAATTTGATAGAGAAAATTCCATATCTCCTTGTCTTTGGGCGGCTGTTGCGAATGACGGCTCAAAGTGTTTTGAACAATAGACCGATGCGGCTGTATTTTTCTAGAAGAGAAAAAAACAGGTGTCTTGTTTAAAAGTGAGTTGAACCGAAGATAGTGGCTACGTCTAATACATAAGCTTGACAACTGTCAATGACTTTACACAGGTAGCATTTTTTTGGTATGAAGGTACTATAGGTTCCCTCATCTTCTAACCAATGAATTTAAATGACCTTTCCAATCATTTGTGGTTACTGGATAAGGATTTTTAAACATAATTTATAGAGATTACACTTAAAAAAAAAAAGAGCATAACTAGAATCAATTTCATGACTTTTCCATAATTTTTTATTTGATTTATATCACTAGTATGTTTCCATCTATGTTGCAGATTTAATTTATTGTGACAAACCACAATAATCGCAAAAACAATGCGTGAATAAAACAAAGTCTTCACTTCCTGAGAAACTGTAGCCACCATTAATATAATTCTTGCGGTTTAAAGCAAACGGACAAAACACTGTAAAGAACTTTGACACATGTCTGGGAGGGCCAGTGCGTCACATAGTTCTGGTATTACTATGTGTGTGCGTTCCTCCTTGTGCCATGTGTATATATAATATATTTTTCAAAAGTGTCAACGCTCTTCGGCCCAGGTTCAAGTCTGTATTTGACTTATTAGCTTGGCAAACTCTATGAAGGCTTTTCCAGACACCCTTATTTCAGGGTGACCAGAGCAACATTTCAGATGCTGTGCTTGGTCCGCTGGTTTGTCCAGTTATGAATTATCAATTCAGTTATTCAGTCAAAAATTCAATGCATTTCCATCATAGTTTATGCAAATGTTGTCATATAGAAATAAGAATGTATCCACCTTAAGTGAGCATATAAGTTTTTGGAGATTGTATTCACATCTTTGGTGTTTGCAAGTTTTTATGCGGTATCCCAGAATGCGCATAAAAATACGTGGATGGTAATCCAGCCTGTTGAGAAATGTTTAATTTCAATTTTTAATATTTCAAGGTTTTTCATGACCGTGAGAACCCTGAACATCATGTCTAATGCTCTAAAAAAAAAATAATTGAGCTTTAGAGATATCCAAGCATATATTTATTGATTACAATGCTTGATTCTCTGTAGAAATTGGGTCAGACACTGAAAAAAATGACATTAATAAATACATATTGTGAAATGTACATGATTGAGTGATATCATAGGAGCAACGGATACAGTACATACAGTGAGGGAAAAAAGTATTTGATCCCCTGCTGATTTTATACATTTGCCCACTGACAAAGAAATGATCAGTCTATAATTAATTAAGAGACAGAATAACAAAATCCAGAAAAACGCAGGTCAAAAATGTTATAAATTGAATTGCATTTTAATGAGGGAAAGAAGTATTCGACCCCCTCTCAATCAGAGATTTCTGGCTCCCAGGTGTCTTTTATACAGGTAACAAGCTGAGATTAGGAACACACTCTTAAAGGTAGTGCTCCTAATCTCAGTTTGTTACCTGTATAAAAGACACCTGTTCACAGAAGCAATCGATCAATAAGATTCCAAACTCTCCACCATGGCCAAGACGAAAGAGCTGTCCAAGGATGTCAGGGACAAGATTGTAGATCTACACAAGGCTGGAATGGGCTACAAGACCATCGGCAAGCAGCTTGGTGAGAAGGTGACAACAGTGTGTGCAATGGAAGAAAGTCGCAAATGGAAGAAACACAAAAGAACTGTCAATCTCCCTCGGTCTGGGGCTCCATGCAAGATCTCACCACGTGGAGTTGCAATGATCAAGAGAACGGTGAGGAATCAGCCCAGAACTACACGGGAGGATCTTGTCAATGATCTCAAGGCAGCTGGGACCATAGTCACCAAGAAAACAACTGGTAACACACTACGCCGTGAAGGACTGAAATCCTGCAGCGCCCGCAAGGTCCCCCTGCTCAAGAAAGCACATGTACAGACCCGTCTGAAGTTTGCCAATGAACATCTTAATGATTCAGAGGAGAACTGGGTGAAAGTGTTGTGGTCATATGAGACCAAAATCGAGCTCTTTGGCATCAACTCATCACGCTGTGTTTGGAGGAGGAGGAATGCTGCCTATGACCCCAAGAACACCATCCCCACCATCAAACATGGAGGTGGAAACATTACACTTTGGGGGTGTTTTTCTGCTAAGGGGACATGACAATTTCACCACATCAAAGGGACGATGGACGGGGCCATGTACCGTCAAATCTTGCCAGGGCATTGAAAATGGGTCGTGGATGGGTATTCCAGCATGACAATGACCCAAAACACACGTCCAAGGCAACAAAGGAGTGGCTCAAGAAGAAGCACATTAAGGTCCTGGAGTGGCCTAGCCAGTCTCCAGACCTTAATCCTATAGAAAATCTGTGGAGGGAGCTGAAGGTTCAAGTTGCCAAACGTCAGCCTCGAAACCTTAATGACTTGGAGAAGATCTGCAAAGAGGAGTGGGACAAAATCCCTCCTGAGTTGTGTGCAAACCTGGTGGCCAACTACAAGAAACGTCTGACCTCTGTGATTGCCATCAAGGGTTTTGCCACCAAGTACTAAGTCATGTTTTGCAGAGGGGTCGAATACTTATTTCCCTTATTAAAATGCAATTAAATGTATAAAATTTTTGACATGCGTTTTTCTGGATTTTTTTGTTGTTATTCTGTCTCTCGCAGTTCAAATTAACCTACCAGTAAAATTATAGACTGATCATTTGTTTGTCAGTGGGTACAAAATCAGCAGGGGATCAAATACTTTTTTCCCCTCACTGTAGCTGCCTTTAAAAATCAACCAGATGAAGGCATCTTAGAAGACAGGATGTGACATAAACATTGGATTTGGAGGTGCCTTGCGGTCTTCTTACTGCCTTTTGCCAAGTCCATTTATCTATGGCAAACTTCAATATGGCAATTTAAGGACACAGGGCGGAAAAACGTAGTGGTGAGTCTGCACTTCTGGCAGACTTCAGAAGAGTGGGAGATTCATATTTTCACTTCAATTTGTGCAGGGCCAGATGTGTTTGCATATGTTTTCCTACAGGATCCAGATGCTTCAGTAAAACAACCATGTGCATAACAAGCTGTGGAGATAAAACATGCCCTTGGTTTCTATTCCAAATCGCTTTTTGGCGCCCGTTACGAGATGATTTATCATGGTATTGTAAGATACAAAGTGCATAGAGTTTTGCATTTTGAAGAATGGCAATGTGGCAGGCAGCACATGCAAAATGCCTGCAATTTCCTTTAGATGCCTATTCTTTTTTAAGTTATGTGCTTATAATCTATAAAGTTGTTGAAGGCCTTATCATCACGAGGAACATTCTTCTGAGATAATGACACCATAATGCATTAATTAGCATTTGATAAAGCCAACAAAATAAAAAAACTGAATAAAAGAAGAGAACTTCCTCTATTATAAACATTTCTTCTTTCAATCCTTATTGAACTGTATGTTTGTTTTCTCAAGCATGTGCATTCTTCTTTTTATTTTGCTGTTGACTATTACACTGCATCTTCACTAGAAATGTTCGATGTTGCATCATGATGAGACAACTTGAGGTTGTCTACACTAAAAAGGGACCAGCCTGAATTATGTGACTGTGGCAACATTTTAGCAAAACAATATGACACAGTTCATTACATGTATCGCAGCATTTAAGGTTAATCGTGCCCTGTGTGGCAATGAAATCAAGTTAAATCCTCCCCTAAACAGATGAGATTTTTAAGGTTAAGGTTTTAAATCAACAAAACCTACTTCCCTACCCTAAAATGTTTCCCCAACCTAAAACCTTGAACCTAAACCTTATAGAGTGTCACAAAAAGCTAATTTAACATGAAAAATACAATTGCTCATGCAACCACATAATTTTGCTGTCCTTCTATGACACTTTCA
This sequence comes from Moxostoma hubbsi, assembly GCA_032164185.1. Lineage (NCBI taxonomy): Eukaryota > Metazoa > Chordata > Actinopteri > Cypriniformes > Catostomidae > Moxostoma > Moxostoma hubbsi. The sequence continues at coordinate 26,906,098 of JAVLUX010000020.1, read as the reverse complement.
GTACCCCATATCCTTTGCATAGCAAGTGCAATGCTCCATCAGTTGAGCTACCGCACAATTCGATCATGCCCAAACAAGCTTGTAAAATGTTAAAATGTACCATCTTACAAGTTATGCGGTATAGTCAAAATAATTTGATGTCATAAGACAAAATTGTGCGAGGAACAGGTCAATGTGTTTATGAACTGATAATCTTTTGTTTTACCTGTGATTTGTGAGAAAGGGAATAAAAGTCATTGTTGTAGCACCTCTAGTGTTATTTTACTAGAAAACTGCTGTGATACAACTAGTCATGCAAAAATGTTTTCTATGAGACCAGGTTGGCTTAGAGAGCAAACAATGCTATCAGACAATTCAACTTCTTACAAACATCTAAAAACAACTGCACCGTTTCAACAGTATTTAAGAAAGAACATTTTTACGCCTGTAGTTGATGATAGGGTGGGGATTAAACAAGGTCTCAGCCTAGCTGAAAATAGCAGAAGGCAATGACAAGCAAAGGAGAGATCAGGACGGTGTGGCAGAGTCAGTTCACATCCCATCCCTAGATGGCTTGCTTAAGCGTTCCGGAGATGGTCATACACGTTCATTATGGAGCTCCCATGACAGGCCTTGTCTTGTCAATGTACATTTTTCTCTTCTGAATGGCATATGAGCTCTGTCACCACTAATATTCACATCAGGGTGAAGCATCAGTCTCAGTGCCAATGAAATATGCCCTGTGTTGTTTTAAACTCAAAGTGGCCTTGTTTTATAGAGGCTGTGCCCCTGAAACTGAGTGCTGCAAAGGGCCTTACAAAAATGCACACTGAGGCCTTTATTTAAACTTAGCAGATCAACACAACATGTGTTGGCTATCATTCATGTTATATCTAAGATGACACCGCTGAATGGAATGCAACTTTTTCTTGACAACAAAATTCCTGTAGTATTTTTCTTTTTTTATGTTTCCTTGTAACATTTTTGCTACACCCTCTTAATGTACCAAAGTTGAGATTTCAGAGGATAAAAGGCAACTCATGCATTTATTTTCTGTCAATTATGCTGTTTGATGATGCTTATGTAATGAAAGCGTAATTTTGTTGTCTGATGATCCTTATGTAACAAAGAAGATTGAAAGGATTTTTTTATTTTTTTTGTCAGCTATCGTTGTCACATACACAATGATTCTAGAGGATTCCTATCTCATTCTATCCTTACACCTGATCTGTAATGTGAAAAATGACAAAAACTGAAGGAAAGATTGACTGTATGATCTGTTTCTTTGCAGACAGAACATCACCCCTAAAAATAAAAAAAACCTGTTATCATTTACTCACCATCAAGTCATTTGAAACCCATATAACTTTCTTTTTTCACTGGAAAACAAAAGATGATATTTCATAGAACATGACTGCTTTTTTGTGTAGGACAGACCAAAATTTAAGTTGTTATTCAGAAAAATTCTTCCGTCATTGCTATAAAATCCTATTCGTGGTCATATTCAATTCCAATATGGCGTGTCAAGACGAGACATGGAAAAAACAATGATGTTTTACATTTCAGAGCTTCAGCAAAGGATTACAACTAATTAACAGCAAATAACCACTTAAATTTCAGTCTTTAACTAGCAATTATTTGGCTTCCGAAGATTTCCCTTATTTGTGCTTATTTGTCATTTTTGAAGCTCACCAGCTCCACTGTGCATTATGAAAATGAGCACTCTGGAAATTATGCAAAATATATCTGTGTTCCATGGAAGAAAAAAAGTAATACAAGTTTGGAATAACATATGTGTGAGTAAATGATGAGAGAATGTATGTGTGAAATGTGATTTTATGTCAATGTAAGGAGCTTGAGCCTGTGTATGTGATTACCTGTGAATTAGCCAGCTCTTGTGACAGCTCCTGTATTTTCTTCTGTTGCTGGACCAGCAGTTCTTGCACTGAAGCCAGGGTCATCTGCAACTGGGTGACTGCATCCAAAAACACAAACATGCAGATTACACTACACCCAAGACAATTACCAAGGCCCCAATAGCATGAAAACTGCAGCTTTAATTGAGATCCAGTGCAAATCCACATGTCTGTTTGTTTGCAACCATTACCGTCGATCAACACGCTGTTGTTTTCTCTTTGATTTAGCCTTCAGCTCAATCAGTAATATAAGACACCTCTATTTGTACAAGATTAATCTCTGATGTCTGCCCTTATATCAAATCACGGTCTCTTAACTTCCATTAGCATGGGTTTGAAATGCTGGCTCTATCAAACTCTCCAAACAATCAACAAGATGGAAAATAAAGCCACTCATTTGGGAGGCAGCAGGGCTAGACACTACTGTCCTCACTAATCTTACTAAATACAGCTCATTTTCCATCCTCTCTGAAGATTGAATTATTGTCAGTTTGTGCTGGTCCCGAGGATTAGAAAAAGGCCAAGAAAAACAGCCCTGGAAGGGCCAGAGTCGGTGTTATTAATGGGGATATCATTTCAAATAACCCAGAGCACAAGTTGCTCTCGCCCTGTTTCCAGTCACACATGCATTCCCAAACAATGCATTAAGTTTCCAAACTGATTATGTTACAGAAAACCAATAAACGCCTCTATAAATCATGCTCTGTAAAGTGTTAAATCAACTCTAATTGGATTAACATCAGCAGATATTATTAGCTGCCGACTGTTGGCTCTCCAGCACGCGGTTTCAGGACTCTCCTTTCATAGAAACAGCCTTTTCACTCCGTTTCTTCCTCTAACTACATTTGTCTGTCTCATTGGGTGACCTGTAACAATGGCAAAGTCAGCCAAAAAGGATGAAAGATTTACTGTATTAGGAAGAAGAGATGCTAAACACTCTTTCTTACTGAAGCCTAGGTAATAATGATGGTACAAACAAGTCCTTATTTATCCTTAGAAATGGCTTTATTAGAAACAAGAGATCTCATAAATGACATCAAGCCTGTTGCGATGCATCTTGGTGCAACATATATGAATATACACAAACATGAATGAGATTTGAGAGCTATGGAGGAGAGGAAGATTTTAAGTCACATTTACACTATCCCATTTTTGTTTGAATAACGATGGTATGTGGTAACAGAAAGCATTTTATTGATTGTTCCATTTTCGGTGAAGGAAAATGCTGGTCTAGTGTGGATAAATGCAGGTCTTCCTTTCTACATCCATTGACTGTTGGGTACTACAAATTCTCCCATTCATTTTAATAGAAGTTGCCCATCTTTGCTAAATATTCTCTGGCATAAACAAACTGGTCTGAGTGAATGAAGCAAAAAACAAACAAACTACTCTATAGCTGTAGATGATTTGGTGTTTAGCTAATGATCAATAAAGAGCGTGTTTGTCTTTTTTTTTTTTATTCAACATCCACAATGTCGTGATTCACCTTCATTATATGGAAAAAGTCAGCCAATGCATTCAACATTTTTTTTGTATTTCACAGAAGACAGAAACAGGATTGAAACTACACAAAGGTGAGTAAATAATAAATGAATTTCTGTCATTATGCCTTGGTGCTCAGTTGGCTCAATTAATTCAAATCTAGTTTGCAACATTTCCTGAACCCATTACCCTCTCTTGTCCTATGCATTTCTCATTTGTTCTCTACTGTCCTATCATTAAAAAAAATGATGTGCCGAGCATGAATGCCATCACAGTCTATGTCAACCTCAGCAATTCCTGAGATATTACATTAAGAATGAGCACCAACTGCACCAAAGCTCTAAACCTACCACTCATTCACTCCAGCCTCAAAACATGAGAAATAATGCTTCCATTTAGTGTGGCTAGGGTTTCCACAAACCCTCTCTTCGGAGAAAACAATTGGGTGAATTTGAGATCCTGCAAGTGGCTTCACAGCTGCTGTGAGGAGGCAGACAGTGTGTACAGCGTAAATTATTCAGTAAATACCTCAATATAATGTATGCTGCATATGTCCCAGCCTGTCTGTGGCTTTATTGGACAGCTGGTCACCAATATGCTCTCCACAGACAAAGAGACCAAACAGCTAACACAATTCCGTTACAGTCTGCACGTGTGAGCGTGTACGATAAAGTGCTTCCAAGACCTGTTCATTAATTGCACATGGAAAGTTGTTGAGAAATCATAATGGGAGTCAAGGCCTACACTCAAAAGCTGCGGAAGTAATGGAGCCACATTCAAAGGAATCCATCACTCCAATGCGCTTGGCACTAGAAAAATACACAAACTTTAACAAAGGAGTGTGGGCAATTGGCAAGAACGGCAGTCATTTGCTATTACTCACATTGTGAGAAGAGGGGGAAACTCACTTTGTAATTGCAACCCTCTCCCAAACTGTTAACTGAAACAGTCATTAACTACAATAGCAACTTGGCTACAGCAGCCACAGCAAATTAGATCAGGAGCGTGAATGACTGAGTGACTGGGGGTAGGTACGGCTCTTCCAGGAGAAAATGAGTGGTGGATGGAGGGAGGAATAGAAGGTGGAAAAAAGATTGCCAGGAACAAGTGTTTTACAGAGGAAATATGAAAAGCAGAGTGAGCCTAGAACAATGTAAATATTGTTATATTTCCTGAATGCGATGTCAAACAAAACATGTATACTGCTAAAACCAAATGAAATGAGTGCAAGACAGGCAGTGTAATACAAAGGAAGGATTTTTTTGCATATATATATAAACCAAAATGGCAATGAAGAGGCTCATTTGGTAATCAGATAAAGAAACCCACATCAAGCTGGCACGCAATGGCTCACAATTGATTGGCCTTTCGGTAAGCCTCCACAAACCAGAATACAAAAGCTTGGGAAGATAAGATTAACATGGAGACATGCAGCCTACAAAAACAATTTTTGTAAAAGTCCTAGATGCCTTTATCCTATATGCCCCAAATTTGCTTACTTTAATCTCTTGGGTAGTAAAAACAATGCATAATTTGTATATCAGAAGCCCATGGAACAGGTTTCATTATTGTCTAGAAGGCCATACACAGATCAATATTATTTACATGGATTTATAAACCAAAAATCCAAATAGTTTAACAGCTAGTGTACTCTGACAAAGTCTATAAAAATGTGTTTTACCAACGATAACAGGAACAAAGACTTTTGTCTATTATAATTCATTAGAACCTGCTTTGCATGTACTGTTTCACTTTTACATACTGTGTTACATATATATCTTTAATGGACAGGTCACCAAATGTTTCAAATTAAAATGTTTGTGGGGCATCGAACTAAGCTGGGGATAAAAACCTCATCCATATATATTTAAATAAATAAAAGTCGATTTTAAGATGTGTGCCATCTATTGAACCTAGAGTATTTAATCTTTATGAACATTTTGAAATACTAAAGAAAAGCAGTCTGTTTTGAATAACTCTTAAAATAACACAACACATAGGGACAAAAACAAATAAGGATGTCAGAGTCGAAGGAAAAAAAGGAAAACATATTTTCAAAATCTACTTTTTGTTTCATTAATTAAAATAAAAATAAAACATTTATACACCAAAAGAAATAAAAATGTATGACCATTATTATTATTATTTAATAACAATAACTGTCAGCTGCTTTTAACCATCAATTAACAAAATATGTTTTATTACACTTTAATCCCATTTGAGTGTATCATTATTTATTAAAAAAATTGGATTTTTTTTTTGAAAGACTGGAGTTTTCAAAATGTTATCTGTAAAGTGTTTCAAACAGTTTCTACTTAAAATAGCAATTTTTTTTTTTGTCATTCTTTAGATCAAAAAACAAAAATGCATGGCAAGAGTGTCTTTTCCTATAGAGAAAGAGCGACACAGCTGCAAGTCGACTGCGGCACTAACGAGACAAAGTTTCTTCTGGAAGTGTCCTGCTTTCATGGTTGCTGGGATGTTTAATTACACTGGCTGTTTGTCGAGTAAGAGAGGGGGATGTGAAGGGGGAGGAGAGAGGAGGAGGAGAGGCATCCCTCTCTGACAGCCTAGCTAAGATTCCTCACCTGTCCAAGGCGGGAGACGCACCTGTCACCGCACACTTAATCACCAGCGCGCTTAGGGCCCAACCAGGGAGCCATAGCACCACACCGAAAATTAAAATGAACTTTCTTGCCACACAGTTAAGAAGGTGAAAAAAAAAAAGAAAAAAGAAAACGCTGTCATTCCGCTTCCCCTCATTAATATTCTGAGGTTAAGAGCTTTTCAGCGAAACGTAATTAATTGAAGCTGAGCTGACAGTAAACAAGCAATTTCAAATTAAAGCAAAATGACAGGACCGTCATTTGTAAAATGTGAGCAGATTTTGGCGACAGATAAATGAAGGAAAATGTTAAGGAGGAAAAAGTGATGAAGATATTAATCTTCACCTGTCTGTGTCAGAGTGCCACTCATATCCGTGATGTTGCTCTCAATCCTCTGCAGATGTTTCTTGTCCTCTTTGCTGCCCATAATGAGGGGAAGGATGTATTTCTGCAATTAAAAACATGGCAAGCTATTAGAATTCCACTCAGGAACAGGAAAAACATGCCCACGGACTGAGACATACTCTGCCGCTACATGGCGGCGAACAGACAAAGGGCTAATCTATTAGCACTAGCGTTGACCAACCAAAACTCAACAAAAATCTTGCTAAAGGCTTCTTATGATTGTAAAATGCCTTGGAATCAAAATTTGTGTTTTGTGGCTTTTAATCTATGCATTTTCCCTTTGAGCCCTCTATTATACGATAGCAATATTGACAAAATTAACTTTTAGCATATATACACATTTACATTTACAGTCTTTATCATCTGTGAAAATGGACCAAAAGTATTGAAGACTTATCTTGCACTAGACAAATTTTTATCCAATCAAATGCATTCTAGAATGAGAATTTCCATCCAATACCACCTACAATCGACTATCTAGTAGCAAATCATGATTTATGGATGTGATGAAACTAAAGCCTTTAGGCTATTCAAAAAAAAAAAATAAATAAGAGAGAGAGAGAGAGAGAGAGAGAGAGAGAGAGAGAGAACAGCCCTGTCTCACCAAAGCAGCCTGATCTCATTAAATTTGTGACTTTTGCAAACCAAAATTACGTGCTTCCTTAGATCATTGGCTGCTGTTTCCCAGGGAAATGTCCAGCGGGGGTGCCAAAATCGAATGAAATTATGTTATAATCAGGCAAGGTTTTTAAAGTGAATATTAGATAGATGTTTTAAAGGGGACATGTTATGAGGAATACAATTTTCCTCGATATTTTAACATAAGAGGACTTTTTACTATAAAACCATACTGTACATTTCAGAACTCAAAACTTAATACCCAGTGCAATAAAAGCAATTATTGAAACCAAGCTGCAAAAACACCTAGTTCTCTACTTCTGCGAATACCCTACATCACTACAGTGAAAAAACATGAACGCACTCTTGGCCCCGCCACTGGTGCTTCAGTTTGTCAACTAGAAATGCGGACATACAAGGCCTACTGTGACTTAACTATTCCTGAACACCAAAAAGGACCCATCTGGACTATTTTCAATTATTTTTGTAATTAAACATGCACAAACGAATCTTTGACTACTTGCTACATATCTCATGCCACTTTTAAAAGATGCGGTGTCAAGTTACAGAGGGGAGAGGAGAAACTATTCTCTATCATTCAGCTGCTGCCTCAAGGCGTCTCCTTTTGAGCACAAACACATCATGCATACGTTCTTTTGCCCATCAGTGCTATTTTTTATTGTAGGTGTATGAAAACAGAATAGAACGGAACATCTGAATACTTTCGGCACAACGCGCCGTAAAGGATGCTTCCATGGCAGAAAGCATCATTGATTATAATGGGTTCTACTGCTTTTGATGTGACGTGACTCATGTCCGGTGTAGACAGGGTGTGTTAACAGTTGTGCTTGAGATGAACAGTTTCATATATTCAGATACAATGTGTTTGATGCACGTTGTGTGTAAACCCTGAAATTTTGTTCATTTTCTTCTGACTGAGTTTAAAATATGGCTCTATTGGAGGGGCTGCACACTTAGCCAGTCATAACAGTGTCCGTTTACATTGAAGTTTTAAGGAGACACTTATGACATTTTTACTGTTTTAATAGAAAAAGTTTGAACTAATATTATCCGTGAACTTCAGAGAAGACAATAAAACTATATAAAAAAAGAGAATTTCATGACACCTTTAACAAGAAAATGTACCTCCCTAACCTAAAACTTTAACCTAAACCTAACCAATAGTGTTTAATATATTAAATGAGATGTAAACACTACAGATATCCTTACCATAAACAAACACATAAACTTAACTGATAGTTTATTAATAGCAAATTTGACATTAAAAGCAATTTGTTATTTCATGTTGCTTTTATTACACTTTTGCATCATTTTTACTTTTATTTCGATGGACTTTAGATGGGCTCGAGGCTTGGTCTCCCAGTCTAAAGTCCTACACTCTATCAATTGAGCTATAGTGCAAGCTAATCAGGTTGGAATATGTGTGTAAATTTAGGTAGGTCTGTAATACAAGAGTTAAAATGTATCGTTTTTCAAATGATGTGTTAAAGTAAAAGTTTCGATATCATAACACAGCAGGACGTAGAAAGCAGCATGTAAAACTCTGTTTGCAAAAATGTACTTATAGTAACGTTCATTTTATGAGACTAGGTTTTAGGGCTGTCAATTGGGCAGAAAAACTAAATTAAAATTTTTACCCTAAATATTTTCAAAATTTGAATAATATGCAAATTTTAAAGTCAGCTGATTTTTAATTGACATTGTTTCCTTAGTCCACAATTATATTAGCACCATTATATTATTGCAAGGACATTTCTGGCTGTTAAAAAAAAAAAGAGCATTCCATTTTCAACTAACATGCATTAAATTAATAAATAAAAGGTTTTAGTTGGTCCATATTCTCTTCAATAGGCAGTCCATATGGTGCACTGATGATGCCACAGTATACTACCACAGACACAAGCTATAATAACAACAAAATACCACATTGTTTTACATTCATTACAGTTGTAGGGTAGCAATATTCCCAGATAGCAATGGTATTCAGCTGAACTCGGTGGTGAAGTGGATCAGACTATCAGCACAGGCCATTGGCTGTTCAATCAGATGGAACACAACAGACTGGAACCGAACATGAGGATCTCGAGACACATTTCCAAGTTGAACTCCTTTCCTGACAAAGCATTAAAAAAAACTCAATGCTTAATCTGAGAAACACTTATGAAAGAGCAAGACGTACCTCCACCAACTGTAAAGGGCAGTTCACACCGAATGCTTTTGCAACCATTCATTTGCTTTTCTATGTAAACTGTGCTAGATGAAAGTCTTAGTTTCGCTTTGTTTTTGTTTATTCAGCATCTTGTGCAGGATTGCTGTTTTTTAGATGCAGTTTCTAATTAAAAATAACTTTAAACAGCATCCTGAGATACCTGCTTTCTGTTAAACTGTATTTGTTGCACTGTGTCTAGCCTTTTTTAGCGCAAGAATGCGATCCATCTGAAGTCATCGTCAGTGCTTGGTACACATCCAAAATTCATATGCACAGTTTCAGCAATCGAATGTGCATTTTTTTTCTTAAATTCAACGAATATTAAAATTTACATTTGATAACCTAACTAGGTTGTACCAAAGCTTCCTGTTGCAACAAAGTAAAGAAAACTGCACTCATCAAGCGATTTCATTAAATGTTGTTTACTATATTTATTCTATTGGTGAATAGAGAAAAAAGAAATGGTACAATTCTAATGTTTGCACTTCACTGCATGATATCAGTATTATGTGTAACAACAGTGGATAAAACATCATTAAATTTGCCTCAATGGCTTACACTGAGGCCAAGAATTAAGCATCGGGGCGTAACTCTGGGTTCAACATCATTAAATCTTTTAGCCTGCAGGCTGGTTTCTCCATTTGAACATGTCACCTTCTGAGGACAATTGCTTGTCAGAGTTTAAGCCTTTTAGAACAACATATCAAAACACTAATCATAAAATAATCATCAAAGGTCAGCCAGCTAGCGCTTCCGCTCGACTCTCATAGCATCTCTTTTTTTGTTTCCAAACGCACATGTTGATTTGGCCTCCCTAAACAAACAAATGGTGCATAGAGAGGGAGATTATCATGGCATTTGGTGAATAGCAGGGTGATGTAAAGCGTAATGTGCGTGCACAGGCTCTCCTTCTGGAAAACAGTTGGTCTTAACAGGTTTCCACAGCAGCGCAAGTGTTATTGACACCGGCATAAGTAATAAACACTTTTAAGTTTAAAAAAATCTAAATGAGTCAACACCAGGTTAGCTAATAAGAGAGCTGCTGTGAGCTGTGTTTACAATGTGTTCTATAGCATAAATAATGGGGAGGAGGAGGACAGGGCATATGGTGGCACTGGTGAGCTGTTTCTTTGACATCACAGAAGTGAGAGCACTCGCACTGGGAAAGCGCCTCCCCATGACCACAGCCACGGGCACAGAGCCCACGAACAGCAGAGAGGCACACGGGGGACCTGAGAACCACAGACTGTATTTGTGTGTGTGTGTGTGTGTCAGAGAGTGAAATATTGAGTAAGAGAGAGTGTCACAATGAGAGAAAGAGTAAAAAGGTCTAGACTGGAAGATTTTCTGAAGGAAAAGTGAGTGGTGTTTGGCTGTTTAAAAGCTTCCACAATGCAGGGGGGTTGTTGGTGGTTGCCAGGGTATTGTTATGATGTTGCTAAAGTTTTTTTTTTAGTGCATTGCTCTGCAGTTGCTTGGTGGTGGCAAGGGTATTCTGAGTGGTTGCTAGGTGGATGAGTATGGGTTCAAATCAAAGTGCCCACCCCTAAATCTCTGATATTCTGGTCACTAAATATGTCTTTTTCCAGGATTTTTAAATGCCAGGTTAAAATCATAGATCTGATTGCCTAGAAAAGTAACGGTACATCTCTTCTCAACAAGCCAGACAATTTGGGGTATCCCTCATGTCCATTACACAAATGGTGCTGGATGAGTTACGCACTAAAGTTTAACAAGAATGTAGAGTCTAAGAACAGCACAGAAAACCTAATTATAGAGAATTTCACAGATATAACTAAGTAAACAAAGCAGAAAATGCTGCTTTGCTTGTGGACATCTGCTTCACTTTCTTCGTACCTCAAATGAAACTCTAAATTTTAGGGATAGTTCACTAAAAAATTTTTATTCTCTTATCATTTACTCACCCATAAGCCATCAAAGACTTTCTTTCTTTAGCAGAACAAAAACAAAGATTTTGAGTATTTTAACTCTGTAAGTCCATACAATGCAAATGAATGGGGACTAGACATTTCAAGCTCTAAATAGCACATAAAGGCAGCATAAAAGTAATCCATATTACTCCAGTGGTTCAATACTCTGTATGTCTTCTGAAGCGATATGATATGTGTATAAATTTCCACTTTCACACATTTTAGAATAAAAGTAAAGTCAACAAAACTATGGAATAATAGAAATGGAAATATGGGAATTATGTTGTGACTAAACAAAATCCAAAATAAATCAAAAGTGTGTTATATTTTAGCATCTTTAAAGTAGTCACCCTTTGCCTAGAATTTGCAGACATGTACTCTTGACATTTTCTCAACCAAATTCTTGAGGTATCACCCTGGGATGCTTTTTAAACAGTATTGAAGGAGTTCCCATCTATGTTGGGCACTTATTGGCTTCTTTTCTTTATTATTTGCTCCAAGTCATCAATTTCCAAAATTGTTTTTATTATTACATTTTAGTTTTATAATGAAATAAATAAAGTGCACAATTGTATTTTTGTCTACAAAACTAATTTCAAAAACATTTTAAGATCATGAGAAACATTTCAGTCAAGTGTTTCAAAAGTTTTGACCGGTAGTGTAAATAACAGCAGTCATGCGGGCTACTGTAAATGAGGACTGGCTTTATAGGCCTGTGTCCTGAGAGCATCAGAGAGTGACTGAAGTGTCCAAGTGCAGAAAAAAAAATCTATTTTCTGACGCCAAATGGGCATGGCAATAACCAGACGGCCCCAAACCACTGTACACACAAAACATGCATCCTAATCATGACATCATGAGACTTCCGTATCTTCCATCATTGCAAATGCTCTCTAAGGGGCCAGTTTTCCCTTTTGATTCTCTTATAAAACAAAAGTCCACATGCCCCTGTGGGCATTGTCTTTCCTCCACTCGATGGGGCCTGATGGCCCATGCACCCATCTGTGCCCATGTACAAAATTGTGTGGTTATTAACAGTGTATTTAGACAGCAGTGTGAGTAGCGATGCTGGGTTTTTCCGAACGAGAAAAGAAAGAGGAGGTTGAGATGAGTTCATACAGATGACGTTTGACATATTGACCAACCACAGCACTGGGCTTACTGTGCTCAACCTCAATGCAACACACAAATGATGGGAAAGGCTTGAGGTGTCATTATGATTAACACATTTTGAGAAAAGAGATTTCTGGTAGCACAGACACATACCTGGTAAAGATGATGGAAGCCAAAGGCCATTCCTGTCAAGATTACAGCCAAGGCACCGTAGTCTCTCCATCGGTATCCTGGGGAATCTGAAGAGAAACATACACAATTTTGCCAAACCTCAAGAAATGCTATAGTCCCTAGTCAAGGTAGACACCATATTTTACTTGATGCGATCAAAAACCTGGTTGTGAGGGATAGAAGCCCATTCAGTGGGCCTCATACATGAAACGAGTCGAACAAATCTTTTTGAAAATCATTCAATGCAACAATTGACACACATATTACACACATTTACACATGTTTTTTATGAAAGTCCAACATCACAATTTATGTAAGAATGGTTTATGAATGATTTAAACAGAAATGTTTTACTTATCCCTCCTTGTCTTTCAAAAAAAAAAAAAAAAAAAAAAAAAAAGAAGAAGCAGAAGTCTGGGTTACAGTGAGGTACTTACAATGGAAGTAAATGGGGTCAATCTGTAAATGTTAAAAAACTCACTGTTTCAAAAGTATAACCACAAGATGCAAACAATAATTGCGTTAACATGATTTGTTCTGTGCAAAGTTATACCCAATTTTCCAACTTTGTTGCCATGATAACTTAATGCCATAAACACTAAAACTACCATAAAAATTACAATTTAAACTTTACATCTCAAATAATACACAAGTTTAAACAGAAGTGCATTCATTTAAATGTCTGCCTTTAAAGGTGCACTCAGTATTTTTTGTCCTCATTTAAAAAGTTTTTCTTCTAAAGAAATGAATTGTAATGTTGAAACATGTATACAATCACTAGCCACTCATGTGAGGTGAAGAGTTCAGTCTTATCAGTGCACTAATAAAAGCCGTTTTATTCTACATGGGGAAAGGGCATCTCATGGGGGCAGCCACTTTTAGCATCACAAGACCAGCTGAATACTACAGGCTTAATCTCACTTTCATTCATGAATTTAATTAATCCTGGTTTACTGTGCATAGTGAATTTCAACAATGGCATTGGTAACTACTGGAAAACTACTGTGTTTGTATGATGCAGCATCCAGTCCACTAGGTGTCAGTATAAGCCACTGTAAGCCAATTCGACATACTTCAAACAATTACTGAGTGCACCTTTAAACCCTATAAAGATTGGCCCCATTCACTGCCATTGTAAGTGCCTCACTATAACCTCGATTTGTGCTTTTTTTTTTTTTTTTTTTTTTTAAGAAAAGGAGGAATGAGTCAAAAAATGTGTTGTATTAATTAACATTATGCCACAAATGCTTGATGATTGAGCACCTTTATTGAACCTGGAATCTTTTTTAAGACAATATGACATACTGAACAGACTGTACTTTTATTCCTCACAGGCTCATTTTTGTTTACGTCAAATTAAATATGTCATCTATCATGACTGAATTCGATAGACATATACGTAAATTAATGTTCTTGATCTGAGAAGATGGAAAATTAAAAGAAAAAGAAACAAACTAATTATCTCATTACATGTGACTGTGGAAAATTTACTCTTAAGAAGCGTAATCTAGATCTGATCTTCTAGAATAAGTAATTACTGCAAAACATAAAATTACCAATTTTATCAGCTATGACTGAGTATAATGGAAAGTCCCACTTACAATATTTGAGGGGAAAATACACTCTGTTAAGGGTAATTGTGACCTTGAAAAAATGTAAATGAGAATCATTTAAACGATTACTTGCACGGCTTCTGCTCAGAGCACAAGTGTTCACTAGTGGTGAGATGCGGTGTGAATGTCACACAAGCACAGCGAGTACTTTCAGGAAATAAAAGGCGACATCAAAGAGTCCCTCCTCACACTCATTTTCAGAGAGAGACGTTGACCCAGCAGAAGAAACACACACACACACACACACACACACACACACACACACACACACACAGCTATAAAGTTCTGATTATTTAAGGGATAGTTTAGCCAATAATAAAAATGCTGTCATTATTTGCTTTCCTTAATTAAAAATTTCTACCTTTGTGTTCCACATGCAAATATAAAGTCATACCCAGGGCTCGACATTTTGTCATGTGTGGTCATTCACTTGTCCGAGTAAAAAAGTTACTTGTGCGGAGAGAAAAAAGGACATTTAAGTTACATGCTCATGTAACATGTCAAAGTTTATGTTGTATATTTTTCTAAAATGAAGACAGATGCCCAACCTAATAGTTACCCATGCAATCAACTCAATTCTCTGTGACAGAAATGTAAACTGCACTGGGTAGGGGAGGAGGCTATTGTCATTTGATAATTATTTTATCTTACATGTGGTAGTCAAATAAAGAAAAGCCTCCATCGCCATCATTTACAGCAGGGATGCTCATAGTTCTATGGAATGAGATCTACTTTTTCATCATGTTATTGCAGCAAGATCTGCCATTTACAATAAGGGCTTTACATTATCACAATACCAAACTTTTAGTAGTTGGTAGTGGTTTAAAGTTCTTAATTATTCAAGACTTGTAAACAGTCAGTAATAAAATAAAACAACAGCAATGAATACAAATAGATTAAAAATAATAGAACAAATTAAGAAAATTCTGTGCTTGTATTACACAGCTTTAAAAGTTTTTTACAGCAGTAGGCTATCAAGTATCAAAACAATTCAATTACTACTGCTGGTCTTCACTGTATGATTATAAAACATTAATAATTTTTAAAGCTACTTAAGTTACTCAGTCAAGAGCAGTAAATGTTTTCTCATTTTCTTGTTATAATCGTTTGATAATTATAATGGGTGTGTATTAATGTAGAATTGGGTGTGCTTATGTAAAGAAACACAAACCTCTAACTATATGTTATTTCAATATAAATGTATAGCTTATTAAGAAACACTTTATTGTTAACTAGTATACTTGATAATGTAGCAGCAAAATTAACAGTAATTCCAAAATATCAGTTTTTTTATTTATTCCGTTTTTTGCAAAATGTATTCAACTTGTATCTGGACTTTAAAGGATTTGGAACTCTTTTTTGTTAAATTTAGTTGTAAGATATCAGCTCACTTTCCATTCACACATTTATTTTTTGGAACCCATTCAACTTTGTAAACAAATAATAATATATTATAATACTCATGCGCCTTTAACTTTTAAACCCTCATGCTTTTATTTTGACATTCTAAACTCTCCAGGAAGTCCTGAATGTGTGTCTGTTTGTAGGCAAGTTCACAGTAGTTTAATTAGATTCTTATTAAAATTCTGGTAAAATGCTCCTCCGGTGCCATTCTAAATGCATATTATAAGTGAACCGAACTATTGAGCATCTACATCCGAGATGTGGTTTGTTAGTAGCCCTCAAATATTGCGCACTGCGTGAAGGCTAAAAAAGCCACGAGTGTGTGTGTGTGTGTGTGTGTGTGTGTGTGTGTGTGTGTGTATAAACAGAGCAGAGCCATTCACTGACACGCTGGAGCTGCACTTGCATTTTATATATTTACTTATTAAACACAGCCTTTTGTGATTCACAGAGCTGTCGCACATCTGTGGCTATGAATAAAATGCACGAGTCTTATGAACTACTTTAATTGTTTTTTTACGGTTCTTATATGTCATTTTTTTAACTTGACAGCAACGAACATGACTAACACACAGTATCGGATTTGAATCAGGCTCGTCAGATCGATACCCGATCCGTTTAAAAACGTCAGTATCGGAGCGGGATCGGTGCATCTCTACTTTAGACATCACTCTCTGTGTTTACATGAATAACTCACCAAGACGGGCTTCTTGGTGAAATTTTTAAATGCATCTGACCATTCAGGCGTGCATTAGCATGAGCATTTTCGGAACACACACGCATGTTCAGTACACACACTTAAGCCGCATGTCAATCAAACAGGGGGAAGCTGTTACTAGATCACTTGCAGATTATAAAATTGGATGGTCTTGGTTAATTTTGACAGCAGATTAAGAATATTCACTTTCTAATAAGTGACACAGGCCAAGGCTATCATATAGGTGGTTATTTTTTTTGCTTGTCCGGCCAGGCAAGTAAAATTCTTTCACTTGCATCTTAAAAAATCCACTTGTCCCAGACAAGCATTAATGTCGAGCCCTGATACAGGTTTTAACATATAGCCCTGCCCCAGTTTCATGGCATTGGTTGAGCAAATGTTGCAGTGACAGACTGATCAGATGCTCAAATAAAGAGAGCAATGTTTTGAAAGGGCCACAGTGTGTTTACTTTTTTCAAAGTCTTAACTCCAGTTTTCTGCATATTAAGCTGGGAGAGGATAAAAAAAAATTAACATTTCAGCATCAAGTTGAATTTTTGCTAGCTTGCAAAAGCTGTTTCAATGGATGCAATCTGGCATGGCTCTGCCAACAGAAAGTAAGGATAAATTATCATACAAATGTTTAAAGCAACACAAAACTGAGAAGTAATTAAAGCAAGCCTGGTTTTGGCAGGTCAACATGTCAGATACAAAATGCTCCATTTTGTAACATGGCAAGGTCTGTGGAACAGGTGTGTTACTGTAATTTGTTTGAATCTGCTCTACTGAATACAAATAGGTAGGCTCTCTAATAGCCTAGCAAAGCAACACTTGTTTTGTTTTTTATCAAGTAAAAGAGTTTACAGTTGAAGAAATGAACAGTACCTTTGACAAAAATGTCTAAAATTATGTACTTATGAAATGAAGACTAGACATCGAGAGGGCTAGAAAAAGCTGTTTTAATCTACATGGAGGCTACCATATGACCAGCTGAATTCCATTCTCTGCTGACCTCTCTCCTCAACAAGGTGTTTCCGTCCACAGAACTGCCACTCAATGGATGTTTTTTTGTTTTTGGCACCATTCTGAGTAAACTCTAGTGACTGCTGTGAAAATCTCAGGAGATCATATATATATATATATATATATATATATATGATTTTATTTTTGAATTTTAATTTTGAATAATTTATCCTGGAACTGCTAGCTAATTCATTAAAAACTTTTTATTTAAAAATGTGTCATTTAAAAGCTTGTAATTTGGACTTGCTGCTATTTAAGTTTTGACAGATGTAACATGAACCAGAAATGTACTTATATTATAGATGTTTTCATGAAAAATACCAGTACTTGGTACCTCAAAAAAAAAAGAGACAATGTCTAACTGAATAGACTGAATAGTAATAATTTTAGATCAAAATTTCACACAAGCAAAATTCTACATGTCAACCACAAGGTCGAGTTTTTCTGAAGGTGAGTTGTGGTTGCATTCTATGCCTGAAAGCAAATTAAAAACATCAGCAAACCAGCAGCTTCCTAAAACTTCCATTTTAAGAACTTCTGACACATTGTCACTTTTGTTTCAATTGTAAACACCACACTAACAGAAGTGTATGGCGTGTAGGACTCCAATGATGGTGGTTTGGGTAAATTCAGAGTCTTCGAGCTAAACTGTCCCTGACC
The DNA here is from genome assembly GCA_032164185.1 of Moxostoma hubbsi. NCBI lineage: Eukaryota > Metazoa > Chordata > Actinopteri > Cypriniformes > Catostomidae > Moxostoma > Moxostoma hubbsi. The sequence goes on along the minus strand of JAVLUX010000020.1, from coordinate 26,888,250 downwards.
GATCCCCTACTTCAACCAAGGTCCAAACTGAGCTCCTCTTCCAACCTCTGCACCCCCTCCACCTCCACTTTCCACTCCTGCTTTTTATTTGGTCACTTAAGGTGTGAGCATGGCCTCCATTCCCCTTTTTTCCAATCTCCGTTCAAATTTATTGGGTTCAGAGAAGGCTCTACTGTCCTTCTGCTGCTTGAAAATAGAGATCAGTGTATCCATTACTCCGACAGAGATGGATGCGGGTCTCTATGCATCGTCACCATAACAAGGACATCAGAGAGAGGGACCCCCTCTTTCCAGCCTGACCTACGTGAACATCTCCTCACTCTCCACTCATTATGCCATTCTCTCATAGCCGTTTTGATATAAAACCCCCCACTCTAGTGGGGCTGGAGCCTAACTACTCGGCCATCCCATCAACATCGCTTTCATTACAAAACATGAGATGGCTGGGAGTCAAGGACAGGGTGGCAATAAATGAGGGTGGAATACATCTGGAATCATTGTCATACAGGTTAAGCATTATGCGAACTTCATTCAGGATTGGTAAATCAGCGGCCGGCCTGGAGCTCATAACCCGCAGAGGTAATAAAGATACAGGCTGGAAAAAGGCCCTTCCTGGCCTAACCACGCAGGCCACACTTGGTAGATTGTCGTAACATAGCGGACATCATATCACCTGTCATGGTGGAATTAATTACATGCCTACGCAAATGGAATGTTGTCAGCCACTGTGGTTCATATAAAAATAAAACCACTGAGGGATCAACAATAAGCTGCTTTTCTTCTTATTGTTGGACCAGTAGTTCAGATTTGTACATGTCCTGCCAATACTTTCACTGGCCCAAAAAAAAAACAAAAAAAAAAACAAAACACTTGCACACAAGCACGCGCACGCACACACACACACACACACACACATATTAGCAACATGTTTTATTATATGTCCCAGAATATTTGCTTTAGATTTTTTATAAATATATTTTTATATGTTTTTAACAAAAAACAAAAGCAAACAAACATGAAAATTAAGATACAAAAAATATTTATGTTGCTTGTATAATTTTAAACCCATTTTAACTGATGCTTTCACTATCGCAATTTTGACAAAACATCACCAATGTTAGCCGGCTTGGTAATTTTACCTTGTTGGCGTATTTAAATAAGCAGAATTTGCAACAATGTATCACTGAAAAACAAATGTTTAAGTTTGCAAGGCATATATAGGCACTGCCACTGGTTTAAAGGAATATTCTGGGTTCAATACAAGTGCTCAATTGACAGCATTTGTGGCATAATGTTGATTACCACAATTTTGACACTTTTGATGGAAGTGAATGGGGCCAATCCGTAAACAGTAAAACTCAATGTTTCAAAGTATAGCCACTAGGAATGGGCATTTTGTACTCGACAAGTACTTGAGGGGCAATGACATGTACATAACTGTATATATAATAACATGTCTGACTAACGTCTTCGGCTGCTGCATTGCGTCTTATTGTTCCAGAGTATCGTCTATTCATTATTATTGTCTGCTATAAAATAATCTGTTACAAAATGTACAAAAGATTGCACAATCAAAATATAATGCATCATATTTTGTCATTATGTGAAGATACGCTGCCCAATTCAATGAAAGCATGTGTACGCATCTGTTCGTTCTTCCTTTAGGTTACCGTAGTCATCTTGGCAAATATTTTTTTAGTGACTGTCTGAACCGTCTATGTTCAAATCATGGTTGGATAAACAGGAGACGTCATAACCATCGCCTTTTTATATGCGCATTATCGTATTTCATATAATTTAATATGCGTGTTAAGATGAAGTTTTGAAGATGCTGCATTCTGTTTCATTTAATTGCGCTCTGTCTAGCTATTTGAAACACTCGCCTGCTGTATATACATTGAGTCCATGCCGTCTCTCTCTCTCTCTCTCTCTCTCTCTCTCTCTCTCTCTCTGTGTGTGTGTGTGTGTGTGTGTGTGTGTGTGTGTGTGTGTTAGTGATGGGAAGATCAGATCATTTTACTGACTTGAATCTTTGAGTCTCGTTCAGCAAAATGAACTAATCTTTATTTGTCATTTCGTTAATTTGAACAGAATTAAATTAAAATGTTCAATTTCAGTAGAAAAATCCCCCCCAAAACGTCAACTTATGCAAACTTTGATTATAGTCCCAATAAGGAAAAATTTATAATGCAGCCAAAGTCAAATTATGAAAAACAGAAAGATTAGTTCTTTCTGTGTTTATTTTGGGAGATTAGTTTGGGAGTGGTCGTGGCGTAGTGGGCTAAAGCACACTAAAGGTCGCTGGTTTGATCCCCACGGCCACCACCATTGTGTCCCTGTAATAACTGCACTCTAAGTCGCTTTGGATAAAAGCGTCTGCCAAATGCATAAATGTAAATGTAAATGTAGTTCACCTCTGGAATCTTCTCATTACGTGACAGCCTTATGTGCATAGTGTATACGGTTGTCACGTGACAAAATAACGAACGACTTGGACCAGATGACTTAAGTTGTCTGTGTCTCGTTTGGAAGGCTGCGTCCTCCTGAGCATTTGTCTCGTTTCATTTTTTTTGGTTTTTCTTTTTATTATTTATTTTTTTATCTGTTATCAATGCCTTTTATGTATATGCACTTATATTTCTACAATTGTTAAATTTTTTTGCAATAACAATAAAAAAATTTTTTTTTTTAATTAAACGAGACAGCCTCAATGCGGTATGCGGCCTGCCAATACTCCTCAAAACCACAACGTAATCTCAAAATTAAAAATAAGCACCATCTTTGACACATGTGTGTTTAGTTATCAGGCCTTTGCCACTGAATTTCGAATTAAGTGAAAAGTCACATCATGCGTGATCACCATCGATCATCGTTTTCATGATTGATCATTGCTGCCACATCTGAGTACCTGTGCCAATCCCTAATAACCACAAGACATAAATATCATGTGCGTGTTAACATGATTTTAGTGTTTTAAAAACTTTTACTAAACTTTTTTTGTGTAAAGCTATAGCCAATTTTAAAAACTTTGTTGCCATGACGATGTAATATAAACAAACCATAAAATGACAAAAAAATTATGATTTACATAACTTTACGATTTAAATAATATACGGAATTCATGTGCTTTTATAAAATTATACACTTCTCATATTAGCCTTTAAACCCTCTAAACCCTTTAAATTGGCCCCATTCACTTCCATTGTAAGTGCCTCGCTGTGACCTCGATTTTTGCTTTTTTTAAAGAAAAGGAGGGACGAGTTGAAATTTTTTGTGGTAATCGAAATGATGCCACAAATACTGTCGATTGAGCTTCACTTGTATTGAACCTGGAATATTCCATTAAGATAATAGCTGTTTTGATAAATTTTTTCAGATGCTTATAAAAATATTTACACAATATTCTACTTTCCCAAGCTGCGACTTCTGTGCAGTTGACCTGTTCTGAATTGATATATAGTCTTAGGTTTAAACAGGATTACGGGAGCACAGAGGAGACGTCTTCAATGGGGGACTCATTTAATATAGTCACGCACCATTTGTCAGAGAAAATCTACTAGACTAGATGAGTCATGTTTAAGGAGCACATTGGCAAGGAAAATATACAGTGAGGGGATGGGTGGAGGGGTTACAGGGTAGACCACCTATCCAAACAAAAGTTATTGCAGTAATACTCACTGTATGGGACAGGGGCCAGCGGAAGGGGGTGGATGATATGTGAGGGTCCTGGAACGCTGAGAGCCAGTGGCTCCTCTGTACCGCCAGAACGCTGGATGGCCACCTCTACCTCCTCATCAGTCAGACCTGCATGGAGATAATGTGGAATATATTCAAACACATACAACTGGCAGAAAACTTCAGAAATTACTAGAAACACATTAGGAGGAAAGTTCTAGAGACCTTGATGCAATATAGCTTGCAAAATCGTGTTTATTAAACCTGAAGAGATATTCCATGAAGCACTGCGAATGACGTAATCGATTCAGCCTTTCTACATTCTCAACCAACTGATTTTGCAATAAAACTTCAAATTAATTTATTATATACGTAAATGGATAGTTCACACACAAATAAAAATTCTCTCATCATTTACTCACACTCATGCCATCCCAGATGTGTATGACTTTCTTTCTTCTGCTGAACACAAACAAAGATTTCTAGAAAAATATCTCAGCTCTTTAGGTCCATACAATGCAAGTGAAAGGAGGCCACGACTTTGAAGGTCCAAAAAGCACATAAAGGCAGAGTAAACGTAATCCATACGACTCCAGTGGTTAAATCCATACCTTCAGAAGCGATATGATATGATTATATGATTTTTGGTAATTCACATTCTTTGTGTAAATCACCACCTACTGGGCAGGGAGAAGAGTATATAGTAAAAAAGGACTTAAACATTGATCTGTTTCTCACTCACACCTATCATATCGCTTCAGAAGGTATGGATTAAACCACTAGAGTCTTTTCTTTATGCTGCCTTTATGTGCTCTGTGGAGCATCACATTTTTGTCACCCATTTACAGAGCTGAGATATTCTTCTCAAAATCTTTGTGTTCAGAAGAAGATAGAAAGTCACACATCTGGGATGTCACGAGGGTGTGTACATGATGAAAGAATTTTCATTTTTGGGTGAACTGTTCCTTTAAATCAATGACAAAACACACAGTTTTATTTTGTGATGACGTTTTTAATTTATTTACATTATTCGCAATGTTTGATGGAACAGTAATTAATTCCCTAAGACCACTTGAACCATTCTAAGTCTTGTTCAATTGTCTTTTTTCTAATTTTCAAATATTTTTTTTCTTCAAATCAAATGTAATGTAATATTGTGATTCATCTCGAAGTTCAATGGTTTGGCCTAGAATTCTGTATTAAAGAATTTTTGGAAATACCAATGGAGAAAACGGATGGTAAAAATACTTCCAGAATCAAAGGTGCTGAAAAAGTGGTGATATAAAAGCAAACTGCTTCGACAGTGTCCCCTTCCCAGTCCTCAGCAACTTGCAAATAACTCTAATCATTAAAACTCTTGGAAAACTGGGTTAATAGAATTATAGGCAGCAGACGTCACCAAAAGGAGCAGCACTGGAGGTACAAAGCTCTGAGCGCCTGTCCATTACATTCAGATCTCCAGAACAGAGCCTGTCCATTTCCTGCTGCTATATTTCCCCAGGTAGAACTTAGCGAAGCCCCAGACAGATAAAATGCATTATTTTAATTTCTTCATTGTAATGTAAATGTATTACATAATTTTGCAAAATGCCAATGTAATTTAATCTTCTGATCTTTAATGATTTTAGTGGTGATCAAATTGCATAGTGGTCCCTGATGGAAAATGACAGAAGAGGAGGGAAAAAATCTAATATTAATATTTCCTTTTGTTGCAAAAAGGCAGCTTTATTTCCAACACTGCACACAGTCATTAATCTGTATCTTGTCATGATTATTAAGCAACTCGATGTGGGCCTAAACTAAGTAACAGTGCAGACAGAAGCGGAAAACGCCTGTTAGTTGAATGTACTTGTGCTCTGACATTTAATGAACACATAAAATAAGGGAAAACATTATAGGCTTCCTCTACAATTGGCACATAAAACCCAAATGCATTAACATCGCCATTTAGAGCCAATGGTTTAAAAAGGCTCGAGTTTCTATTAAACTGTACGTTTCACATATCAACTGAATAAATCTACTGTATCCTAGAACACACACACTCACTCTGACCTTTGTTTGTCCACAGTATACTGGAGTGTGTCACATCTGTCATTGCGTATTTAGTCTCTCTCTCACTGTTTACTAAAGATATCCCCTTGGGCATTCCTCTACTCTATTCCACATGCTTTCATACAGCACGGCTGCCTGCCAGGGAGCCAAAAGGCTGAGCTTTGCTCCAAATTCAGCTGTTTAAAGAGCAGACAGCAAGCTGTTTCTGTGCTGTAATACACACATCATAAATGTGGCAAATGCCAGTGCCACATGTGCTTAAATAGAGCAGAGAGAGCTGGGAGCTTGGCAGAGAACAGAGCCTGAGCCTGTAAAGCCTTGTCTGCTGTCGGCTGGGTATGAAATCACAGTCAAACTTCATAGAGCAGCATTAACAACACAGGAAAAACAACACAACAGCACATAGACACCAAAAGATGAAGTAGGAATGCATAATACATATTGGTTACTATATCAGTATTGGACAATATTAGTGTTTCTTTTTAATTATCGTAACGATCGGATTAGGTTAGACATGGGAAACAAATATTTAAGGCCTTATTTTTATTTATTTTTCACATTTAAACTGTAAGCTCGTTTTATATGCCACAGTTAACAATCTTTACTACATTGTAAGATTCTGATGCCTGATTTCACTTGAAGCATGTACAAATATAGAGCAGAGCTTTATTGTAACTGATTTAACCAATTCTTTTTATTTATTTTTTTAACTGGCAAAACAAGATTTACAGTGTAATATCGTCAATTATTATATTATTACTATATTATTGCAATATATTACTATATTATTACTATAGTGTTGCAACCTTAAACAGAGGTTAATGAAGCAATAAGCCACAAGAGGCCTTAACCCCCTTAACCGGGATAAAGTCACTGAAACACACTGCCTCGAGTGGCTTATTGCTTTTATTTAATGACGGCAATATAAATATGATAAAAGACACCAATGTTCAGTCAAGACTTTATAAATTAATAATTACAATTTGAATAAACAATTTTTCCACCAAGTAATATAGTTCATTAGCCTAACTGTAGGCAGTTAACAAGAATTTTAGCAACTTGGCACTTTAATACAGAATGTGTGGTCACCCATACGAATTTATCATTAATTTTGCAACAGCTCCAAAAATGTGCCACTTTCAGTCTGAATTGATTCTGAACTACCCATTTTATAAACGTAATTTTATTGCATTTCTAAAGTTTTTTTTTTTTTTTTGTTAAGAAAAATGAGGTATCAGCTCTAAAAAGTAGTGCAAACAGCACAACTTTCCACTTGAGGTGGCAGGAGGGCACAGCGACAAATGCTGTGTAATATCCAGAATGTATGACATAGATCTTCTCTCTACATTAAACCACATTTCTCTTTACTGTCAAAAATGATATAAAAAAAATGTATACCCCCACCATTTCCATTAAAATGACCACATCCTGCGATTTATCTCTCTTGCAGAAATCTCTTGGTTGAGGTCAAAGTTAAGAGGATTTTTTTTTTCCTAAAGAGAGTGGAAGGGCAGGTTCTGTGGCAGTTGAAATGGCCCAGAAAAATCTTGAATAATTGAAGACAAATATTGGTCATCCTGTCTTGCATGGCATTCAAAGAGCCAGGAAGCAGCCACCGCCATGTACTGAGTTGGTGCAGTCAGTCTGTACTGTCCAATAAGCAATAATGTGTCCCAGGACTCCCTATTCATCTGACCACACCAGACTGCATGGTGGCAGACTATTGAATGCAACTTGGAGGTCCCCTATCATTTCCTCCCACTCAAACTAGTGGAAAAGACGCTCTCTGGAAGTTCATGTTTTCCTATGTTCATCTTAGAATGAACGTGCCATTATCTAAGGATGAAATTAACAAATATGTACATATTTATAATATAATTTGAATGCTTAAATAGCACCCCCTCGTGCAACTACAAAGGAGGCTGCCATGCATCAAAATAAGATGCATACAAATTCATTAACATGTCTGCTTTTCTTAAGGATTTTTGGACTCAGCTGTTTTGTTTCCTCTGATACCTTTATTACAAAGAAAATGGCACGATACATGAAAGACCTTTGAGATCCAATTGAAAAGAAGGGAAAACAAGAGTGAATTTTACATAAAAAAGGAAAAAGGACACAAAATTGAAAATTTCAAAACTTGTGGAATGACCCCTAGGACCCCTATTTCAGATCAACCTGCTGGTAGATTAATGTTTTTAAGACATAAATTACATCTAATGACGACACCGTAAAAAAGAACAATAATGGAAAGCTATTCTGTATTTCATTATACTGTATTATTTGGAGCACCTGATACACACGCAGCCTGTTTATGAGTCACCATATTAGCAGATGCTCAGCCGAAGCATTTGCTTTGACCTTGCCATTCTCATTGGGGCATGAAATTACGGTGGTGGCACGGCGATATTACAGCTATAAATACTGTAAACTGCATATCTGGGCTACGTTTTCTATTGTCTTTCAACATAAACCTGATTGGTATTTATTTAAAGGAAAACCCATTGCTCTCCATGTTATTTATGGCTCTATTTTCTAGGCGCTTATTTTCTGGATGTTTTTCTTTTGCCCTTTTTTAAAGAGTGATGATGTGAATCATCCAGCCATAAAGTGGAATTCTCCAATTTTGGCACTTGTGAACTTTATAGGTTAAGGGCAAGCTCAGAGGGGCAATTATAAAATTGCTTACTGCAATATTTGGCTGTTAAAGGTGACCACTATATATTGGCGCAGACCAACTGGGCCAGAATTATATTTTTGTTGGGTGAAAATGACTTTAAGTTTACTTTAAGCAGTCCTTTCTTGAGTATGAAAGCATTTAGACAGAAATTATTTAATAGGGTCTTTGATTTAAGTTAAGGTGCAAAAATACTGTTAAAATTAGTATGTTTTATTGATTGCAATGAATCAGATCAAACAGTCCTTTTTAATGAACATGACTGTGACGAGGAGGAGGGCGTGGCCAGGCCATCATGGAGCACGGTCGGCGCTGATTCAGCGGGAGAGCGAGATAAAGGGCGAGCGGAGACACACAGAAAGAGAGGTGAGAGAGAAGAACTTGCTCGCCGGCTCCCGGACACGCTGTCACCCCGGTCCTCAACTGCTCCTCCACCCTCTGTCTGACCCCAGCTCGCTCCTCCCCCCGGTGGACAGCAACGAGTCCTCTGGACCCTGGTGGATGGAACCGCTCCTCCCCTTCTCGGCAGATGGCTGCGGGTCCTCCAGCACTCGTCGGCCGGCAGCGACCCCTCCGTCCCCAGGTAGACGGTCACGGCTGCTCCCCTGGCGGATGGCAGTGGAGAGTACTCCACGACAGCATATCCCTCCTTCCTCCCGGGTTTTGGCAGCACTGTAACAGAATAAGGACGGGCAAGGAGGAGGCAGGAACCGGCTGAACAGTAAACATAAACTTTAAATGGTAAACTTAAACCAACATAAAAAAAATGTGCAGCACGACCGCGTGCGTCTGTCTCGAACTGGCATCTCTGGCCACCCCTTTATCTCGCTCTCCCGCTGATCAGCTGATTCAGCGCCAGCCATGCTCCATCATGGCCTGGCCACGCCCTCCTCCTCGTCACAATGACTCATGACTCCGATTCAACGATTCTTTTGCGTTGTCACTCAGAAAGGCTAATAGAAGTAATTGGGCTCTATTTTTTGTGTGCAAAGTGCTATGACCGTGCGCTACGTCTTACCCAATTTTCATGTGAGCGCTAATTCTACATTCAATTTTTGTGCCAGCGCAAAGCGCTAAAGGGCATGTGTGGGAGTGTTTGCGCTACTGTGGGTGGAGGTGCGCAAACTGTAGGTTTATTTATGTATGTTAATGAAGCGCCGCAATTTGCTATTTTCCAAAGAATTTGGTCGTTGTGCTAATACGTTTCAATACCATCTCTTAACTCAGCGCAAAGTCCAAATTCAGTTCAAACTTCAGTCCAAGTTCAAATTTTGGAGATTCCACTAGCAGGTGGTAATAAAGTTAGTCCAAATTCTGAAAGTACAGAACATCAAATAATGTCCTTGACGATCGCTGTTGAAGCCGTTTGTTGAAATAAAAAAAATATGAGATGTGTGTTACATTTTCTAGAGGTCATGGTTTATTTTTATAATTATTATTGTAATTATGTCACTGCAAATGTGGCTGGTTGAAGAAGGGGAGCATAAAATATTTGGATTTGGTATGATTTTTTGACCACTTAGTTATTTTTATTCTATTTTCGTTTCATTTGAAGTGTAATTTGAATTGAAAAATATTTTTTGTTTAATTTTTTCATTGCTATTTTTTGTTTCAATGAATGAATGTAATTTTTCAAAATCATTGTCGACCGGTCGAAGTGAAGTGTGTGTCGAATCAATCAACGTTAATACTAGCCATGATTTGTGTGGCAGTAGATGAAATTGATTATTAATACTTAAATTCCCTATAATTTAACGGAGCCTACATCCATATTCTGAACCACATTTTCATTATAAAAGAAGCATGTCCCATTTAACAAGGATGCAAATCATTGCATAATCAATTTATATTACCAACTTCTTATGAATGTACTGTCTTTGTTTATATTGCTGGTGCTTGACAGGGAATGGACTGTATAATAGGATGGACATGGTGCCAGAGATGAACATCCATTGACCCGATTAGTGCCTTGCGCATGTGATCTCACCAAGCACACTTGCGCCTAGACTAGCTTACACGAAAATACCAACACTTCATGGCCATGCCCATTGACTTTGCACTTATGAGTTAAGACCTTGCACTGTGCTAAGTGCTTGCATGCTTATAATAGTGCTCATTGTGTGGCATTTTACATGTAAAGTACCAGTGTGCTTTTGTAAAATATATTTTGTTACATACTGTACAGTATTGCTGTTCATTACTATGAATTGTTATGTAAAAAAATTGAACCTTATTCAACCTTGCATTAATTTAACACAAAAACGTGGAAAACATGTCATAATTATTTTTAACTAGATCTTTAGGATAGAACAGAACAAGGTTAGTTTCTCTATTTGAAAAAAACAAACATATTTTTAAGCAATTTAAGAGCAAACACATTAAAATCAAGATACATATTGAATATTGTCATAACACCAATATATAATTTTATTTGCTATATCACCCCCATCTCTACTTTAAATTAGAATGTCAGACTGAAAAATAAAAGAACTAAGGGTCAAAAACAGATGGCAGTCACTGGGTTATAAAGAGCTTGAGAGCATTTTGTGGTGAGATTTCACATGTCAAATCCTTGTCCCACACGACTGCATTGCCTAAATAATGACTGCTCTCATAGCGTATTCATGTACGTATTAAAAAAAAGAGGACTCTGCTCTATTTTCTTGCTTTATCGCCTTCTGCCCATGACAAGGACAGGCCTAGGCAGGGACAGGCCTAGGTGGCGCCGTGGAGTAATTTATAACTACATCAATCCTTTTGTCTTCTATGCAGGCCTTGGTCATTGCCATTCATGTCCGAGAGGTGAGTCGCATCACCTTAATTGCAAATATCTTTACCTTCATAACGTGAGCCGTATTACACCTGCAGTGCACTATAGTGTCCCTCATGGCCCTTTGAGGATAATGAAATGACTGCAAGAAGAACACTTTTGAGGTCAGAGATCCGGACACTGAACACAGCAGCTTGGAGCTTGTATCATACTAGAAGTTTATGTATGTAGTATTTTCAAAAAAACTACTGGTTGAAGTTTCTTAAAGGACTGGTATAGAAAGGATAATCTTGTCATCAATATAATGTTGTTTCTAATTAAAATACCATTACAACAAAAATCTGTTGCGAATGAGTATGTTTAACTATGGATTGTTATGTGAACAACCAGTCACAATTCTCTGTGCTTTTCGAATCGGAGATGACTGGTAGTAATGAATTGCAAACAGTGTGTCGTAAAACAAAACACATGCTCATCTCACAATGAGTTCAGAAACAACAGGTTGACTTTTCTTGAGCTAAACTCAATGCTTAGTGAAATTCGAAGCCCTGTTCCCCATGGCCAAAGTGAAAGTGTTTTTAAATGCAAAGGAATGCGTGAGCTGTAGTTTCTAGGTGAAATGGCCACAGAGGGGCTCCAAAAGTGAGTTGTAAAGCAAGTTGATTTAGCTGTAAATTATGTTGTACAGTAAAGAGGAAAGCGTATCTTATTAACTCTAATCCCCTTCTATAAACCTAACCATCAGTGCAGTAAAAATTTCATCGTAGAGGGAAAAATGGAACCTCCAAATTGTGGTTGTCACTCATACCGTTCAGCAACAACAAACAACAACAACAACATTAATCTATTGTGGTAAGTCATGGCATCTGCTCATGTTATATCTTCCTGCATTACATGTCAGCAGTGAGGGATTCACATGTGATAACTGCAAGGAATAGTCAGGCTGAAGGTTAATGAGCTAGAGGAACACATCCGAACGCTAGTGGAGGTCAGTGAGAAAGAGAAGCCGGTAGATAATGTTTCGGATGCGGGCATTATGGAGAGCAACACACTTTGGTTCCTGTTGTAGAGCCCTCGCAGCAGGGCATTTGGGTGACGCCTCGACGGCATACTCGCTCAGCAAAGTGGAACCACTGTTATGCTCCTGTTAGGGTTTCCAATCGATTCTCCCCACTCAGTGATGCAACCACTGAGAACCATGTTGAAAGAGCCCTTGCTATTGGTGATTCTATTGTAAGAAACATGGAAGTAGAGACTCCAGCCACTAATGTTAAATGCATTTCGTGTGCCAGAGTGTCTGAAATCAGATCAAATTTACAAGTGCTGGCAAATGTTAAACTTAGATTTTCTAAAATTGTTATTCATGTCGGCACTAATGATGTCCGGCTTCGCCAGTCGAAGATTACTTGAGATAATGATTAAGAGGTGTGTGAATTTGCAAAAACAATGTCAACCACTGTAATATGCTCTTGCCCCCTCCCTGCTTGTCGTGGTGATGAGGTTTATAGTAAATTACTGTCACTGAATGGCTGGATGTCTGAGTGGTGTCTGGTGAATAGAATAGGATTTATAGACAATTGGAAGAGTTTTTGGGGTAGACCTAACCTGCTAAAAAGAGACAGACTCCATCCTCCATTGAAAATCAAATTACCTCTGTTTGTAGAACAGCATTCTTCCACCTAAGAAATATTGCTAAATTACGACACATGCTCTCTGTTGCTGATGCCGAAAAATGAATGTATGCGTTCATGACCTCAAGACTAGATTATTGTAATGCATTACTGGGAGGATGTCCAGCAAGATCAATAAATAAACTTCAATTGGTTCAAAATGCAGCAACCAGAGTAATAACTAGAACCAAGAAATATGATCATATTAGCCCCATTTTGTCGTCGTTACATTAGCTACTTCATATTCATTTTAAAATTCTGTTAACTACGTACAAAGCTTTGAATGGTCTAGCTCCGCAGTACTTGAGTGACCTTTTACCACGCTATATTCCATCACGTTCATTATGATCACAAAATTCTGGCCTGTTAGTAGTTCCTAGAATAACAAAATCCACAAAAGGAGGTATATCCTTTTCATATTTGGCTCCTAAACTATCAAATGGTCTCCCTAACACTGTTTGAGATGCAGAAACACTCACTCTTTAAGTCTAGACTAAATACTCATCTATTTAGTCAGGCATATACCTAATTTATCCTTCAACTCACAATTAGGCTCCTTTGGTTAGGTCTGCCGGAACCAGAAACCAGAAATATTGATTGTGATCTATAATCTGCAATAAATTGAATGGCATCAATGCTAATATTATTCTATTTGTTTCCCTGTCTCAACCTCGCGACTCCTATCCTGAGGTCACCAGAACCGGCTGGAACCAGCTCCATTCCTGCTTCATGTTGAACACCACTGCTACGTTTCACTGAGTGATGATGACTAATAGCAGCCGGTGCCAGCCAAACATCACTTCAGTCTATTCCGATGGACTTCAGTGGATGAACTGATGCCAACTCCAACCATAAAACATGGGATACTTCACATGCCATTGCCTGAACCTTGGACTTAGGATAGACCTCACCGAATTCTCCGGCCAGGTTGAACTGCGATGAACCTAACTGATCTCTGCCTACATCACCTCGGTCTAATGATGGACTACATTCTTGAAATGGAATACATAGACTATCAATTATTTGCCAACAAAAGCCTTCATCAGCCAACTAACAATGACAACTGCATTTATGTGAACTTCTGCAGTTTATACAGGATGGACTTCAAAGACATTAATCTTACAGTTCATACAAAATCTTTGTTTAAACACTGACACTTACTTAGTTTAATAACATGACTTACACTATACATAAGTAATATTGGCATTATATTCATGATGTTAGCCAGAGGGGAACTGGCCGCCACAGTGAGTCTGGTTTCTCCCAAGGTTATTATATATACATTTTATGGAGTTTTGTGTTCCTTGCCACTGTCGCCTTCAACTTGCTCACTAGGGTTATAACTAAAATTATTATTTAATTACTTATTTTTAAACAGAATTCACAATCATATTTTATCAAACTACACAATGATGACTCTAAGACATTATAGATATTACAGTTTAATTTTCTGTTAATGCCTGATCTTCTGTAAAGCTGCTTTGAAATGATGTGTGTCAAACAAATAAAAAATACTTGACGTGATTACTTCCTGGTTTCAATGCAGGACGCAGCACACTTTTGGTCGCACCACAGGAAAAGGTAATCACATTTGAACCAATATACAATTTCTGATGGGAGACACCGCTTGTCAGTAACTTGGCATGATGGAGTCAATGCAAAAGTACTGGAACACTCGGAAGCAACATGGTGATATTCATGTTGTTAAAATGATAACTCATGAGTTTGAGACTGATTTGTGAGTCTCTTTGGCCACTTCATTAAAAAGAATCGGCTCATACAAGTAATTCCTTTATGAATCAGACTAGACTGGCCGCACTGTATCTTTATCGTGGCGTGCATCCAGCAAGGACAGGCCAATAGAAATATATGTAGTCTATTCGTTCATGTATTGGACAGCACAGGTTGTGCCCAGCCTTTATCTTCCCACACATTCAGTTCAGACTGCAAACTCTCAACTAAGTTAAAACAGTGATATATACCCTAATAACTACCTCCTTTTTAAAAAAATTATATATTGTAAGAAAACCGTGCTTACATGAGATCGGAAAAAATCAGTATAGTAGTCAATAAATAATCAAACAGTCTTGCGCACAACACTTGCACCCATTGGATAAGCCCATAAGAATGCCAGTAAAGGTGTTTACATGCCATGCAAAATCAGGGTAATGGGCTAAAAACAATCTAGATGTGCCGATCGGTGTATGCTTAAACCATTTATGACCTTATCCCGATAAAGGACAAACACTGAAGATCTTTACATGACCACACACATTGTTGGTTTATAACGCATAATCAATGTAAAATCATGCATATAAAGGCTCTCATTATTTATAAATGTTTTTGCTAGGGCACTGTAAATTAAGCAGCAGTCAAATAGCACTGCAGAAAACACCTGTGTGAAGTTTTTTTTGTGATTTAAGAAGTGCATGTTTTTACAAGCTGCAATATTATAAAAGAAACACAGATTTTTAAATTCTAAAATACAAAGTTGTTTTATATGCACCACAGCTTTAAAGGCAGCGATAACATGCTGCTTCCTTACACTACCTCTGAAGCTACATAATAAAAACAACATACACATCCATATTTAGAAACCCCAGTCAAAGGTTGATGCAGAGATGTGGGGTGTGCCTGTAAAATTCACAATTATACTGTAAAATAACCTGCTTAGAAAATATTAGCACATATTTTTAAATGCTGATAACCGAATACCGAAACCAATCACATTCCACTTGGAAAGAAGAGACAGAGAGAAACTGAGAGAGAGAAAGAGGAGGAAATAACGGAGATATCCTTCACTGCGGATTAGTGCATAACGGCATGTAAATATTACGTGTAGGAGAGATTGTTGTGTAAAGATGCTGCAACATGTAATCAAAGTGCTTCCTATTTTCCCCTTCATCAGCTGCCCGCCACTATGGCTGCTTGCTGGAGGAATCTAATTTAACTCCCTACTATGCCAAGAGATGGTATTGTTTTATTTTATGTGGGCTTTGACATTTCTCACCATTAATAAGGAGCAAATCTGGGAAACATTTACATAAATATGACATTAAACTGCATTAGAAATTAGAATGGACATATACTTGGGTGCCTTTTTTTGTTTTGTGGGAAATGAGTGATTTGAAGGGGGTTACAGGGGTTGATCTGGAGAAGGGGGAGATATAGGTGGTAATGAGGATTTTTCCAATGTCCATGATGTTACATACATCAATGCAGACAGATAATCAAAGTCACCCTTTAATAGTACCTTAAAGCATGTTTTCAACTGGTTTTGCTTCAGCATCTAGATATTACATTGGACATCATCAAGTGGCAACCCAACACATTTTAAAAATTGTTTATCGTACACAAACAAAAAATGTCCTTCAAAATCGAACAATAAAATTATTTAATATTACTATGAACAGCATAGGCCCAACAATACACTTACTGACAACTTTAGGTACACATGTACACCTATATATTCATGTGATTATCTAATCAGCCAATCGTGTGGCAGCAGTGTAATGCATAAAATCATGCAGATTCAAGACAGGAGCTTCAGTTAATGTTCACATCAACCATCAGAAGGGGGAAAAATGTGATCTGTTATTTCAGCTGTGGCATGATTGTTGGTGTCAGACGGGCTGGTTTGAGTATTTCTGTAACTGCTGATCTCCTGAGAATTTCACGTACAACAGTCTCTAGAGTTAACTAAATTACTGTGCAGTGGGCACAGGCTCACCAAAACTAGGCAGTTAAAGACTGGAAAAGCATCGCTTGGTCTGATGAATCTTGATTTCTGCTGAGGTCCACAGATGGTAGGCCCACTGCAGCCTCAGCTTTCTGTTCTTGGCTGACAGAAGTGGAACCTGAGATGGTCTTCTGATGTTGTAGCCCATCTTCCTCAAAGTTCGACGAGTTGTGTTTTCTGAGATGTTATTCTGCTCATTACAATTGTACAGAGTGGTTATCTGAGTTACCGTAGCCATTCTGTCAGGTCCAACCAGTCTCCGTTGACCTCTCTCTTCAACAAGGTGTTTCCGTCGGCAGAACTGCTGCTCACTGGATGTTTCTAGTTTTTGGCACCATTCTGAGTAAACTCTGGAGACTGCATGAAAATCCCAGGAGATCAGGAGTTACAGAAATACTCAGACCAGCCCATCTGGCACCAAGAATCATATCATGGTCAATATCACAGAGATCAAATGTATTCCCTTTCTGATTGTTGATGTGAACATTAATTGAAGGTCATGACTCAAATCTGCATGATTTTATACATTGCTCTGCTGCCACACAATTGGCTGGTTACATAATCACACAAATAAGTAGGTGTACAGGTATACTTTATAAAGTGGTCGGTGAGTGTATATTCAATTATTAATATGTTGTGGTTGGCACAAACTATGTTTAACAACTCTCCAAGTGAACCTATCATACTTTCTTTTACCCTGCATAGTTTTATTCAGGATTTTCCATGAAAAGGGCATGTCACGCACCTGTCCAAGCATCTGCCTAATTTTACTCTTAACAAATATTTTTTTGCTATCCTAACTCTGCATTTTATTATTTGCATTTAGAAATGTTTTTTCACTGCTGTCCACAAACTTTCAGAACATGACCTACTTTATAGCATTTATCATTGGCTAAATCTAAAATAAACCTGAGCAGAATTTATGTATTTATTTGTAAAATGGAGCTATCATTAAACAAAAGTAATATAATCAATATTAATTTCGCAATCCCCACTCCTTAAAAATGGTCAATGTGTTATCAAGTGTACAAAACTATACTGTGGAACACAACCAAAAATATGCCACACATAATTTAGAATATCAACAATTAATATTATAGAATTTGTTCCAGGTTTGAATCTGTATGTAATGATAGTACAACAACCTTGGCTTAACTCTATCCTTAATTAATCTGTATTTGCCAGAAATAGTGAAAATTAAAGGTCACCACCATAACTACTGATCCATCATTTTGGTTACAGTATTTAAGGCATGGTTGAATATGAAAAATGTCAATCAAATTTAAGTTTCAAACAAACTCCAGGAATGGTGCAGAAGACACTGCAGCAACAACATACGAAGCAGCGTGTTAAAATTGCTTCTGTGAGCTCAGCAGGGCTCTGGGAAAATTGTAAATTTCAGGAGAAATTTAATAAGGAGAAATTGGCTTAAGATTACTCAGCACTTTGCTTCTAGATTAGTCTCCCTCCTACCCTTCAAAATGCACATGTTGCTTTCAGAGTGATACAACATTGTGACATAATTACATTGTTGAAGGTGAGGCTCAGTAGAAATGGCTCGGTGCTGACACAAGACGATTTTCCAGCACATACAAATTTACAGACAGCTCACTCTAAAGCCGGGGCTCTTTAGTATTTGAGGGACCAGTCAAAAAGAAAAACCTTTTACTCCTCAAAAGGTTGCTGATTGCCATCCACAATTAAAACACAAGGTTCATTGTGACTCCATTTAAAAATCAGTGCTTACAACGACCTTTTGAGTTCAACATGAAATCCAAACAGAGTACTTTTACTTTCTTGATGAATGTTCTTGGTCTTATTTTGAATGGTTCATTGGTTTACACTATTGCAAATAATCTTTTGGTCTTCAAATCTTTTAGCAAAATGTAAAACATAATTCTTCCTCTGAAACTGCTTTTCTTTTTGCTGATGTCTCTCAAATAGGACACATTCTAGAAGTGAAATGGGTTGTGGACGGGCTTTTGAGTTTACTTTAATGACAGACATTATGAATGGTTAGAAGTACACACAAATAATTCCTAAATCATAATGGGTTAATTAAGCCATTTGATTGATAGTCTGATCGTCCCATTAGGAACATCCATTGAGAGAATATTGAATAATTGTCTATTCCAATGTTTAGCATATTTTCATAACCATGTGACAAGCAGCAATATCAGAGCAAAGTCATCCTCGGGGTGTAAGCAGCTGTGTTTCACCCTCCAAAATTATATGAGCATGTGAGAAAAAGAAAGAAATGAAAGCAGAAGCGTCGATGATAACTCGTCCGCTATGGTTGTAAACAGCTTTGTGCTCACTGTTCTATCAATAACCTCTTGGTTACAGGGATTGGTAATTAAAAGGCTAGTGACCTGGAAATAGTGTCCTCGCTCAAAGATCTCCAAATGTCTGCATAAAAAATACAACATCAAATTAGAACAGCAATATGAGGCACAGTCTTCCAGCTATAGATCTATTGATGCTCAAACACACCCTAGGGACACATTGCCTGATAGTCCTGAGTTCGCTGTGTTCCCCATTAAAACCTGGTTCTGTTGTTCGGAGAGGTCAGAGTCAATTTAAATATACTGTATATAACACACACATACAAGTATGCATGCATATGCCTCTATGAATTCAAATGTATGATGTCTGAGACCATATTGAAAATCTGGGACTTTTTTCTTCATTTAAACCTTGAAAACTTAAATTTTCAAAAAGTCAAACAAATAACAAATATTCACAATACTGCACAATATTCAACAGTATTAAATGAGTACATTCACATTTCCTTGCTTCCATTGAAGCACACAAGATGCTCTTTGGGACATTTTCAAAAAAAGCATGAATAACATGGATCATCTGGTTTGGCACAAAGTTGTGAAGTCCATGCCAATGTTTCAATTTAACTTATCACTTGTATTTTTGTACTGATAATACATTTTTAATTAAAAATAACTGCTTTAAAAAAATATATATAAAAATGCAAAATACTTAATTTTCACTGGTGGCCACAGACGTTTGACCACACAGTACATTTGACAAACAATTGATTTAAAAAACATAATAACATAATTATTTTAAAATAATATTAGTCCTGTTTTATGAAGCCTAATTCATGTGGATTACTGGGATCCACTGAACACTATTGACTTCAGTAAGCATGGGGGGTTGACCTATCATGAAACAGTGCCACGCAAGCATATTAATATTTGATGCACAAAACACCCCTTGGAGAAAAGCATTTGAGCCACTCTAAACATGCTTGTTAAAGAACACAAACACAATGTAGATCACTCATAAATAACTGAGAATAACTGAAACTTAATACAGTTTCAGAAGCAAACATTCAAAGTGCCACATTTCATCATAAACATACATATTAAGCCGGGTGAGCTAGATGTGCATTATAAATTAAGTAGAATTGCTCTGAGAAGCACTGACCATAGAAAATGCACAAGATATTGAGAAGTCATAATAAGCCACTGATGTGAACAACAGCAGCAGGCAACTATGGATTTTGTCTCTCGTTACTTATACTAGTCAAGGAGCTATTAGGATCACTTTTCTTTGCCCCCTACCAGCACCAAGAAAGCCCAAATCCACCTGCTTCCACCAAATAAAGGAATTGTTCACCAAAAAACTAACATCCTGCCATTATTTACTTACCCTCATGTCGTTCTAAACCTGTATGACTTATTGTGTAACACAGAATGTGTTCTGTCAAGCTCCAAAATTAACAAAAAACAAACAAAAAGAATACTATAAAAGTATCCTAAATTGGACCATATAACTCCAAGTCTTCTGAAGCCATATGAAAGCTGTGTATGAGAAGCACACAACATTTAAATTTATTACCACTTTTATGGTGCTTTTTTGTGATTTATGGAGCTTGACAACCACAGCCTTAATCATTTTCATTATATGGAAAACAGTGACTGAGTTATTCCTTAAAAATTCCCCCTTAGTGTTTTAAGGAAGACACAAAGTCATACAGACACGAGGGTGAGTAAATGTTGACAATTTGCATTTTTGGGTGAATTATTCATTTCATAAAAGAACAAATTTCATTTTAAGAAAAAACAAACAAACATAAGACTATGTTGGATAAGCAGAGCTATGCTGTAATACCACGCTAAGATTTACAATTATCGATACTCTGCAGGGACAGATGAGTTATCGAGTTATAAAGGACAATGCTGACCTTGCTAAACTCAACTGTAATCAAGATAAGACTAATCTGACCTTTCTGAAAGACTATATTTTATAAAAAAAAAAAAAATTATAAGCATTTCAGTGCTGAAGAGATCGTAATTTTATGTGACTGATTTTCAAGTTTTAAGACCTGCTTGCAAAACACTCAAATAAGCCATAAAGTGAGACAGATTACTTTGTGAT
This sequence comes from Moxostoma hubbsi, assembly GCA_032164185.1. NCBI lineage: Eukaryota > Metazoa > Chordata > Actinopteri > Cypriniformes > Catostomidae > Moxostoma > Moxostoma hubbsi. Next base: position 26,867,269 of record JAVLUX010000020.1, on the reverse strand, counting down.
TCGCCATTTCCATCACCGCTGCCCCCCCCCCCCCCCCAAAGTGATTCACTGAAACATCACAATGTCATTTTCAGAGCTGGGTTTTCAACAAAATATCTAGAAAAATATCAAAATACAGTGTATGAATTGATTTCTATCCGACACACACTCAGGCTGGTGATCTGATCTGAAAGGGGTTTGTGCTACAGGAGAGATATTGGAGGGTTATGCATCAAACACACATATTGATTGATACCTAAACTGCTCTGAATTTAGAGTGAATGCATATGTATGCTCACAACACGTTATTTCTTTGATCGATAAAACTTTCCGATGCATTCCAGTGCTTTAATATTTATGATAACAGCTAAATTAAGTAAAAGCTTTAAAATGCTGGGAGGTAGCATAATTGACAATTCCATTGAAAGTGCAGGAGGGTTTGTCAATATTAATTTTCTGGATCCCAAAGAAGCGTCCCAACTGATAGGTCATTTATCCGCACAGCTGGGATCAAGCTCTCTGCAGTCTAATCGACCCCTACCTGACCCTCCAGGGTATACAACAATGGCCTCGACCTTTAACCCTTAAAAGCAAATGACCTCATACCATGAAAATCCTGGATTCTTCATGCTGTTTTAACTCCAAAACTGAGCTGTCTTTGAAATGATCAATATCATAAACACCATTATGTATGAATTATATTAGTCAAGATCATGCAGATGGATAAATCATTGCACTTAAGTAATATTCCGAGCTAAATACAAGTTAAGTTCTATCCATAAAATCCTTTTTGGTAAATAAATCAAAATATAAAAATAAAATAAACTGTTTGTTTTTACAAACAGTTACAAAGACGAGTCAAAATTATTTTATGTGGTATTCAACAGCCGGCCACAGATGCTGTCAACAGAGATTAACTTACATTTAACCCTGACTATTCCTTTAAGGTTAAAGTCTGAGAATTGAGACACATCCTTTTTTGCCATTTCCTTTTATTTTCCACAGCATGTTCGAGAGCATACTGATAAAACTGACCTTTTTTCTTCAAGAAAGCTTTTCTGGTTGGTAATGGACTCTGCCGAACTTTCTGGTTTTGTAAAAACCTCACTGCCGTGGCAATCTGTGAAGGGAAAAATAAAATAGAGTGAAATGAGCTATAGCAACTCATCAGTAAATTAGCTTTAAGAAAAAAAGCTTCATTGTAAATGAGAGAAAGACCGAACAATTCCTGCAAGGCAGCTGAATTATTGTGCATTTCAAACTCTCCATTGTATATCATCAGCCAACTAAAGGAATGTAGACCCCCCCCCCCCCCCCAAGTATATGGAGGCCAGACCACCAAACCACTTTAGAGATAAATCTAGGAAATGAGTGAATCAGCAGTTATAAAATTATCCCATCAAGGTTTGCTGAACAAATGGGGTATGGAGTTTAATTTGCCATTATCCTCTTTAAGACAAACTCCTAGCCTTAAGTGAGCAGGGACTGAAAATCTATACTTAATGCTGAAGTGCCCATCTGTATCTAATAATGGCAGAATACCTGGCTAAAAACTTCAGTGATTCTTAAAGAAGAAAATGCATTATGATCAAATAACCTAGGCTGCATGTTGTAATGACTGAGTGTTAATGCACTAGAAAATTAAATATCACCAGAACACGTGTAGTTGGAAGTGCAGCGCTGTTTTCATCGATTCCATCACGTCTCACTTTTGAGATGCACCTTGATCTGCCACTTTAGCTTGCTTGCCTTAGATTTAAAAAAGGGTCTCTTGCTTAAACACCATTATAGAATGAATTTGAAGTGCGGATTCTGAAGTGGTGCTTTTAAAGAACAGATAAACATGAAATAACATCTGGGGGGGGAATAAACGCACACTCAAGGATAAAGCCGAGCTGCCTCGTTATCGCACCTGTGGTCCCTGTGATTCAATTGTAAAAGTCATCCCTCTAATAGGTTGAAAGGTTTTGATTACTGTTCTTTTTCTTTAAGCGGCAAAAGATAAAAAGTGATTGAGCACGCTGTCTGTGGTAATCCGTTTTAGGTAATGCATTGCATATACTAAAGACCTGTTTCAATCCAAAAGGATTGCATTTTGAAAATAGGCTGAGAAGAATGTGTAATAGTCAGCCGGCCGAGCACCCGTATATAATTCTGCGGTGACAAATCAAGACAGAGTGAGTTGGGACCCAGTTTTCCTTTCAAAAACGCATTGTATTGATTTCAGCTTAAATTTATGGGGAAGAACTTTGACTTTTTGGCGGAATAAGTAAGATGAAAAGGGGGGCATTGACGATATAGGGAAAAGCATGAGATTATGATTACGATAATTGAAATAACCTAGCAGACAGGTTTCATTTGTCTTAAATACAGTGGGGTTCAAAAGTCTTGTGAAAATGCTTCTGTTTTGCATTTTTATAACTCAAAGTTTTTTATATTACAAATTATCGGCATAATAATTTGACTGAAAAGCTAAAGTGATAACATAACATACATTTTAAAATTACTTACAATTTGGTATGTCCTTTTTTTGTTCTAATGACAGCAAGTATTCGAGGTGGCACTTACTCCACACATTTGTGCAAAACCTGATGATCCATGTAATTCCAACATGGCTTGAGAATGTTTCAATGAGCATCCAGTGTTCTCCATTGGAAGTAAAGAAATCTGATCTTTTGAGCAAAGAAGTTAACATGGTCAGTGTCACAAATGCTTATTTGATTATTGATCAAATCTACATACATTTTTCAAAATTCTAATATTTTAATTCCCCACTGTATATGATTGAGTATCTGCTAAAAACACAACCTAAGTCACACCTGGTTTCAGAACGCATCAGGGACAACTTCTTCATGTACCACCAAAGTGCAAAGGTGTTACTCAAGAGGTGTGGAAATGTCTGGATCTTTATTTAGGCTGAAGGCCTATTAAACCCACTCAACTGGAACCTTTATTGTGACCGGTAGATTGCAATATTTGCATAGTCGTATCTCTGATGAATGTTTCATAAACACACTAAAAATACTAGTTTTCATAAATGAGCAAATCTGACTATATGGCAACTCCATATCATTAACCATTTTTAAATGTAAATTCAAATTCTGTAAAGAAATTCATACATAGGCACAATTTATATATACACAGTACATATATACAGTAAATATACAGTTTGGAATACTGTACAGATTTTCGGAAGGACATTTGTGCTTTAATACACCAAAATGGCATTCAACTGATCACAAAGTATAGCCTAGTCAGGACATTACTGATGTATAAAACAGCACCATCACTATTTGAAAAAAGTCATTACTGATCAAATCTATACAGGCCCCATTTCAAGCAGCCATCACTCCAACACCTTATCCTTTGTGATTAACACTTTTTCTTTATTCACAAAATTGACGAAGAAAAGCAAAACAGATATCCCCCACTATTACCCCTCCCCCTGCCCCTCTCAATCCCACCCTGACGCTCAACAAACATCCCTGTGGTCACACATGAGTATAAACACAGAAAAGAATATATATACACTACCGTTCAAAAGTTTGGGGTCACTTGTCTGAAATGTTTCTCATGATCTTAAAAATCTTTTGATCTGAAGGTGTATGCTTAAAAGTTTGAAATTAACTTTGTAGACAAAATATTATTCTGCCAAAACATATACATTTATTTAATTACAAATCTAAAATTTCCTAAAAAAAAAAAAAGTTTTTGAAATGGATGACTTGGATCAAAATATGAAGAAAAGAAGCCAATAAGTGCCCAACATAGATGGGAACTCCTTCAATACTGTTTAAAAAGCATCCAGTGTTCTCCATTGGAAGTAAAGAAATCTGATCTTTTGAGCAAAGAAGTTAACATGGTCAGTGTCACAAATGCTTATTTGATTATTGATCAAATCTACATACATTTTTCAAAATTCTAATATTTTAATTCCCCACTGTATATGATTGAGTATCTGCTAAAAACACAACCTAAGTCACACCTGGTTTCAGAACGCATCAGGGACAACTTCTTCATGTACCACCAAAGTGCAAAGGTGTTACTCAAGAGGTGTGGAAATGTCTGGATCTTTATTTAGGCTGAAGGCCTATTAAACCCACTCAACTGGAACCTTTATTGTGACCGGTAGATTGCAATATTTGCATAGTCGTATCTCTGATGAATGTTTCATAAACACACTAAAAATACTAGTTTTCATAAATGAGCAAATCTGACTACCTGGGAAGCCTTCAGAACATGAATTGTAAGTAAAAAAATCTGTATTTGTAAGGATGAGGGGTTTGAGTATTAGAAAACATGTGGTTGGTGAATCACACAATAAATGCCTTTTACGATCCGCAAACACTTTTTCAGCCTCTTTTCATTGTTTTATTTCCCACTCTATAAACATCTCGTAAATTGCACAAACCATCAAACCATTCCTTATTTACTATACACAAAAATTATGTCAGACCATGGCACGGTGCACATACAGTAAATCATATTTTACAGGAAAAGAAAATTCACAATTGAGTCACCGCCAGCTAAAAACCAAGAGGAGGGATGTTTCTTTTAAGATTATAACGACGAGGGGGTCAAAATCACGGCTCCTCGGATTGAAATGCGACTCATTTTTGTGACTAGCTTTTACTTGGATGGAAGGGGCACAGCATTCTTGTAAACAGTTCTCTAGAAGATGGGATCAAAGTGGGATAACAAATGAGGCCCATGTCCATTTATTTTTCAAGAGTGTTACGTCTGTTCTTCGGGGAGAAGAAAAGTGCTTTTCTTTGCAGATGACACGGCTGCTTTATGCAAGATCCACCCAGACATCTCAATCAATTATAACCACATTGCGCAGATTTTAGTCTTGTCTACTTATTGACATATAGATCACCCGCGATGTCGTATAAGGTAGCAGTGCACAATTGTACTTTTCGGGGGAGAACATTATCTCTGCGTGTAAGTACAAGGCACATTGTGTTTGGCAAGCAAAATATTAACTCAAATTAAAAAGGTGGGCGCATGTTTCTTTGCTGAATATCTGTAAATACTCTTTGTTAATCAACCATTATTTTCTAGTGTTTCTTGCAAGGCTAAAATTGCTAATGCACGGAAAGTGCTCCCTGTTCTAACCAATAATCTTTACAAATGAGATGAATGATCTAGTGTCAGGTGCTACCTAAAAAGTGGTGAAAACTCAATCATAGGGGCCGAGCAACATTAAGGGCCATGTCTGGAGACATGCCTGCTGTTGAACATGATGACTGGACATGGTTTTACAAATCGCACACGTCGGTTATTAAGTTTGAATCGGACCGAGTTTTAAGAGAGCACTTTTCTCTCACACTCACCTTAAATTTGGAGGAGGTGGTCATTGCCCTTAAAATGAGGATATTGATCGGATATGGAGAGCCTTGACTTCCCTTATTTGGATATAATGGGGGAAAAAAACATAAATGTCCTATTACAGAATCCAAAATTTTAGTGCCAAGCTCTTAAGATGATTTGTTCATTTCAGTCCTCTGTAAATTGAATTCAAGTTCAATATTAAATCTAAATAGAATAACCTTGCTGCACGCATGTTGCAGATTAGAATTTTCCCCCCTACATTTACAGAATTTGAAAAGGAACAGATTGGATAAACAATACCATTTAAATGTTACACCTACTCATTCTTTATTATTACTATTTTCCACATTTTAGAATACCAGTTAAGTCATCAAAACTATTAAATTAGACCAATGGAAGTATGAGAATTACGAAGTGACCAAAATCGTATATTTTATATTCTTCAGAATAGTCATCCTTTGCCTATATTAGAACTAACTTCATAAGGTATCCACCTGGGATGAATTTTAAACAGTATTGAATTAGTTCCATGATGGGCATTGGGCTGCTATTCCTTCACTATATGGCAACTCCATATCATTAACCATTTTTAAATGTAAATTCAAATTCTGTAAAGAAATTCATACATAGGCACAATTTATATATACACAGTACATATATACAGTAAATATACAGTTTGGAATACTGTACAGATTTTCGGAAGGACATTTGTGCTTTAATACACCAAAATGGCATTCAACTGATCACAAAGTATAGCCTAGTCAGGACATTACTGATGTATAAAACAGCACCATCACTATTTGAAAAAAGTCATTACTGATCAAATCTATACAGGCCCCATTTCAAGCAGCCATCACTCCAACACCTTATCCTTTGTGATTAACACTTTTTCTTTATTCACAAAATTGACGAAGAAAAGCAAAACAGATATCCCCCACTATTACCCCTCCCCCTGCCCCTCTCAATCCCACCCTGACGCTCAACAAACATCCCTGTGGTCACACATGAGTATAAACACAGAAAAGAATATATATACACTACCGTTCAAAAGTTTGGGGTCACTTGTCTGAAATGTTTCTCATGATCTTAAAAATCTTTTGATCTGAAGGTGTATGCTTAAAAGTTTGAAATTAACTTTGTAGACAAAATATTATTCTGCCAAAACATATACATTTATGTAATTACAAATCTAAAATTTCCTAAAAAAAAAAAAAGTTTTTGAAATGGATGACTTGGATCAAAATATGAAGAAAAGAAGCCAATAAGTGCCCAACATAGATGGGAACTCCTTCAATACTGTTTAAAAAGCATCCCGGGGTGATTCCTCAAGAAGTTGGTTGAGAAAATGTCACGAGTACATGTCTGCAAAATCTAGGCAAAGGGTGACTACTTTGAAGATGCTAAAATATTACATAGTTTTGGATTTATTTTGGATTTTTTGGTCACAAAATAATTCCCATATTTCCATTTCTATTATTCCATAGTTTTGCTGACTACTATTATTCTAAAATGTGAAATAAATAAATAAATAAAGAATGAGTAAGTGACCCCAAACTTTTGAACGGTAGTGTATATATATATATATTTATATAATAATAATAATAATAATAACAATCACACACATTTTAAACAATACTTCTGTCTCCATTGCCCTTCCCCAAGAGCCCTCCAAGAAGGCCAAATAGCTGCCAAACTTCCTATCAAATCTATGTTTCCCAACCTTATACATTAAATTTCTCTAATGCCACCAACCTCCCCATCTCTGTGCAACACTCTTGAAATTAGGTCGATCCAGCCGACTTCCATCCCCTTACAACAATCTGCCTGCCGATCATAACACTGGCTAGGATCCAATTTTTTGTGTGTTTATCCCCCATATTAATGACCGCCCCATTGCCTTAAATACAGTGTCTGGGGCAAAATGAAATTTGAGTGGCCAATATGTCAAACACAACACTCTGAACCCTCAACCAAAATTCTTGGATCTTAACACACCACCAAAAAACATGGGTTGTGTCCCCATCCTCTGATTTGCATCGCTAGCAGGTGGGTGTGTCTTTCAGACCAAGCCTATACAATCTATGGGGGTCCAATAGAATCGATGTAAAATCTTAAATTGCATAAGACACACCCTTGCAACTTGATGATTTTTTTAAATCCCTGCCCCACACTCCATCCTCCAATACTAAGTTTAAATCTTTCTCCCATAATCTCTTGAGAGAAGTTGAAGCTCCGTCCCCCAGACTCCACATTAGCAGGGAGTAATACACTGATGCCTCACGACCTTTTCCAAAAGCAGTAATCACAGAGCAGGTGGTGCAACTGTAAACACCTAAAGAACTGAGATCTGGGAATCCCAAAATGTTGAACAATATTCTCAAAGGATCTCAACAGTCCATTCTCATATACTGTAGGTCACCAAATTTATTAATTTCCCTCTCAATCCATTCTGTCCAGCAGAAAGGGGACTTATTAATACATAATTTGGGGTTCAGACATATGCTCGAGGCTACATTTAAATAAATGTCTGAATTAAACACTCTGGACACTTTTGTCCATACTGAATGCCAATGCAAGATAATGATGTGTAACTTAACTTCTCCGATTAGTTTGATAGAAAGGCTTTGCAATGGCGAAATAGGGTTAATAACTTCTTGTTCAATACAAGCCAGGGAGGGGCTCTCTCAGGTGGAAGTGACCAATGAGACAAATGTCTGAGACCGAATGCATAACAAAATCTTGGGTAGGTCTTGCCTACCTTTTTCATTCGGCCTATGCAACTTGCTGAAATGTAATTTGGGAAGTTTACCATTCTAAATGAAGGACTTTGCTATGCTATACAATTGCTTGAAATAAGAGAGGTGGACATCTATAGGGAGAGATTGTAACAGGTAGTTTACAGGTAGTGCATTTTTATAACTTTAACCTTCCCAATCATAGAGTAATGAAGCCCACCTGCCCACATCGCTCAAAAAAAATTGTATTAACTAACTAAATTGCACAAATTTGCTGGGAATAAGATAATACAAATACTTAATGCCCTGTTTGGGCCACTGGTAGATGCCCGGCTGACAAGCATTTACTGGGCAGTATGCTGTCAGAGCCAAAGCTTTGGATATAGACCCATTAAATCTGTATCCTGAGAACTTCAAGGCATAGATCTAGTGGGGTTGGAGACGAATAATAAAATATCATCTGTGTAAAGCAAAAGCTTATGCGCCACACCTCACCATTACCCCTGGAAAATAATCCTCCTTTCTTATCGCATCTGCTTATGGTTCCAGGGCAAGACAGAACAATAATGTAGAAAGAGGGCAACCCTGCCGGGTGCCCCATCCGGAGTAAAATAATCTGAAATTAATTTTTTTGTTTGTACTGCCGCTACCCAGTGTCTATAAAGTCAATAAAAGTATTCCCAAACCCGTACATTTAAAAAATCTTAAAAATATGATCCCATTCTACCATATCAGTATAAAATGTCTTTTTGGTATCAAGTGAGCTGGTAGCGACCAAAGTCTGATCATTCGCCACTGACCACATGATTTTGATGAAACGCCTAATGTTATCAAAAGAGCTACGGCCCCAAATAAACCCAACATGATCTATGCCACAACCTTACTTAATCGGTTAGACAAAATTTTGGACAATATTTTATCATATAGCTGGATCAGGAAAATTGGACGGTAACTCTTACACTCGCTTGGATCTTTGGTCTTTTTAAGAATTAGTCTGATCCGGGCTGTGTCATGGGTGACGGAAGCTTTTCATTCTTTAATGAGTCCGTATAAACTTCTAGCAAAAGTGGAGCCAGTTCTGTAGCATAAGATCTAAAGAATTCAGCAAAGCAGTCTGGCCCCGAAGCATTGTCTGTAGGCAAGGCCTTAATTACCTCACCAAGCTTCACCAAGGTTATCTCAGAATCAAGAGAATTTTTTGACTTCAGATTAGGAAGTTCTAAAGGCTCCACAAAGTTTCTAATACCTTCATCAGCAGACAAAGACATGGAACTATAGAGATCAAGTTAGAATTCTTTAAAAGAATTATTAATATGGCCGAGGTAAATATTTCACCACCAGCAGATTTCACTGAGGAAATAATAGAAAAAGACACTCTCTGTGTTATATATGGAAAGAGAAAGGTGTGTTTCTTGAAAAAACAAAGTATGTAATAGACTGACATGTCTTAATGTCAATATTAGGTCAAAATGGCAAAAAAGAAACTGCTTTCTCTAGAAACTCCTCACTCAATCATTGTTTTGAGGAATGAAGGCTATACCATGCTTGAAATGGTATAAACCAGCCAAAAAACTGAAGATTACATACAAAGGTGTACAATACAGTTTTCAAAGACAAAGGACAACTGGCTCTAACAAGGACAGAAAGAGATGTGGATGGCCAGATGTACAACTAAACAAGTGGATAGTACTTCAGAGTCTCTAGTTTGAGAAATAGACGCCTTACATGTCCTCAGCTGACAGCTTCATTGAAATCTACCCACTCAACACTAGTTCCGCGTCTGTCGCTCACTTCGACGTTGTATCGAAGAAGCGACACTAGGGGTCTCTCGAGTGCCGAATATGCCTCTGATCTATGAAAAAGGCCAATGAGAAGTTGGCAGACAGTATTTGCATACCCTGCCCCCAGACACAAGAGTATAAAAGCGTGGAAATACGTCGAGTTCATTCAGAAATTTTCTTTGGAGCCGATGGTTGTACTGCAGCGAGCTGCGAGTCACATACCCGTTCCTCTTCCTCTGACGCTCTCTGATGTTGGATCTACAGCGCATTACAGCGGCTTTCTCCTTCCCTGCACAGCAGTGCAGCTTGCCCCTGGGAACTTCGACAGCGCAAGAGCAAATAAAAGAGTGATATTTCTTGTAAGAGTATTTTTCTCTATTGGAGCAATACACAGCGGCATTGAACATCCCTTTTCAGGACACGTCTTTGTAAAGATGCCATTCCGCCCCTGTGTAGTTCCTGGATGCAGTAGAGAGTGCTACGCTTCAGACGGCCACAGGCGTTGTCTCATGTGTCTGGGCAGCGATCACACCGAGGCAGCGTTTGTGGATGGTTCATGCTCTCACTGCGAGGGCATTACCATGGCAACGTTGCGGTCGCGGCTTGATTTCAAAAGAAAACACGCCACTCCAGCCGCCCCCTGCATTACTCCTTCCCACGGGATTGAGGACGATGTGGCTGGCAATGGAGGTGATCTGGGGATGGCAGCGGGTGCAGCTCCACCGGGTATGTCCCCTCGGACCACCCGCCCCCCCCAGCACGCTCGTTGACTCCTGTCCGTGCGTGAAGAAACAGTGGCTCGCCTCACAGCCAGCCTGCTTATCCTCTAGAGCTTGCCGCTGCATGGGAGAGCACGGCGTCTGACTCCCCTGGGCTGCCGCCTTTGGGACAGCACACCCAGGCTGAGGCTGACGCCCAGATGGCCGACATGCTTTCCCGGGCTGCCGCCACCGTGGGCTTGGACTGGAACCCTCCCACCTCCCCACAGCCATCGCGGTTGGTTGACTGGTTCCTGGGGTCTGGGCACCGCTCACAGCCTTGCCCCCCCCCAGTCCTGTTTTTCCCAGAAGTGCATGATGTCATCATGGAGAGCACCCCTCTCCACCCGTCACAAAGCCACTCACTCATCCACTCTCGCTACCCTCGACGGCGGAGTGGCCCACGGGTACATGGCGATTCACCAGGTGGATAGGGCTGTTGCGCTCCACCTGTGTCCTGGAAACCCTACCACCTGGCGGGGTCGCCCAGTGCTCCCCTCCAAGGCCTGTAGGACAACATCCTCGCTGACCGCGAAAGCCTACATTGTCGCCGGACATGCCGCTACCGCCCTGCATGCCATGGCCCTCCTGCAAGTCCACCAGGCCAAGGCGCTCAAAGATCTGCACGGGGGTAGCCCTGATCCCGATGTGCTGCAGGAACTGCGCTCAGCGACCGACCTTGCCCTTATAGCCACGAAGTTCACAGCGCAGTCACTCGGGCAGGCGATGGCCATGCTCGTGGTCCAGGAATGTCATCTGTGGCTGAACTTGGTCGAGATGCGTGAGACCGCCAATGCTCGTTTTCTCAACGCCCCTGTCTCCCAGTTCGGCAACACCGTCGAGGTCTTTGCCCAGCATTTCTCCATGGTGAAGAAGCAGACGGAGGCCATATCTCACATCCTGCCCCGCCACAAGCCTGCCCCGTCTGCGCATGCCCCGTCCTCCTGCGGCTAAAAAGCACCTCAACACAGGTTCAGCTCTCAGCCCCAGCGCCGAGCACCCCGCAGGAAGCAGACGCCCCCCGTCTCAAGGACCCCCTCGAGGACCCGGAAGGCTCCCAGGCGCTCCTGAGACGCTAGACCCAGAGCCTGAGATGTTAGCTCCGGAGCTGGTAAGACCACTCTGTCCCCTGGTGGAGGGCGCTAATCTGCTGCGAAGCCCGCCGCGTACGTCAAAAATAACCATCCCCTTGGTGCCCCTAGCACGGAGCTTCGATGCATGGCTCTCACTTCCCAACCCATCATGCTGGCTGGCCCAGACCATTCGACTCGGTTACGCAATTCAGTTTGCCAGGCCCCCACCACCATTCGCAGGCGGCCGCTTTACCGCAGTATGCGGCAAACATGCCAAATCCCTGCATGCGGAAATTGCTACTCTTTTACTCAAAGACGCGATAGAGCCTGCCGGCATTCGCATACTCAATTACCTCGACGACTGGCTTAGTCTGGCATGAAGTTAGACTCAGTCTCAATGTCAGCACGCCTCACCAACGAGCATGCGCAGTCGGTGCGGAGATGCCTCGCCTCTTTCATGTCAGGCACAACGGTCCCTTTAAAACTCTTCCAGAGGCTCCTGGGGTATATGGCATCCTCCGCGGCGGGCGTGCCACTGGGGTTGATGCATATGGCTTCAGCACAGGCTTCAGACTCGAGTCCTGAGACAAGCATGGTGCCGCGGCACACACCCTGTGACGATCACCCCCGCCTGCCGCCAAACATTCAAACCCTGGACAGACCTCTGCTTTCTACGGGCAAGATTACCCTTGCAGCAGGTGTCCTGACGCGTCTTGGTCACGACCGACGCCTGCAGATTGGGTTGGGGCACCTTGTGCAACGGGCACGCAGCTGCAGGCCGTTGGAGAGGGGCCCCACTGCGTTGGAATATCAATTGCCTAGAGTTGTTGGCTGTTTTTCTTGCCCTGCGGAAGTTCCTCCCGTTAGCTCGGGACAAACATGTCATAGTCAGGTCAGACAGCACCATCGTGGCAGCGTACATAAATCACCAAGGCACGACAACGCTTGCCCAGTGGAGAGTGGAGGCTTCACCCCCAGTCGGTCCAGCTGATCTGGTAACGGTTCGGCAAGGCCAAGGTAGACCTGTTTGCCTCCCGAGAGACCACCCACTGCCCGCTCTGGTATGCCCAAACAGAGGCTCACCTCGGGGCAGACACACAGCTGGCCAGCGGGGCTGCGCAAGTACACATTTCCCCCAGTGAGCCTTCTCGTACAGGTGCTGTGCAAGGTCAGTGAGGACGAGGAACAAGTCACCCTGGTGGCTCCTTATTGGCCTACTCGGGCCTGGTTCTCGGACCTCGTACTCTTCGTGACGGCCCGTCCCTGGCGAATTCCTCTGATGAAGGACCTTTGGAACCTCCACGTTTGGCCACTGGATGGGACGCGGAAGATCTAGCTGGTCTGCTACCTGCCGTCGTAGACACAATCAGCCAAGCCAGAGCCCATTCTACCAGGCAACTTAGCGCCCTGAAGTGGCATCTGTTCGCAAATTGGTGTCCTTCCCGGGCTGAAGACCCACAGGTCAGTGCTCTTATTTCTGCAAGAGAGGCTGGAAGGGAGGATGTCCCCTTTCACCCTAAAGGATCATGGGATCTCTCAGTGGTCCTTGCGGGCCTCCAGAGACCTCCCTTTGAGCCGCTAGAATCAGTTGGACTCAGGGCCCTCTCTCTAAAGACGGCCCTGCTAATCGCGCTTGCCTCCATCAAGAGGGTCGGGGACCTACAAGCGTTCTCTGTTAGAGACACTTGCCTGGAGTTCGGTCCGGTAGACACATATGTGATCCTAAGACCGCGACCGGGCTACGTGCCCAAGGTTCCTACCACGCCCTTTAGAGACCAGGTAGTGAACCTGCAAGTGCTGTCCCGGGAGGAGGCAGACACAGCCCCTTCGTTGCTGTGTCCGGTACGTGCTTTGCGTACCTACTTGGACCGCACACAAAACTTTAGACATTCTGAGCAGCTCTTTGTCTGCTTTGGTGGACAGCGGAAAGGGAACTCTGTCTCCAAACAGAGGCTTTCCCACTGGGTCGAGGAAGCCATTTCATTGGCCTATCACATATGTAGAGCAGCGGGTTGGGCAACATCTAATACATTTGCGAGATTCTACAATCTCTGGGTTGAGTCAGTATCGTCCCGTGTTGTATCAGGTCCAAGCCGGTAGAAATCAGTAACACGCTGACAGTCTGGCCGGGTGGATCGCTTGCACCTGGCGCCCTTTCCCTCGGATGAGGTAAAACTGTGAGCTCTCTCTCCCAGGAGATCACACTCATTCGGATCCCTGGATGATTCCTCCCTAGCCCTTTGGGTCTGCAGTTCAGCGGAGGAACACGCCGACCCAATCCACTGCAGGTACTTAATCTACCCTGTACTGGAATAGGTGCTCCACAGAGCAGGACTCCTACGTGGACTCCCCCTGTGTGTATTATCTGCGGTACGATCCCCTTATGAGTGGACCCGTGTCTCCCATAGGCAGTTCCAGCTGCCCTCCAGTCGCTGTGTTGTAGCTGTGTTGTGTTGTCTAACGAGGTGGGATCTACCACTGCGCCATTTCCACATGCCGCCTGAAAAACCCATGTGATGTATTCACCACTCTTACCTCCCCCTCAGGGCAGGGGTGGTCTCTGTAGGGTCTTTTTCCCCTGAAAGAATAGGAAACTGGGTAAAATCCCCTTCCCTCGATGCGTGTAAGGGCCCCGGCCGTTCTGGCTCTATGCGAGAAACATAGAGAGAAAAGAGGCCCAGCTAGGCTTGGCCCGTTCCCAGGTTGGCAAGCATCGCCTTGTTCCCCTGTCTAGGGTAACCAGAAGGATTCCGACGACTTTTTGGGGGCATTGGGGATGGGTACGCGCAGTCTGACACAGCTGGTCGCTTGTGCACGTAAATTACCTGCCCGCTCCTGTGTCAGCACTACACGTACACGGCTCAGCGCATAGCGTGATTTAAATTGGACCCCTAGTGTCGCTTCTTCGACACAACGTCAAAGTGAGCGACAGAGGAGGAACGTCTAGTTTACGTATGTAACCTCCGTTCCCTGATGGAGGGAACGAGATGTTGTGTCCTCCCGGCCATGTTGCTGAGCCGAGCCACTGTAGTGACTGAACCAGTTCCGACTCCTCAGAAAAATCCTGAATGAACTCGACGTATTTCCCTGCTTTTATACCCATATGTCCGGGGGCGGGGTATGCAAATACTGTGCCAACTTCTCTTTGGCCATTTTTCATAGATCAGATGTATATTCGGCGCTCAAGAGAGACCCCCCGTGCCGCTTCTTTGACACAACATCTCGTTCCCGTAACGGAGGTTACATACATAACCTAGACGTTTCATGTACAACAATAAAGAGAAGACTCAAGGGTCTGTTTCAAAAGCCTTTTTTGAAACAGAAAAACTAAAAGAAAAGATTAGAGTGGGCAAAGAAACAGACAATGGACAACAGATAATTGGAAAAGTGTGTTATGGATCTTAAACCATTGAGGTTTTCTGTGATCAGTTAGACTGTAAGGTGTGTGAGAAGTGCCCAACAAGACAGCCACATCTATGGCAAGTGCTACAGGAAGCATGGGGTGAAATGTCACCAGAGTATCTGGACAAACTGACAACAAGAATGCCAAGGATCTGCAAAGCTGTCCTTGCTGCACGTGGATAATTTTTTGATGAGAACTCTTTAAAGTAGTTCAAGAAGTTCTGAAAAATATTTTCAAATTGTAATTGTAATTTTTCATGTTATTGATGTGCTGACTATACATTGTGATCAGTTGAATGCCACAAAGTACACATTTCTTTCCATAAGAGCAAAATATGTACATTTTTCATAATTTTTGGCCACCAGTGTGTATATTAAATACAGTATATTTTACAAAAATAATTTCAAGCATTTAAGTATAAGCCTCTGTATCAAAAGCTTTTTAAGATCTTGAAAATTATACATTCAGACAAGTGTGTCCAAAACATTTTGTCCAAGTTTTGCTTAAAGTAATTTAATATAACATATGAGAAGGAAGATTTCCTTTACAGTTTTGAGAACAGATCAAACGGGGAAACATACAGTACATTTAATGCTCAAGGCAAAGCATATTTAAAAAGGAACTATTAAACTGGACAAGATTTAATCAAAGGAGAGACAAAATTACTTTTCAAAATTTTTAGGCACTTAAAATGTTTCACAAAAACATTTGTCCTAAGAAGGTCATTTATATCTTCAGCTTTACTGTCAATAGGAAATATCAATTTTGACTCCCAAACATTCCTTTTGCAAATAGTATAGAATAGAAGAACAGAGAGCCCTGCAAAAGATGGCATGGCCCATACAGAGCCCCCCACTCAACAGAGTCTGTCTGGGATTACATGAAGAGACAGAAGCAACTGAGACAGCCTAAACAGATAGAAGAACAGTGGCTTTTCAAAGTAGAGTTTTGTGATAAACCTTGTGTGCTCTTATATTATTAGTTTTAAACTTTGAGGAGGGCAATCTGAAATTGTGTGGAAGTTCACCCAAAAAGGAAAAGTCTGTAATAATTTACTCATCCTCAGGTTGTTCCAAAAACCATCCTTCTTCAATGGAACAAGAGACATATAAATAAAAAAAATAGTTAGGCAGAATATTTCCCTCAGTCACCATTCACTTTCATTGTATGGAAAAAAAGATAAAATGAATGGTGACAGAGGCTAAAATTCTGCGTTTCATAGTGAAAAATATGCGATACAAGTTTGGAACGACATGAGGGTGAGTTAATGATGACAGAATTTCATTCAAGCTGCAGGACTGTTGACAGTAATGACCGCTCTGTTAGAGAGGACAAGAGCTTGCACCAGAAGGTGGGGGCCATCAGTTGGCACTTAAAAGGGTAGGGTAAAGGAAGCTAAAAGGAAATCATTAGCAGGTCTGGGGATCCAGTCTCAGTGTGAATCAATTCATTTCAAATTGCCCTGTACATTTGTGAAGAAGCACCCCTGATATAATAAAAGCCTAATAGACACTGATCCAATTGTGTTAGGTCGGTCTCAGATTCCTACAAAACAATGGTTTCAGGAGAAGAGAGAAAGAGATTGTAGCCGACTTTCTATATTAATTAACCTCTCTCGTGAATGATTCCATGACATAGATGGATATCTAGGAGGCTTTAAGCTCTCAGAGTCTCTGAAATTGGAATGAGGTTTATATGCAACCCAATTCCTTTTACCTCCTGATGGGTTGATGCACAAAATGGTGTTTTTAATCTTTCATAATTAGATCTTAATAATACCCTTCTAATTATGACAACTTCAGCATTAAATGACCTTTATCGAGGAGGCCCTACTGAGAACAGCAGAAAGAAACATATGTAAACTGTGTGTGTGTGTGTGCGCGCGTGTGTATGGTTAAATGTAATTAGCTATTACTGCAGTGCAAGGGAAAAAAAAAACAGTATTTTGTCAAACTTGAGTTAAGACCTAAATTGGGTCTCTCATACGATGATCCTTTGACAGAAGTTTGGCTAAACTATGCTGAAATTCAGATGTTCTATGCTGAAAATGGAATGTAAAAATTGCAGAAACTACAAAATCCACACAAGAAATTTTGCTCAGTTTCAGTGTTGGTGTGGTTACTGTGTTTTGCTTTGATCTCCCTTTGGAGACATTCAGGAACATCCTCAAATGGAAAATGTAATTTTATTTGCATTAATAAAGCAAATACTTTTTTGTTGTTTTAATTTGAATGATCCTAAATGTTTTCCTTTATATATAGTTTTAGGTTAATTCTTTAGTAATCACAATTAGCTTTATATAAAAACAATAAAAGTCTATATGTCCCCTTGTATTTAGCCAAGTAAATATATGAGAGGGAGAGAGGTTTCATCTAAACAGCTGTATAAAATCAATTCTTACTGATCAACCCACATAACCACAAGGCACATACTGTAAATCGATAAACCTTTACCATCCTTCATATTACAATGTTTTAACCCATTATTGCTTTCTTTTCATAGTAATAGGTGAAAAAACTCAATCTTTTATAGCAGCTCTTAAAGTTCTGCCTCCTTGTTATCTGAAAAATCCCAGCATTCACTCTAGTACGGCCTGTTTACGACGCTGAACTATTGAGAAAAAGTGCATAAAAGGAGAATATATCAGTCAGTTATGCCCATACTATACTGATCTTCCTTATGAAACCAAATCCACTTTCAAAAGGTCACATTCGTGATAAATAGATATATGCAAAAAGAGCCATTACTGATGACAAAGTAGAGCGACACACATTTCCCATGTGCTGCGAGTGGATCGAGCAGAGAGACTCGGGCAGATTACAGTGCTGATATTCAAATCACGGTGGCAGCTATTTTTTTATGAATGTTCTGAACTTTGATGACTAAAAGGTCAAAACGAATTGTACCATCAAAAAAAAAAAAAAAAAAGGACAGAGAAACATTAAATAAAATTAAAAAAGAAGGTGAGTAGACATTGTTATTTGCTCTACAAAGACTCAAAAATATATAAGCAAACTTCCAGCATATGATTTGTGATACGCATTAACTAATGCTAATGTATAGAACCTTTTTGTAAAGTGTTACCATTTTTGCATAACCAGTGTTTAAAAACTTGCCAAATGGAAAAAAAAATAAAGACTAACATATATTCACACACACACACACACACACACACACACACACACACACACATTACAAATGTGCAAGAGAAAAGGGCACATGTGCAACCTGGTCATAAGTCTATGTTGACACTGACACACATACGTATGAACACACACACAGACACGCATGCGCTCAACAAACACACATGCCAGCTACTTGCCTCACTCAGCCCAGGCTAATCTGTAACACTAGCCTAACTAGTACTCAATACTTTCGATTACGGACCTGAAATATTTCCTCTTAACATGTAAATCAATAGAACACGGTAAAGCACAGCATTTGCTGGAAACATTTCTGTTAATGTGCGGCAAATTTATCTTAATCATTATTATTAACTGTTGGGAGATATGTCCAGCTTTAACATGTGATCATTTGTTTTCTTTAATGAGAGAGCTGAGGATTCGAAGTGCCGGAATTACACATCAGACACATTTAGCTGGCTTTCTGAGGTGTTTGTTGCACTGCTTATACTTGTTCACATGGCTATTTCAGTGTTATATTTAACCAAAATAAATAATTAAATACATAAAAACACATAGATTGTGTTAAATTAATGGCATCTGTGCCCAATAATCTATCTAAAGAGCTGACAATAACTTTCTTAAAGGTATAGTTCACCCAAACAATAACAAATTCTGTCATCGTTTACTCACCCTCATGTTGTTTTAAACCCATATGACTAACATTATGGCTAAAATCTCCTTTTGTGTTCCACTGAAGAAAGTTACACATGTTTGGAACAAGTTGAGTTGAGTAAATGACATAATTTTCATATTTGGGTGAATTATCCCTCACAATATATGTTAGCATATATTAACAATTATTGCTTTGTAAATATTCAGTAGTAACAAATATATTATTAACATAAAAATAATATATTATTTTTAACATTATTAACACTTAAAAAACAAAATGGAATATTGATTAAAAAAACTAGATTTTTAAAATATTTTAAACATTCTTAACAAAAAACGTTGAACGGTGTGAAAAGTGTGTGCGTGAGAGAAATATACAAAAAAGAGACAGAAAGGGAGAGAAAAACGGAGATAAAACTGCAGCCCTTGGACTTGGCAGTAAAGGGGGGTAAAAAACACTACTTAGCTCACCGCAAATATTCAAGCAGTAATCCAGTAATGGATCCTTCCTCAGTTCCTCAATTGGTCAAAATGTTTTCATACAATAATTTAATTCAGAAACACTTTTACAAAGCAAGAGTAATCAATTTTAATTAGTTGATTTTCCCCCCAATTGTATAAAGTTTAATGTACTACCATCGATCCTCTTTGTTCTTTAATGCAGTGCTGCTTTCCTGTAATTTGAGGCGTTTTTTTCTCTACTTTTACAGTCAATGATGACATTCGGTGACAGGCCGTGCAAAATGTCTCAGAGTTGCAAATGAGAAGGCCGTAAACACACACACACACACACACACACACACACACACACACAGCCCTCAAAGTATAATTCATAATAAAACATGTGATTTTAAGACAATCTGAAGGCACTGGATACTTGTCCTTCATTTTCATAAAGACACTACCACCTCATTCTATTAGTTAATTGAAGCAAAATGAAAACAGCACCAGTGGTAAAAACAGGTGCACTCGTGTCCAAACCGCACAATGCGTGAGCTGCGTTTATGGAGACAGAGGAAGAGCCTTCTTGTCAGCTACGTCTGCAGTAACACTGACGAGTCTTCGCTATGATCCTGAAGCCCACCTGTCCATAAACAAACACACATACATGCACACTAAGTGCACAATTGTGTGGTGCTGTGTTTTACATTAAACTGACTAATAGACGTAAAATACAGTGACAATTAAAAAGGAAATGTGCTTGCTGGTGGATGCTTGATTAGGCGTAAACAAAATGTGACACTGGAAAAGAACGGCCACGCCACCAGCAGACAGATTGTGACATTCCGGTGACATTATCATCTCACGACAGCTCGTATTCAATAGCTTGGGATGCTAATCATGCGATGTGGATCAACAGTTTTGCGGTCCTCAAAAAGGCTTAGAATTGGTGGTGTGACCCTCTTACTCGTTGACCCCATCTTAATTACTCCAAACGTGGTGAAGATTGGAAAAGAGAGAAACAAATTAATGTTAGAACTTCAGAAATTAAAGGAATATTCTGGGCTCAATCAACCACATTTGTGGTATGATGCTAATTACCACAAAAAAATAAGGGACTCATCCCTCCTTTTCTTTAAAAAGAAGAATGGCAGTGAATATGGACAATTTCTGGAGGGTTTAAAGGCAAAAATGTGAAGCTTATCATTTTATAAGAGCACTTACATTAATTATTTTGTTAAAACTTGTGTATTTTCTGAGCTGTAAAGTTGTTTAAATAATAATTTTTATGGACGTTTTAGGGTTTACAGAGTTACGCTGTCATGACAAAAAAAGTTGCAAAATTGTATATAACTTAATAAAGAAATGGTTAGTAAATGATTGTATCGCACTAAAATCATGTTAACACACATATTGTTTATGTTTTGTGGCTATACTTTCAAAACATTGAGTATTTTAATGTTTACGGATTGGCCCCATTCACTTCCATTGTAAGTGCCTCATAGGAACCCAGGTTTTTTCCTAAAAAAACAAAACAAAAAAAGGGATAGGTAAGTCCAAATTGATTTTGGTGGTAGTCAAAGTTATGCCACAAATGTTGTTGATTAAACTGACCTTGTACTGAATTCCAAATATTCCTTTATGGATTAAAGTGGGGGGAGAAAAAAAAAAAAAAAAAAAGGAAATTCTGTCATCATATACTTGCCCTCATGTTGTTCCAAACCTGTTATGACTTTCTGTGGAACACAAGAGGAGATGTTTTAAAAATGTTTGATGCTGCTCTTTCCCATGAAAGTCAATGAGACTGAGGGTGTCAGTGATAACATTTAGCCTAACATCTCATTTGTGTTCCACAGAAGAAATGCCATACAGGTTTGGAATTACATAAGGGTGAGTAGTTTCATAATTTTAATTTTTTGATGAACTATCCCTTTAAGTAAGACAAAAATACACATTAAAAAAGATAGTCTGTAGAATGAAGAAAAAAGGCAAATAAAGTTTATAGAAGTAAGGATGCATCACAAGTGTGAAGACAAGGAAAAAACAATAGACAGAAGCCAAGAGACACAAAGAGAGGGCAGCCAGGCCTCCAATGACTCTCGTTCAATGTCTCAGTAGATGAATTGCGCCATCTATTGGCTCTAAACGGAAGTGCACAACAGCGATTGTTCGATTGAGCCGACAAGCCTCCCGACAAACAGATTCTCTGTTAGTTAAAGCTGTCAAGACTGATAAAATAACAGTAGACAATAGAGCTCCCATTTACAGAGATGCTCTGACCACTGTCACATGACCAGTGGAAGCAGTGAGCATTTTTGTATGCATCCAATCGGAATAAGCCTTTTCCAAACCACAGTGGCACACCAAACTAATAAAATCAATTCAGTTTTCTCCCAAAAGTTAATTTAGTTCATCCAAACAAATGGGAACATTTTATTTATCATAGCAGTTCAAATTTGGTGTACACATTGTGTTGTTTTTCTTTGCAAAATGGGTGGAAAAGGGTAACAAAATAATATTGTGGCAGGGTGATTTATGTTTGCTGAATCGTTTTCAAAATCACTGTTACTCAGAAGCCACAGAATCTGAAAAATGCTTGTCTGTGAGAATAATCGTTGATTTCTAAAGGTTAAGTCAGAATGTACATATTTTACAGCATAATTGCCCAAGACATGTCTGCGGTACAATGGTGGCACCAAGCCCTGTTCTCAACCTGTGTATAAATCAGTTCTGCTTATGTAAAACCCTCAAATTGACCTTCCCAAGCAACAATAACCATGAAAAACACCAAAACACAATGGAATGAAATACCAGGGATTTGATCAAGAGACAATAATAAAGTTAAACTAGCATGACAAATATGACTGGCCACATATTAGACGCACCTTTAATTCACAGTAAATAACAGTAAACCCTTAAAAACACATGGATTATTGCTTTCTTTACAGTTTTGGATGAAAAACAGCAGCCCAAGAAATGTTTGTTTAAGCAACACTGAAAATGTTCACGCCATTGCATCATTGTACATGTCATTGCATCACATTACAAAATATCAAACCATGTTGCATTTGCTTTTATCAAGTAATATGGCACAAGCATTATTTTTTAGTAAATCATTTTACAAAACTAATTTTGTTAGGTTTTAAACTTTAAAACAATATAAATACTGTTCCAAATTAAGACGAGAAGTATTTGGCCACTTTCTTATTGTTCAACATATCCACAGTTAATGTACTGAATTACACATGTAGTTCTCTGCAAAGGGGGTGGGGGTATATGTGTGAACATGGGAAATGATTTCAAGCATCCACTAAAAATTACCTTGTTGCCAGTTGGTTGTAAGTAATAGCAAAAATGTACAATATTAACTTTTTTTAATAAAAAATAAAGGTGAAGTTAGTTTTGAAAAAAAAAAAACCCCATCATCTATATTTTGATATTTTGTTATTTATTACAGTGAAATTCATACAATAGTTGTGACTTGAGAGTCCAAAAACTTTTTGGAGCCACTGTATATGCTTTAAACACAAGGCTATATGTCTTTGCTGTTGCCGGAGGTGACCTGCACTGGCTTTATAGGGCACGTGAAGCCAGACGTGTGTGCGAGTGTGTTTTGCTCCAGTGTCACAGCATGGCATGTAAGAGCCCAGGGGCTGCGCTGGCAGGCCATTCACTGACAGACACACACCTGCTCTGACATTCCCTGCCGACCTTGACTGAGAAAAACACATGACAATACTTCACCACTGAATCCCACAGGACATTCAATCCTATCTCTTGTGCTCTCTCTGCTGATTTAATAACTAAAAGCTCAGCTTTGGTTTAGGGATATTTATGTAATTTTGTCTACTCAATAAATTAATCAACTACTTGAATACTTTTGTTTTATGTACAGCACTAGATGGACATATTTAGCCATTGCATCATGGCTTGCTGTTTTTTTTTTTAGCTTCTCCTGCAATTAGCGTCATGTCAAGTTTATACTCTGGTGCATACTTTTTTTTTTTTTCGCCTAAATTTGTGAACATGCAATTCTGGTTTTGTTCACGCTACCTCACTTTGAAAGGTCTCATTTTATTCCACTAGATGGCAGCAAGCACTAGAAAAATAAATATTTTTTCCTCTATCACATTCCATCACAATATACAGATCTGAAATGTAGGTGGCGCTTGAACGCATTTTAACCCTCACAGATGTGCTCGTCCATAGACATTCAGTCTTATTTTCAGTTCAAGCACCACCCTTGTTGTTTCATTGAATATCTAAGCCTCTGAGTGGCTGTTTATTGATTTGTTTGTAAAAAAAAAATATTACCTTTAAAAAACAACCCTGAAAAACACTTTTTAAAATCCATCTCAAGTCCTCTGCATTCTGTTCCATTTTGTTGCACTCTGTCTAACAGGTTGAACGGAACTACACAACCAGTCAACATTTTTGTAACACTGAAATGTTTCTCATGATCTTAAAAATCATTTGATCTGAAGGTGTATGCTCAAATGTTTGAAATTAGTTTTGTAGACAAAAATATAATTGTGCCACCATATTAATTTATTTCATTCTAAAACTAAAATTTTATAATAAAAAAAAAAGATTTTTGAAATTGATGACTTGGACCAAATAATAAAGAAAAGCAGCCAATAAGTGCCCAACATAGATGGGGTGTCCCAGGGTGATACCTCAAGTAGTTGGTTGAGAAAATGTCAAGTGTCAGCAAATTCTAGGCAAAAGGTGACTACTTATGCTAAAATATAATACAGTTTTGATTTATTTTGGATTTGGTTTAGTCACAACATAATTCCCATAGTTCCATTTATGTTATTCCATAGTTTTGATGACTCTACTATTATTCAAAAATTTGTAAAAAAAAAAAAAAAAAAAAGACAATAATAAATGAGTGTTTCAAAACTTTTGACCAGTAGTATTTGTGTTGCTTTTGAACAACAACTAATCCTCTTCAGTTTAAGGCTGGTAAATCAAATTCGAATATTCTTTGAATTTAAGATTAAAATGCCAATTTGAATGCTTAAATGAGCATTTGAATTTTAGGATGTGTGCCAAGCACTGACGGTGACTTATGAACTGTTCAGACTGATCACATTCTTGAGCTAAAACAGGTGCAGTGAATAAAACAGAACTCAAATCTCAAGACATGTTTTAAAGGCTGAATTTAATTTTAAATTGACACAGTGTCTAACAAAAATGCATTGCTCCTGCAAAAGACACTGAAACAACAGCGAGACCTGCGCAACATTTTAAGATGTCCTCCTACTCTAGCGCATGCTTACATAGAAAAAGATGGGCATGTTTGGAGTGAACGGCCTCTTAAGTGGCAGTTGTGTCTTGCTCTCATGAGTGTCTCCCTGCAAGAGCATTAGGTACATACAAATGTATTTAAGAAAAACACTGTTGTTTGGCTGGTATTACAAAGCTTTAGTCTGTAGTAGTACTATGGCACCAGTATAGGCTACTGTGCAACACCAAGTTAACATAGAATTGTCTATTTAAGCGGGATATTGTTTTTCTACCTTTACTTTTTTACGTAAGATTTGAATATGGCCTGGCTAAATATTTTTAATTTAGAATTTAACACAAATTTGTTAACAGCCACATATGTTTGTTGCAATAAACGATAGATATATATTATATAAACGAATATATAATATAACAAGAAGCTGATTGGTTTATATTGATTCGATGCACCCTCTTGTGGTTGTAGGAGACAACATCTATTTAAAAATCTACGTCTTGAAGATTTTTCCCCCTCCCTGAAATAATATAATAGTATTCAAATTTGGGTAACATTTCAGTGAAAATTGTACATTTTGTTTCTCAGCCCTGTTGACAGCCCTGCTCCAGTTTATTGAGCGCTGCCCCAGACTAAACATCACATTGAACAATGCTGATGCAAATTGCTGTCTGAGGAATCAGACTGCAAGGTACCACCAAAAATTATGCCGTAACAAATCAGTCACATGTTTGTGTATACTTAATACAAAATTTCCGTTTTGAAGTTGGAAAAAAAACAAATTATGCCAGTATTATGATTTCTTCATTGATCATACTGTCACTTATGAGTACTTGTGCCTTTTGAATGGAAAAAAAATAAAGGGGAAAATAATATACGTTATAAATTAGAGGAAGAACTGTGAGACTTATAACAGATGTCACCTCCCACCCACCTCTTTCACCTCTCTGCAGAAGTGACCAACACTGATTAACCAGGCACACCCAAAACAGTGACATATGCCACACTTAAGGTCAATTACAATGTATTTTGAATGTGTATTCCCGTCTGCCATGCTTTTGTTGGCACAACACTTAAACCCCATGGGCCCACAGACTAGGACTGGTCCAGGTGTTTGGCAGGGCTGCCAGCAGATACATGTGGGTTCTCTTCAGTTTCTTGCCCTTCAGCTGGCTTCTAAGACCAAGTCCACACTAAAACATTTTCATTTTTGAAAAAAATAAATTCTGTACACTTGGGCCTTCTGACCACACTGAAACGGTGTTTTTGCTTTTCGAAAAAAAAGTGGATTAACTTTAAATGCCATCTTCACGTTGTAGTGTGGACAGGGAAAACACAGATATCCGAGTTTAAGAGGTTAAAAAATAGCCTTTTCAGTGGAAAAATAGAATAGATAAAGTCCTGCACTCTGATAGGTTGCAAAACTTTATTCAGTTGCAGAATGATTTGGTTTCCTATGCACCTGCATAGGTGTTTAACAGGCTTTTCTTTTACTTGTTTGTAAAAACAGTACCTGGCACACCCAAAACAGTGACACATGCCACACTTATGGTCGATTACAATGTATTTTGAATGTGTATTCCCATCTACCATGCTTTTGTTGTCACAACACTAAGACCCCTTGGGCCCACAGACTAGGACTGGTCCAAATGTTTGGCAGGGCTGCCAGCATGTGGGTTTTTGTCAGTTTCTTGCCATTCAGCTGACTTCTAAGGCCATGTCCACACTAATACATTTTCATCTTTGAAAACATATTTGGAAAAACATACATGGAACAGCGATTGTTTTTGGATGTGCGGTAAGGGGATTTAAGAGTTTTCATAAGTTTCAGTGTGGATGAGCAACTTTTGGAAACCGCTTGAAAATGGCAGTGTGGATGGAGTGTTTCGAAAAATAAAATCTGTTTTCAAATGTATCCTGATTAATATGGACATAGCCTAAGACTTTCTCTGAAAGTGTAAATATTACTGCATTAAGGGCCAGCAAGGGTTTATTTTGAAAACAGGAAATTGATAGTCCCCATTTTCTGACAGATATCACTGAAACAGTCTGAGATATCACACTTTTCACTGTCAAAGCTCTACACAGGGTTCTAACACTTTTTGATGTCTTTCTATGACTTTTCCAAGAGCTTTCTAGTCATTATTTTAATAATATTCAAATTCAGTCTGTTTAGCTAATAAATCATTCAAATACATTTTTGTGAGCAACCAGCCCTTTCTTTTAGCCAGTGCTCTCTGCCTGTCAATAATTTTTTACATTCAGGTTTGCTGACTGATGTCTGAAAGACAGGGAAAGGATAGATGGTTTGTGGTTGAATAGATGGGGCGGTCTAATTCAATGTCTAAGTCCAGCTGAATTTAGCCAAATGGGTGAAAAAGCACCTTTAATTTGAGATTAGACTTTTGTTCACATCAAAAGGGCAAAGGATGGATTATTTGTGTAGGTGTGAGTCCTTCGAAGGACTGTGAATTCCAACTCCTCCTCATCTGACTGTGCAACACCACTGACTCGGCACGGCAGAGTCATAATCAACAAAACTGAAGTAACTAGAGCCCAGAGGCAACTATGATTTTATATAAGCAAGTTCAAGCAGTGCCTTTGCCCTTTTGAGACCTATAAAACGCATTACTGGCCCACGGAGGGGATTTACTCTGAGAGAAGAGCAGGTAGAGATCTATAATACAGTCTCCAGCAGCCCCTAGTGCTCACAGACGGGGCAGCAACAGGTGCCCATACAATAAACAACAAATAATTACAGCCTAAACAATTACCCAAACCCTCTATTTGCACTAGTTTAGCACAATGAACTTATCATGTTCGACAATAAACTTCAAATTTTAATCAATCCTTACTGCCTTCTTCAACTGTCCCTATGTTTGCAGAGCACACACACTCCATATGAACTTTTACACTCCATAATGCAGTTCACTCGACTGATTCCTGTTTGGCTTGTTAAAGCTCTAATCTCCCAGCGCCACACAGAGAGGAACGCAAAAGTTATTAGCATCTTTTCTTCATTATTTTTCATCAAACTGCTTTATACTGACATGCATTAATTAATAAATATTACTCTTTTTTTTTTTCCTTGGTGGGTTAAGATGTGGCCGAGTAGGGGAGGGGTCCAATTAGTTGAACAAAATAATCAAAATAGTGTATTTGAACGAGTGCTGATAAATGTCCTGTGCCGTCCCATCTAAGAGAGAGAAGTGCAATATATTATTGCTGTCACATTCTATTAAACAGCTATTACAGTCTTGATAGAACTATTAGTCACTTCATTATTAATAACATTAATGTATTTACATTTTAGTGAACATGACAGTTTTCCAGCAATAATTTATGAACTCGACTTCAAATATTTCATAATGTTCTTCCATCTGAGCTTTTTTGAGCTTATTATTGATTGTGAAAACAGACTGAATTTTTATGTTCTCTCCGCCGACCTCGCTCACTCTATTAATGTATTGGCGAGAGGCCTCTGCATTAGGAGACTGAAACAAAGTGCATTTACATCTGAAGCATAACTTCATAATTTACATTCCAACATTTATTAGAGGTGACAAATGAGTGTTTGGTCCACTCGCGCTTTTCCACAATACGGCACTTATTCAATCCGCATAAATTACGGCATGGGATTGAGAGTGCTGGTGCAAATGATTCTATTACATTTATGCAGTAGTACACGAGTGTGTGCCCGCAGAGTTTATTCGAGGGGTGGGCATTTTGTTTATCGACTAATCCATAAAGTGTTTACCAACAATAAGAATACAAAATATTTTCTTTAAATATTGTATAAAAGGCTGTGTCTGCATGCAAGCTTGTATAGAAATCTTCATGTCAGTCTTATTGCCTGGGTATAATAAGAGTGGGCCTGATTGTTACAGATAGAATAGAGCAAAGTAGAAAAGAAAAGAGCAGAGTAGTCCAGAGTACACTGGAGAAAAGTAGGTAGAGTTGTGTGAACTGGAGTAGAGTTCACTGGAGTGGAGCGCAGAAGTGTGAAGTGTAGTAGAGTACTATGAACTGGAGTAGATAAGATTGGACTAGACATCAGTACAGTACACTGGATTAAGTAGAGTGAACTTAAGTAGAATAGAAAATGTAGAATAAAAAATGTAGAATAGGATAGAATTGTCCCAGTCACAAAAACTGGAGTTGACTACACAAAAGTAAAGTATACCAGATTAAAGTAGAGTGAACAAGAGTTTAGCAGACTATAGCAGAGTACACTGGAGTAGAGTAGAGTAGACTTGACTAGACTAAAGTACACTTGAGTAGAGTAGCATAGTGTAGAGCAGAATGCAGATGACAAGAGTAGTACAAACTGGAGAAGAGAAAACAAGAGTAGCGAAAAGTAGACTTAAATTAAGAGACTAAAGAGTAGCGTAGTCGGGAGTAGATTAGACAAAAGTACACAGAAGTGGAGTACAGTAAACTCGAGCAGAGAAGAATGGAATGAAGCTGAAAAGAGTAGAATGAATTATCCACACAGCCACCACCATTGTGTCCTTGAGCAAGACACTTAACTCCAGGTTGCTCCAGGGGGATTGTCCCTGTAATGAGTGCACTGTAAGTCGCTTTGGATAAAAGCATCTGCCAAATGCGTAAATGTAATGTAAATGAATTGGAATAGAGTCCACTGAAGTTGAGAAGAGTAACGTAGACTGGAGTAGTTTTTGGTGACGTGAAGAAGAGTAGTGTAGACTGGAGTAGATTACAGTAAAGTACACTGAAGTGGAGTAGAGTGAACTGGAGTAGAGTAGAATACACAGAGGCCATGTCTGCTAATACGTTTTAGTTTGTAAACATATGGTTACATTTTCAATGTATACACAAAGCATTTATACACATCAATTGGACCACCATTGGCCTCAGGCATTGTGCACATAACCTGAAAGACTGAGGTGATATGCGACCATGCATTTTAATCGGACAAAACTCAAACAATAGGAGGTACATTTTTCGATTACGCATTCAGTCATGAATAATTTGAAAAACAGATAAGTCTGTAGCATGACTATGCAAAAACTCACTGTAGCTTAAATATAATTGTGCACATAAAAATAATGACTGATGTCTATTTGCATTTATTAGATAAAAAGCAGTATCAGGTCATATCCATGTATTGTGCAAGGAAAAGCCCATTTGCTATAACTGCATTTGCTATAGTATATTAGTTAAAAAAAATTAAATAAAAACAGATCATAGCAAAACCTGTGCTCAGATCCAAAGACTCAGTCATTATTAAACAGTCATGCCTCTTCCCATGTTAATATTCCAACACCGATAACCACTATAAGTCAGCGTGTAATGTTAAATAATTATAGAGGATCATTTCAGCAGTGTAGTTACAAAAGAACCATGGGAATCCCTCCATTTGAACAAATAACGGGCGCTGCAGGGGAGTTGGCAGATGAATTAACAGCTAATAACTTACTGCACAGGCAGATAAAGAAATCCCAATGTGTCAATTACACAGCATTTTTCTCTGATTTCCAGACTTCCAAACATAATGGAGCACTTCAAAGTGCTACAACTAGGAAAATTTGGCTTTCGCATGGCACAGAGACTAACATTTTTTCGTCTCCATTATTCATCTGATCAAACGTTCCTAGAAGTCAGAGGAACCTCTGTCAGTGTTATGTGTTTCCAAAATGAAATGCTCCCGGTCGGTCCTGTGAGCCATCCGCCCTCCTTACAGATCCAGGAAGTCAAAAACGCAGGGATTCAGTCCCTCTCCTGTTCATTAAAATCACAGGGACAGGGTATGCGACAAAAGATGCTGACATTTCAAAGGCTCTCTGTACCTGCATTACCATAGTCATTTACTTATTAAAGCAGAGATGTTTCCTGTCAATCAGTGGGCCATCATTTCTCCTCATTTGCAGCGGAAAAACTGACATAATTGCTTCTTAGACTAATCAACACAACTTGGAGTAATTATGCCTTGAAAGTGACATTGAAGGTTGAGAGGACGTGTGTAAGTGTTTGTGTTTGAGAGGACTGACGGGAGGAAGGCAGCCACTGATTTGGCACGATCGTCAGTCTTATGGAGAGTCTCTCTCTCCATCACATCCTATATATTTATCTTTATCTCACACACACACACACACACACACACACACACACACACACACGTACACATGTCTGCTCAAGTTAGCTTCATATCTGCCATACAAAAAACACAAAGGAAAACCTTCACATCAAATGTAAGTAATTACAAAGCAGAACCCAAACTGGTGTCACAGATCTCTTTCCATGCTCTTTAAAAACACAGCTACACTATAATTAAAATCCTGTCATATTTCCATCATCATGTCAGGCAAACATATAATGACACAGTTCACCAGGCTACAGCCAAACTAGAAATTACAGTTCTGTACTTGCCATTCTAATATATATATATTCTAATAGGAGATATATATATATATATATATATATATATATATATATATATATATATATATATATATATATATATATATATTCGCCAAGATTACAAATTCTACAAATTACGGGCCATGTATAAATGAAGTTTTATTGATTTATGACTAATCAAAGACTTAAATTAAAGTCTGCCTTCAAAGTGATTGGCAAACTGTGGACATCAGAGGGAAAACACTGAAAATAAACTGCGAGTTCCCAGGCTGTACCACCCAACCTCATCAGATCATTGAGCAATATGAAAAGGACAGTATAATGTTTAACTTCCACACAAAATTAATCTAGACAGATAGAAAAGAACCAGACACAGTGACGTAAGAGGAGTTTAATTGGGGAACTTCATAGAATTTAATAGGCAAAAATTCAATCAAGACATTCTGTCTTTTAGACAGGCCATAAAGTAAAGTAAGGCAAAGAGGCAAATCGTATTTCGATCATGGCTTGAAAAAAATTATGACTTCTCAAATTAGACAGAAACACATATTTAAATGTTCAACAGGCTACGTGTCAATAGCATTAACCAACAAAAATTATTTGTGGTCCAACTTAAGACAAACATAAATTATTAGCTTATACAGGCCGACATGTAATCATCATGAAAGCTTGTGACTAAAGAAAGGCCCATGGTTGTGATGAAGTGGGCAGTCATCAGGAGAAATGGACAGCCAGAGACTGGTGACTCAGACAGACGGTTCAGAACAGATCCTCTGTTTTTTGATTGATCTCCATGAGCAAATAGCTTTGACTCACCTGACAAATCTAATGAACCTTCATACAGGCCAGCAAACAAACAAAATGCTGAATGTCTCAGGATGTTAAGAAACTAGAGTCGGTCAGAAAAAAACAAGGGGAAAAAATGTAGCTCATACAGACATTTTAAGAAGACTATATTTTTGTGTATTTGAAATATCAGATACTGTATATAACATGCTCAGTTACACAAATGGGTTTTTATATTGGGCATTTTAGAGGAAACATAATCATGATTAGATTAGCTCAATAAAGTGTGTGGTCTAAACATTAACAAAAACGTACTATGGTATTAACATAATTTTTTGACATGCACCATGGTAGTACCCTGGTATTCATTAAAGTGCGTTAGAGTATCATGCAAATACCACGGTACATAAGTATGGTAATAATTTAGTATTAAGGTATTGGTTGGACTTCATTTTACAGTACATGTACTTTCAGTATACTTACAGTGTACTTACCCAAAAAATATTAGGTAACTACTTAATGCTTAATATGGGTTAAGGTTAGGGATAGGTAAGAGATAGGTAGTTCTTGTAATTATATAGTATGTAAATGAAGAACAGTACTGTAAAATAAAGTGCTTCAAAAGGTATTGATATAATAAATGTAATAATTTTATTTATATAGCACTTTTTATTGATCAAGCACAATGTGTTTCACAAAACATATAAAAAACACACAGTAAAACATATATTCACATCATATAGTAATAAAAGCGATGAACACAGTAATAAAAAAAGCCAGTCTATACAAATTAGTTTTAAACAAGACTTAAACAGACACAGATTCAGCAGATCTAATATCCCAGGGCAGGCTGTTCCATAATCGTACAGCGTACACTACAAAATGCTCTATCACCTTTAGTTTTGCATCTGGATCTTGGAACAGCCAACAGTTCATGACAAGAAGATTTAAGAGGTCTAACCATTTCATAAGGTCTTAAAAGTTCTGATGAATATTTGTGCACCAACAACCCATGTAATGCCTTATATGTAATTAATCAAATCTTAAAATCAACCCAAAAATGAATTGGTAGCCAACGCAAAGAAGCTAAAACTGGAGTAATATGATTGGGATTCAATGACAAATACAATTACAGGTCGTTTGCATAGCAATGAAAATG
This sequence comes from Moxostoma hubbsi, assembly GCA_032164185.1. Lineage (NCBI taxonomy): Eukaryota > Metazoa > Chordata > Actinopteri > Cypriniformes > Catostomidae > Moxostoma > Moxostoma hubbsi. The sequence continues at coordinate 26,834,397 of JAVLUX010000020.1, read as the reverse complement.
TATGTTGCATTAACGAATCACAGAACCAGGTGGTAACATATAAAGTGAAAACAATATTGGTCCTAAAGGGATACTTGCAGAGCACCACAATTAACTTTTAAAGCATCAAATTTCATATTCGTCAAGAACCATCTAAAGCCACCCCAGATATTCCCACCCATCTCTTCAATGTTTCGATTAAAACTGAATGATCAATTAAATCTGCAGTTAAATCAAGTAACATTAAAAATGGAGCACTCCCCAGCATCCTCCACCATCAGTAAGTCATTTGTCACCCCAAGAAGGGCCGTTTCTGTACTGTGGTTTTCTCTAAAACGTGATAAAATTTCTAAAAAATATTGTTAACCTTCATAACCTCCAATAGTTGCTTAGCTACTGCTTTCTCTATTAGGTAACAATTTATTTATCTAAGTAACATGATGATATTACCATCACTGTACAATGGTTCCACCACAGTATTTTATTTTATATTTTGTAAGGGAAATGTCAGGCACCATGATGTAAGGTAATACAATTTTTGGAAAAAAAAGATGAAAGTAAATTTTAAAATCATGCTAAGATCAGACCATTTTCAGATTATTCAGAATCATAATTTTACCTTGCATCAAAAGATTCTTTAATATGAGGAACTTCAACATAAAGAAGCAATATTAGATATCTTAGCAAAGAGCGAGTGTAAAACAAACTGACTGCACCAAAAATGAAGTAAAATGAATGAAAAAAATGGGCTTTTCAAGTGGTAAGATGTCTGACCGTAAATCTGCTAAATTTGGCCCTGGTGGGACCAGCTCCAGAAATCTGGTTGATTTGCACAAATTAGACCAAAACCACAGTGTATAGAAATCTGGGTGCCACTTGTCTTTATCTGCTCAGCGTTTTCAAAGGGAACGAGAAAAAATATTTAAGACCAACTTAAAAAAAAAAAAAAGTTTACAGCTATGGAAACAACTTTAAAAGAGTCTACATAACATACAGACAAGTGTCAAATAAAGGCAAGCCAAAGACATTCAAGGATTCGAGAGACGCCATTTTATAGTTCAAATGCAAAACTAAAAAAATCTGTTTTGTGTTACCAAGCAGTAAACAAACACACATTCAATACGGGACAGAACAAACAGAGGAATACTGAAATTACACACACACTATGGCCTAAAGGGGAAGCCAGGAGAGATATGGTGGGATTCAAAAGTCTGAGACAAATAGTGAAAAAACTTATATTGTGAAAAATCTGTAAAAAAAAAAAAAAAATAAAAAAAAATAATTCACTAGAAATAATATTATTATCATAACAATTTAGGTTGGAGCAGCAGTTGAATTTATGCATATAATACTTTTCAGATATTCTTAGCATTTTGGTATATCCTCCTTTCACATTAATGACAGGACAAATTTGAGCTGGCATCCCATAGTTTCTTCAAAACCTTATGAACCATGTTATCCTGGCATGATTTACAAATGCTCTGAAGAGCATCATATGTGCTTCAATGTAAGCAAGGAACACTGATCTTTTTGAACAAAGGAGTTAACATGTTCCCCGTCTGTCGCTCACTCGACGTTGTGTCGAATGAAGGGTCACTAGGGGACTTTCTTGAAGGCCTTGGTTACCTCTGAACTTAAGAAAAGGCCAATGAATATTTGGCAGACAGAATTTGCATGTCCCTCCCCTAGACATACGGGTATAAAAGGAGCGAATCGTGCATCTGTTCATTCAGATTTTTTCTTCAGAGCAGAGCGGTTGTGTGATCAGCGAGCGGAGATCACTTCTGTTCCACTCACCTCTGTAGAGCGTTTGCTGTTGGATCTATGGCGCATATCAGCGGATTTCTCCTTCTCTGCATGGCAGTGACACTACTGCCATGCAGTAAAAACGATCGCCCCCCTAGTGCCCCTCGTAAGGAGCTTGGACGAGTGGCTTTCACTTCCCAACCTGTCGCGCTGGCTGGCCAGGACCATCCGACTCGGCTATGCGATCAATTTCGCCAGGCCCCGCCCCCTTTTGACGGTGTCCGCTTTACCTCTGTGCACGGCGAAGACACCAACACCCTACTTGAATTTGGGAGCGATTCGGTAAAGCACACGTAGACCTATTTGCTTTTGTTAGGGAGGACAAGGAACAAGTCACTCTAGTGGCCTCACGCTCCTCGCGACAGCCCCTCCTTGGCAAATTCCCCTGAGGAAGGACCTTCTTTCTCAGGGACTGGGCACACTCTGGCATCTGTGCCCAGACCTCTGGAACCTCCACATCTGGCCCCTGGAAGGGATGCAGAAGATCAAAGTGGCCTACCACCTGCCGTCGTAGACACGATAAACCAAGCCATAGCTCCCTCTACCGGGCAACTTTATGCCCTGAATTGGTGCTCGTTCGCGAATTGGTGTTCTTCCCGATCTGAAGACCAGCATAGATGCGCAGTCGGGACAGTGCTCTCATTTCTGCAGGAGAGGCTGTCCCCCTCCACCTTGAAGGTTTATGTAGCCGCCACATAGGCTCATCACGACGCAGTGGGCAATAAGTCCCTAGGGAATCACGATCTGATCATCAGGTTCCTTAGAGTCGCCCGGAGGCTGAACCTTCCCAGGCCATGCCTGTTCCCCTCATGGAATCTCCCCGTGGTCCTTTCAGGCCTTCAGAGACCCCCCTTAGAACCACTAGAATCAGTCGAGCTCAGAGCCCTCTCCTTTAAGACAGCCCACCTGATCGTGCTCGCTTCTATCAAGAAAGTTGGGGACCTGCAAGCATTCTCTGTCAGCGACACTTGCCTGGAGTTCAGTCCGGCAGAAACCCATGCTGTCCTAAGACCACGACTGGGCTACATGCCCAAGGTTCCTACAACCCCCTTCAGGGACAAGGTAGTGAACCTGCAAGCGCTGACCCGGTAGAAGGTAAACCCAACCTTTTCGTTGCTGTGTCCGGTGCGTGCTTTGCTTACCTATGTGGACCGCACACAGAGCTTTAGATGTTCTGAGCAGCTCTTTGTCTTCTTTGGTGGACAGCGGAAATGGAATGCGGTCTCCAAACAGAGGCTTTCCCACTGGGTCGTTGACGCCATTGCTTTGGCCTCTCACACTCAGACCGTGCTCGCCCCCTTGCGGGTTCAAGCACACTTGACGAGAAGTGTAGCATCCTCGTGGGCACTGGCCAACAGCACCTCCCTAGCAGATATTTGCAGAGCAGCAGGCTGGGAAACACCCAATACCTTTACGTGATTCTACAATCTCAGGGTTGAGTCAGCACGTAGAACTCAGGAATGCGGAACGTCTGACCGGGTGTTCCACTTGCGCATAGCGCCTTTCCCACTGAGGTGATCACATGCACTCTTTCACGCAGGAGTGTCCACTAAACTTGTGCTCCCTGGATGTTCTTCCTCCGTAGTCCTCTGGTCAGTGAATTCAGTGGAGGAATTCCCCGACCAGACCCACTACGGGTACTAATTACTCTGTACTGGAATAGGTGCTCCACAGGATAGGCCTTTGTGGATTAATCCCCCTGTGTGTATTTTTCTGTGGTACAGTACTCCTACTGGCGGACCGCGTCTCCCTTGGGCAGTCCCCTCTGCCCCTTTGTCACAGTGTTTGTAGCAACTCCTCCCTCGCAGCAGGTAGGATCTTCCACCGCACCATTTCCACATGTGGCCTGACAACCCATGTGACGTATTTCGCCACACTTTACCTCCCCCCAGCCTGGGCAGGTGGTGATCATCGCGGGCTCTGAAAGAACAGAGTTTGAAAAGAACGACTTCCCCGATGCGTGTGATAGCATTAAGATGGCCCCAGCCTCTTTAACTCTATGTGAGAAACATAGAGAGAGATAAGGCACGACCTGCTCCCATGCTTGGCACGTCGCTTTGTTCCCCCCCTTCGGGATGCCAGAAACCTAAAAAGTTTCTGAAGTTTTTTATGGGGCGTTGGGGAAGGGTACATGATGTGGCCAGTTGCTTTGTCACGCAACTGCCTACCCGCAACTGCGTCAGCAGCTCACATACACTGTTCAGCGCATGCCGTGATTGAATAGGGACCTCTAGTGTCGCTTAATTTGAGACAATGTCGAGTGAGCGACAGACGGGGAATGTCTAGATTACTGTTGTAACCTCCTTTCCCTGAAGGAGGGACACAATGGCCACAAAGCTGAACCGAGCCACTGTAATGACCGAACCTTATTCTTGGGTCCTCAGAGGTGAGTGGAACAGAAGTGATCTCAGCTCGCTGATTGCACAACTGTTCGGCTCCAAATAAAAAATCTGAATGAACAGATTCCTTCCTTTTATACCCATTTGTCCGGGGAAGGGACATGCAAATTCTGTCTGCCAAATTTTAATTGGCCTTTTCTCAAGTTCAGAGGTAACCAAGGCCTTCAAGAAAGTCCCCTAGTGTCGCTTCATTCGACACAACGTCTCGTTCCATCCATCAGGGAACAGAGGTTACAACAGTAACCTAGAAGGTCCACGTCACACATTTGCATATATTTGATTAATAATCTAAAAATAGTACAGAGTCTAAAATTCTTTATTTCTTCATTTTACATCATAACATTTCTTTGTTTAACATTTTAAAAATGTTATTTCTATGTTTAAATTAGATTGTTAATCTCAAATCTTAGGTTCTTAGATTTTGGAAGTTCCTTGCATGCCACTTGAAGAGAACATCTATTCACCTCTAATCTGGTAAACAGAGTTAAAAAAAACTGTCTGAGACAAGAAAATGAGTCAAGCTGGTTAGCTGTAAACACATTTTCAGAAGCCCCTGATCTGCAGACTTCAAGCGTGCGTGATAAATCTGACGTGAAATCATAATTATAAAAGCAATTAGCTGACCCTGTGCCGCACGCCCTTGGACGTGACAGTGAAAATTCATGCTGAGCCCCTCCAACATATGGAGATAGAACTGTTGCATATTAACATATGAATGGGAAGAGATTAAAAAAAAGTTGATTCACAAATAAATTGAATGAGATCCACAAATAAATGTAAGAAGTTTCACAAAAATAAAGTGAATTCACAAATTAAAAAAAATGGGATTTGCAAATAAAATGTTTATTTTTTTTAAAACTCGGATCACTACATGCATTTGTCGATTTTTAAACAAATTTAGCATGAAGACATGCACACAAATCTACAAATGGGTTGACTTCACCCATCGTTCTCAAGCCAATCAGATAACGGCCACATATTTCTCAGACCAATCGTAGCACATTCTATCTTCAACCAATCATGCTTGTTTTACTATCAGAGCGGGACCAGAGTCACAGACCTCTCATGAGCATAGAATCAAGCACAAACAGATAAGCTCAAAGGCCACAAAATTTTAAAGAAACAGATGTCATCGGAGAAATACAGTGACTGAAGGTTTGTATAATTTTCTCTGTTATAAACATGTGTAGTGTCTTGTTAAATGTCGACAGCTGAAAATTGACCATTTGTAGAATGTCCTGATAATTAGCTTTACAGCCAACCTGGCTGACTGTATGCTTTTTTTTAATTTGTTATTGATTTTGCACATTTCAGTTGACTGAAATGTGTTGTCAAAACCTTTACTCTTATTGTTACTTGGCAGATCCAAACAGACACACTACACTACACCATAAAAGATCAGTAGAACAGAGTGCTTTTATAAAACAGGAATCATATTAGATGATCTTACGAACACAAACCATAAATGAATACCCTATATTACAAAGTGTACAAGATCTGCTATGGCATTAATTTGGTTTCACATTATGTTAATTTATTTAAAAAAAAAAAAAATTAAGTAATATTTCAAAGGATTTATATTTTTTTGCAGCGTTATGGAAGACCATTCCAGTGTTACTCATAAGAAATATGTTACCCCTGCAAAACAATGTGTATTTCACTTATTTACTCAGGAAGTATATGGGCTGTGAGATACAGGAGGACAATAATAATAATAATAATAATAATAATAATAATAATAATAATAAAAGAGTTGAAAGGATACTGATGTGCTCTCTGCTCACCATCACAAAAAAAATGGAAAAAGTTGTAGGACTTTTGTGCTACTGGTGGTAAGACATCAAAAAGCTCCATGGCCCAATCTTGTTTGTGTAACATGTTCTCTTCTATATGGCAATGGACTTGTTTTTAACATATAACTGTACAGCATGCTCTTACCTTGACTAGGAGTATCCATCCCAGACAACTGTACAATACCATGATGTGACAATAAGTATGTTCATGTACAACAATCTCGAGTAAAATGCCAGCAATCCAGTTGTAATGTTCAATTCAAGTGTTTGTGTGTGTAAAATGTACTCAAATTTATTGTCTTATGTAGTTACATGCATGACAACCTGTAATTTGTAACCCAAAAAAAACATACCTTTTAGCCAACAGACTTGCTTTAAAGACTTGCTAGAACTCAATAAAAGATTTGTTAATTAAATGTCCAAAAAATATTTTGTCAAATGAGATGTGTCATCATTTATACTCATATGCATGTTGTTCCAAACCCAAATTACTGACTTTCTTCAGTGGGAGGAACTGACAATATGGACTAATAGCCTTGCTTTTATTTCAGCCTCATTAGCAGAATCTATATTTTACAATGTATTTTTATATTCCACAGAAGAAACTAAATACTACATGTTTTTAAAAAAAACATGAGTAAACGGGTGAGTAAATGACAGATAGTCAACCCAAAGACAATGTTATGTATATTTAAATTTTGTATTGCACTTTCTTCAAGACATGGCATTGTAACGTAAAAGAAATCTGATATAACAGAAAAATAATGAATCTAATTTTACACATTTTAAAAGGTGTCCTGTATTGGAGCTGGAACCACTGAGTTTTGGAGCTTTTGAAGTTGATGGGCAGTACACAGGGGGAACATATGAAAAAGATGTCAATGGAGGCAATGGAGTCAATTTTAAACATTAAATAGCCCATATTATGCTAATTTACAGGTTCATAATTTTATTTTGGGGATCTATTAGAATAGGTTTACATGCTTTAATGTTAAAAAAAAAACATAATTTTTCTCATACTGTACATTACTATTCCCCACTCTTCATATTCTGGCCAAAACACTCTTATTTACTTCCTGTCTCTTTAAAGCCCCCTATTCCAAAAAGCCCAGTCTGCTCTGATTGGTCAGCTGGCCTAGTCTGTTGTGATTGGTCAACCGCTTGTCAGAAATGTAACACCCCTTACATAACCAAGTTTCAGCTCCAGAGACTTTCTGCACAACTGTAAACACTATTGTAACTGTGGTAAGTAACAGTGGCGTCAGTTATTGCCATACCAGTTCGAGCCAGAGTCCGATAATGAATGACATAATGAAAGTTTGGAAGAACTAGCTGATCGACCCGAACCACATTTGCAAGCACGACTTGAGCAGTTTCACAGTTTTAATTTAGTAGCTTTCTTACAAGTACAATGTTGATTATTGTGAACCAAACAAAGCTTCAAGTTGAAGACATGTAGTGCATCTAAGTTAGTCATCTTTTGCTGTAGCCAAACTTTTTTCACTTGAGATATGAACGGAGAACAGAGGCTTACTCCCAGAGGCTTACTCCCAACAGAGGCTTAGTGAGCAAGTTAGCAGTGGACTGCCGTTAGTGCCTGTAACATTGCAGCTTGTAATTATATAATTTTATAAGACTCTTGAGATCGATCATTTCGTTACACAATTTTAGGTAAAAGCTGTCTCACAGCTGAATAGAAAACCTTTTCCAAAACAATAACATTACAAAGCAAGTTAGCCGAGCACTATCGTGGATTGCAGAGGTAAAACTACAGTTTATAAAAATAAATCCATCTCCACACTTGTTCACTATTCATGATAGTAAGAACGACAAACAATCTGCATAATTCTACACAATTGTACGTAAAAGTGGGCCTGCAGCTGATTAGCAAATCTATTTCAACATAATAATATCAGCTATCAGGTTAGCAGCGGCCTACAGCTGTGCACTGGGAGTACACTGGATCTACAACACAAAACTCTGCATTTGAAATCTCTGTAGCGGATAAATCTACAAATTTCAAGCATACATACAGGTTGTGATCCTGAAGTAGCAGATTGTCCCAACAAAGTGGGAACTGCACCATCTTTCAGGGGTGACCAACTTTTGAAAATCCGGCATCGGTTGTGGTTGTACTGCTGAGGAACATTTGTAAAAATACATTTTAACCACTGATACTTCAATTTGTCTTTGGAAGTCCAAACAAAGAGGTTTTGCTTTCGCAGTGAAGAAAACAGCATCTTCTTGACATGGTGACAACAGTAACCCAACTCATTATGGCCTCTGCTATGACTCTGCTAAGATTTTTTTGAGGGCGGGCCAAAGTAGCCCTTAGGCGGGCATTATGTAAATGACTACTAACCAGCATGTAGTTCTTGAGCAGTGTCAACTGTGGGAGAGAATAACTCTTTTGCGTGGACTTTGTAACTTTGCAGACCTTGTGGCGGAGCAGAACTGTGCACTGGCCCTTTAAGGATCCACCACCACTACTTAAAATGTCTGCTCGTTAGATTGCCAGGTGACCTCAATAAAGGAAACTGTGAAGAACAGGAGAGCAGATGGTCATTCACGAAAAAAAGAAAGAAGAGAGATTTGAGACTGGTTTGAGGTGTGCCAAGCTGTGTAAGGATAAAGAAAGTTTGCTGCTTTGTACTGTGATGTGGATAAGGAACGTGATTGGAGGAGAGAGGAAGAAACAACAAAGGGACTAATTTGACAGTGCTCATCACCAGAGTGAGGCCTGGATATCATAGCCGTTCATTGCACTTCTTGATTAAAAGTGGGGTGGCATGAGTTCGTAGGATCTGCAACTGCCAAAGAGCTCCATGGTCAAGGTGTGACGGAAAATGAAAAGGTCTAAAGTGGAAGTGCCAGATGATTCCTTGATTCTTCTGACCTACTTTTATTCCCTGTTATTGGACTCTCACTTTGCGTCCTGCAGTATTGCCCACAGTCGTCATTCAGATACATGCAAACTCTCCTACTGCCTGATCTCTCGATCATACAATTACACACTAAACACTTTAATAATTATTGTTGGAAGTTTAGTTCTGTGGACCCCTTGCCTTTTGTTTACGGTTTTATTTATGCTATTTGAATACAGCATCTGTGACAAAGTATTAATTTTGATGGACTCAAGCCTGTCTGGCACCCAAATTTGATTTAAAATTATTCATTTAAATTTAGTACAGGGGTCGCCACCGTTACAACTTTTTCATGCACAGAGCTGTTACATACTAAATGAAAGGTAACATCCCAAAAAGCATAATAGGGCTTTAAGAGTAAAGGTTTTGATGACACATTTCAGTCAAGAAACTTGGTTAAAATTAAAATGGCAGACTCATACAGTCAGCCAGGTTAGCTAAAAAGCTAATTATCAGGACACTCTACAAATGGGCAATTTTCAGCTGTCGACATTTAACAAGACACTACACATGTTTATAACTGAGAGAAAATGATACAGACCTTAATTCACAGTATTCCTCTGATGGCGTACATTTTTTTAAAAGTTTGCAGCCTTGGAGCTTATCATGAGAGCTCTGTGACTCTGGTCCCGTCCTGATAGTAAAAGTTACTTTTGAAGTGTGATTGGTTAAAGATAGAACAAGCTACGATTGGTCTAAATAATGTGGCCGTAATCTGATTGGCTTGAGCAGACGATGGGTGGAATCCACTTATTTTTAGATTTGTGTGCACATATTGACGCTAGTTTTGTTTCAAAATAGGCAAATGTGCATCTGCAATTTCAATTTATTTGTGAACCAACTTTCTAATCTCTTTCCATTTGTATGTTAATTCACAACAATTCTATTACCATACCAAGATGGCTGGGACAAGGTTGGTGGGTGCGGAAAAGTGCAACACAGCAGCAATAAAACCGCAGGCCCTTCCTGTATCATTAACCATAAATACGAAACTCTCTCAGAACTGGTCTGCATTTTCACTGCCTTGACAACTAAACAATGACATAACTGACTAGGTTACTACATAACTTGCCCACAAACAAACATTTCACATCAAAGTGTGTTTAATATGGGTGGGAGAAAAAAAATATTCAGCGATGCTTAGCGATTCTTTCTCTGCTGATTCTGAATTGATTCTTAAAAATTCCGAATAGAATCTAAGTTCATTTAAACCACAGCGGTGTGCAATAAAGCCAAGTGCACAAACAAGACTGTTTGCAGACTAGGTGTATATTAACCACATGACTGAATAATACTACAATCCCGAAACTAATTTGCAACCCTATGCACATAGCAAAAGGAGAGTTTATTTGTGATAACCTGTCAACAAACAACATGAAAAACAGGCTTGCATCCTTTATTGCGCTGATTTGCACAGAACAGGAAAAACAAATGCTTAAAATATTAATGAGTGGTTCAGAAACCGTGGGTGATGTTTTGATAAAATGTTTTTTTTTTTTTTGGACCTCTGCTTCTCAATGCCTTTATTCTTTCTTGCGCACTCTCCATTTCACTGGCTGTTGCTCATTGCCAGTCTCTCACTTGTTGGGACAGTGCACACACCTGACGACTAGGGTTTAAAATCCATCACAGCGTTTGCGATAGGGTCATGCGATCTGAGACTTATATTCGCAGAGCAAACAGATGAAACAGCTCATACTAGATGCTTGATACAACCCTGCTATTTAAACCACTTTCCTATCATGCTGGTGAGGAGAGAAGCTGACATCCACACTCTCACAGAAGCATATCTCATCTTGGACCAGCAACTTCTAGTTGTGGTTATAGTTAAAAATAAAAAATGGATAGGCTTGGCATAGATAAATTAATTAATAATAAAATAATTAACATTGCTTTACAAGATGCATCAAGAGCATCTTGTACAAGATGCATCAAGAATCACATTGTAATCTAATTGTTACCCTTTGAATCGTAATCAAAAGTATTTAGCCAGGCATACACCAAATGTATTCTTCAACCCACAATTAGGCTGCTTTAGTTTGGTCTGCCGGAACCAGAAACAATGATCATGATCTATAACTATGCAATCAATTGAATGGCATCTACGCAAATTTTATTCTATTTGCTTCCCTGTCTCAACCTCAGGACTCCTATCTTGAGGTCACCAGAACCGGCTGGATCCAGCACCATTCCTGCTTAGTGTGACTAAATGCAGCCGATGCCAGCCAAACATAACTTCAGTCTATTATGATGGACTTCAGAGAAATAACTGCAATCTACTTCAACCATTAAGACATGGGATACTTCATATGCCATTGTCTGAACCTTGGACTTAAGATGGACCACACAAACCCCCCCACCCCCAAATTACCGGCCAGGCTGAACTGCGATGCACATCACTGATCTCTGCCTGCATCACCTCGATCTATTGATGGACTACACTCTTGAACTATCTTCTGCAGTTAATACACGAAGGACTTCAAAGACATTAGTCATTAATTTTACAGTTCATACAAAATCTATGTTTAAACACTCCCTTAACACTTACTTAGTTTATTAATTCTAAACCATGACTTGCACTATACATAAGTTATATTGGCATTATATTCATGATGTTAGCCAGAGGGGAACTGGCCCCCACAGTAATTCTGGTTTCTCCCAAGGTTATTTTTCTCCCATTAACCATCATCTTATGGAGTTTTGTGTTCCTTGCAACAGTCAACTTCAGCTTGCTCACTGGGGTTATTAATACAATTATTATTTAATTACTTATAATTATTATTTAAATACGATTAACAATTGTATTTTATCTAATTACACAATGATGATTCATCAACATTATAGACATTAAAGTTTTATCGTCTGTTAATGCCTGATCTTCTGTAAAGCTGCTTTGAAACTATGTGTGTTGTGAAAGGCGCTGACTTGACTTGAAAGCAATTTAAGCACCTTTATGCCATCACAAGCTGGTTATATAATATTCATAAATAAGATCTTTGTTTCTTTCAGACAGATGGGGAAAATAAAGTGACTTGAGTAGCTGTGCACCCGACACAAAATAGGAACAAGGCATGTGTCAACTGAATGTGAACCGCATCGACTTTTCCAGTGTAGACAGCTTGATTGATTATAATAAGAGATATCTACTTTGACACTCAGATATCTAGTTCTGACACACAGTTCAGTCTACTTTAACTAGACTATTGTTGTTTTGAAAACTTTCATCAGTGAAGTCATTATCTCAACCAAGGCGACTGACTTCAGTGTTTCCCGTTTTAAAAACAGCAGGTTTAAGGGGGAAACCACCTTTCTTTGTTGTAAATGCATGGAACAGGGCCCAGATTGGGAACTGGCACTGTCGCAGTGGAACAATGGTTCAAGTTATGCCAAGCAGGAATGAGAGATCCCTCATTGGCCCACCTAGTGACCATCATCACCAACAAACATGAAATATCTCTGCAGCCTGTGCCCCCACGCCAACTATAACTCTCCTTTACTGCAGACAGCTCTAATAAAGGATTACAATTACAATTAAAGTAATGAGCAAAGGGGGGAAAAAGAGAAAAGTCAGAGGATGGATCCCCAGGCAAATTAAATTGCAGCACAGTTTGAAAGTCTTTTGGGTCAGTACTGGATAACCACCTCTCATAACCTCAATAATTAACTTTCAGATTTTGCAATCAGGAACTACAGAATTGAAAGAAAAGTTAAATGCAGTCCCAAAATGCCTATGGATCAAACCTCACATTAAAAGGATAGTTCACCCAAAAATGTAGACTGTTTGCCTCAGTCCTCATTCATTTATTTTTTGTTTAATTTTCCCATTCAATAAAAGTAAAAAAAAAATAGTCCGTATGAGCTGGAAGCTCGTTTTAAAAACCAACACTTGGGAAACAGATGTCTCCAATGACTAGAAGGCAAGAGGGCAACAGTAATGTGTATGCAAACAGAAAAGAATATGATAGTAAAATTGGCTGATGCCACTGGCTATAATGTCAACATCGGCATCTCATGAGGCAGCCCCCAATTTTTCGAAGCTTTGGGGATGTTGTTTCTATTTTCCAGCGTGGTTGTGAGAGCAGAGGGGCTCCGGAAATTCAGAGACTGCCGAGCCAAAACAGATCACTTCAAAGTGCCTTATTTAACGCTTGCTAAATTTTTCATCACAGTTGCTTAATATCCTGGGGAAGGGGAGCTTTTGAAGTTGCGGTGAGACCGGGATATTCTTCTGACAACTTTTCCTTTTTTTCTCCCACCCTCTATTCACCTCCTCCCACAGCTCCTGCATCCCTCGCTCGTGCCACAGGAGGCCAGTGATATTTGGGGCACACGGTGGAGCCCCAGCGGGCAAAGTGAGGCTGGAAGAACATCCCATGGAGCTGGCAGTTACCATGCCAACACACAGAGCGTTACAGTGAATGTGTTAGTACACAGGAGGGTGCCAAAAAAACACCACTGAAGGGAAAGATATTTAACCTTTCATACACCTTTGAGGGAGAAAATCGACAACAGATGATTGAAAAGACAAACAAGAGAGATGGCAAATATGGATATTGCAAATACCTTATATATACTGACTATAAGAGAACCTAATGTAGATGATGGTAATGGAAATGTAACATGATATATTCAGTGGGGTAAAAAAAATCCACTAAGAGACCACTAATGAAAATTATTTACTTTTGCATTCTTTTCTAATTTAATATGATTTTTAAAATAGAAATTATGTTATGAGCATAACAATTTGAGTGAAAATTTAAATTAAAATAGTCTTATGAATTAAAATTTCTTTAGGATGTCCTCCTTTTGCTTAAATGACAGCATGCACTCAAGCTGGCATGGAAGTTTACACAAAACCATGTTATGATCCATGATCCATGTTATCCCAGCACGATTTACGGATGCTCCGAAACATCTTCATGCATCTTCATCAGTGTGCTTGTGTGAAAGAAAGGAAAACTAACCTTATGTACAAAGGAGTTAACAAGGTCAGTGTAACAAATTTGCTCACATTTGATTAGTGACCTAGAAAAAGTGCAGAAAAATATTTATTCTTAATTTTAAGTAATTTGTTTTTTTTGTTTTAGTATATTTATAATCCCAAAACTTTGTTTTTATTTCTATGTTTAAATGAAAAAAACTCTTTAAAAAAAGATTTTAAATGTGGTCTTTGATTTTTGGACCCCACTCTATACTTTAGGCTAAATGCAGATTTGTTCTTCAATCACTACCATTTTCAATGCAAAAGAAGAAAAGAAAAGAAAAGAAAAATGGAGTGGGCAGTTAAATAAAGAAATAATGAATTAGTGAGTGGGAGAGGGACAGGGCCGGAAGTACATCCCCTGGAGACGAGCACTCAGCCCTGAATGCGGCTGGTGCTGGGTTTGAGTGACAGGTCAGAGTGCAGTGCAGGTCCAAACCTGCTCTGGCTCAGACTCTAGCTAGGGCCGCCTGCCACGAGGAGCGAGGGCCGCCCATCCGGCGAGGTGAGTCAGAACCTGTTAAAGTGACTGGTGTCCCCGGCCTGACACCCCGGCACTCGCGCCCAGAGCCTCCCTCCAGCCCTGCCATTATTCCCCTTCCGCTCATCCACATCAAATCCTTTCAGACACAGATTTCAATTATTCACCCCATCCAAATAATGCTTTGTGACATGATTTATCCAAAGCTATAATAATCCACTTAACTGGGAAAGAGCAGCTCATCAAAAAGAGAAAAGTAGAAAAAAAAAGGGGGGACTTGTCAAGCAGTTAGAAAGCCAAGAAGCCTTAATAATCTACATTTTCCCCACTGTTAAGCACCTTGCTTTGAGCTTGGCTAGACATCATGTATAGTGTAAAATCACATCATACAAAACCGAACAATGTACAGCTTAATTGTCCAATGATAGTAAATGTGCCATAGATAATCCCAGAACTTCCTGATTTAAGAGTAATAAAATATAGTTCAGCTATTGAGAAAAACACTGAAGGCAGGGAATGGGTGAGGATTATACACATTCATGTTCTTTCTGTTCACAAATCTGAACAGCTGCTTGATATGGCAAATAATCTACAAATTGTTGGGAAAATATTTGTATACAATGGCAAGAAAAAGTGTGTGAACCCTTTGGAATTAGCTGGTTTTCTGCATTAATTGAATGTGTTAATTAAATTTGCATCTCTTCTACATTAAAGTCACAAGTACAGACAAAGCAAAAAGTGCTTTAGCTGACAACATCCCTTTAAACATTCACAGAGCTTTGGAAAATGTAAGTGAACCCCTGGGATAAAGAGGTCAACAAAAGCTAATTAGAGTCAGGAGTTGGCAAACCTAGCATTCAATTAATTAAATTAGGTTGGAGGTGTGGGTTACAGCTACTCTGACTTATAAAAAGCACTCAAACAATTTTAGTTTCCTAATCATAAGAAGCATCTACTGACGTGGACCATGCCACGCAAAAAAAGAGATTTCAGAAGACCTACAATCAAAAACTGTATAAATCTGGAAAGTTACAAAGTTACCTCAAAGAGCTTAGATATGAATCTTTCCACAGTTAGACAAATTGTCTATAAAAGGAAACAATTTAGTACTGTAGCTACTCTCCCTAGAAGTGGCCCTCCAGCCAAGATGACTCAAAGGGAAGAATGCTCAATAAGGTAAAAATAACCATAGAGTGACAACTAAAAATTGAGGGAATCATTGAAACTGGTTAACATCTCTGTTAAGGAGTCTACTACACAGAAAACAATAAACAACTATTGTGTCCATGGCAGGACACCATAAAGGAAGCTGTTGCTTTCCAAAAAAAAACAAAACAATGCTCCATGCCTAAAGTTTACCAAAGACCACCTTGACACTCCATAACGCTACTGGGAAAATGTTTGTGGACTGATGAAACTAAGGTTGAATTGTTTGGAAATAACACGCAGCACTACGTATGAAATAAAAAGGGCACTGCATTCAAGCATGAAACCATCATCCCAACGGTGAAGTACAGTGGAGGAAGCATCATGATTTGGGGCATCTTTGCTGCTTCAAGGCCTGGACTGCATGCAATCATCGAGGGGAAAATTAATTCCCAAGTTTATCAAGATATCCTACAGGATAATGTCAGGGTTGCTGTGCACCAACTGAATCTCAGTAGAAGTTGAGTAATGCAGCAGGACACTGATGCAAAATATCGAAGTAAATTCACTACAGAATGGCTTCAAATAAAGAAAATCCACCTTTTGGAGTGGCCCAGTCAGAGCCCTGACCTTAACCCAATAAACATGCTATGAAAAGTGATGTTTCCATATAGTCACATTTTTCTTTGCATGAACTAGCTTCACTTTAAAAGGGAGGAACACAGAATAAAAAAAACTATCGCTTAGATTTTTGTCAATAACTGATCATTCTACTATTGGCACAGATTAATTGGTATAACTGATATATCAGTCTACTTCTAATATGAATATCATGATCATACCAATACACTCTATTAAAGACTAATACAGTGTTAAAATTGCTGTAACACAAGGCCCAAATCGGCATATTGCTTTTATACAGTGACGGCAACAGCAATTTATAATAAAAGTCACTAATTTTTAATAAATAATAAAATCTATTAACAATTAAGTATTAATATAGAATTCAAAAATGATGTGCACATAAGTGTTTAGTAAATAGTTAAACATATTAATAACAATAATCAGAGTAAAAATTAATCAATCAAGTAATACAGTTCTGTATGCTGTTTACAGTGCCAGGCAACGTAGCAATTCAATGTAATATACGGTCAGAGGTGTGTATAAATAAGCTAATTTAAAAACAGCTTTGAATGTGGCTTTTACAATTTTATAGTCTAAATGATTAATTCTTAGTTATTTAATGTAATAACATAAATTAATATATAATACATTATGTTAATATTTAGTAATAAATTAATAAAATAATCTATCCGGAAATGCAAATCAAAACAATGAAAACACTTTTTACACTTTATTAACATTTCTCTGTTTTTTTGTTTTTGTTTATGTAGGCCTACTTATAGTTTAATTAATAAAGATTTATTAATGATTGGTGATAGTAACTGGTAACGCAAACCAACCTTACATATTGTTGAGTGTAAGATTGTTCAACCCAATTCTATTGGTATAAAAAATCCATGTGGAATAGAATGGGTGCCGTTTAGCCAGTTTCATATTGTTGGGGAGGTTTTTTGACTTGAATGCTTTTATTACTAAATATAGTCATAACTTACCAGAGCTTCTCTTGGAGCCGCGGTTCCACCAGCTGGAGCAGCATTCTGAAAGAAAACACCAGCCTTTTGTTACAGCTCTATCTAGTGGTAGAAATAACATCATACAGCTGATTCTGGTGCAGAAAAAACAGTTGACTAAATTTTAAATGGCCAGAAAATCTTTTAATAATTTATTCTGTGGCTCAGTATTTGGCCAGACCTCTGAAAGCGCTAATATTATGTCAACATGATACAAACCCTTCAATAATACTATAATGATGGAATTATCCCAGCAGAACTTTGAAATTACTCATCACACAGGGATCCAGTCTGCGACCAAAAATAATAGATTGTGACAATCATTTACAAATCTTATCACCATTGGAGACAGTCGGGTTGCTGTTTCGTCAGATATCATCTTGAAAGTTATTGAATTCATATTTAGAGCATGCACCTGTGTGTCTCACGCCGCTTTTCACCCATTCTGTTCCTGATGAGCTCGCTGCACCGCACGCAATGCGACAGACAGAGTTGTGAACAAATGACTCTTTTGAAGCGTGTCTTTTTCATAATTCACATTAAAAGAACTGAATGTTTGAACTCAGGAGCTCAGATTAGCAGTTTGAATCAGATTCACTTCCTCAGCGAATCAGCCGTAATTGAGCTCATGACTGGGAGCGCAGACATTTCAAAATAAGAGTCCCATGTATATTAGGGCTGTCAATCGCAATTAATCGCATTTAATCACATACACACATACAAATATTCAATAATATTTAATAAATAATTAAATATATAATGAAATAATTAAACATAGTTATCTTTAAATATTTAAAAAAAACTATATAATTTAAATGCATTACATTCTTGTGGCAGAAGAGTTCATCAATGATAAGACAATACAAAAATCGGCTTTAGAACACAATGTATTGTTTACTACCATATTATTGAGCATAAGTCAATCATTGGCACACATTTCACAGCAATCCATTTCACAAGTGAATTTGTCAATCAGTTCGAGATTAATAATGAGGGCTTCTTTAAGGACCAATCAATGTACACCTGCATCAGACATGCTTGTGTAGTGTCTCGGGTGCGTTGCATCATAAACATAATTTTTTTAGGTCACAGTGTCAAGTTAAATATAGTTTAATACTTAGAACACATCTTGAGATCCCTTAAGTTCGAATTTGTGCTCCATCAAGTGTTTTGAATGCAAGAACGTAACACATGTTTGTGTTGTGCTGCTGCTGGATGGTTGTTTTCTTCACTATACAGCTGAAGTTTCACTTACTGCCCTCTGGAGTAAACAGGTGGTACTACAAGCTTGCATTTCTCAGGAATCTTACTTATTACTGTTTGGGGGCATTGTGATTAAATTGCGTTAAGTTTTAACGCGTTATTTTTAATAAAATTAATCGCACTGAATTACTGCATTAAAACGACAGCCCTAATATATATATATCAAGCTTTTGATACTTGTACACAACTATTACACAAGGTGCAAACATTCATTGATGCTCAAGACAACAAACTACTATATGCATACTATATGTAAATATCTGTAATGTAGATTCTGAAGAGCAGTACTAAAGAAAAAATTCAGACCCACTGTACTTATTACGTACAAACATGATGCATGTAATTACATTTAAAGTACTTGCATTTAATTACATTTGTAATACACTTCGCTTTACCCCTAACTCAACTCTTACCCAAAACCTAACTCTAACCCTAACCTTACCCTTAAACCTACCCTTAACTTAACCACAGTAGCAGCAATTGTGGGAATTTTGCAGAAAAACATGTAGTTACACAGTAAATGCATGGTCATGTATGTATTTAATGCCACTTAATATAAAGTGTGACCAAAAATTATTTTATCCCTTATATTTATTTAAACTAAGAAAGGGGTGTGATCATTTGTGAGACAAAAGGGAATGCAAACTTATCTTCTCAACTTCATATACTGTTTATTAAACCTCTGATAAATGGGTTTTCCTTTTCTTCCGCTTTATATCTTGTTTCTGAACATCTTGAATCTAAATTAAGCAATTCTGTGATTTGACGACTAAAAACATCCATTTGGCTTCTTAATGTTTCAGTTTAGGATCCAATGGCTCCTAAGTAATTTATTTAGTCTGGAGCCCTGCTGTCATATAATAGTTTTAAAATAGAGCAAATAAACAACACAGGATGAAATGAGTGTGTTATGGTTTAAATTATAGTTTAAACCTGAGGGGGTTGAAATGTAGAGTCACTCAAAGGTACAGGAGAACTATGCAAAGCCTCCTGCCACACTGAAGTGTGAAGGGCAGAGGGTATCAACACTAACATTATTAACAAGGATATGAACCAGACTGTATTTTGTTAATTGTTTCCCATATGCTCAGTCTGTTTGCCCTAGGGACCCATTAAGGTAATGACTGGCATTATCCATCTCCAAAAATGACAGCAGAGACCAAGATAAGATCAACTAGTAATAAATCTCAAATGAACTAACTGTAAGCCTCTTAATTCTCCTTTCTGCGTTACAGTCTCTTTATCCTTACATAACTCAAATGATGTCTCTCTCTCTCTCTCTCTCTCTCTCTCTCTTTGTAGGCATACTGTACACCTTTCACAATATACAATACTAGATGGTAACAGTAGGGTAACTTCACCCAAAAAAAGAAAATTATCATCATTTACTCATCCCAGATGTGTGTCTTTCTATCTTTTGCAGAAAACAAATTAAGATTTTTAGAAGAATATCTCAGGCCTGTAGGTCTATACAATAGCAAGTGAATGGTGACAGAAACTTTGAAGCTCCAAAAAACACATAAAGGCACAAGAAAAGTCATCAATAAGACTCCAGCGGTTGAATCCATTGATTTTGGTTTAAAACAGACCAAAATGTAACTCCTTTTTCATTGTACATCTTGCCATTGCAGTCTCTAGGCTGCTATAGGCCTAATTCCTTGATGCATATGCAGAGCGCTAGATAGAGGAAGTGTAATCAAGCTTGAAATCATGATCACCAAGGAGACTGCTGATGTGAAGATTTATAACGAAAAATGTGTTACATTTTTATCTGTTCTCACCCTAACCAGATTGGATCACTTCAGAAGACATGGATTAAACCACTGGAGTCTGATTAATTACTTTTATGCTGCCTTTGTTTGTTTTTTTGGAGCTTTGTGTTCGAAGAAAGACAGTCATACAAATCTGGGTGAGAAAATGACTATAGAATTTACATTTTTGGGTGAACTATATCTTTAGTAATAACTTCTAAAATAGATTTGAGAGTTCACTTGTAATAAATATTGATTATTGATATTGATTTAAAATTCTAACTATAATTAACTACTACATTATTTCTTCCAGATTTCTGTCACAACACCAATACAACTTATATTACAAATTCAAAGATGTGGTCTTTCAAAGTTACTGTACAACAGTCATGATTTTAGAAGTGGCAGTAGTTAAAGAGCTGTGCTGCGAAGAGGACAGTTGCAAGTTAAATTGCAGTTTGAGGCCACCCACACTCACACCCACACACCTTCCCTATCCTCATTATGCAATTGAACAAGGCACTTAACCTGGCTGAGACTGCTCTCGTAGGCATAGCAGTCTGTCTTTTTTATTACTGAATCACTATCAAAAGAAATAAATGTATCTTCCCCTTAAGATCTGCTTCTCATCAGTGCAAGATACCATCTGTTTAGATCCACTATAGAACAACAAATGGGCCTGCAAGATTCAAATTAAAATAATAATAATAATATAGTATGTAATGATGATAGCTCAATGATCATGCTGTTATCCTCCACACTTTCCCTGGTGGACTGAAAACTGCAGATCTTCCAAAACATGATAATAAGAACATTAGTCACTATAAACATTAATACACTGGACTTATCAGAATACTGGCAAGAAATTATAAGAATATTTTCCATAAAAAATACCATCAGTTAAGCTTAAAGGGTCATCAGATTCCCATTTTACTGTTCAACAGTTTATTGCAACAGACTTATATTTACAGTATATTATTGAATAACTATCAAGCTATACCCACTTCATATCCTAATCATATAGCAGATTCCTAATTCTTTATTACATAAATATGTAGTTAATCCTTACTTCATTGGTAATAAATACAGTTTATGCGTTTTTACTATACAAATATATTATTATTAAGGGCCAGTGATAGCTCAGCGGTTAAGGCTCTGGGTTACTGACCGAAAGGTCGGAGGTTCAAGTCCCAGCACTGTCAAGATACCCTTGAGCAAGGCCCTTGACCCTATCTGCTCCAGGTGCGCTGATTCATGGCTGACCCTGCGCTCTGACCCCAACAAACATACTTCTTGGCTGAGAGCACGTGGATGAAACTTGGGATATGCGAAAACACTGCATTTCATTGGCTCAGTACCTGTACTCTGCACAATGACAATAAAGTTGAATCTTAATCTTGTTTCTGGCCCAAGCATGTTTCCAGTGTCAAAGCCCTGTCTAAATATAGCCAGATAGCAGATGTCATTGTCTGCAAAGTGCTTATATCATTTCTATTATGTCTATCACATTCAGATCTTAAGCAGCAGGTGTCTTAAGAAGTTAAATCTGCATGTGCTTTTGTGTGGACTGCACCTATCCTACACATCTGTCTAACAGCATGAGATGAGACAAGAGGGATCAAGTCGCTAGCAAAACCAGCTAAAAGTTTCCAAAACAACATAGGACAGACAGACGATGAGCTGACCAATAAGTGACGAGTCATGCATTAACTATGCAGATCCATAGAGGACCAAACCAAACCCATGTTGTTAAATTTCAGAATGCCCAACTACCTGGTTTTGCTGGTCAGATTGGTCTGACGATGCCATCTTCTCAGAGATGTTAGCCTGGAAGCTAACAACAGCGCGCTCATGCTCGATTACTTCAGTCTGAACTAGGTCAGCAAGCCGATGCAGATTCGATCAACACAAATCAAAACACGGAAGCAGATTTATTTTCAAATTTCATGTCACAATGTCATACAGATGGTCAGAACATTAAGTGCAATGAGTTAGGAGAATTAAGATACAAAATAACACACAAGGACACGGTTTGGGGTTGTTAAAGGGATGGTTCAGAAAGACAATTATACTGAAATATGAACGTGCAAACACAATATAATCACGGCTTAAAAGCAAGTGAAGTGTTTAACGTCGGTCGGCAGAAGTGCTATGGACTGGCGGTAACTTCGCTGGAACAGCTTAAAGTGAGTTTGTTTCCGGCTGAACTTAGTATGTAAATCGGTGTATAAAAGTTTAGATACTTAATTTTATTACGGCTTAACTATGGTGTTGTTATTGGTGAAACAAAGGTGTGATGTGCTGTTATGTGGTATTTATTTGAAGCAACATAATTTGCCTTTATCATGTTCGTGGATATTTTATTTTGTACTTAGTTCGAATTTAGTCGTCACTGCAGTTGGAGACTTGTGAACGCACATTTATTTCAGAATAAAAGTCACTTATGATTGTTAACTTAATTAGTTTGCCAGGGTACTCCAAATAATACTGTACCATGGTGCATGTCCAATAATGTGGTAGAACTATGGAAACTTTGTTACTTTTTTGTCAGTGTTCAACATAGACACATACACATACTTTCTCTTACTCTCTCATATACAGTAATTTCCCTAATTTTTATATATGTAATAAGGCCATCACTGATTTCTAAAGTTTGACAGTCCATCCTGTGCTTTATGTGTCATTTGACGTCGGTCACAGTATTGCTAGAAGATGATGGGACCGTCATAAAAGACGAGGATTACTTTCTGTGTCTGCCTCCAAATATGAAGTTCATGCTCTTGCCTGACAAGGAAACTTGATCACCTGCCCATTAAAGTGAGATAACACCTATTGCAGGATTGTATTAATTTGTTCCTCACATGTCTTCACTAATCTAATCTGAAATGCTTCTAGTAAACAGAAGAGCGGCAGGTCCTAGCAGAGAGTCTGCAGTGGACAATGTTGATGGGGCAGAATCCTGGTACAGTTTGGCAGAGCAGTTTAGGCAGGACCAGCTTAGGCAGGATTATCCTCATGTCTGAGGCAGGTCTGCTTGATTCTGCTTTTGTTTATTCTCACCTTAAAGACCCATTTCTGTAAAGTCTTTGTGGCTCATACTGATTTTATTTTTATTATAAACACATAATGAGTATATGAATATAGTGTGCAAATAGCCAATGTTTTATTGTTGTAATGTAGCTGATATACTGTTCATGTACTTTACAGAGTTTCATTGATGCACCATGCTCAGATCTGGTCTCAGGGCTTCTCACAGAAGAAAACACAGGTCCTACAGGACACATTGCAGGGAATGGTAGACCACAGGGAAGAGGAGCAGCAGTCAAAAGAATTACCGTGTCTCTATCTGAAAGATATGGAGCAAGAAGTGAGCCAAGAGCCACAAGTAGGAGTATGTTAAAGGGATGGTTCAGAAAGACAAATTCTCTCATCATTGACTCACCCTTATGCCATCCCAGATGTGTATAACTTTTTTCTGCTGAACACAAACAAATATTTTTAGAAAAATCTCTCAATTTTGTATGTCCATTCAATGCAAGCGAATGGTGGCCAGAACAAAAGCATATAAAGGCAGCATAAAAGTAATCCATAGGACTCCAGTGATTAAATCCATGTCTTCTGAAGCGATATGACAGGTGTAGGTGAGAAACAGATCAATATTTATTACATTTTTTACTATAAATCTCCACTATCACTTTCACATTCTTCTACCTTTTTGTTTGTGGTGATTTGCATTCTTTGTGCATATCGGCATTCTCCACTCAGTGGGCAGGGAGGAAAATTCATATAAAAATGGACTTAAATATTGATCTGTTTCTCACTGCACCTATTATATCACTTCAGAAGACCAATATTAAACAACCTTTATGTGTCTTTTGGACCTTCAAAATTCTAGCCACAATTCACTTGCATTGTATGGGCCAACAGAGCTGAGATATATTTCTAAACTCTTTGTTTGTGTTCTCCAGAAGAAAGAAAGTCAAACACACCTGGTATGGCATGAGGGTGAGTAAATGATGAGAGAATTTTCATTTTTGGGTGAATGAAACCTTTAGTAACGCATTCCAAACCTAGCCAATGGTTTACTTTAAAGTACTGCTTACTATTATTCAAAAATAAGGCATAACAATATTTCTATATAAAAACAGGCATTGTGCAACAATAAATCTTTCAGAAAGTAGTATGCTACATTGTTGTCACATGATCTCATCACATTGCATGTAAGTAGTGTTCAATAATCATCTTAGAAGTAAATATGGTTATTTTTTCACTTTTAATGGAATATTGTGCCAAAATATCCTTTGGCAATCCAATCAAATAATGACTCAAAAGAGAAATGTAAAAAATGCAGCTAGGTTCATTTGTTCAATTTGTATATATCGACCGCATTGCATTGTGGCATAAAAGTAGTGTGATAATATTTTATTCTGTTACTTTGCTCTTCTGAACATAGCCTTAGAGACAAAGAAAAATCCCTCACTAATCATGCATTCCTGGCAAGTTATTCAGTATTGCAATTACTCTTCTGACACTAGGTGGTGCTGCTGAGCTATTTAAAAACAATGTAAAAGTTCAAACAAGTTCAGTTTATCAGTATTGAGGTTATGAAATAAAGATGCAGCTTAGATGATCAACAGCTCATCTCTTGTTGTGACAACCCTAATCTTTCCAGTGCTTTCAGGGCATTATCTTTAAAGAGAAAAACCTGAGCTGTCATTGCAGCTGGTTCTGAACTGGATAAGACAGATCGGTTGCAGGTGGAGTCTGTGGCAGGGTTTAGTTCCAGAACACTAAAGGTGCTGAAGGACAAAACACACCAGACGAGACTTTCCAATGAGGAACTACCGGTAAATTATCTGACCGCAAGAGCGTTCCAAGATGCACATGATTTCTTAAGCATAAAAAGTAAGTAATGGAAAATGTACAGTCAGATGATCATTATCACAAAATAAACCCCAACAGGGTGATCACTAGCTTATTATCTAGCTTATTACATGGCTTCTTATCAAATAAATCAGTTAATGGACATGATGTAGTGAATGAGTAGAAATAATTTTATTATGTGAGAGGTGGTCACAGAGTGATATGAGAAACATATAGGAAACTGATTGCCTTGGACAGCAGTTATTTATACAGTTCAGTGCATGGCAGGTCTAAGGAGGGGGGCTAGGGGCATTGCCCCCCTAGATTTGCCTCAAGCCCCCCCAGAAACTTCTGATGCTCCTGTCCTGACAAGCAATGAAACGATCAAGGGGGCACTCCACCCCTCCTACCGACGGTGAAACGATCAATGTGCAGAAACGATCAATGATCAGAATTCAGTAATTGGCCAATGAGTATTTATTACAATTAAGTATTCCAGAGAAACGTATAATAAGCTTATTTATTATTGTTTTGAGCCAGATATGTACATTCACTGAGCACTTTATTAGGAAGACATGTACACCTACTTATTCATGTGATTATCTAATCAGCCAATTGTTTGGCATCAGTGTAATGCATAAAATAATTTAGATATGGGCCAGGAGCTTTAGTTAATGTTCACATAAACCATCAGAATGGGGAATGTCATCCACACAAGTGGTAATATTTTTTTAAACAAGAACAAATAGATTGTATTGAGCTGTATGAAATTGATCTTTCTTATTTATCATCTGTAAAGTGAACCCTTTAGAGGGGTTGATATCCATATGCTATGTAAAAAATAAAAAGTTAATTTCTGAAATAATAAAAATAAGAACTTACAAGTTAATGAAATAACAAAAATAATGAAAGCAGGTATTTTAGTCAATTTAATGTTTTATGTTTTGTTTTCTTGAAGGGTAGTATTATATTCATTGATTGATTCCAGTTCAAATTTAATGACCCATTAGCCTAATATATTCTGGATGACATTTATATACCTATTAGAAGTAGCTTTTAATGCAGCATTTATTATATTGCTCTGGGAAGGAATGTATTACAATTTTGTGGTATCGCAAGGTTCACTAAATGTGTCAAATTGGAAATGTTAGCAATTAATGTCATGGAGTGAATTTCTTTTCTATTGTACACAATTGCATACACGTCATATGATTAAAACAATTTTGACCAAAAATAAAAAAACAAAACAACCAATATTCAAATCGAGGTACATTTTGATATCTCTTTTTACAAATGATTGAATGTCTTTTTTTAAATATGTCTTTGTAAATATATTGTTTCATCTTGACATGTACATAATGATAAATAGAATAATAGCATTGAAGTTTGGGCATATATACAATAAATTATATTATTGAATCAAACCAAATTTACATGACTAAATTTTAACTTGTCAAAAACATTGAGAGCAACGACATATACACTGGCTGCCAAAAGTTTGGAATAATGTACACATCTTGCAATTTCAGAAGGAAATTGGTATTTTAATTCACCAAAGTGGCATTCAGCTGATACCAAAGTACAGTCAGGACATTACTGATGTAAAAAAAAACAGCACCATCACTATTTGAAAAAAGTCATTTTTTGTAAAATCTAGACAGACCCCATTTCCAGCAGCCATCACTCAACACCTTATCCTTGAGTAATCATGATAAATTGCTAATTTGGTACTAGAAAATCACTTGCCATTATATCAAACACAGTTAAAAGCCATTTGGTTCATTAAATGAAGCTTAACATTGTCTTTATGTTTGTTTTTGAGTTGCCACAGTATGCAATAGACTGGCATGTCTTAAGGTAAATATTAGGTCAAAATGGCAAAAAAGAAACAGCTTTCTCTAGAAACTTGTCAGTCAATCATTGTTTTGAGGACTATACAATGCTTGAAATTGCCAAAAAACTGAAGATTTCATACAAAAGGTGTACACTACAGTCTTCATAGACAAAGGGCAACTGGCTCTAACAAGGACAGAAAGAGATGCGGAAGGCCAGATGTACAACTAAACAAGTGGATAGTACATCAGAGTCTATAGTTTGAGAAATAGATGCCTCACATGTCCTCAGCTGACAGCTTCATTGAATTCTACCCACTCAACACCAGTTTCATGTACAACAGTAAAGAGAAGACTCAGGAGTGCAGGCCTTATGGGAAGAATTGCAAAGACAAAGACACTTTTTAAACAGAAAAAAAAGAAAAGTTTAGAGTGGGCAAAGAAACACAGACGTTGGACAACAGATAATTGGAAAAGAGTGTTATGGATCTTAACCCCATTGAGCTTTTGTGGGATCAGTTAGACTTTAAGTTGCATGAGAAGAGCCCGACAAGACATCCACATCTATGGCAAGTGCTGCAGGAAGTGTGGGGTATAATGTCACCTGAGTATCTGGACAAACTGACAGCTAGAATGCCAAGGATCTGCAAAGCTGTCATTGCTGCAAGTGGAGAATTTTGATGAGAACTCTTTAAAGTAGTTTTAATAAGTTCTGAACATTTTATTCAAATTGTAATTTTTCATGTTATTAATGTCCTGACTATACATTGTGATCGGTTGAATGCCACTTTGGTGAATAACAGTACCAATTTCTATCCATAAGAGCTAAATCTGTACATTATTCCAAACTTTTGGCCACCAGTGTGTGTATTTAAAGATCTCTGTTTGCTAAGTGGCTGAAAAAGTAATGAAGAGACCTATCTAAGCACACATGTTGCTATTCAGAAAAAATATGTCTTGTTATAAGCTCATTTTCCCCTGAGGATGTAGTTCCACCACACATTGTAATGAGCATGTTTTTGCTTTGATTGGTGTTGGGCATGATTGTAAAGCCTTCCTCTTGGTGCTACTTTAGTTTTTAGTTGAATTTCTGAACTCTAACCATTGTTTGTCTATATGCCAACGATCTGTTTATCACTTCAACAGAATGTAGTGAATGTACCTGAGGAATTCATTAAACTACTGTTATGTATGCGATCCTCGAGCGAACGCTTCTGGTAATGGGCTGCAGTGTTTGTAGGTCATGTTGCCTGAGCCTTCTCGCCTTGTAACCCTTAACAGGTTGTTATCAGTTTGTTTTCTTTGTAGTACACATATATATCAAGTCATGTCTATGATTATTTTTGGAAATATTAGCAATCAGAACATATAATTTTTGAGAGGTTTCCTTTTTGTTTGAGGAATTCTTCACTTGAAATTATGTCCTGAAAAAAAGGTCTGACATGGTCATGATCAACCTTTAAGTAGATTTTGGTATAATTTGTGATGATATGGATTTTTTAAACTACTGTGTGATGAAATTATAATTTTTGTATTTTGGAAGAAAAAGTTTAAGCCTTGCTACCAATACCAAACAATCGACAATGTTAGGTTATTGTTAGGTGACAAGCCCCAAATAGACAAAAATATGCCAAATTTAACATTTCAACACTTCGATATGAGAAAATAAGTTAATAAAAATACATAAAAGTTTAAAGCTATTCTTTAAAACTAGAATATATTTTTTTAAATATGTTTTGCAATATTTTTTGAAAAGCTCCACTTATTCAAGATTTACCCTAATAATAATTACATCAGAATAGTCATATGTATTTGTTTTGTGCTTTATATTGTTACTTATTAGATATAAGCAAAGCAGTGTTTAAATGCACTTGCAATTGTACCATTTTGCTGTCTTCCTCTCAATGTCAATATAATGTCATCATGCCAGATCAATGCATTACACTAAGACCACACTGGCCTCACATCACTGAGCTCTGACCACCTGAAGCAAGCAAATCAACTGTGAATTATGTGCTCTCTACCAGTCAAGCGTGGCCACAACTTCTACCAGTAAGGGTCTGGCAGCAACAGGGTCTGTTTTTGCATCATGGACTGGTTGTGTCAAACAGGGGCACAACCACAGTACATTGATCATTCAGTGGATCATGATAAAAGATTATTATAGTTTAGTGTCAACATTAAAAAAGTTAAATCAAATGAGAATACAAACTAACAAATTTGTACTTGCTTGTTTTGTGCAATTCTATGCCATTTATTTGTCTCATGTTTTCATCCAGCAGAAAAAGTCTGATCGCTTATAAAAGTGATACCACACCTCTCCTCAACAAGCCACACAATTTGAGGTGTTATTCATATATATAACAGAAAGATTAATACTGTAGGTAAGAGGCTTGTTCAGATCACTAACCATAAGTGTGAGCAATAGCATGATGCCTTATCAAGCAACAATAATTATGCTATTTATGTTCTGTTATGAATTTCAGTCAGAAATGTAAAGAAATAGTAACTGTAAGTGATGTACTCAACATCTGCAGTAAACTCTCAGCTATTTATTTATTCATGATCTTGTGATAGGACCCAGGTTTATAGGCTTGAGCATGATTAGAACTCCACAGGGCTACAATGGCATTGGAGAGGTAATTACACAGGGCTGGAGAGACCCTAGGGTCCCGGATGATAGAAGATTAAAAGAGTAACTCTGAGATCAGATGCATAATGCATAAGAACTAAATGACTCCAAATCATGATACCTGAGCTTAATTGACTTTTAAACAAACACCTACATTAAGTCTAGTGGCTTTCTGAAAATAAAGCAAGTAAATCTTATGAATACCATTTCTGGTTATAAAATACATATTAAAAATATATATATATTATTAATGTAAATAGTTAAACAATTAGGTATCAGAGGCCATGCTATATTGTGAAAATAGCCACGGCTTAAAGATACAATTGCCACAATACAGGAAAACGCTGTTGATAGGAGGTGTAAACAGAGCAAAATTCATGTGTTTTCAGTGTGTCTGTAGCCTTAGTATAATGAGCTATATTACTTGACAGAGGAATTGTTTATTCCGATTATTATTAATGATAAATTTAACTGTTTATGAACACTGGTGTCTTCTATCATATTGGTGTTGCAGCACAAAAGGTCATACATTACAGTGATTTTACCACGGATATGGTATGTTCTAAGAACCCTATTAAAACCCCATTACTCATGGTAAAATCACTCTAACACACACACACGGGTATATTTTATAGGCAAATATTTTATAATATAGTTACTATATAATAAAAGAGAAATACATTTTCATTCAAATTTAATTTTAGTAAGTGCCATCCTTCTGCTAGACTAGAGTATGTATGTATGTAAGGCCCTATTTTGAGAGCGCTACCACTCAGCATAGTGCTATGCCATATGTCATACATGCAAAGTAAATAGGCATGGCCATAAAGTTTTGTTATTTTTGTGCAAGCATGTGCTAAGTAGTTGCAAGTAGTTTGGGGAAATTGCGTGCAAAGCGCTAATGGGCTGGGTCAAGAGAGGTTCTTTTCCAGCACCATCTGGGTCCTATTTTATAGTCCATTCCCTGTCAAACACCATCGATTTAAACAAAGACATCACATTAATTTGCGCCACTTAATTTATATACAGTACCCCCACAGTTTGCACACACCCATCCACACCCACGTGCACTTTGACCTGGCACAAAAATGTAACTTAGAATAAGCGCTCTCACTAAAATTGGATAAGATGTTGCACATGGTCAAAGTGCTTTGCGCACTCACAAAAATACTGCCCATTGTCCCTGACATCCAGTACCAAGGTTAAAAGAAGGCTTCTATGGATGCGACACAGTGATATATACACAGTAGCTAGGTCAGCGTGTGTTTAAAAGAATAATTCGCCCAAAATCTTTATTTTCTCATAATTTTCTCACCCCCATGCCATCCCTGATGTGTATAACTGTCTTTCTTCAGAAGAACACAAGCAAAGATTTTTTTCAGCTTTGTAGGTCCATAAAATGCAAGTGAAAGGGTGCCAAATTGTTAAAGCTCCATAAAGCTCATAAAAGTAATCCATATGACTCCAGTGGATTAATTAATGTCTTCTGAAGGTAAATGCTAGGTGTGTGTAAGGAACAGAACATTTTTAATAAATATTCACGAGGGTCGAGGCCAGACAGCCTCTCGCATGATGCAAGCGCATTGGCAATTTCACACAAGAACTGACATGTGAATTACAAAAAAAACCTAATTGTTGTTGAATGCCTCATTTGGCTAAATTGACCCTTTGCTGAGCTTTGCTAGGCAAACGATTATCATAGTCACTTGAAAAGAGAAAAGCGTCATTTGATAGTGATTACAAACTTCATAACATTAGTGTAAGTAAAAAGAACTGCTTAAAATGTCTCATAACACTAATTTTGATGCTGTGAACTCTTTACTAATCACCTTTACTAATGAATACATACATGAATTAATCACAATCAGAATGAGCTTTATTGCCAAGTGTGCTTATGCACTGTACACTGGGAATTTTTTTTGTTGATAGGAGAAGCAAGCAAGTACACAAAGAACATTACAGTGAGACACAGAATATAAAATATGGTAAGAGTATAAAAAGGCATACAAAAATAATAGGACATATAACAGAATGCCGTATATGTGCAAGTGGTAATATATGTGCAAGGTCAGGGTATGTACTGTTATTGAATTAAATATGAGTGAATTTACATATGTATGTAACATATTTATACATTATTGCACTATGGGAATCCTGAAGGCAGTTTAATTGTTCGTGTGGAAAATGGCCTGATGGTAAAAACTGTTCTTGTCCATGGATGTCCTGGTGCTCTGTAGCGCTGGCCAGAGGACAACAGTTCAAAGAGGGAGTGGGCAGGGTATGTGAGGGTCCAGAGGGATTCTACCTGCACGTTTCCTCACTCTGGAGATGTACAGGTCTTGGAGGGTGGGCAGGGGGGCACACCAATAACCCTCTCAGCAGTCCTGATTGTCCGTTGTAGTTTTCTTCTGTCTGATTTGGTGGCTGGACTAAACCAGACAGTTATAGGTGTACACAGGACAGACTCAATGACGGCCAAGTAGAACTGTGGCAGCAGCTCCTGTGGCAGGTTGAACTTCTTCAGCTGGCGAAGTACTCTCAACCTCTGCTAAGCCTTTTTCATAAAGGAGTCTATGTGCGTGTCCCACTTCAGGTCCTTAGAGATGGTCAAGCCCAGGAACCTGAATGTCTCCACTGCTGCTACAGTGCTGTTCAGGATGTGAGGGGGAGTGCTGGGGGATTTCTCCTGAAGTCCACTAACATCTCCACTGTTTTATGCCGACTCATCACCATCGCTGATTTGGCCAATGACCGTGGTGAAATCTGCAAACTTCAGGAGCTTGATAGAGGGGTCCTTTGCAGTGCAGTCATTCGTGCACAGAGAGAAGAGCAGTGGAGAGAGAATGCTAATAGTGAGGGTCCCGGATGTGAGTTTCCCCAGTCTCACTAGCTGCTGCCTATCTGTCAGAAAGCTATTGATCCACCAACAGATTGTGATTGGCGGAGAGCTGTGTCATTAATGTTAAGTTATTAGCTTTGATCAAGGTTGGAGGAATCTTCGCTTTGCAGGACATGAGCAGCAGTGAGGACCCAGTCATCCGACATCAAAGAAACACCATCTACAAGCTTGGGGCCAACCAGTATCATGATCTGCCAGGGAATCTCCTTCTTTTCTGTGTCCTTCACACCAATGACTCTTTATAGTTTTCCTATGGGCTTGCCACAAACTTTCAAGAATAACAGACACCAGATCAGTGTTTACAATAGATTTTTTTGTGTGTGTTTGTTTGTTTTTACATTCAAAGATATGACTGATATACACTACCAGTCAAAAGTTTTGATGTATCTGCTTATTCTTTATTATTACTGTTTTCTACATTTTAATATAATAGGTTAGTAATCAAAAATATTAAATAATGCAAATGGAAGAAAACATTTGTTTACAAATAAAATCTTCATACACTTTAAAAAGTGGTAACCAGCAGTTGTTACCTTTAAGCGATGGTTCACAGAAGAATGAATATTCTCTCATCATGTACTCACCCTCATGCCACTGTCTTTCTTCTGCTGAACACAAGCTATGATTTTTAGAAAACAGTTCAACTCTGTGATCCATACAATGCAAGTAAATGGTGGCCAGAACTTTGAAGGTCCAAAAACCAAATAAAAGCAGCATAAAATTAATCCATATGACTCCAGTCGTTACATCCATGTCTACTGAAGAGATATGATAGGTGTGTGTGAGAATATTTAAGTCCTAACATAAGTATTGAAAGTATTTCTTCACCCAAGGCATTTCTCCAGCAGTCATCATGTTCACAGATATAGACTCCTTATTACAGAGAGAAAAATATAAATGCTTTGTCCTCCAAGTAACTGTAAACTACTGCGGCTGGCTGATCAGTATTATTTTTCCATCCATGAACTATAATGTGAAATATGTCCCTTACCATTTGTTCCAGCTTCCATTTCATAGAATTTATTGCAGAAATAGTCAATAATGGTCTGATATGTTGTTGTACTGAATTTTACATTTCCATTATAAATTTCAGCAGGATCTCCACAATCAACAACTGAAAAAGAGAAACAAATGTTTACTCTGTTATTTTAGATACATTCAAGGTAATGTTGGGGGAACTCGTCATTTTTTAAAGAAGAAAGTCTGTTAAGTCTTAAAGTCTTGCTGTTAAATACTGTTCAAATTTGTATTATTTTTTGTTGTTTTTCTATGTAATATGTATGTTCTGTTATTTAAGTTTCATCAAATTCATTGTTATTTTCGGAAAAAAAACTTTTTTACATTTTAGCTAATATTTTAAGTAACGTTGTAATATCAGTCCCTTTCACATATTACATAAGTCTGCTTTTACTGCTTTTATCTTTGGGGCAATTTAACTATTTTTTTGCTGATCAAAATATTTCTTTGGCCTGGCACATTTATTGTTATCCATTTTTTTTCAGAATCTTTTTTTTTTTTTTTTTTTTTTACTTTAGACTGGCAGCCTGAAATTCAGTGTTTAAAGTTAGGCTTTTAGTTATGAGTGTAATCACTATGTGTTATTTCTGAAGAATTCTCCTTCAGAAGAATTCTCCTCACTTCAACCTGAACTATTATTGCAGGTTATAAAACATCCCTCCTTCTTTTTGCAATACACCTCATTGAAGATTATACCCACAGATTCATGCTTATCTGGGATTTCTGAATTTACTGACGCAGTTAGGCATCTGTCCATTCCAAAATCCACCCTTTAGGCATGTGGCTTGATAAAAGGGCAATGTTTCCTCCCCCTAAAAATGCAAGAAGTCACTTTTAAGTCCATAAAGAGCATACCAAGCTTTATTTCACCTTTGAGAAAGTCAAAGGAAAAAGGTTTACCAGTTCTAACTCATAGCCCTTATTACATGTGACATTGAAAGTGTCTGTCAAGATGTACTGAGACTGCTTTGGGTCAATATGTCCGTGTATAAGAGTCACAGGGTTTGGACATTGCATGGCTATGAGAGAAGGAAACAGTGAGCACTTTGGAAAAGAAGTATATGATTTTGAATTAGCTGGTTTTCTGCATTGACTGGTCGTAAAATGTGATCTCATATTCATCAAAGTCACAAGTATAGAAAAACAGAATGTGCATAAGCTAACAACACACAAAAATTATAATATTTCATGTATTTTAGCACAAATCATTAAACATTCAAAGTGCTTCGGAAAAAAGTAAGTGAATCTTTGGATTTCAAAACTGGTTGATCCTCCTTTGGCAGCAATAACCTCAACCGAGCGTTTCCGGTAGCTGTGGATTATACCTGCACAACGTTCAGAAGGAGTATTGGACCATTCTTCCTTACAAAACTTCTTCATATCAGCCATATTCTTAGGATGTCTGCTGTGAACATCTCTCTTGAGGGCATTCCACAGCATCTCTTGGGATAAGCAGCAAAGTAGCCCCAAATCATGCTCTCCCATCATACATTACCGTTGGGATGAGGTGTTCATGTTGGTTTGTGGTGCCCTTTTAACATCATACGTGTCAATGATGCCGAGATCTACTTTTATATTTAATTTAATCACTGAGAAGGTTTACCTGCAAACTTAGTAGCACCAAATATCACAAGCAGCCTCAAGAATGGACACAGAGAAGCCGTATAACACTTTTCTTTGAACTAATTTAGCGATCTATAGTGCATTCTGCTCAAAGGGGAAAGCCAGATAGAAAAGAGCACTCACGTGCATGGTTGACAGATAAGGCACGTTAAACGCTTGTGGAGATACTTTAGGTCCCAACGCAAGTTAACTGAAATATCCAATAAAAAAACAATTTAAAAAACACTTTTAGAATAAATGAGCTGTGGGCCACATTAAACCATGTGGAGGGCCTGATCTGGCCCGTGGGCCGTATATTGCCCATGTCTCCTGTGTTAAAAGGTACAAAAATGTACTCTGTGTATGTTCCTGCTTAATTGCTCTCAAAGTAAGATTGTTGTTTGGCATAGTATAAGGTCATATACCACATTATATTAAAATAGTTACCACTTAGTTATAAAATACTTACAGTATAAATTATTTGTAAATTTCCAGGTTGTTACCCCTTTATTCCCTAAACTTTGCATATTGTTCCTTATACCTAAATTCGGTGTACTTACACTGTAAATTGCTGACTGTAATCTTAAGCGTTACAGATGCTTCTTATGAATAGCAATCTCAAAATATTTGAGTTCTTTTATAAGTCAAAGTTAACCCACACCTCGAATTTTGTTTCATTAATTGGATGCCAGGTTTGCCAGCTCCTGACTCCAATTAGCTTTTGTTGACGTCATTAGCCCAGCAGGGGTTCTCAATGGGGCGTTCAAACGATGCCAGCAGGAGCTGAGAGCAAATTAGTAGAGAGTGGGGTGTTAGGTTACAAATGGGGGGTGTTTATCAGTCATATTAATCAAATCAATCGTCAAGGTCCTCTTTGTGTAAAAACGTTTATCTAGACATGGAATATACCAGTTCTACATTATACGGGATGGTGCACATTTGTACCGCGGTTTATCTGATTCTGAAGTCTAGCGACGCATCTGAAGTGTCTGGTTTAGACAGGCGGAGTCACAACGTTCAACTAATGCACCTGTATCATGGCTCTGTAGTTGGATACGGCTCAATGTACAGAGCAGAGCAGGGGCATTTTTACTCACAGACCGGTCTCAAACTCTTAAACTATGGAGCCAGAGAAATGACAAAACAATTTGAATTTGAATTGTGTAAATTTGAATTATAGACTTTTGAATTTGAATTATAAGTGTGATTTTGCCAAACGTTGTATTTTAAATAGGTTTGAATTTGAAACTCCAATCCTGGACATTTCATATTTAACCAAATTGAATAGTTTTTTTTTATGGCACAATTTTATAAATATGTATTTTCAAATAGCAAATTTTTGGTTCTGAATTCTTATACTGTAAATATTCCATTCCAACACAGTGCGAGATTTGAAAACATTTGAATTTGGCACAGAATTCTACATCACTACCCTTGAATTTATTATACTGACTCTAACTGTACATCTGATAGAAGTAGACTTCTATATACTTAGAAATACATCATATCATTATTATCATATTATCATATCACTACTTCAGCTCTATTAAATTTGTAATAGTCTACATTGGGGAGTGAGAGAGTATAATTCATTTTTGTTACATCTTGTTTAAAACAGTGGAGATGGTAGTGGAATTCAGGAGAAATCCTCCAGCACTCCCCCTCACATCCTGAACAGCACTGTGGCAGCAGTGGAGACATTCAGGTTCCTGTGCTCGACCATCTCTAAGGACCTGAAGTGGGACACCCACATAGACTCCTTTATGAAAAAGGCTTAGCAGAGGTTGAGAGTACTTCGCCAGCTGAAGAAGATCAACCTGCCACAGGAGCTGCTGCCACAGTTCTACTTGGCCGTCAAATGTTTATGTTTTGTATTTATTGTTTTTAAATATGTTTAGGGTAGGCCTACTGTTTATAATTACAAAACTGACATAATTTGTTTTATAGAAATCATGTTACACCTAACCATGCTTCCATGTGCTTACCATGGTCTACAAAAAACACTGTTAAAACTATGAATATATAAATACATTTAAATTATCATAAGGGCAAATGCAAAATACCTTTTTTTCTCTCCCCTTTTCTCACCAATTTGGAATGCCCAAATCCCAATGCGCTCTAAGTCCTCATGGTGGCGTAGTGATTCGCCTCAATCCGGGTAGCTGAGGACGAATCTCAGTTGCCTCCACATGTGAGACTGTCAATCTGCGCATCTTATCAAGTGGCTTGTTAAGCGTGTTACTGTGGAGATGTAGCGCGTGTAGAGGCCCACGCTATTCTCTGCGGCATCCAAGCACAACATACCATGTGCCGCACCGAGAGCGAGAACCACATTATAGTGACAACAAGGAGGTTACCCCGTGTGACTCTACCCTCCCTAGCAACTGTATATATAAATTATTATTTTAGATATTCTATATAAATAAAAAAGAAC
Organism: Moxostoma hubbsi; assembly: GCA_032164185.1. Classification (NCBI taxonomy): domain Eukaryota; kingdom Metazoa; phylum Chordata; class Actinopteri; order Cypriniformes; family Catostomidae; genus Moxostoma; species Moxostoma hubbsi. The sequence goes on along the minus strand of JAVLUX010000020.1, from coordinate 26,796,961 downwards.
ATAACTTTAAATGTAAATGCAAAACACCTTGATATTAAACACTACCGTAGGCCTACACTACATACAGTAGAGGCTTGTAAACTACCTGTGCTGGTATACTTGATTTTCCAGCCTTTGCTTTTCCCTGAGCCATCTGCACGGAAGGTCACATGCACTTTGTGTGTGCCTCTCTCTATTTTTTCTGAGTCTTCCAGCAAAATGGACCATATTCCCACCCACCTGCAGTGATCTGATGAGCAGAAACAAGACAGAGATTATTTTACTCAAGCAGCTGAGGTGGACCATTTGAATTGTCAGTGTATACAAATGGCAACAGATAAACAAGTCTCCAGGGAGGTGGGAGAGTGAGCACAAATAATAGGCAGTTGTGGAGGGCATGAGAGGGCATACATTATGTATTCAACAGCCTTCAGGTCAGTGATTAGTGGTGTAGTCTGATGCTTAACATCAGTGCTGAGGAGACCATATTTGTTTTTAGAGGCAATGAGGCAGAATGGAGAAAGCCATAAAAAGGCATTTAATCCCATGAAAAAATATAGTTTTCAGTCATTAAAACACAAATGAGCTTGGATGCAGAGGATAAAAACAAGTTCTGGTAAATAAACACTCTGATACACTTATCATGTTTATATTCATGGAGAGGCAATCTTCTCTGAGTAAACCACTCTAAAATCACAATAGAATGAAAGTTATATCTCTTGTCACACAATAATTGTAATGGATTTTTTCCCCCCTAAAGTCTATAATATATAGTGCAACATTCCAATTGCTTTCAAAAGTACAAAACCATTTAAATGTGCAATGATATTAATAACCGTTTAAAATATTTTAAGAAATGTAAATTGATTTATGAATCCTCTTTGAGTTCTATAGAATATAGCATTTGTAATAGTAGGAATAGCATAAGAATAGGAATACACCTTTATGTCATACCAAACTCGCATGACTTTCTTTGTAGAACACAAAATGAAATGTTAGGCATGATGTTCACACTGCTCTTTACCATGCAGTAAAAGGGAATGGGGCTGTCAACATCCCAAAAGTACAAAAAAGTTGAATAAATGTCTCCAATTTTCAAGAAGTGAATTCCCTTTTTGGAGGAGGAAAAAAGTGTTACAGTGAGGATGAGTGTTTTCAAATAAAAATGAATTTGTGTAGTCATGCCCTTAAACCATTTTTTGCCAAATAAATACTGTAATTGGTCATAAAACATGCGAGAATGATGTTTGACATAAAAACCTGACATGACAGGACTTGATTTGCAATATTTGAATGTACACAACGGTTAATGCGATTTGAATGCTATGGTAGCCGGGAAGATTTTCACCATTGGACAATTTTAATCTGAAAAGCAACAATGAATTAAGTCGTCTAGGTTACGTATGTAACCTCCGTTCCCTGATGGAGGACAAGACGTTGTGTCGAAGAAACGATATTAGGGCTCTCTCTTGAGTGCCGAATATGCCTCTTATCTATGAAAAAAGGCCAATGAGAAGTTGGCAGACAGTATTTGCATACCCCGCCCCGGACATATGGGTATAAAAGCGGGGAAATACGTCGAGTTCATTCAGGATTTTTCTGAGGAGCCGGCCACAACAGTGGCTCGGATCAGCGACGTGGCCAGGAGGACACAACATCTCGTTCCCTCCATCAGGATACCTAGATATTCCCAGTCTGTCGCTCTCTTCGACGTTGTGTCGTTGTGTCGACGTTGTGGGGAGTTACTACAACATGGCGACTGGAGGGCACTGCCTAAGGGAGAGGCGGGTCCACTCGTAAGGGGACCATACCGTTTCTCTTTTAGAGAAAATCACTCTTTTAATAACTCTTAAGTTTCTGTGCTGTCGAAGTGCTCAGGGGCAAACTGCACTGCCGTGCAGAGAAGGAGAAAAGCCGCTGAAGTGTGCCGTAGATCCAACAGCAGAGAAGCGTCAGAGGAACAGGAACAGGTATGTGACTCGCAGCAGACTGTATGCACGACCGAAGAAAATTTCTGAATGAACTCGACGTATTTCCCCGCTTTTATACCACTATGTCCGGGGGTGGGGTATGCAAATACTGTCTGCCGACTTCTCATTGGCCTTTTTTCATAGATCAGTGACATATTCGGCGCTCAAGAGAGACCCCTAGTGTCGCTTCTTCAACACAACGTCGAAGTGAACGACAGACGGGGAACTCTAAATACTTGTCATAAGGCTTGGCAAACTCTTCAATATATATATATATATATATATATATATTTTCAGTTAGAGGTGAAGAGAGCACCCACAAGTCCCCCATTATAGCGGTTGTTTTAGTCTTGCTATTAGTGCTTGCTGATTGTGAAATAACAACCTTGAGTATGTCATAAGGGCAAGGGATTTCAGGATGAGCCTCCACATCAAATGGGTCCTGGAAGTCCAGGGTCACTTGGAAGCCTTCCGTCAGGCTGATAGTGTAATAACACTGGCTCATCTTTGGGTAAACACCTGGGTACTCTGGACTGCTCAGTTTTCCTGACCTCTCCTGTAACACCTGCCCACTACACTTAACTGCAGTGGAAGAAATGCATTTTTAAACTCACTGACAATTGTCCAAAGCACACACACACACACAAATTCTAGAAATTACAATCCATGCCACATTTAACACTGAGGTCCACAGGAAATTGCAACACTGATTTGTGATGCCTAGTGGTAAATAAACCTTTCACCCTGTAAAATGGCCAGAGAAACAGCTGTCTGACAATATCTTTATACTACTTACTATCTTAATAGTGTCATTTATGAAGTGCTACAGACATTTCAATTACCAAATCAAGTCAGTTTGGCCAATGCTAATGCTAACAGTTTAGATTACTAAATGAGATACAAAATTATCATCAGAGCCCAGATGAATAAAACAATACAGTCGTTGAGGTAATCAAGCATATACTTTTGACATGTTAATTTATTCCTTAAAGCTTAAGTGTGTGATTTCTATGCATAACCAAATGGAATTTCAAAAATAATTCAGAACAATGCTCTTCTGCAATGGTCAGCCAAACAGAGAGCTCAGCACAAATCTTACACCATTGGGTGAGACATTGTAGCTGTGCCGAGCTGGTTGGAATGCAGAGCAATGTTTTGAACGTGCCACAGAGCCTCATTGTTTACACTTTTTGTTGAAATCGACCTACAAATGGCTTACTTATAGTTGTCTCTGCATATTAAGTTGAGATAGGAGACAGTATTTCAACAACAAAATTACACAATGTATCTTTAAATTTTAATATATACACCCCAGCAAAAATCTGCTGCAGTTTATTCTTAACTAAAGCAGATGTTACAAATACTGCAATAAATTGGGCATTTCAGCTGAGGAGGGCAAAGGTCTGGTAATTCATATGATTAAATGATTCAGACACAAGTCACTGTTTCTGTCTTCCCTTCTGTGCAGCATGATGTGATGTCTCTATCTACACCATTAGCAAAGAAAAACAATTAAGAGGCATGTCTGGGCTAGTAATTATGATTAAATACACACCATTAGCACAGTATTACAGCTTGAAACAGGTATCAATTTTCTCCTGATCTCTATAACGCCATTCCCTCAGGAACCAATGCTAATTGATCTGGACCCACATAGACTGACAGAGATCAACTGCCTCATACAGGCAAGCTAGCAAGATGCTGCACACTGTATCGTCACTCTGTACCTGAAGCATGCTGCATGCTAAATCTAGTAAACTCTATCCAGAACTGCAGTGAACATTACCAATTTATATTAGGTTTTTATTTTGGGAGGGCCACCTAAATGGTCACTTGGAGACTAATACATTTACTATAGCTTTAAAGGGATAGTTCACCCAAAAATGAAAATTGTTATTATGTACTCATCATTATACGGTGCCCTAGAGGACAGGGAGGGAATTGTTTTCTGCAATAGTTTACGTTCCCTCACAATAAGTTTTGCCTGCCCTCAGAATAGTTTGCATTCTCTCGCAATTATTTGCATTCCACCTCAATAAATGTTGCGTTACCTCGCAATAAGTTTTGTGTTCCTTCGCTACAGGTTCATTTTCCTCGCAATAAGTTTTCCATTCCTCATAATAGTTTGTGTTCCCTCGCAATAAGTTTTACATGCCCTCTCAATACTGAAATCATGGTTTTACTCTGGTAATGCAAACTGTTGCCATGGAACGCAAAATGTATTGTAAAGGAATGCAAAACTTATTACGAGAGCAAGCAAAATATTGCAAGGTCATGCAAAATGTATTATGGGGGAACACAAACTATTGAAAGGGAACACAAAGCACATTGCGAGGGAAAGCAAACTATTTTGAGAGCACACAAAACGTATTGCGAGGGAACGCAAACTAATATGAGGGAACACAAACTAATGTGAGGGCATGCAATATTTATTGCGAGGGAATGCAAACTATTGCAAGGGCACTCAAAAGTTTTTGCAGGGGAACACAAACAAATATGAAGGAATGCAAACTACAGAGGGAGCACGCAAAACATATTGCGAAGGAAAGCAACTATTGAGAGGGCTCGCAAAACGTATTGCGTGGGAATGCAAACTGATGTAAGGGAACACAATCTATTGCGAAGGAACACAAAAACTTAATGTGAAGGAACACAAACTATTGTGAGGCAGCGCAAAATGTACTGCAAGGAAATGCAAACTATTGCGAGGCAATGCAAATCTTATTGTGAGAGCACGCAAAACTTGAACACTAACTAATGCAAGGAAACGGAAAACTTATTGCAAGGGCACACATAACTATTTCAGAAAAATCCCTCCCTGTCCTAGAAGAGTCTCTGACCATCATGTTGTTCCAAACTTGTATGACTTTCTTCCATAGAATGAAAAAGTATGGTGACCTAGGCTATCATTCAGCCTAACATCTCCTTCTGTGTAACAAGGAAGAAAGTCATATGGGTTTGGAACAACATGGGAGTGAGTAAATGATGACATAATTTTATTTTTGAATGAGCAATCCCTTTAAGGGAAACAAATAAAAATGTGCACACAAATCCCAATACAATATATTCTATATTTTTCTGTGTAAAGCTTCCATATACTGTAGAGACATTTCCTGCACTAAGTTGTGACCATCCTATCAATGATATAACAAACAACTCTACTATTTGGTGACTCCATTTCTTTTGCAATCATAGCCTATGCTATTTCAATCAGGAGCTGTTGACAGCACTGATAGATAGTGTTTGGTGAGCCGTGGCTGCCCAGCATGCTGCTGTGACCACAGTTTCAGTCTGTACAGCATTCAATATTTGCAGCATAAATCATATAATTGAGCTCTATGACAATATTTCCTTAACATAATAGGGTTTGCTCATATCTCACACATTTTTGTTTCTTTAAAAGCATTTTTGAATATAGAGTAAAAACATTTTTTTTTTTTTCTAAATTTCTAAACAATCAAATAGAGTCTGCTTCTCAAATATGTGTGTTTATTGCTTGGAGCAGTAAAATTGCTACTGTAATAAAACTCTTAAATTCATAAAATAAAAAGTAAATTAAATTATATTACTGCTTGTCAAACTATAGTTTTACCCATGATGCCTTACAAAAAAAAGGTATTTGGCATACCTTGTTACAGTGAAGGTATCAGATGGTGAAACCATTGTACTTTAACATATACTATGGTCTTTAAAAATTACCATATTCATATTCAATGGTATTTCTATGGTACTCGAAGGTACTTCAAAGAATACCATGGTGTTACCATACTACATGTTCAAAAAGCCATGGTATAATTATGGGACAGTATTATAAAAAAAATAAAAATAAAAAAATAAACACGCTAATACTATGGTACTTTTCTGTAAGTGTGTCTAAGCAGGACCATTTAGGAGCACTTTTGCAACGCAATCAGTGTAAAATACAATAAATAAGATAATTAAGAATGTATGGTCTTTTACAAAGAAATTTTTAATGAGAGCAAAACATTTAAGCATTCTCTACTGGTTCAAAGTATCTCAGGCTATTCATTACTTTATTTTTTGTAGAACTTGCTATTTTGTGCAAATTAATGTACACCACACCTCAGCATAAATCACAGTATCAGATCACAGATTTAATGAGCAGAGTGATTACAGGCCAAAGGTATAATCTGTTCTGGTATCAGTCTTACCAGTGCAGTGACTTCTTTCAGGGTGGAACTGGTATCCCAATCTGCAAGTGCAGTAAAATCCCCCCACATAATTATGGCAATTATGGTCACACATGGGCTCTCCATCCACAGTGTTTTGGCAATCAATGTCTGTAAAGAGTGAAAAGAGGCTGTTTAGCAACTGTTTTAGTTAGCACTACTCTTAATGATTTTTGGACATATAAAGTCTAAATGTTTTCATGTGATCAAATGCAAAATATGACTTACATTTACGAAATATATTCAATTTAGACTATTGGTAATATTTATAGTCAATGACAAGATTTTAAAATATATTATTGTAAAATAAACTAATTGACTATTAAGAGAGAGACAGCAAGCAGTGAATCCATTGACTCCATCACCTTCTGTGGAATAAAATGCCTGGAAGCCCGTGAATCGATCCTCATTGAAGTAATCTGATCTGAAGAGCACAGACCTTGTGTTGGTGGCAAAATAGATGACAGTGTTTTTGGGTGAAACAACATCATTTTTCTCTACCTCACCACAGAACCAAACTGTCTTATTGCCTTCCGTGAACACCAGTTGACAGTTTCAGCAAGTAAAGCATTATACAAGTAATTATAAATATAAACAGACATAATTGATTCCCTTAATTAGCATAAAAAGCTCACATAATGAATATTATAGAGTATACACTAGCATATCCATAGGGAACTACTGTACAGTGTGGTGTATTACATAATAGTGGTTTACTACAATTTTCATAATGTTTTCCAGAGCTTCAGTTCTAAAAAAAAAAAAAAATCTGATTTTATTTAGCAAATGAAACTTAAGTGCGATGACAAAGCAAAGTACTATTATTTGCAAGATAGGCATGTAGGCCTACATCGCATAACAATTGCATGTAGGGTTGCCACCCGTTCCATAAAACGGCATTGTCCTGTATTTAAAAATGAAATTATGCATACTATAAATCCATTTGTGATACAAAAAGGGGGAAATTATAAGAATCTATTAGGGTAAAAACGTTTGAAGAACCAATACATACTGTATAGCTGGCATTTAGCCATACCATCAGATTCCTGATTAAAGTCTGATTTGAATTTATATTGATATTTACTTAATGTCTGAGTGTAATTCCATGGAATTTACAAGTATTTTAAAACACATTTAAAATTATTGCCTTATTCATTGCCAAATGCAAATTAAATTAAAGTTTTTTTATTTAACATTTCTCTTTTCCACAGGTGGCCTATGTGTACTGTACAATGGAATCTTATATTATTTGTATGTTCATTGTAGATTCAATATTACATAATGTCATATTTGCTATCTGTGATGTCCTAAAAAATATAACTTAATCCAGAAGCAAGTTATGCGTTTTTATGCATTTATATCCCATAAAATCAGCCCATACTGCAAGGTCGGTTTAAGATATGGATCTAACCTAAACATGAAGGTTCCAGGCTAAAATAAGTGAAGTAGAGGCGTAATCGTTTCCTTCTTGTCCCGTGATATTCCACACCATGTGCAGGATAGACATTTGGGAATTTGGGAGAGGTAAAGTTCTCAAACAGTCCTGCCAGCTCTAAGCCAAACATTAATGGAAGCAAGAGGACCAAAGCCAAAGATAGACTAAAACAAAGCACCAATACTAAAACAATTAAGGTGCATTAGTCTCACTGATCACCGTTCCTCACATTGTAACATTTTGCATACCAATCACCTCTGCGGAACTCTAGTGTCCTCTAGGTTACTGAACCAGCAACCTAATAAACGACTCTGTAAACATTGCTAATCATTGTAAATAATTTGAATTATTGTTCATTCTGTCAAATGAGAGTATCAGTTATTGGATTGAACCCTTTACATCTCATTTACCCTCCATTGGGGATATAATTTGTCACTGTTATTGTTCCATACTAAGAAGACAACAGTTATCACAAGGTTTCAGACCAAATAAATAAAAGGTCTGATTCGACCTGATGATTATAAATGCAGTGCTCCCTTAGACAGCACTTGTCAGCAAAGGGTCAAGTGAACTCTAGTTTTTGAAATCTGTCTCTCTCACCAGATGTCAATAATTATTTTTTTCCTGTGTGTTTACATGCAAACACTGTGAAGTAGAGGACAAAAATGTATACTAAAAACGTCTAGGTTACTAGTGTAACCCCATTTCCCTGATGAAGGGAACAAGACGTTATGTCTATTGTAGTGACACAAGGGTCTTCTTTCGGGAGCCTCGGACACCTCTGAACATGAAAAAGGCCAATGCCAAATTGGCGAACAGAATTTGCATGTCCCGCCCCCTGGACATATGGGTATAAAAGGCGGGATGTGCCTCTGTTCAGTCAGGTTCTGCTCTGTGGAGTCGAGAAAAAGGTTCGGCCATTACAGCGGCTTGGTACAAGTGTTGTGGCAATGGGGTCACAATGTCACGTTCCCTCCATCAGGGAACGGGTTTACACTAGTAACCTAGATGTTCCCCTTCTGTTACTCACTCGACGTTGTGTCGACTGTAGTGATACAAAGGTTCCCTATTCAATAGCGCCTCCTACACTGACCATGTTATGTGATCTGCTGATGCTGGTGCAACAGGCTGTAGCGTGCCAAAGGCGCATGAGCAACAGACTGCACGTAAACCTCCCCAACACCCACTAAGACGTCATATTTTATTAGGTTCCCGGCATCCGGCCAAGAATTCACTTGGGGGGGTGGGAACAAGCGACATGGCAAGCATGGGAGCAGGCCACGCCAGCAGCAGCCTTTTCTCTATGTTTCTCCCCATAGAGTGTTAGATGAGGCTGGGGCCATCTAGCTTTAACACGCATCGGGGAAGGCGTTCTTTTACAACTCCAATTCTTTCAGGGGGAAAAGACCCCACGGAGACCACATCCTGCCCAGACTGGGGGAGGTTAAATGTGGCAAATACCTCACATGGGTTTTTAGGCCACATGTAGAAGTGGCGTGGTGGTAGATCCTATCTGCTGAGAGGGAGGAGTTGCTACAAGCACAGCGACCGGGGCAGAGGAGACTGCCCAAGGGAGACGCTGGTCCGCTGGTAGGGGGGGACCATACCACGGAAAATACACACAGGGGGATTAATCCAAAAAGGTGAATCCTGTGGAGCACCTATTCCAGTACAGAGTAATTAGTACCCGTAGTGGGTCTGCTCGGGAATTCCTCCCCTGAATTCGTGGACCAGTGAGCCTACTTGCACAGGTGCTGTGCAAGGTCAGGGAGGATGGAGAACAAGTCACTCTAGTGGCCCCTTATTGGCCCACCCGGACTTGGTTCTCGGATCTCATGCTCCTCGCGACAACACCTCTCTGGCAAATCCCCTTGAGGGAAGACCTTCTTTCTCAGGGACGGGGCACCCTCTGACATCCACGCCCAGACCTCTGGAACCTCCACGTCTGGCCCCTGGATGGGATGCGGAAGGTGATGTTCCTGGATCACAAGGGTGGACATTGCCTGTCCGAGTGCCCACGCTGTGATCTTCGTGGCCCGGAGGGCGAGGTCGGTTGCCGAGCTCAGTTCCTGCAGCACATCATGATCAGGACTACTCACGTGCAGATCTTTTAGTGCCTTAGCCTGGTCAACTTGCAGGAGGGCTATGGCATGCAGGGCAGAGGCAGCCTGTCCGGTGGCCGTGTAGGCTTTCGCTGTCAGCGATGACGTCGTCCTACAGGTCTTGGAGGGGAGTGCGGGATGATCCTGCCAAGTGGTCGCGCAACCACTTTGTCCACCTGGGGGACTGCCGTGTACCCGTGGACTGCCCCGCCGTTGAGGGTAGTGAGAGTGGACAAGTAAGGAGGTCAATTCCGTGCAGTAAAAGGTGCCCGGACGGAAGCAATCGAGCGTGTTGGGGGGTTCGTGGGGATTTACCCGGCGAAACCGCGCACGTTGAACTCCCCAAATCACCTCCATCACCAGCCAGGTCGTCCTCAATCCAGTGGGAAGAAGGAGGAACGCGGGGGGCAGCTGGAGTGGCGTTTCCTTTGAGAAAGGAAAGTCTCGACCACAACGATGCCATGGTCAGGTTAGTTAGTTAGTTCTCGCAATGAGTACATGAACTATCCACAAACGCTGCCTCGGTGTGATCTTGAAGGGTATCTTGATAAAGAAACGTCTTTAAAAAGATATTCGACGCCAAGCGTTAACTCTTTTATTTTCTTGAAAATAATACTCTTTTAGAGGAGTGTTGCTCCTTCAAAGTGCCCAGGGGCGTGGACTACAGAGGAGGGAAAAAGCCGCTGGCAATACGTCATAGATCCAACAGGAATGCTCTCTAGATGTGAAATGGAACAAAGTGAGGCTTCAGCTCGCTGAACACACACAACCACTCGGCTTTGAAGAAAGAATCTGACTGAACAGAGGCATGTCCTGCCTTTTATACCCGTATGTCCAGGGGCGGGACATGCAAATTCTATCCGAGGCTCCCAAAAGAAGCCCCTTGTGTCACTACAATCAACACAACATTGAGTGAGTGACAGAAGAGGAACTGAATATTGTAAAAAAATAGTTGCTTCAACTTTTGTAAGTGTTGGAGAACCTAGTTAACTACATATTGTATTTTGGATCCTGATCAATATATTTCTTAAGTCTAAGGGGCCCTTCAATCAAGACGTGATCTTGTTTCTGTTTCCGTGCTGTAATTAAGTAGTTTTTCTATGGAAACATGCACTACTAGACAGATGTCTTTGATCTAGTTTTTTTAGCATCTCGCGTCATGAGCAGTATGTTTTTAACACGTTTTCAAGGTGTGTAGTTTACACTAAGCACATTTTTCCATTCATCTGCACTGTTTTTTTCTAATGTTTTTCAGTGTAAACATGCTAGACTGATGTTTTTGACTTTTCACTGTTTTTCCAGCGTCATGCACATTTTTTAGAGGTTGTGTCAAGTTAAAAGAACTCCAATTTGTCTCAAGACCCCTGCATTCTGTTTCATTCAATGCACTGCATTTAGCTTTTTTAACGAAATACTTATTCGGTCTGACCCTTAAAAGTAGTTAAACTTTGAAAAATTTGAGAACACTGCATTCTGTCCAATTCCATTGCACTGTGTCTCACTTTATTTTTGATGCAATAATACTCTGTTAATAATCATAGCTGTATTTTCCATTTACAAGGAACACGCTTCAAATCTAGTAACAGTGAGTAAATAGAATATTTCAATCAAGAAGAACAAATTATGAATTAAACTGTCTCTGTCATCTGAGCCAACAAACAATGTGGAAAAGTGAATCTAGCTAATATGTAAAATAGCTTCTTCAACACCAATTGTTGATCAGTTTTTGCTGTGCTGTGATAATGGCTGAAGACTCATTGTAAATGTGTGAATTCAAAGATAAAATACGCACAATCACATCTGTATTTGCAGACAAATTCAATTTGATGTTTGTGATGAAGAAAGCAGGTGAAGTTGAAAGCCTGTTGCTGACGTATGTGCCAATTACACTGAGAGCAGAATTAATTCTGCATTTGTAATGCCACAGTCCTTTTCATTTAAACCTTTTGGCACAGAATGAAATGGTTATTTAATGATATGAAAAGATGGTTTCAGTAAGAGTGAGGAAAAAGAGAGAAAGAAAAATTGGGAGAGAGAAAAAGAGACAGAGAGAGCAACAAATGTTCCACAAGCAAGCTTATAATAGAGCCCTCATTTCCAAAACACTATGCTGGTAATGGCTGATGTATGAGGAGATTACAATAATTATCCACATTAATGACAATGTAATTTCCAACTGCAAATTCCCATGCTGATTGTGGCTGTCTGGTGTAATGCGGTGACCTCTGTCATGCCTGCTTGAGAGTAGGGCTGCACAATTTGATACTCCAACTCCAATTTGATAAAAAACTGATTTTGCTAATGGTCTTTTGGACTTAGAGGTCACTCTTTGAGGGCCCAGGAACCAATCATCAAGTCGCGAGGGTTCAGGGCGGGGCGGAGGGTTCCACTACAGCCTAACACTCACAGCCGCTGTGGTGGCTTTCCTTCTGAGGAAGTTAAGCCGTGACCACAATGTTGCCATGGTTATGTTCTCGCAATGAGGACATGACCCGTCCACAAACGCCATTGCCAAGTGGGCAAGCACGTGAGACAGCGATGGTGGCCGTCGGAAGTGGAGAGGTAACGACCGCAACCAGGAAATACAAATAAACGGAAAGGCATCTTAAAAAGATGCTCCATCAGTCCCACTATTTTAGTATGAAACTTACTCTTTCATTAGGAAGAATATTCTCCCAGGGGCTTTCTCTGCACTCCACCACTGCATGAGGGGGAGAAACCGCTGTAATGCGCCATAAATCCAACAGCTTGTAGAAGAGGTGAATGGATCGTCTGAGGAATTCAGCTCACTGAACACAACCGCTTGGATCCGAAGAAAAAATCTGAAGGAGTGGTTGCGAGCCAGCTCCTTTTATACCCGTATGTCCAGGGGAGTGGCATGCAAATTAAATTTCTCAAAGATCAGAGGTGTTTGGGGCTCCCAAGAGCAACCCCTAGTGTCACTACATCGACACACCGTCGAGTAAGAGTGAGGGAAGTGCAGATTACTGTGCACTAATAAGTACTGAGAAGAATCCAATGTGCCATATGTGTTTTTATCTAGATTTCAGTCATAATTTCCCTTATACTAAAATTACATTTAAATAATAAAATAAAAACAATGATACTTTAATAATAGATGAGTTAAGTCTACTTTTAACTAGTAAACATTACTTTAAAAACCTACGTTTACTTTACTAAATTCAACTAATTCGATTTTACAGTATAAAGTACTGTAAGCTCTGTAAAATTCTTTGCTGTTGGAGTTTGTCTGAGAAGTAGGTATTTAAATACAGTTTTGCCATGTAATTATGTATTATTGCTTGGTTTGAGATGGCTTATAAAATCTGTAGTTGTCTAGTAAAAGAGTTAATTTTTTTTCTCTAGCTATTTGCTGTCAAATTCTGACGTACAAAGGCATAATACAGTTACTACGCCAACAATGGAAATTGAGAAAAATGTCTTGAAAGTTTTTTATTTTCCAGCCAAATGTTCATTATCAAATCTTCACAATTCGTTTTCAAATTCCAGTCATGAAAAATTTTCTATATACAGCATGTCATGTATATTTTGTTGGTTTATTTTCTCCTATGTCCATGTATTTAAACTCTCATATTTTCCATTGTCCTTTGTGAAGTATTGAATGTGAGAGTTGATGTTTCTGTCAAGCCACGCTTATGGCACGTTTTTTTCATGTTTACGTTTAGTTTAGTTCACGTGTGTGATTAGGGTTTTCACGCATATTAATAAATTGCACTTGGGTTCATCATTCATCGTCTTGATCTTCATCATTGTCAGCACTGCCACCAACATTACACTGCATATGTAAGAATGTTTTGTCTGGTAGCTTGTGATCCCTTTTAATTTGACCCAATATCGATTATTAAAGCAGCATAAAGTTGATTCTGGACCTAATTATTATTAAAATCAAATATATATTTTATGTACTTATGTTCATCTTGCACTAAACATTCCATCCCTCTCACTTTTAAAATGATTGTTATGCCCCATACTGTTTGGAAATTACTATTTTACAATTCTGATTGGTGCTGACACTGGCACAGAAATTACACATTTAATTTTTAAGAGTGCAAACCAATTAGTAGCCTAAAAATGTCACACCTTCTTCTTGACATTCTTTTAGCTGAAGTAAAGCCTCCCTATCAGGAGTGTCTGACTACCTCTCCATCAACATTAACTTACCTGACAGTAACTGCTCATCCGCCCTAATTACAGCATTGTTAAATCATGACATGACATAAAAACTAGCAAATTTGAGTGGAAGCCCATGTCAAGACAAATGATTAAACCTCTCGGGTTTGACATAAGAATCATGTTTGGTTTAGTAAATGAACTGAATATGCATCCATTTTCATTGCTGGACAGCAGCATTGCTGTTAGCTCAGTTTCACCCTCTCCAAACACCCAACCATGTTAGGGTTAGGTTTATATATAGTATATAAGCAGCACATTGAATCATTTAACATATAGCTTATAAGAACTATGTCATCAAATTTGATGCTGTCAGATCCATGGCACAGTGGGCATGTACTTACATAGACCCAGGTTCGAATCTGGCCTGCAACAAGTCCCATTCCACACAAAATTTCCAAACATTTCAAAGTATATAGTAATTTCTCACAGAGGACTCAATAGTATGGAATAACATGAGTTAGTAATAAATGAGTTTTCTTTGGCATAAGCCCTGTCCTACTGTTCAGCATCAGAATTCTTGCTCGAACCATCAGATCCTGCCAGAAGGCAAAGATGGCAGGAGAGAGGAGCTTAACTCTAGGCTTAACTCTAGAGCAGGACGGGACCTAAACTGGTGGAGTTGGGGTGGAGGTGGGAAAAAGACTTGCATCGTACGAGCATAGGAAGACAGCTGTGAGACTCATAAGACATAGGCTAGATCATAATAGGATAAGATGCTGGAGCTGAACAACAAGTCCTCTGCGAGAACTAGAACTATCGCTTACGTTTTCAATTCTAGTGGCACAAACTTAAGATGTGAAGAAAACTTGACAACGATGAGTATTCTCTACTCTCTGCACATTTGCCACCAAAACATGATTTATTTGAGATGAAAATGATGTTATTGATAATGATCAAAGAGAATTAGATGATCAGTTCGCGTTCATTTGTTTATAAGTGATTCTGCGTCAAAGACCGACTGTTTGTCAGTTCATCAGCAACTATCTAAAACTATGCAAAATATGTTTATAGCTCTTATAGTTCCATTTCGAAGTATAGAAGTTAATTTTGAAAAGATGAGTCACTGTTCAAGTACTTGCATTTTGTTGCTGAGTATGCACTAGAATGTCGAGGACAGCTTGAAGCATTACATGAACTCTAATTAAAACAATTAATCATTCTGATAGGCCATGGTGGCCATATTCCATTCCATTAGCCTTGTTTGATATAATTGACAGCTTTTATTTAGCTTTGTATTGAAAACATTGAAAAACCATCTCACAAACAGTGGTGGAAACAAACAAGCACATCCATCCAAGCTGCATATGCTGATGAAAATGACTTCAAAATCTGTCATTTTAAAGAATTAAAACCAATCAGGAAATTTTTCACAGAGTAAAACAAGATTATAGAACAAATATTTAGATGCACACACACAGAGCAAGACTGAAGCCCACAACTCTATTCCTTGTCAAAGGAAAACCTTCCCTCTGAGCAGAGCAGTAATGCTTGTTGTACTGTAGGTAATGAAGTGCATCCTAATAAGACATCAGTCATCATTGAACATGTCACTTTGATGTAGAACAGGCACCCTAAAATACATAAAATATATATTCAAGATCAATACTGTTGAAGAGACAAAAGGGAACAGAATCTCTTGTGACTGAGACCTCAGGCTACAGCAGTAGAGAAGAAAAACTGATGAAACGCCACATGAATTTTCACCGAATGACAAATGCAAGTAAATTTATATTTAGTCATTTAGCAGACACTTTTATCCAAAGTGTGAAATTTCTCAACTGACCCGCAGGTTGGTGGGCGGGGCAAAAGTTAAGTTACGAACTTTTTTCACACACTAATGCAACCTTATGGTTTTGTTGCAACTAAATATCCTATAGGACTTTGTATAACACAGTATAAGAAATCTATCAACACATTAGGGTGGCTGTTTCCAGAGCAGACTGAATCATGTGGAGTTAATCAAGTGTTGGCAATAAATCTATAATTCTCTTTTCTCATTTATGCATGCCACAGGGTGATCTAAAAATAAAACTGAAACAAAGATGTTAAGAATAATGCAAAAACTTATAATGACTGTCAGACATCTGTGCCGCATTCTGAGCTTTGGTACTGTCTCTTTAAAGGTGTAGAAACGAAAAACACAAGGTAATCAGTGGTATCACCCACCCTTCCATTTGCCCAGCATGAAGAAAAGAATGACTACAATCAAGTCAATCCATTTCACAGAATGTAACTCACGGTTTATTTGTTTTATAATCTGACAAACAAACAATAAGAAATGAAGTCTTTGCACCCTCACGATTTTTCTGTGAGAGATCAGGATTTCTTATTTTTCTCGCAAATTCATTTGTGTGCACTACCTCGGAGGTGAAGTGTCACAAATCAGATAGAGGGGGTAATCAGTACACTGACCAAAAACCTAAGAATGTGCCATCATGTCTGACAGTCTAATTATTTCTGTTTGGTTATCAAATATCTGCGTGCTCAGGTAGACTGAGCCCTGGGCTGTGTTTGAAATAGCTGCTCAGAAAGTTAGTGCCTTAACAAGCAGCGTCATTGTATGAAAGCTTAAGTCTAAAGGCAATGGTTCTCAAATGATTTTTTTTTTAGGACCCAGATATATATGTACTTGTAAAATCAAAATTAACATTAAGATTTCTTTCATGCTGGCATCTACCAAATGTGGACAGCTTCTACCACGTGACAGGTAAATTTGTACCACGAACACGTAAACAACAAATTATATATAAAGTGTTATCTCCTCCCCTTTAATAGCTGATAAGATTATGTTGGATCGAAAAAGCCAACATCATGTTCTACATGCTTATTGGGGTTTTCCCAAAATTCCTAAGCAAAGACCAACATTTTTAAATGCTACTTCGCCCACAGCTTTTAAGCTACATTCACCAAATGTAGTACTGACCATCAGATTGTTCTGATTTGGTGTGCCATATCCAGTGCTGGGGTAGGAACAGATTATGGGCATGGTCAAAAAATCAAACCAAATCCAAACATTTTACTCTCTCCAATTTCTTCCACCAATCCTTTTTGCAGAGACAAAAAAATTACTCTATGACAACAGGTGGAAAAATACAGATACAAAATAGATCATAAACACAATTTTAAATATAAACAGAACAATAATAATTGAAAAATAAACCATGACCTAAAGATAGGTTTAACACAAATATTTGTTTCATAAAACAGCTACAGCAGTGATTGTTATGGACATACATAATATGATGTTTTCACTTTGTTTTCAGAGTTTGGACATGGACTTTATTTCCACCTGCTGGTGCAATCTCCAAAGTGCAAATTAGCTGAGTTTACACTTTGCGCTGAAAACAGGGGCGAGGCTAGCCCCTTTTTAGGGGTGCTTCAGCACCCCTAAAAAGGAGCTCAGCACCTCTAAAACTTGAAGTAAGATGAAATGTTGTTATTCTAAAATTTTTGTTCGTCTTTGACAAGGTTAAATAATGTCCAAAACATACTCCGTAGTTTGTGGTTTACAATGTATGTGTTAAGAATGAAAATGAAAACATCCCCGCTTAGCAAATGGTGTCATCCTCTTCTCTTCTTCTACTTGTCTGTACCTGCACCACGCTCAGCACAACCATCATCCAGCGCGAAACACACGCAGAGTGAGAACCGTTATGTAGCGTTGTGAATCAACTACGTTGCTCCAAAACTGTGTCTCACACTTCTTTCCTTTTACCTAGAGTTGTTCCGATTCCGAAACCATATCGGTGAGTACTGGAGTCAGTATCCTGAATCACCATGGTACACCTATAATAAGTGTTTATTTTCGGACTATTTTAGTCCAGCGGGTCGCCGCCTCTGTGGAGTAGCACAGGACCTGGGTGACTCGTCCATAGTCATAAACAGAGAGAAGTAGCGCCGGTTACAATGTTCTTCCGCAAGACGCAGTTCTGTTTATTAACTGCTAGAGCGTGAAACAAAAACAGCAGCGCGACAAATAAACTGCGTACCTGTGTAGTGCGTACGTGTGTCTCTGTTGTTAAAGTTTATCGTTAATTTGATACTAATTTTAACAATCGGGAGTCATGTAAACATGACGTCACGTGCGTCTTTTCTGGTCAGTCGTCATGGAAACATGAAGCCCTGGCGTTTGGACAAAAGTGAAAACAAACGAAATATCACTGTATACCACCAGTATGTGTGAAAACACTCACTGAGGCTTTTTAAATGAATTGTTATTCATTCCTAGATTTATATCTGTTATTTTTCAGTTGTGGCTAACTATCAAACTAGACAATAAAAGAAAGTTTAATGTTTTTCTTTTGCTGTATTTATTAATTCCTCACACTCAGAGGATTTAACCTGAACCAGGCTTAACTCCTGAACTCCTAGCATTACTCTCTCTCTCTCTCTCTCTCTCTCTCTCTCTCTCTCTCTCTGCGTGTGCGTACATGTGGCCTGCCAGTGAGCAATGGACATAGGACAGTTCTTTAAAAGAAAAAAGACAGATTCAGGTGAGAGACTAGGGACAGTCCATAATGACCTCTGTCTTGTTTTTTGTTTTTTTGTTCTTCTGAAAAGTGTTAAGCTAAAGTAACAGATAATGCAAACCAGCTATCTGTTGTTGTATCAAATTACTTATCTAGGCAATGGTCCCCTGCTTTTATTTATTTTATTTATTTCAAACCCACAATGGAGAATACAGCTTCTCTTGTGAAAGGAATTTGTGATTTAAAAAAGTTTCTAAGCCCAATAATAATAATAATAATAATAATAATAATAATAATAATAATAATAATAATAATAATAAAGACATTTAAAATGGCACGCCTCTGTGTGCCTTTTGATCATATCCTTAGAATCTGTAAATGGTCTCCATAACATTTTTGTGACATGACAAACTGACCTTAACTCTCCTGCCTACAATATATTTGTGTATGATTGTCAGTGCCAAGGGAAAGAGAGGGAGATGGAGAAGGAGAAAGGGAAAGGGAGAGCATGCAGGAAGAACCAGGTGAGGAAACAACAACAATAAATTGACATATAGTGAATAGTGGCAAGCAAAACAGTAACTACTCATACTCCTATACTAACTTATTGGCATTAAGTAGCCTATATTACATTTACTTTTTGTAACATTATTTTACACCACATTTTTTCATAATAAAGGAGGAGAAAAACAACAGGGAGAGTCCATAAGGGATGAGAGGGAATTGACTAGTGATAGACCACCAAGCCAAAGCAGCAGAGACAGAAGAGAGCTGTTCAGACTTAGGGGATAAGGACACTGGTCCTAAACAGTTAAAGCTGTCTCAATACCCTCATACTCAGTTTGGCACACAAAAAAGAGGTGTTGGGTGCTCAGCACCCCTAAAGCTCTGACCCTAGAATCGCCCCTGGCTGAAAACAAACATCCTTTTGAAACATCTTAACGCATTTACCTATTTATCAGGATAATAGAAATTGCAATTTGACCCACTTCATTAATATAAAATACACCCACAGTTTGCACGCATACACCCAAAGATAGCACAAAAACTCCCACCCATGGCCACTTGCGCTTTGCGCTGGCACAAAAATTGCATGTAGAATTAGATATTTTTCTCACGAAAATTAGATAAGACGTTGCGCACGGTCGTAGCGCTTAGCTCTGCGTTTTGTGCACTCAAGAAAATAAATCACAATTTGTAATCTGGATTGTGTAATTAGATTACAAAAATCAAGTACCTAGTAGTAATTAGATTAAATAAAATGTTTAAATAATTAGATTACGATTACTTTTTATAGATTCCATATTAATCAGTCAACAGCAGTAAATTATTCATAAAAGCATTTGGAGCTGAGCTTGCATGTTTTCTCAACTTTACATTGCATATCTGACCAACTCCTGAAGAAATACATTTTCATTATTATTTGAATTATAATTCTCTGTGTCATATAACCATGTGTCACAATATGTCTTTGAAAAGGGTTTTGTCCATCAAACACATCACAATGCACAAATACATATAATTTCATATTTACTTTGTAATCCACACATAAAAGCCAAAACAACTGCATTAGTAAGGTAAGGTTATTTTCATTTCACAAATTGCTTTTGTTATTTGCTTCAAAAATGTAAATTAATGGTCAGAATTCATCTTCTAAATAAGAATAATTCATAACATCTTTTTCTGCCATCTTGGACAAAACATACATATCAGTTCAAATGTGTTTTTGTGTTTCACGACCCTTTAAGTGTCTTTTTTATTTAATTCAGTATCAGACAAATAGTAAGTAAAACATACAAAATCATATAAATTCTCATATTTTTATTTATTAATTTTTCTAAAATGCATTTAAGCAACATCATGTCAAAATGGTACAAGATTATCCTACTCTAATGCATGTGATGTCAAATAAACAGGAGTTAGGTCAGAGGTATTCCAAAAGTAATCAAATTAGATTACTTGAAAAATATAATCCAAGACATTACATTTCAATTCAGAAGTAATCTACCCAGCACTGGCGGCATCTTTTGTAAATGATCAGACTTGCGTTTTTTTCTTGTAGCAGGCGATCAAAAATCCCATAGAATTAAAAAAAGACTTAAAAAATTAAATCAAACAACACAAGGTCTTTAATCTGTTTAAATGACTCTTTCTTCTTTCCTTTTAGAAACAACCTGTGGCTAAGTCTTTCAATCAAGTCATTGCACTGGTGGCCAATGTGCAGCTCCTATCTACTTGAATGGCAATCTCCAAAAAAAAGATTATTATCAAAGAACATATTTAAAATCAGCATTCAAATCTGACAATACTGGAATCATAAATTGTGCTTCTTTACCTCAGATTACACAAAAAAAATGCAATTTTCATGGCTTGTAGAGCAAATGCGCAAGGGCATCCTCGAGTTGATTGACAGGCGATGGCTTTATCTAAGAGATGATTGGCTCTTTAACCTGTAAGGCGGGACATCCTTTCTATATCCATTGACCGTTGGACATTCCATTTTATACCATTCATTTTAATAGAAGTGGCCCATCTCTGCTAAATATTCTCTGCCTGAGGTTGCAACCCATTTTTGACCCATTTTTTATGACCAACCAGTTGAAAATTTTAAATTAATAAATAAACTGCCTTTAACTGCTATGTCAGACACTGTTTTTGTTCTTTCAAAAAAACACCAAACTGCATGGATAGAATTGTGGTATACAAAAGTCAGCAATCGTCTATGCTGCATTCAACCAGATGGACGCATTTTTGTAAAGATGTCATGCAAAAATTGGGCTTGTACTTCTTCAAGGCAGCCTCTTTAAGGTTTCATACACTTGGAGTAATTGAGAATATTTGTCTCAGTCTAAACAGACTTAACTAGCATTAGCAACTTCAGGGCTACATACATCTCAACAGCATTATGAGTCTACTTAAAATGATCAAAGTGAGTGTGCTTATTGCATTTTTGGTGTGTTTTCCATATCTGATGATAACTAGGTACCCTGTTGTCTGTAATCAAGGTAGATATTATTCCATAGACTGTGGTTAAGCTATTGTCAGATTGAATTCTACACCAAAGCTCTGATTGCTGCACCTGGGCACCATTTCTTGTAATTGTCACCTCAGTCTGCATCATTGGTGCAGAACTGAGTGTCATAGCCACTGATTTGGCAAACGGCCACTGGCCCACAACAGAACGGAAATGGCCATATGGGGACTTAAATCTGTGAAAGATGCATCAAGGACTAAATTGAATGAGTAATGGCAATCTGACATTGGGGTGAACCTGAGTGCAGTGGGATTCACTCTCGATTTATCACAACAATCATTAGCTGCACTGTTAAAAAGGCCATACAGCTGCAGCTGGAGGCTTGTGGTGATTTTCATTCAGCCTCACATCATGGTTAATCTCTCTTTCTTATTTCAATCCCCATGTGCCCTCACCCCACTCTAGAACTGTCATGTCCATTCAAAATAAGAGCATAAATTGTATCTAGTTGAGCACAAAATGTGCTATATAAATGTTAAAACTTCTATTTTTCAGAAAACTCATGATCACATATACAGTATACCTTGTTTAGCTGTGATTGGCATATGACACAAAATTGATGCAGAAATCAGAAACCTCAAACCAGACTGTGATAAAAAGTATAGTTAATGCCAGACTGAGAGGATCAATAAAGCTGTTTACATTTCTTTTGTGATGTATTTAATATGATTTTTAAAACTTGCTGAAAAGTAATAGGAGTCTTGGCCACCCACTAAGACAGGCAATCTACAACTACTATTGTTACATTTCAGGCTTTGACATTTAGAGTTAAGTCATCTTTTCCCAGTGTTTATCCAGTTTGCACTCCTGATGAGATTTCTAAAAGAGACAAAAACAGGCTTTTTTGTAAAAACACAAATTTACTCTAACAGTAATACAAACGTAGAACTGTGTAGAGTCTACCTTGATAATAACACCTTGATAACCATATCACAATATAATAATGTTCCCCTTCTGTCCCTCACTCGATGTTGTGTCGATGTACAGGAGTGGCTCTCGAGAGCCCCAAACACCTCCCATTCTTTGAGAAAAGGCCAATGAGAATGGGCGAGTGGAATTTGCATGACACTCCCCCGGACATATGGGTAAAAGGAGCTGGAATGCGATTCCATTCAGATTTTTTCTTCGGAGCCGAGTGGTTGTACTATCAGTGAGCTGAATACTACTGCTGTTCCATTTACCTCTTAAGAAGCGTATGCTGTTGGATATACGGTGCATTTCCAGCGGCTTTCTCTCCTTCTGCACGTCCAGTGCAGATTTCGCCCCTGGTTGCTTCGACAGCGCTAAAAGAGTGTATATTCCTGCTAAAGAGTATATTTTCTCCATTAGAAAATCCGCCACCTGCTGGGATTGACTGGCGCTCCCCTCCAGAGCCTGTAGGACTACGTCGTCTCTGGTGACCAAATCCTACAGTGCCACTAGACAGGCCACCTCCACCCTGCATGCCATTGCCATCCTGCAGGTACACCAGGACAAGGCACTAAAACCTCACCCTCCAGGGAACAAAGGTCATAGCGCGAGCACTCGGGCAGGCGATGTCCAACTTGGTGGTCCAGGAATGCCACCTGCGGCTGAATCTGGTCGAGATGAGAGACAACGACAAAACCCGCATTCTCAAAGCGCTCATCTCCCAGATAGGACTTCGGCGACACCGTTGAGGACTTCGACCAGCAGTTATCGGCGGTGAAGAAGCCTCCCTGCCTTTGTGTGCCCGGCCACGCCACACCTACGGCCCGCCAGTTGTGACAAGTCTCAAGGAGTCTCAAGAGGCCCTCCTCCTCATTCGCTAACCCACCAATGCCGGTTTCACAGAGCAAGGTAAGTGCTTTGATCTCCCCCTCTGCACAGCCACCTCGGGTCGAAGCAACACTCCCTGATGCAATGCTGCCTCTGCAAAAGTTGCAGAGGCAGCTCTTGCTCCGTTAAGGGAAGTGGGCATCTGCATATTCAACTACCTCGATGACTGGCTGAATCTAGCATACTCTCGAGAGTTGCTGTGCGCGCACAGGGATTTGGTGCTCAGGCACCTCAGCCATCTAGGGCTTCGGGTCAACTGAGAAAAGAGTTTGACTCAATCTCAATGATAGCATGCCTCTTAAGTGAGTGTGCAAATATCAATGCTGAACTGCCTGAAGTCATTCAGGCGGAGGACAGCGGTTCCACTGACACACTTTCAGAGGCATATGGCTTCCTTAGCGGCAGTCGCAGGTTGATGCATATGAGACTGCTTCAGCACTGGCTTCAGACTCGAGTCTCGAGATGTGCATGGCACCGCGGCACACTTCGCTTAACTATCACGCTGCTCTGCCGCCACTTATTCAGCCCTTGGACAGAATTTGCATTTCTACGGGCAGGAGTTCCCCTACAAAAATTGTCCAGACGTGTTGTGGTCACCACAGATGCCTCCAAACTGGGCTGGGGCGCCATGTGCAATGGGCATGCAGCCACCGGTTCCTGGTCAGGACCACCACTGGGTTGGCACATCAACTGCCTAGAGTTGCTGGCTGTACTACTCGCCCTGCAGAGGCTATTGCCATTGGTCCAGGGCACACATGTTGATCCATGGCACGCCTGTGTTGGTCTGGTCTTACAACACAGCTACAGTAGCATATATAAACGCCAAGGTAGCGTACACTCTTTTTGCATGTCGCAACTCTCCCGCCATCTCCTCCTCTGGAGTCAGCAGCGGCTGAGGTCGCTGTGGGCCACTCATATCCCGGGCATCCTCAATGCCACAGCGGACGCGCTGTCATGGCAGGCAATGCTCAGTGGAGAGTGGAGACTCCACCCCCAGGTGGTCCAGCTGATTTGGAGTCGATTTGGCAAAGCACAGGTAGACCTGTTCGCTTCCCAGGAATCCTCCCACTGTCCGCTCTGGTGTTCCCTGATGGGAGCCCCCCTCAGGACAGACACGATGGCACACAGCTGGCCCCAGGGGCTGCACAAATATGCATTCCCCCTAGTGAGCCTTCTTGCACTGACCCTGTGCAAAGTCAGGGAGGACGAGGAACAAGTTACCCTCGTGGCCCCATACTGGCCCACCCAGACTTGGTTATCGGATCTCACGCTCCTCGCGACAGCACCTCCCTGGCAGATTCCTCTGAGGAAGGACCTTCATTCACAGGGATGGGGCACAATCTGGCACCTGTGCCCAGACACAATCACTCAAGTCAGAGCTCCCTCTACCAGGCAGCTTTATGCCCTTACGTCAGTGCTTTCCTTCCTGCAGGAGAGGCTGAAGGGGCGGCTGTCCCCGTCCACCTTGAAGGTATACGTAGCCGCTATAGCCGCACACCATGACGCAGTGGATGGTAAGTCCCTAGGGAAACACGGCCTATTCTTACCTTGAAATTGTAAGATATTGAAAGTAAAACAAACTATCCACAGTCAAGTTGTGGTAGCCAGGTTCAATTGTTCTACCTGTGTCTTGAGTGTGATGAATTTATTACGGGTTACCTAAAGATGGAGCATTTCTGGCTTTGCTCCACAAGTGGCCAGTCTGTGATTGAGAAATTTAAAGCACAAGATTCACAGGTCAATTCTGCGCTTAAACAAGACAGTCAATATTATGTTTAGTGGCTTTCTCTCTATCCACAGTCCATTCTCAGTAATTACACCACAGAGCAAGAGAGATGAAGTCGGGATATAACAGAGTCATTGCACAGCTAATGAGCTGCTGCTACAATAACCACACTGATTGTTAGCAGACCATCAGTGAGACAGACTTAAACAAGCATGATGTCAAAGGAGAGCTTTTAGCAAATGATGCTTTACTTTTATTTCCCCTAATGCTGAGTCTAGCATGAATCTGTATCAGTTCCCTTGACAAACATACTTAGTCAAGCCATAATTATGCTAATTCTGGTGCTAGAAAACTGCGTGTTTTGGAATAGCATGTTAATTATAAATGAATAATTATCAGAATTTTAAATACCAGAGGATCTCTCAAAGACAATGCCACAGTAATGTAGGGCACGCTGCACCATTGAACAATAAATATGGTAATTATTGAGTTTTTGATTCAGTTTACTTGGATAACAAATTGTAATGGTGGTTTAATTTTTTTTTTATAAGAGCAATTTGAACACATCTGCTATATCACCAGTTCCTTGTACTATCTACTGTACTCTGTAAAAAAGCTTTGTTGAATAACTTAATATGTCCAGTAGCTTATTAGCTATTCAGTAGGTTTTGTGTGTGTGTGTGTGTGTGTGTGTGTGTGTGTGTGTGTTTCTAAATACATTATGGTTACAACATATAGGAATATTCCGGGTACAATACAAGTTCAGCTCAATCGTAGTAAATAAGGCACTTAATGTAAAATGGAAGTGAATTGGGCCAATATTTTGAGTGTTTAAAGGCAAAAATGTGAAGCTTATCATTTTATAAAAGCACTTACATCAATTCTTCTGTTAAAACTCATGTATTATTTGAGCTGTAAATTTGTTAAAATTGAAATTTGTACAGTCATTTTAGAGTTTAAGGGTTTGTTTGACCCAGATTGTTTCTTTTTTTTTCAGTCAAAATGTTTTTTGTTTTTTTTGTGGTAATCAATATTATGCCACAAATGCTTTCGATTTTGCTTAACTTGTATTGAACCAAGAATATTCCTTTAAACGTTTTAGTGAAATCAAAATATTGCAAATATATCCTGCTTTGATAAGTTCATTAAACTTTTTGGACCACTTTGAATTTAATTACAGATAAAGAAAAATGAGTTGAACCTCTTAAAATCTTGAACAAATAAAAGAAAGACAGATGTTAAATGGATGGAATCTGAAATTTTGTTATAAAACAATAAATACAGTTTTGTTTTGAAAGTTATCTTTAAGTGTCAGATCAGGTAGAAATGGCTAAGAATAAAGGTACAAACTTCACATATATTTACATTGTAATATTGCACACGTGCTGTGTTCTAGATGCGATTTACTAAAGTGATCACAAAAATATTTATGACAATAATATAACTAAAAATAAATAAAAATCTTCACAATTCTTCAAAGAATAGAAAATGTATCAGCTAATGCTGAAATTTTAACGTAAAATGTGCTTTCTTAAAAATGTAATTCTCAATTCTCATTCCCTTCTGACATCACAATCTTATGGAATAAGATACACTGCCTGTGTAGGAAAATACAAGGCAATTTTTTTGATACCACAGTAGTTAATTCTTAATATAGTGGAGTTCAAAAGTCTGATTCTATGTTAAAATCTGGGTTTTCTAAATGTAAAGTAAAATAAATAAATATTTTTTTTCATTCTGCACACAACACCTTATAGCATAATACTGCATGTCAAAAACTCCAAAATGTTCATAAGCACAATTATTTGTTGGATTTATGTATTCATTACCAACACTATTTTTAATTCATAATCAACACTATTTCATATGCTCTAACAAGCCATCAGCTTCCCACTCGCTCTGTTCCCACTCGCTCATGAGAGAGGAGGAGAGTGTGCTGGAAGAAAAACAGTTTTCAACATGAGCAAATGTCCTGGCCTACACAGCAAAATTATCTTGCAGGAAATTGGTGTTGGTTCAAAAACACTTTTGTCCAAATTTGGCCCCTCTGTATCAAATTTCTGATTGTAAGCCAACATGCCCCAAAAAATCCATGTTGGTAAAGCTGCAGTCTGGAGATCTCCAAATGGCAGTGGAATCCCCAAAAGAGGGCGATTTAACTCCTGAAGTGTCAGTGCCTTTAATATCACCAGTCATGCAGATTCATAATCTACAGCATCAGGAAATTCTGAATATGCTGCACAGTTTCTGGTCCAAGCTCTGGTCATTTTAAGACTGGACTATTGTAATGCTTTGTTGGCTGGCCACCCAGCTAACACAATTAAGCCACTGCAGGTGGTCCAGAATGCAGCAGCATGTCTGGTCTTCAATCAGCCAAAAAGGGCTCATGTCACCCCACTCTTGATTTCACTCCACTGGCTAATTGTAGCTGCCTGCATCAAATTCAAGGCTTTGACACTGACTTCTGGACAGCCAATGGAAATGGACTGTCTATGCTCCAACTTGCTCTCTGCGGACTATGAACGAGCGGCACCTGGTGGTCCCATTACAAAGATGCTCAAAGTCTATTTCACAATCATTCATCCATCTCAACATTCAAGAACCAGCTGAAATCATATCTGTTCCACGAGCACTTATCCAACCCACACTAATTGTACTAACTATTGAACTTGCACTTACTGTACAAAAAAAAAAACGGAATCCTTCTCTGTCTCTTCTGTGCTAGCACCTATACTACTACGGCCACCTTGAGAGCTTGGCAGTACAACACTGTAGATTTTGTTGAACTTTGTATGACAAATTTCTTGAAATATTCCTCACTTTTAAGTCGCTTTGGATAAAAGCGTCTACTAAATGATTAAATGTATATGTGCATACCTTTTAATTTCTGACTAGCAAAGAAATACTGTCAAGAAAAAAACCCTGTCTATATTGGATGTGGGCAGCACATCGTGGCAGAAGCAATATAACCCCGTTATAATCAATGATGCTGGCTACACTGGAAGCGTCCATTGTGGCGCATCTGTCGCGCCGACAGTAAAAGGGTGTCCCATTCCATTTTGCGCTGCACACACTGGTGCTACTACTGCCAACAATACAAATAAATGGTTTAGAACATTTTGTGTCGACACATCCATTGTAGAAAGGCTCAAGCTGCTGTGCCGCCATGATGCGTTCTACATTCTTCATTCTCTTAACCCTACATTCTTTTAACCATTATCCTAACTTAAAGGTTAAGAGAATGTAATGTAATCGGTACTCAAATGTTGCATTCAGAAAACGTATCTTCATGTCTTGTCACACAAAGGTGCATATGTGTTTAAATGTAGTTCTGGTGTCGGCCACTGGGGTAGATTGGAAATTCGAAAAGTAGAGAACGATTATAGCAGACAAACAATTTGAGCTCCTGTCACCGATTTCCCACCTACAGCTCAATAAAGGGCAAATAACTATACAGTTTTCTATTTAATTCAATTTATTTGTGTAGCTTTATATAAATTTATATCATACAGCTTTTCACAATACATATTTTTCCCAAGCAGCTTTGAAAAGAATAGTGCCTTAAAAACCCTGCAGTGAGCAATTCAAAGGTGACAGTGACAAGGAAATCTCCCAAAGACGAACAATATAAGTGAGGAAAGAAAACTTGGCAGGAACAAGACTGTCACATATTTAAATTAATACAAATCATACAGTACATACAGTACATGCATACACAAATAGCCACATAGTATTTATGATAATTGTTGCTAGTTTGTTGTTGAATTAAATATGATTATATGACAACAGACACGGGTTATGACTGGTGTTGGGTGAACCTCCACAATGGAAGAGAAGTGTGGGGTTGATGGCATACTGTACAAGGGGTGAATCTGGGCATGATAAGAACTAGTAAACCTTGGGACAGGCATCTAAGGTATGGGGTGAGACAAGAAAAACAAATGTATATACTGTATATTATATAGTCAATGACAAACACCAAATATAGATTTTCATTCGCGTTGGCTATATTTCCACAAATGGCAAGTTCTTCCTTTGATTTCAAGTGTCTTAGTTACTCACTCGGTCTGTTCTAGTACTCCTACCTTCAAATGTCAACACAGAACAAGAAATATTGATGGTGATAGAAACATTGCTGGTGGCAATAGGAAAAGCAAATGCACAGACAATGCAGAACTAATGAAGCGAGAGTGCTCTCTGATGCCCCCGGACTCAGTGACAAAGATCTAACATGGAGCATGTTGCCATTTACGCAGCACTGAAATATAACTCACCGCTCGCCTGCAGAAGTCTATCAAGATCAGAAAGACATTTTGATTGGGGCCTTATTTTGTTTGTCTCAAACCATATTATGTTTGCTGGATAAACAAGGAATAGCAAATGGCCAGTTGGTTTCAACTCACATAGACAGTGTTGTTGCAACTGAATGGAACATAAGCGTTATAATAAATGAGCATTCTGTGGTCATGCCCTGCCATCTCACACATTAGAAGGGGAAAGTTTCAAAAAAGAGGTGTGAATTCATCTTCTCTCGCATTACCTCAAACTTGACATTTGCTCATATATGTCCTCCTTTCACAAGGACCATTTACGTAACTATAATATATAATAATGTCTAAATTAGAAAAGTTGAGGAGTGGGATCCCATACTTGCATATCTATTCAATTATTTCTGAAACAAGTTTAAGTACCTAAATATGTGCATTATTAAGTTATTTGTCTAAACAATTTGATGAGCTTTATTTTTTAATTATATTATTTTGTATTGGATGACTTTCGTGAGTTCACTGATAAGCCTGCTGCAGTATAAAGACATATTCAGAGTTAACTGTATTATAATGACATCTTCTTGATTTTCGATCATGGGCACTGAATGCAGGAGTGGCTTTTTGATATGATGCTGCCAGACACGCACACACCACTTCCTTCATCTACTCTCTCTCTCTCTCCCACTCTGGCGTGCCTTTTCAGGTCTCCCTCCGCCATCACTATAATTAGAGACAGGTATTAGAGTACTCAAAACCCAAGACTGACACATGACCACGCCCCCCCCATGCCACAACTTTATAACACTTAAATAGTTCATTATCTATACTCACTGAGCACTTTATAAGGAGCACCTGTAAACCTACTTATTCATAAGAATATCTAATCAGCCAATTGTGTGGTAGCAGTGCATTGTCAGGAGCTTCAGTTAATGTTCACATCATCCATCAGAATGGGGAAAAAAAATTATCTCAGCGATTTCGATCGTGGCATGATTGTTGGTTCCAGACAGGCTGGTTTGAGAATTTATGTAACTGCTGATCTCCTGGCACAACAGTCTCTCGAGTTTATACAAAATGGTGGCAAAAATTGAGATATCAATGTGAGTGGTGTCAAATAACCACTCTGTACAATTTTAGTGAGCAGAATAGCATCTCAAAAAGCACAAGTCAAACCTTAAAGGTGCTGAAAGTGTTTTTATTTCACAGAAAGGTATGCAAAAATTGTTCCTACTCACTGAGATATATTAGTGAAATAATTGTTGTTAGATATCTCACCTGTCACTGTGAAAGCTGTACGTAGACTCTTTTATAGTGTTCTAGTTACAGAAAATTATTAAGACTTACTGTCATTTTTAAGCCATGTTGTTCAAATAATTGTCAGTTGAGGGTGCTATTTTGCTGCTGTTGTTTTTAACCTTTTCATGAGCAATTTTGGGTAACATTACTTTTAAAAGTAAAACATTAGAATATTGCGTTAAAAAAGGAACTTAATTAAAAAGTACAATTTTATGAAAAGTAAAGCGTTGCGTTACTTTTGTGTTGTTTTTACGTTACTTTTTTCTCACAGCCACTTTCTCTTCTGCTATGCTATGCATTGCATACAAAAGACATTACAGGTAATTTTTTACACTCATGTCAAAACAACATAGGAAACAGATATTTAAAAAGTAGGTCTTCACATCATATCAATATCAATAAAGAATCAATAACATGAATATGCATGATTTGTTTTTCCATCAACATGGCAGTCAATATGAATAATGAAGAATAACCACTGTCTTACCTAAAGCAGCAAAGTCCAACACTTGAACCTGCATCATATATGTCATCATGTGCTGTACCCATTGACAATTCCATAATAAAATCATATCTTTCACTTAAGTCATCTCAGTTCACATTTGTTTTGAATTGATCCATGGTGCGCACAGAGGACACAGGTTGATCGCATACAACTTCAAAGGTGCATGTTGATACAACTTGAATGGAATCGTTTTTAATGCTACCAAATGCAAAAAAAAAAAAATATTTTGTTTCATGAATCAAACTACTTGTTAATTATAAAACAAAACAAAAATTAAAAATCTTTTTAGAAGCTAAAACATTTTCTCTGCTACACAATTGATGTAGAATGTTGCTCGGAATTACTGATCCAGAGTCAGCTTTTCTCATCCCATTCTTCCATTACGGAGCTCTGTAACATGGAGCCGATCGGCTGCATAAGTCAGTGAACTGAGCGAGTATTTCAGCCTTTGTATATCATGTCATGGCCAGTGGAAGACTAGTCTTATAAACCCTCTTCCTATACACATTTACTGATTTTATTTTTAATGCAGTGTGTATAAACACATGAATCAATCGCATTTCAATCAATCGAATGTTGACCTCATATACCGGTAAAACTCGCAAATTTCCAGGCTTGTTTAGCTAATGCGCATACACGGTAGTGAGTTGATTGACAGGTGATGTCTGTATCTACATTTATTGACTGTTGGGTGCTAGAGCTTCTTGGTTGGGCATTCCAAATTCTCCCATTCATTTCAATAGAAGTGACTCGTCTCAGCTAAATAGTCTCTGGCCTCAAACTCTATAAAACTACAATGCCCAACATGCACTATGTCTCCTCCATGAAGTTTTCACTCTTTCACTTCTGATTTCTCACAATATAGGGAAAGTAGAAACAATGCGTTACTTTATTTAAAAAGTAACTCTGAAATGATGGTCTAAAATAATAAAAGATTGCATTTACTCATTACTCGGAAAATGAACTTGATTATGTATTGCATGTTATTTGTAAAGCGTTATCCCAACCCTGTTTATGAGTAGGGTCTGTATTCCCCTGCAGTGCCCCCTGGAGTGAGTTATGTGACACTACACAGCTGATAGAGGTGGGCAATGTATAGAGGAGTATTTTTTATACCTTTTATTTTAATATAATAATAATATTGACATTTCTATGTCCCCATAATTTAAGTCGTTTAAAAACATACAAAATTGTGTTTGTTTGTTTTTTGTTTTTTGTTTTTTAAAGTAAAACTGCAGTAAGTTTTTTGTGATGGTTAGTTTTGTCTATGGAGAGTCCTCATAAGGATAGCCGAACCAAAATCAATCAGCATGTTTTCACTGAGAGTATAAGAGTTTTAAACTACTATCGGGGTGCTTGTGTGATAATTTGGCTGTCAGTTTCAGAAAATAAATGTATTATATGTCTGAAAAGACTGTTTGAGTTATTGTTTGTTTGAATGAAATCCGCATCTGCACCTAACAAATAGACATGGCTGTGTGCATGGGAAAATCGCATTTAGATAAAATGGCTGTGCATATACAAGCGGTGAACTGTAATGACAACTGCTACTAATGTAAACAAATGGCAGCACACATCAGAGGAAGATTGGGTTTAATGTATTGACTGTGCATATAAGAGCTGTACATTTTTATTGTGGTACTTTGGTGACGAGTCTTTGGAGTGTGGGATTTTGGGGGGCATGGTCAATCGAACAGCTCAGTCTTGTGGAAGTAGAATGTCTAAAATCACTTATAGCACCTTTAAGGCAGATGGGCTATAACAGCAGAAGACCAAGACCTCGAGCCACAAGACCAAAATCAATCTACGTTCCCACCATCGGGCCAATAATACAGCGTTGCCCAAAAACACGCCCTTAAAACGTTGCTGCGGTGCCAATGTCACACACAATGCCCATTTAACAAGCAAGAGGGAAGCTTAAGCTGAGGGAACATGTTATCTAGTTATCTGGAATATTGAGTTTATATTGAATGTAAACAGCAAGATAAGTTAGAGTTGACAACTCATCGAATGTAACTGCCATGGTGACCCGAGTGGTCTCTCCATTAAAGCGGGACAATGTCCCAGAACACTGTCTATGAAAGTTCACTAAACTATGGAAAGTCATTTCTTTGGGCACTGCTTTGTTTATTTGGCATTTTAACTGATTTTTCCTGTGTCCGCATTTATTTTTTTTGTTTCACTGGGGGGAATGTAATTTCAGCTTCAGGCAGCATGGGGGTCTGGATGATTTTTTTGTTTAAAACAAGTAATTTGTAGAAGTTGCTATTGATTAGATTTATCAAATTTAGATGTGAATGAGAGATTTCTGCCACAGCATTTTAGACAAACACCTGAAAACTATGCAAATGTAGTACTCAACTGCTGTACATTTATGAAGAAACAGTTTGTTTTGTTTTTGTAGTTAAATTTAAATTTCACTTGGCTAAACAATCTGAGGGGCAACATGTAATTTGACTGCTTAACTTTGGATAAACATTGGATTTTCATCTATATGTAATTTGAGGCCAGCATCTCACTTAAGTAACTAAAACTGATTAACAGAAAATGTCCTATGAATAACATTTGTACAACAACAGTGCCTTGAGGTTACATCAACATACCTGAGTGTGTGGATTTGTGCTTACAAAAATACTTGACTTAATTGTATCAAATTTGCTGTGAATGAGCCATCCCTTGACATTTCTTCCATTTTTTTAATTCATTAATTGTTTTTTAATTATTATTATTATTTATTAGAAATAGAGATGTGAGTGAGTCCAGATAAATATACAACACATTACATATAAATTTCAAATTCATGTTCAGGTGGAAGCATGCCTTCAGATCAAAGCCAAGGAAATCAAAATGCATTGGTTATCAGCAGCAGCTTTGATGTCCCCTCACAATGCTCTCATTGGAGCTCAGGGCACAAACCTGTGGTTAATAAAACATATCCTAGATAAATCCAACTGGCCAAAAAAAAAAAAAAAAAGACAAAGAACAAAAACATGCATTTAACTGTTTTAGTGAATGTGCTCTTTTATACCATGACCATAGGAAATAATATAGCATGATAATACTGCTTGATATAAGATGTATAATGTGATTTTAAGATGAAACAACATTTTATTCCTTATGTGTATTGGTGTTTCTTGTGTCTTCATTTTGCTAATTAAGATGGTCCCTCTGTGTGTCGACAAGACCAGCATGTTAATTGTTTCTTTGCCTAATTAAATTAGGTCCGAACTGACTTTTTGAGTAAACGAGATACGTGATTTAATAATTTGAACAACATTAATGATCTTGTTTTTTTGATCCGAGCTGTTAAACCCAAGTGATTATGGTATTACATGATTTTAACTATATTTATTAAACTTTTATCAGATCCAATTCACTGATGTCTTGATAGAGTAGAATCTCCTGCATTAGCTATGTATTTAGAATTGAACTAATCCAATGATTTAAAAATCTAATTGACACAGAGTCAGCAGTGAAAATCAGAAGCACACTTATGAAGGATTATGGATGAGATACTAAAGCAACTGTCATCAATATTCTGAGAGAGGACCAGACCGATTATAAAACGAAACCTCTAAGATGCTTTTGGTATCATCCAGGGGCGAGGCCACATTAGGGACAGGATGGCACTGGTCCACTCATATTGACGGCTGGTCCACCCATTCAAAACAGCTGGAATACACTAATAGTTTGAAAATAAAAACAACTGCATTTCAAAGCACGCCAACTAGCTCACACGCATGATAATTATCAAATTCCTGTTATAGATATAGTTGGAAAAATGTGCTTTTATTAAAAATCAATAATGTTTATATGATAACGGTGAATGGAAATGGGCCGCACTAGTGCTTCGCACCAAGTATATTGGAGTGGTGGCGTAGTGGCTAGAGCACAGGGCTGTTAATCAGAAGGTTGCTGGTTCGAACCCCACAGCCACCACCATTGTGTCCTTGAGCAAGGCACTTTGGATAAAAGTGTCTGCCAAATGCATAAATGGAAGAAACTTGTTTAGCTGCACAGCCCTATACAGTCATGTGTGTAAACAGATTCGCCCAGCATCCAGATAATGAATCCATGTTGTGTGGTTTTGTCCCACTGGTAGTCCTGTAGTAAAAGTTCCTGTACATGGCATGACATTTCTGTGGTTTGGCATGTACTCAACATCCAAAACAACCCACTTACATGGTCACATATACAATAATAGGATGACTAAATGGGAAATCTAAAATGCCTAAATGTCCAGGATTTGGCTTTGTTTTTATATTGACGTGCTCTTCAAAGTCTTCATACATTCTGTATGTGTGTATTTTTAATTAAAATCCATTTAAACCTAGAGCATCAGTTGAATTTTACCCATTTACGTAGCCTCTGATCTGGCTCAAAAAGTCAGAAAATACAATTATCCAGAACACAGAGGAGGCTGAAGGGGCAAAAAAGCAGTCTCATTTTACTTACTATTTAAAATAAATATCATGCAAAATTACATAGCTCCAAAAAGGACAAAACATCAGCAAAAGGAGAGAGTTTGTCAGCTAAATTAAAGATTTGATCTTCAGGGAAGTACACCTGTGCACAAAAAGAGGACTGAAAAGTGTCTAGTGTAATAGTGTAATAACAATGAGAATTGGTGGCGAATCCAGCCTCATACTATTGTGATGAATTCTCGTTAGATCGGGCTGATTTTTTTTATTGCATCCTTTATATAATTTCAATGAATTTCATTCTATTTCATTTTTTTTTATTTAATCACTATATATAACCTATTAAGGCAAATTATTTACAATAAACTTCATTATTGTTTAAATGATTATTATATGACTTGTTATTGTTTCTGTACCAGTGACTGTGCAAATATGTAAAAGATTGTGTAAATGAACGGATATTGATTCATTACAGCTGAGGAAAGGGGTACTCTATATAATATTCACAATGAAGTTAGACAGCAGCACTATAGAGAATCAAACATCTACTAAAGACATAATTTTCTCTTTAATTTAGAATGTGATATCTTTTTAGGGTTTAGTTAAGCACGGTAATAAAAGTTTAAACCCATAAACACACAAACAACACAGACACAAACAACAATGCATTTCATAGAGAAGACTTTGTATGAACAAGTGCAGTTTGCTGCCAGGGAGGTAGTTATTTCCATTAGTTGAACAGCTGTTTGTCAGTATTTGTTTTTCATAATTTCTGGACTAACTATTTCAGTTGTACTGGAGTGAAAACATGATTTTTAAATTCTGGTAACTGGTTATAACCGGTTAATTTGGTTCTGGTAATTTTTTAATGAAAGAATCACCAGAACTGCACCACTTCATGTAGACAAACAGATGCAAGAAAAACATTAATATGGGTAAAAAGTATATTTCTCAGTTGTTTCCAAGTCTTCAATGAATTAATGTTAGATACTATGCATTAATACATATATGATGCTGCCGGACTTTGGTCTGAGAAGCAGATCTGTCATTAAAATTATACTTAACTGTTAATTAACTGTATGTATGTTGATAAATCTGCCACACAGGAAAAAAATATTGAACATTTACACTTATTCTGGTGTGACAAGTGGCTTATTTTGGGCTGTTTTTTTCCATACCAGATTGCTTGCTTCTCTT
This sequence comes from Moxostoma hubbsi, assembly GCA_032164185.1. Classification (NCBI taxonomy): domain Eukaryota; kingdom Metazoa; phylum Chordata; class Actinopteri; order Cypriniformes; family Catostomidae; genus Moxostoma; species Moxostoma hubbsi. The sequence goes on along the minus strand of JAVLUX010000020.1, from coordinate 26,760,378 downwards.
GTGAGATCTGGCAACACTGCAATTGGTATTTCACCCACCCTTAGCAGTACTGTCATTTTAAAAAGAACGTTATTATCCATTCTTCTATTTGTTCTAACGGGTGACCTTTTGGAAAGGAGGCTGCAGAACTTCTGAACCAGAATGGAAAAAAACAGTTTTTGCTCAGAATGAACCAAAATGAAAATAAATAGTTTTAGTTCTTTTTTTTTTTCCTTTATTCAATGAAAGTGGATGTTGACTGAAGCTAATATTCAGCCTAAATATTTCCTTTTGTGTTGCATGGAAGAAAGTGATGAACTATCATTTATGTCAGTTAATATGTTTTTAGATTATTCCTGATGCATTTAGTAAGTGTGTAATGGAAATTTTTATAAGAACAAAATGTGTTTCTGTGATTAAGTAATAATATCAATTAAATATAACTGTGAATTAAGTAAGTAAGACCAGCCAGATCTTGTTTGTTGTTTTTGGTACACTGACATTTTTATCTGACTAAATCACACAGAAAATATTTCCTTATGTTATCTGCTTTAAACAAGAACTTTTTGTTTGGCAATAAGATTTAAACCAATCAGGATGAAGTAAACAAGTTTAATGGGATGTGATCATGCAATAATGTATATAAGCTATGTTTAACTTTGTTGAGTGGCGAGTCTCCCACTGCTGTGGGATCTCACAGCCGTAAATCAATAAACGGGGAAATTGGGTAAACTGTCTTGCTGTTATCACTGCGCAGCAAAAGAGCACGATGCATGAGACCCTCAGATAAGAACACAGAGTGAACGTATCAGTGCTAAGACTCTATACAAGACTCTATACTGCTAATATAAGACTCTCAGATTAATTTACTGAGTGAGTATTGGTGCTCAGGTAGGACATAAGAGACCTCCGCTGGAGTTAGTATGAGGACATTACGCTATCAACCTGTCAGTGAAACAAGGACACCAGTAAAGGATTCAAGTCTGATGTAAAATTTCTAGGAAAAGTGTTAAAGTTAAAACTTGATGTACGTTCTTGAAATACTTGCAAATTACAGTATTCATAATATAGATTATCTTAAAAATAAGTGTTGTTAGCTGGATAGTGAGGTTGGGTGACAAGCATTTAAAGCATTTTTGGGGGGACAAAATGTTACCCGGACTCAAAAAAATACAATATTTAGTTGAATTTGCCAGCAAATAATTAATTATTAGACAATGACTGAGTCCAGAGGAATAATGGCTTGAAGCAGACCCTCTCATCAGCTGCAGTTACATATAATTAATTGATAAGAAAAAAACATAATCACCACAAAAACTGTCAATCTATTAATTTGGTGTTTTAAGTGTTAAACAACCACTGCTTTGGTAAATGGCATTTAAACAATACTATAACAAATAAATGCTATCTATTCTTTGAGGAAAATGTTTATACTGTATGTACTGTAGACAACTATACTATATGTTATATTTTTAGTCAACAGTCAACATAACATCATTTGATGTTTTTCTTGATGTTGATCACAGTGAATGAGACATATTTGATCAAAAAAGCAAATATCTTAACCATGCTTTATTCTTTTTAATGCTGAATAACAAAAATGTCCATAAATATATTAAAGAATAGATCAATAAATAAATAAATATAATCATCAATATCTTTAACAAACAGACTGTGTCAGAGTAAGTCCCCGGAGACCTTTCTTCAGACACTGGAGATGGCATGTACAGTGGAGGTCTACACAGTTCATGTCAGGTATCAGGGAGGAGTGTGGAATTGTTGCAGGGCTTGAGCTGTTAGCACGATGTGAAGGTCTTCCAGAAGAAGTTTTTGCAGGGGGCTTTTCGGTCACGCTGTGGCAGCTGTGATAACCGGTTGTAGATGGCCCTTTCTTCCAGACGGGACTCAAGGGGCTCCTCCATCTCCAGGGGGGCTGATGCCATGTCCCCAGCAAGCACGCTGTTATCTACTTCATCCAGCAGCCCAGAAATCAGCTTTAGGATCAGCTCCTTACGTTCCTTACTTAGTTCCTGATGAGAAAAAAAATAGTGTTGAATAAGATGTGTGTTTTAAAATGTATTTCAAATTCACAAATTCATATAAAATCATTGCCCTATGCACTTAATAAAGTAACTTCTAAAATACTACTACTAAAAATTAATACTACTATCATGAATATTAAAATTATAGAATGGTTCCTTAAGGATGTTGTACATCATGATGCATATAAATACACAAGATTTTCTTGGTCAAACTCAAATTAATAACTGAATCACTAAAAAAAACATATACATTGCTCACTGAACATCTCAAACATAGTGAAGTGTACATGGCACCCACTCACCCTACTGTGCACTAGGTTCCTCTCCTCCACTGGAAGCACAGCAGCTGCTCTCACACTGTACAGCACCAGCAAAAGAGACACTAGGGTTGCCAAAAACTGCATACTGACGAAATAAGAGAGAGCAAAAATAAAAGTGTGCAAAGACCAGACAGAAAAGAGGAACAATAACTTTGAAGATGATGTAGCTCCTGTCGCACAGTAAAGCTGGAGAGATCTTGGTTTTTGAGAGCTTCAGGTGGCAAGGTCTTATATACCAGTCCCCAACTGACGCAGTGGTTGGAGGATAGAGGGATGGGGTGGGGGGTTTGGGGGAGTGTGAGGCTTAGGGACTAACAAAAGCATTGAGTAGTTAACCCCACAACAAACCAGAGACGTTCTGCTAGTGGTGAGGACTGCTCACGTCATAGCTCTAAATATGGTACTGATTTCAGTGAAAGCGGAGGCAAGGAAGAACTAAACTTCGCTGACGATGAATCTACCGTTAACGCAAAGTGATTCTGAATAGTTCTATGGGTCTCACATTTGTATGTGAATTATAAATGACATCTATGTAGAGCGAAATGACATGCAGGCAATGAACCATATTGACAGAGCACGGCAAGCACACGTACACTGTAATTATGTGATGTTCTCACTCAGTGGTATTGTGATATCAATACAGTATTTCACAAATGAATCACACTAACCCATCTTGTTGTATACAGTGATTTTTGTGACACTCTTCTCTCATTTAAGCATGTAATTCACCAGAACTCCTCCTCCTCCTTCAAACTGCCATCGAACTGTCTGGCACCTGGAACAGCTGAGATTACGGTTTTTATGGTTTTAAGAAGAAAGAAAAAGGATGTTGTGATTCACACATAGAAACAGCAGTGAATAACAAGAATTAAGTATTTTATTGAGCTACAACTGCAGACTAAAACCGTACCAATAAATGTCATCTTAATCTTAAATACAATTTAAGTATCTAATATATTCAAACATAACCTTAAACTTAAACATAACCTTAAATAAAAACATACCATTAATAACATGGTATGTTATTAATAACAATACACAGAGAAAGTTTGTTGAGTATTAAATGGAGGCATATTAATTGAATTATTTTAATATAGAAGGGAAATTAATATGATAAGAAGCCAAGAAGTTATATTTTTAAAGGGTTAGTCCACCCAAAACAAATTCTCTCACCATTTACTCACCCTCATGCCATCCCAAATGTGAATGACTTTCTTTCTTCTGCTGAACACAAATTAAGATTTTTAGAAGAATATTTCAGTTCTTTAGGTCCATTCAATGCAAGTGAATGGTGACCAGAACTTTTAAGGTCCAAAAAGTTTACAAAGGCATCATAAAAGTAATCCATATGACTCCAATGCTTTAATCAATATCTTCAGAAGCTAGAAGAAGATATGATAGGTGTGGGTGAGAAACAGAACAATATTTACAGTAAGTCCTTTTTACTATAAATCTCAATTTACACATTCTTCTTCATTTGTTTTGGCAATTCACATTCTTTGTGCATATTGCCACCTACTAGGCAGGGAGGAGAATTTATTGTAAAAAAAAAAAAAAAAGAACTTAAATATTGATCTGTTTCTCACCCACACCATCATATCGCTTCTGAAGATATGGATTAAACCATTAGGGTTGTATGGATTACTTTTATACTGCTTTTTGGAGCTTCAAAGTTTGGGCCACTTGCATTGAATGGACCTAATGAACTGAAATATTCTTCTAAAAATCTTCATTTGTGTTCAGCAGAAGAAAGAAATTAATTCACATTTGGGATGGCATGAGGGTGAGTAAATGATAAGATAATTTTCTTTTTTGGGTGAACTATCACTTTAAGGGTTCAGTGTTTTGAATAATTTAGCACAAACATTTTTGTGCAGTTAGCACAATATCCAAAATGTAATGCACCATACGTAAGTAGCCCATGTGTGTTCACAGTGTATGTGTAATTAAATCTGAAGGAAAAAAGATCTTGTAATCATTAAGGCGAAAAAACAAAATGCATGATTTGGTCAGTGGCACTTGGGCCACTGTTCTTATTCTGGTCAGCTTCCTGGCACCCACACAGGATCTGAAAGACTCCTCTTTGGATATGCATACACACACCCCATCTGAGTTTACGTAGCTAGGAGCCCAAATACTCGCACTTAAGCACATTTTTCACAGCAGACAGAAATGGGATTAATAGTGTGTTGAGATGTGCTGCCCCGAGCTGAATTGTGATAAAGTGCGTTTGAAGAATTCATGCCAATTGACCACTGCCAAACAAATATAGTGTTCACTTGCCTGCCAACTTCAAACATATCTTGCGTCAGAGGAATACGCAAATATTTCATTCTGCTGTTGTCACAGCAGGAGTTTTGATGACTTCATAATTCCTTTTTTAAAAGGTGTACGTAATGCTTAACAAGTTTATTTTAAGTTCAAATAAATAAATGATCTGCCAAACTTTTCTGGTGCCCATTATATTGCAGTGTCTATGTACACATGTTATATGTTATTACTAGAGCTGTCAATCAATTACAATTTTTAATCAAATTAATTACATGGTGTCCCGAATAATTAATCGCGATTAATCGCATATACAAATATTTGCTGAGAAAGCCCCTTATATAACAATAATTCAATATATAATGATTATACATATTTATATTAATATATAATTAAACATAGTTATCTTTAAATATTTACAAATTAAAGGAGTCAGTTGAGGTGGTTTGGGCATCTGGTAAGGATGCCCCCTGGGCGCCTCCCTAGGGAGGTGTTTCAGGTACGTCCAGCTGGGAGGAGGCCTCGGGGAAGACCCAGGACTAGGTGGAGAGATTACATCTCCACACTGCCCTGGGAACGCCTTGGGGTCCCCCAGTCAGAGCTGGTTAATATGGCTCGGGATAGGGAAGTTTGGGGCCCCCTGCTGCAGCTGCTGCCCCTGTGACCCGACTTCGCATAAGCGGCTGAAGATGGATGGATGGATGGATATATATATATATATATATATATATATATATATATATATAATACAAAATATTAAGATAAATACAATGCATTACATACCTTTAGCAGATGAGTTAATCATTGATAAGACAAAACAAAAACCGGCTTTAGAATACAATGTATTGTTTACTACCATATTATTGAACATAAGTCAATCATTGGCACACAGTTCACAGTAATCCATTTCACAAGGGCTTGTTTAAGGATCATCAATTTACACAAACGTCAGACATGCTTGTGTAGCATCTCGGGTGCATTGTGTCATAAACATAAAATGTTTAGTTCACTGTGTCAAGTTAAATATAGTTTAATACTCAGTCTTTAAACACATCTTGAGGTCCCTTAGTTCAGATTTGCGCTCCATCAAGTGTTTTGAACTCAAGGACGTACTGCATGTTTGTGTTGTTTTGCCACTGAAGTGTTTTCTTCACTGTATAAAATGTGTGTTGCTCATACAGCTGAAATTTCACTTACTGCCCTCTGGAGTAAACAGGTGGTACTACAAGCTTGCATTTCTCAGGAATCTTCCTTATTATGCTCCGGGTGCATGCGATTAATTGCGTTCATTTTTTTACGCGTTATTTTTTGTAAAATTAATTGCACTGAATTAACATGTTAAATCAACAGCCCTAGTTATTACTATAATTTACTGTAATAATAAAAAAAATTATAATGCATAATTACAAATAGCTCCACTAAATAACCACATACTGTATTTGCTAAGTATTTGTGGTATTACCAAAGTCTATTTAGCCCAAGATAGACCACTTGTATTAAAACAAATGGGAGATATTGAAATGCCCAATATGGCGGATATAGAAAAGGAAGTCCTCCCTTACAGTAAAATCGTTTAGATACAGGGTGTGTTCCATTCAGAAGTGAACATCACTACGCCCTATTCCGTTTGAAGACTTTTACACCCACTGTGGAAGCTTTGGAGGGCTGAATGGTGAGGGTCTCAAAAAATAACGTTTATTTAGAACTCACCTTTGATGTGATTTTTATTGGAAATTTGATTGAAGTGATCTTACAGCATCGATATCAAGACTGTTCTCTCATCATAGTGCACTTTGGAGCAGGGCTAGGTCAATGCTTTTGTTAGGCCCGTTAATGTGTTAAAAATGCTTTAACAGCAGGTCTAGTTTTTATTTTTAAGTTGTATCTGAGACATTTGAATCACGAAGTTCCCATTCAAAATGATTACTCAGAAACAGATCTTATCGCATGTTCACCCACACGATTGGTTTGTGTCGATAGATCTGAAGTATGCATACTTTCATATCCAAATTGTACAGGATGTTTTTGAGATTTGCATTCAAGGGAACAGCGCAACAATTCAAAGTCCTGCCCTTCGGATTGTCTCTGGCTCCTCGCATGTTCACAAAGTCTATCGATGCGGTTCTCACCTCTGAAACTGATGGCGTGTGTATCTTGAACAACCTCGATGATTGGCTGTTACTAGCACAATCAGAAGCTCTGTTATGCCAGCACAGCATGCTTCAACATCTAAACAGCTTTGGTCTCAATGTGAACTGGGTGAAGTGTATGCTCACCCCCAGCCTACAATTCTCCTTTTGGGAGTCCGCCTCAACTCCACAAGCGGGAACACTCACCTCATGAGCGAGCACATTCAGGCCATTCTATATTACCTGTCTCAGTTCAAACTGGGAGAACACTTCCACTGAAACCATTTCAAAAAGCATTGGAGTTTATGGTGGCAGCATCATCCCATTAGATCTCTTACACATGAGACCTTTTCAGTGCAGGCTCAAGTGTCATGTGCCTCGACATACTTGGCGCCATGGGTGCATGCGCATCACTATATACCGGCGCTGTATAGCTGCTTTAGCACCTTGGACAGTTCCTGCCTTTTACCAGCGAGGTGACGCTCTAGGGCAGATTTTCAGGTGGAAAGTAGTGACTACGGATGCTTCCGATACAGATTGGGGCAGTGTGCGATAAAAGCACATCAACCACCTACAGCTATCGGCTGTATTCCTAGCCTTAAAGGCTTTTCAGTCAGAAATAGTGAACTGTCATGTCCTGGTTCACTCAAACAACATGACATTTGTGGCATATATAAACAGCAAAGGCTGAATTCATTCACCGTCACTGTTGAGACTGATGCGTCACCGCCTCCTATGGAGCGAGTCATCTCCTCTGACTGAGGGCATGGTCCTATTGTCATGCCAAGGGGTGATACCTGGCAAATGGAAACTTCCTCCTTAAACTGTAATGAGGATTTGGGAAATATTTGTCAAAACAGAAATCTGTCTATTTGCCTCAGTGGGGAATAGCCACTGTTCCCTCTTGTATTCAAAGTCCCAATCCCCGCAGGAAGCAGATGCAATGGCCCACAAATGGCTGGCGAAACATAAACATAACCGTTTCCTCAGGTCTGCCTGATTCACACTGTCATATCGTCACCTTCCTAAAATAATGTCCCAAGTCATTTTTTGACAAAAATATTTTTTTGCCTAAATCATCTCCTCATGATGCTGGCCACCTCAGGTAAAATTTCTGAAAAACCTGAGAAAATTACTTAGGACATTATTTTAGGAAGGTGCAAAATCCGAGAGGACAAGGAAACTATTTTACTGGTTGGACCGAAAATGCCTAACCAGCCATGGTTTCCAGAAATGATAGAAATGCTGTACAGCTCACCATGGGAAATACAGCTGAGAAAGGATCTCCTCTCTCAGGCACAAGTCACAATCTGACATCCCCAGCCCAAGCTGTGGAACCTGCATGTGTGGCCCCTGAATGGAGCATGCTAACTGACGCATTCAGTCATGAACACCATTTTACAGCGCCGTCCACAAGGTACCACTACACGCTAAAATGGAAAGTGTTCACTGATTTGTGTCTCTCACAAAGCAAGGTAAACCCAGTAAATTGCCACATACATGAAACATGTTCATACTTTCTGAGTGCTCCCCTCCTGGCCTAACATGAGGGTCAGTCACTGCAGCATACTCATGTCGCTTGCCGTCCCATGAGACTGTGGCTTCATACTTCCTTTCTGGGAGGATATTGTGTAGTGGAGTGTGATGGATTCTATTCTCCAAATGCATTAACGCAATGCCATTTGGAACATCTCTGTTAGGTACATAATCGTGGTTCCGTGAGATGAAGGGAATGAGACATCGCGAATGCAAGCCATACTACAAGACTTCCTGAGACACGAGCGATGTGCTCCTAGTTCTCCGTCAGAAATTCTGAGTAAATGGTGTTTGTGCACCTGCTTTTTTGTAGCGGACAGCTTCGCGCCAAAACAGGCGGGGCTCAAACACCATTGCCAATATTGAGATTTCAACTAGGTCGTGTGAGAATGCACTCCCAATAAACACGTCTTGTTCACTTTGTCTCAGGGAACCGAGGTTGTAAGTACGAGACGTTTTTAAACTTAATATGAGTTTAAGAAGTACATTATATGATACCACTGGTTTAAGATTTAACTGCTGATTTGAAATATATTCTTTGATCGTAATCTTGAAGAACCGTTTTGGAGATTTCGGTCTTTACCCATACAAGTTAGTAGGAGCTACACTCTTATGCCGATTGTATGCATAGAAAATAGCTGCGAAAAGATGGCCGTCGAGTGGACTGACTTGCCTTTGGTATTACGCACTGTAATGTCTGTCCACTTTCGAACGACAAATTATCTAAGGGCTTTGTGATGGCAATATATCTCTTTTTTACAACAACAAAATAAGTAGTGCAGTTTGATTTCAGAAATTTTGAAATAATTTTATTGAATTCTTAAGAAAGCGGGAGGCAAAGTGAATTCTTACAATAACGGTCCAAAAAAAAAAAAAAAAGAGAGAGAGAGAGAAAGCACAATTTTCACTATTTATGAGTATAGCATGAATAACAATAGATCATGTCACGTCCCTGAGCGGAGTTTCCCAACGCATCAGAAGCGATTCTTTTTGGAATGGACTCCCAGCTCTAATTAATAGGGCAATTTAACATTTCTCAATGTTTCTCAATTAAACGACCAACTTAGTTTAAAACTGTTGAGGCATCTTCGCAGAAAGTATTTGAAGTCCACACTGGCGAAGGGAGCAGTATAAAAATATGGATCCTATGCTAGAACAAATATGTAATATTTACCCGGAAAAAGATTTGAAACTCCGCAAGCATATTGTTTGAATTTACTGGCAAAGGACGCCACCTGGTGGTCAAAACCGCACTTTGCAATCACGTATTAGTATTGGAGATAAAGCAACTATTTTATCAGAATTGATTACATCTTATGTGTAATTAACAAAACAGAACTACATGCTTTTATTGTTATTATTTCAAAAGAATTTATGAAATTCACAAAATGAAATTTACATCATTAGCAAGAAATGGTAAAAGGACCGATAAACCTTTCCATTCAGTAAAACACAAGAGTACAAAATAGTGTTGCCTATGCAACTACACTTAAAGATATGTGATCATGATCAGCAAATAGTTTCATCAGTTTATCTTTACCTATAGCTAATATTCCTATTCCATCCATAATCAGGTTCAGTATTAGAGACAATATCTTGAAACTTACAGTACACTTACATGACATTTCATGTTAAAAACCCTAAAACCCGTTCCACCCACATATTCCATTGACAATAAGCATTCATTTGTAATAGACATATAATAGCACATCTCTCAAAAAGCTGCATATCAAACACCAATTTGCTCTATATAAACCACATCATGCAAACATGACTTATGTAACCATAGTTACATAACTATTCATGAAAGCAAGACCACACAAGTCATCAGCATAGACCCCAATGCCACCTTTACAGAAATTACTTACAGTTCGAGTAGGAGAGCCACTGTTAAATCGATTGCTGTAAACCACTTGGTTCTGCTTAAATGTCAGTATTCTATTTAGTTGAAAATTGTTAACTGCTGACAAACTGACCCATAAATGTAACCATTACAATGCATGTTTACTAAATATGTGCAATTATCATTGACCTGAAAGTCTTTCGATTCCCAACAAAAGTCTGTTGATTCCCAACAATAGAAATGCTTATGAGATCTTATGAGATTTCTCTTCCATTAGATTGCAATTTAAAATATGCTTATTAAATTGAGTAATGCCAAGCTAGAGGACCTATGGTGATACATAACACCATATCTGTTACAACATGAATAGACTGTGGAATCAGTCACAAAACATGCACTGATTGTCTACATTTGTATATGTCAGATTGATGAGGGTTGTGGCTTTGTAACAGGAAATAAAACAACTCATAAGACTTAAACATACTGATGGGACCAGACAGAAATAAAGAGAATTTCCCACAGAAGGCATTTCCACTTGAAACAGATTGACCAAACAGTCAGTCAGAGAGCAGAGGCTGGAGAGTGATCTGGAGTGGGTGGTACTACAGTTGCGGAGAGGCTTTTGTTCTGCTTTCACAGAAGGCAGCGTGATACAAAATGGCATCCATAAAGCCATTTATGCTTCACTTAATACCTGCATAAACAGTGGGACACAAGACTTTAGTTAGAAATGGTGGAGAAAAGGGTGTCAGAGCACAACGAATAGAAAATACTGGACTGCCTTTTACCTTTCTGGCAAATTCTGGGAGGATAAATGCAGCAAGGTGGATTTCTGGATTGTAATATTTCAGGCCCATGCTCTCAATCTCATCTCTTGTTAGTTCTCGTACTGGTTCACGGAAATTTGTTTTCTATAAAAATCAATGTATCAATTATATATTTAAGGAACGTTCCAGGTTCAATACAAGTTAAGCTCAGTCTACAGCATTTGTGGTATAATGTTGATTACCACAAAAATGTATTTCAACTCATCTCTCCTTGGCAGCAAATATATCTGTGCATCCCTATTAATAAGCAATTTTATAACACTAAAATCATGTTAAAAGTAGCATATTTACATCTTGTGGCTATACTTTTGAAGCAGCAAGTTAACCTTAAGTATTGGCTCCACTCATTTTAAAGAAAAGTGGGGACAAAATTAACTTTTGATAATTAACATTATGCTACAAATGCTATCTTACTCAAACAATTAAGTAATTGCATTGCTAGATGATAAAAGTAAAACTTACTGGATTTTTACTGCAAAGCATGAAGCCGATTTGGCCACTTGGATATGTTGGAATGGTGCAGTAGGCATAATCTACTACAGGAAAGAGTGTCTTACAGAAGATTCGCATCTCCTTAATTAGTTCCAAATGCAACCACTGACACTCTCCTGGAAAATTCCAAATTAAAATTATATAACTACCGAGTAATTCATTGTTATGAATTTCTTTGTCAAAGTTTTAGTTCTGAGATTGACCAATTATACCAACCTTGGCAACACAGAATTCCTCCCTCGCGCAGTGCAGTTTTCATGAGTTGATAGTAAGACTCTTTGAACAAGCTTTCAGCTGGACCTGTAACAGGTGAAATAAAACCAGTTTCAAATAAACCTCACGTCTCTCTGGAAGTCAATCAGTATGTTTACATGCATAGATATAATCAGTCATCATCTGTCTGTTCAGGTATGCATGGCACAATGTGTAATCAAATATTTGAAGGACGCCAAATGCGCAGGCTTCTAAACAAGTCTCGCATCACCTCTGTCTTTCTGTCTGAGCATGCATGTGCACTACAAGAAGGCCAATTGTGGGCCGAATAACATGCATAAAGCTGGACGAAGTGGAGCTTTAATCTCATTAAATAGGTCTGTTAGTCCGACTATGAAAAAAACGGACAGGTAAGATTTCAGCTAGACTAAAGCATTTACGTGTCATTTTAAAAATACTAATTATTATTTTAATTTGTCTGAAATCAAACTTTTTTTGTGTGCATGTAAACATACATAATGGCCAAATCATGATTTACCAGTCAATAAGAAACTTCAATGCCACATTTAGGACTGCATACCAACAGGGTCTGAGGAGTCTGTGATGATGATGTCAAAAGCATCCTGATTCTGCTTCATGAATTCAAATCCATCACCTACATTCAGAGTAAGCTTGGGACTAAAGAAACCCTTCGCCATTCCAGGGAGATACTTCTTGGAGACATTTATTACATCCTGAGAGAAAATGAAATCCTCTGTGAAATGTCTCAATATTTTAAAAGATATTAAATAATTTGGAGAACATGTTACAACTTTGAGGTTTCCTGTAACAACACATCATTGATTTAGATTTTGCTATTTTGCTGAGCATTGTAAAGTGGGAAGAAAATAAAGAAAAGCTCAGTCTTAATGCAATACCAACCTCATCGATCTCACACTGAACAACCGACTCAACCAGTGGATGCTTTACCACCTCTCTCAAGACACCACCATCTCCTCCACCAATGATGAGAACCTGCCATAAGGAATGAGGACAATTAAGTCAACTTAAAGTGAGTGAAACTCAGTTCACTGAATTTTTACAGAACACACACACACACACACACACACAACACACCAAACAGTTTCAGTTCTTCAAAATATACATTAAAATGATGCACAGAAATTAAACCAGGTACCTTCTTGGGGCAAGGGTGGCAGCAGAGAGGTAGATTTGCAATCATTTCCTGATAAGAAAATTCATCCCGCTCTGTGCACTGGATGACTCCATCCAAAACCAACACATTTCCATATGTTTTACTGTATGAAGACAAGCATTGACATGAAATGATAATTCCATAAACAGAAATGAAGCACTGTTGCTTGAAGGAACAGTTCACCCAAAAATGTAATTCTCATCATTTACTCACCCTCATGCCATCGCAAATCTGTATGACCTTCTTCTGCCGAACATATATTAATTTTTAGAAGAATTTCTCAGCTCCGTACAATGCAAGTGAATGATGACCAAAACTTTGAAGATCCAAAAGCATATAAAAGGCAGCATAAAAGAAATCCATATCTTCAGAAGCGATATGACAGTTATGGGTGAGAAAGATCAATATCCAAGTCCTTTTTTTTTACTATTAATCTCCACTTTCACTTATTTTTGGTGATTAGCATTCTTCATGCATGTTGCCGTCGTGAGGTCGAGCATGATGTACAGTACTGTGCAAAAGTTTTAGGCACTTAGAAAAAATGTTGAATAGTGAGAATGTCTTCAAAAATAATGCCATAGTTTTAATTTATCAATTAAATGTCATAAAAAAAAAAGAAGCTAAATCAATATTTGGTGTGTCCAACAGTACCAATTATCCTAGGTACACCTGGTTACAGTTTTTCTTGGTTGTTGGCAGATTGGCCACAGTTCTTCTATCCATTTAGGCTGTCTCCATTGCTTCTGTCTTTTCTTGTAATCCCAAATTAACTCAATATTCAGTGGGGGGCTCTTTGGGTACCATGCCATTTGTTGCAGGGCTCCCTGTTCTTCTATTCTATTTGCAAAATAAATTTATATTTTCTATTGACACACTAAAGCTGAAAATATAAATAACCATTGTAAGACAAATGTTTGTGAAGCATCTTCCGTGCCTAAGATTTTTGCACAGAACTGTATTCGAAGTGGATCTCGTGCAGGCACACGCCCCGCGAGACCCTCATCTCTAAGAAGTGCGCGTTTCCCGATACGCTATGTGTATGACGAACTCCAGCCCTCAAAAAGGGACATGATGTCATGTCTCTCACCGCATCAGGCAAGAGGTCAGTGGATGATGGTTCCCCCCACCTCCAGCTAGGAGCGTGCACACACCACTGACAGGGAGATGCTTCACGTCCTTGCAAGGGCAGTTGAAGAGCTCAACCTCAAGTGGTCTCCCCATGAGTGGTTCCTGCAGTCTGGGCACAGTCAAGCAGCCGCGTCCCACAAAACTGTCTTCCCCTTTCAGTCCACACGCGCAGCGACGCCATTCTCACAAATGTGGATCATGGGTAAAAGGCGGTAGAGGGACACTTCTGCCCAGCAAGTAACAGGGCATGGAAATCACACACCATACATCCAAGCCTTGTCAACAGACGTCCACACTGGCGGAAAAAGCTTACTTGGTGGCAGGACAAGCTGGATCAGCACTCCTTGCAATGGCGGTGATCCAGGTATTACAAGCAAAGCTCCTCAAGCAAACGGACGGGCAAGGCTTCGATCCAGAAACTGCTACAGATTTAGCGCTGCATGCCACGAAAGTCACGGCACAGGCCATTGGCAAGTCCATGGGCAACCTGGTCCTTCTGGATCTGGCTGACCCTCACAGAGATGAGTGACAGGTAAAAAGCATCTCTTTTGGACGCTTCAGTGTCTCCATACAGCCTCTTTGGGGGCACAGTGAATAAGTTTGCGGAGCGTTACGTCATGATTCAGCAGCAGTCATAAGTTATGAGACACTTCATGCCCAAAAGGATCATATCACAGCCGGTTCGCCCTCGCTCTGTTTCGAGCCAGCACCCGGCAAAAAGCCCCATGCCTGCTACCTCAGTACCTAGCCATCAGTGAGGCCGCCCAAGCCGTGACCCAAAAAGAAGCAGCCATATCAACGCCCACCTCACTCCGACAGGAGAAACACCCACGTGATGGAAGTACTCCTGATGGGCGCAACACTTTGAAGCATAAAGTGGACTGTGGTTCCCTCCTAGTCTGCTCTGAAGAAGGTTCGACTGGAGACACAGAACACCGTTTTGTAAATTTGTTGTGTTTCCGGTGGGAGTACGCAGTGCACATTTTGGCTGCAGCTTCACTCTGTTTCTCGAGTTTCATCTCATTGTTGCATTTACTTAAATCCCTTACGTTATACACACCTATAAAATGGACATTTTTGGATTTAAATCCAACAGACTTTTGACAGTTTTCGTGGTTCCCACTGGAGTGTGGGGACGGGCTGCTCCGCTCACCGGCCTGCCTACCTGGCGGTGTTTGCAGCGCGGTTGCTGTGGATGGCAGAGCTGCCATGCAAGGTGCTAGCCTACCATTGGGAGCAACTTGGGGTTCAGTGTCTTGCCCAAGGACATTTCGGCATGTGGGCAGGGAATCGAACTGCCAACCCTGCAATTAGTGGCGCCGACCCGCTCTACCACCTGAGCCACAGCTGCCCCGTTTTGATGTATGCATGTTTGTTGTAGCATGTTAAGTGCTTTGAGCTCGGGAAAAGCACTATATAAATTAAATGTATTAACACTGTTCCCCCATCTCCCCACTGCTGTTCATCAGGAAAGGAATATTGTTGTTCACAATGTTATGCAAAATGTTGTTTCTGTGTCTTATGCAATAAAGAATACAGTACTCATTGCGAATGCACGAGATATTCATTCTCAAAAAAAGAGCTCTTTTCCGCTTCAAAGCACACACATTATGCGCAACCTCTTCCCTATGGAAAGCGTTGCATCATATCATACGGTGAACAAGCCAAATTGCCCTCTGTCCCGTTACAAGAATGCGTGGCAAGCTCTAACAGGTATTTCAGAATGGGTGCAAAAAATTATCGAATATCTTTATATGATACAATTTACAGGCCGGCCACCACGTTTCAACAGTGTTCACGCCAGCGTTACAAGCCGAAATACACAATCTCATCTTGAAAAGTGTGATAGGTGGACTTCAGATCCTGGATCTGGGACATTTAAATTGCACACTCACAAAGCGGCCATTCAAAATAATTACTCAGACACAGATCTTATAGCATGTGCACCCACACGATTGGTTTATGTCGATAGATGTGAAGGATGCGTACTTTCATATTCAAATTGTATGACACCACAGGATGTTCTTGAGATTCACGTTTGAGGGAACAGCGTAACAATTCAAAGGCCTGCCCTTCGGACTGTCTCTGGCTCCTTGCAAGTTCACAAAGTGCATCGATGCATTACTTGCCCCTCCGAGACTGAACGATGTGCACATCTTGAACTACCTCGATGATTGGCTGTTTCTGGTGCAAACAGAGGCTCCGTTATGCCAGCACAGAGTCTTACTGCTTCAGCATCTAAACAGCTTGGGCCTCAACGTTAACTGGGTGAAGAGCATGCTCTCCCCCAGCCAACAAATCTCTTTTTGGGAGTCCGCCTCGACTCCACAAGCTGGCACGCACACCTCATGAGTGAGCGCATACAGGCCATTCTACGTTGTTTGTCTCAGTTCAAACTGAAGAGAACATTTCCACTGAAGCCGCTTCAGAAAGCATTGGGATTTATGGTGGCGGCATCTGCCGTCAATCCATTAGGTCCCTTACAGAGACCTCTTCAGTGCTAGCTGAAGCACTGTGTGCCACGCATGCACGTTACTATATCCCGCCACCGTATGGCTTCTTTAGCACCATGAACAGCTCCTGTGTTTTACCAGAGAGGTGTCGGACTGAGGCGTCATGTGGATGCTTGCAAAAGGTTGGGGGGGTGCCCAACTTTCGGCACAAATATTTGGCAAAGCAGAAATAGATCTATTTTCCTTAGTGGGGAATAACCACTGTCCCCTAGGTTAATTGAAGTCACAAGCCCTGCTGGGAGCAGACGTAATGGCACACAATTGGCCGGCGAAATGCAAACGCGTTCCCCCCGTATGCCCAATTCACTCTTCCATACGAAAAGTCAGTGAGGACAAAGAAACAATCCTATTTGTTGCACCAAAATGGTCCAACCAGCCATGGTTTCTGGAAATGACAGAGATGCTATACAGCTTGCTGTAGGAAATTCTGCTGAGGAGGGATATCCTCTCTCAGGCACAATCTGGTATCCCCAGCCCCAGCTGTGGAACCTGCCTGTGTGGCACCTGAACAGAGAGTGCTAAATGCGCCAGAACTGACACATTCAGTCATGAACACCATTTTACAGGACTGAGCGCCATCTACGAGACGCCTCTATGTGCTAAAATGGAAGGACTGATTGGGGTCTCTCACATGGCAAAGACCCAGTAAACTGCCCCATACATGAAATTCTCATATTTCTTGAAGACACAGGACTCACTCCGTCAATGCTTAAAGTGTATGTGGCAACTATTTCTGCATATCATGAAATTGAAACCGGTGCCTCTATAGGCAAGCATGATTTAATCATAAAGATCCTTAAAGAAGCAAGACAATTAAACCCACCTTGCCCGGCTACATTCCCGACTACTCAATTTAATTTGGATGCGGAACAATCATTGCATTAGTTATGCCCTGTGCAGACGTTACACCCATATGTTGAGCGTACATGCCAGTTCAGACTGTCTGATCAGGTCTTTGTACGCTATGGAGGACACACGAAAGGAATGTTCATCTCTAAGCAAAGACTTCCTTCACTGGATTGTCGATGAATCTGCCCTGGCTTATGAGTCACAGGGTAAGACTTGCCCAACTGGTGTTAAAGCACACTCAACAAGAGGCACGGCCTCTTCATGGGTAAGGACAATTGGTGTGTCCTTACAAGACATGGGTTTTGTAACAGGATGGTCTTATTAAAACACAATCGAAAGGTTTTACATCCTAGATGTAACATGTCTCTCTTCACAAGTCCTCCCTGTTTAGAGCACTTGTTATTTTGTTTGCAAAACATATGCCCCTCTCCTTAAGTTCGGGCTCCCCCTCATTTTACACTACCACTTGCATTCAGGACAATGTAATTTACCATAAGTCACAAGCACTTACATTATAAATAAACTCCCTTCACGAGTTCATTCATACTACATGACTATAGTTCATATTCATTCTGAGTGCTCCCCTCCTGGCCCAAAACGAGGGTCATCCACTGTGGCATACTCATGTTGGTCGCCATCCCACGAGACTGCAGAGTCATGCTTCCTTTCTGGGAAGATATGTTGTGTAAAGCGGTGTGATGGGATTCTGATCCCCATCTGTCCTCCTTGTTCTCAGTCAGAAATTCTGAGGAAATGTGTTTGTGCACCAGTTTTTATAGCGGACAGTTTTGCGCCAAAACAGGCAGGGCTCAAACACCATAGCCGATATTAGAATATTGGCATTATTGTAGAGAGGTTTCAACTATGTAGTGCCACAAGGCATTCCCCATATGCGTTAGTAAACTTTGTCTCAGGAAACCGAGGTTGCTACATATCCGAGCCATTTCTCTTTCTCGCGATTCGTGGCTTGCTTGACCCAACTGAATTCTACTGAGTTGATTTTTTTTTTTTTACCTTAAAAGCACTATGGAGGAAGTCAAACATCTCAAACAAGGAGAAAGCCTGACATTCTAACCAACATTGATGAGGAAAACAGCTAAAACAATGTGACACGCGCAAACAATTATGTGCCATGTTTAAATTAAATTATAATTACATTTAAATTATAAATCACCTTTAATAAAATACAGTTCGAATGATATTCAGATATTAGAAAACGAACCGGCTTTGCTTTCAGATATTGTCTACAAAGATGACTTAAAACATGAATAGCCTAATGAAGTGTTTTATAATAATAATTCTAGCCAACAACATTAGACTAAAATGTGAAATTTAGCATTATGGTAAGCTTGATTACCAATTTTTGAATACCACTAATAATGTTTTTTCTGACTATGTAAAGTTAAAAATAAAGAGAAAATGATATAAAAAGTCGTTTTCATTTATAAAGTATTTCATTCAATGACTGAAATTTTCCAAAATAGGGATCTTTAATAAATAAGGTAATTTTTTTTTATTATTGAACTATATCGAGATATATCGTTATCGTGATATAAAATTAGCGATATCATGAAATAAGATTTTGGTCATATCACCCACACAGACTACTAACTTCATGTGCTTTTTGGAGCTTCAAATTTTTGTTAACCATTCACTTGCATTGTGAGGTCTTACAAAGATGATAAATTCTTCTACGAATCTTTGTTTCTGTTTAGAAGAAAGAAAGTCATCCACATCTGGGATGGTATGAGGTTGAGAAAATGATGAGAGAATTTTCATTTTGAGAGAACTATTCCTTTAAGATTAAGTGAGCAACACATTATTTATGCCCAAGTGAAAGATCAAAGGGGTATTTTGGGGGGTAAACTAGGCACGGTAACTAAAGCACGTGGCACTTGAGATAACGGATGACAGCTCGAGCCACTCATCACACACTCACATCAGTATCATATTTCCAATATCCTATTAGGTAAGAAACAGCATGTCCCATACAAGAAATTGATTCCATTGAGTTCTAAAATAGAACAGCTAGCAATATAACCAGATAACTCAAACCTGTACATTTCTAAAAGTATGAAGCATCTCAAGAGACAATCTAGTGTCATAAATCAAGTATCCCAATACTACAGCAGGACACAGCATGCTTCAATGAGAGATTAGAGGCCATGACCGTAGACTTTGTCAGTTCGAATCAGTCTGGCCATTCTCTGTTGACCTGATCATCAGCAGTTACAGAAATACTCAAACCAGCCCGTCTGCGATTATCTAATCAGCCACAGGTCAGCAGTTTCAGTTAATGTTCACATCAACCATTAGAAGGCAGAAAAAATGTATTTCAATGATTTGGACCGTGAAATGATTGTTAGTGCCAGACGGGCTGGTTTGAGTATTTCTGTAACTGCTGATCTCCTGAGAATTTCACGCACAATAGTCTTTAGAGTTTCCTCAGAATGGTGCCAAAAACAAAAAAACATCCAGGGTCAGCCCTTGTTGATGAACAGGTCAACAGAGAATGGCCAGACTGGTTTGAACTGACAAAGTCTACGGTAACTCATATAACCGCTCTGTACAATTGTGGTGAGAAGAATATAATCTCAGAAAGCTATTCTGAGATGAGGGTTGGTGCCGTTTTGGCGGCACGAGGGGGACCTAAACAATATTAGGCAGGTGGTTTTAATGTTGTGGCTTATCGGTGTGTGTGTATAATATATATATCTCTATCTATCTGTATATATATATATATATATATATATATATATATATATATATATATATATATCTATCTATCTATCTGTATATATATATATATATATATATATATATATATATATATATATATCTCTATCTATCTGTATATATATATATATATATATATATATATATATATATATATATGTATCTGTATATATATATATATATATATATATATATATATATATATATATATATATATATATTACACGTGGTAACAATAGAAATCTAAATTATGAAGTTCCATAATGTTCCACCCTGAATGCCACGCCAGACAGTAGGCTATGCAGTTAGCAAGCTAGCTGTAGCCACCCATACAGTAAGACACCCTAAAAGCCAACGTGTTATTTCAGTGTACACCCCGAATTAAAGAGAAGCAAAATTGCTAAATAGGTTAGCTATGACAGCATTGACTGGGATCTTCATTTATGCACTAGCAGAATATACAGGAAGTTAGCAAACACGCTAATTTAAGCCACTTTCCACCAAGACTCACCTTTTAAAAACCATCACATCCTGGAAATTAGATTTTTTATGATACAACACTTCCTCCACTTGAAGACTCATCGCTTGACCAGGCCATAATGTGCACGTTTCGGTGAACCACCCTTCTTTGATGTTGTCCATTGCTGAGGAATCTAAAATAAAAATACCGGTGCTTTTAAACAGTCTGATCAAACTAGTGTACAGAAAGGGGCTACTAGATTTCTTAAGAAGCCCCGAACGACACGTTGTGGGCGTTCTCTGCAGTGCAACCAAACGTAAAACATAAAAGGTGACCAATATGTGTAGACTGACGTCATACGCAACGCTTAACAGCGTATTATCTGAGTGGGTGTAGCGTGGGGGCGATGCATCGAGGGCAGTGATCTGTGCGAGCAAGGTTGGGTTTGCGGTTGTGCGAAACACCCCACGTGAAAGTCGGGTCTTAGGGGCTGTTCACACCGAAATATTTTTTGCGTCCGTTCGCGCTGTTTTCAGTTTTTTTTTTTTTTTTAATGTAAACATGCGCTAGACGGACGTCTTTGGGTAAATATAGATGTCTTCATTCACTCACACGTAAAAGTGACATTAGGGGCCGTTCAGACCAAACATGTTCTTGTGCATATGGTAACATCTAAATGAACACATTCATATATTTGGTTACACCAACAAAACTATTTTTATTATTTTTGTGTTGACTGAGGAAAACAAATGACACAAGCTCTTATTTTCATTCTTAGACATTATTACAATATACATAAAGATTACATGTACATGACATGTTTTACATTCTTTTCTAAAAAAGAAAAGAAAATCATAAAATAAACGTACATATTGGATATTCCCCACTGTACTGAAATCCACAAGGCACAATTGACCACAGGTAGCTAAGATGTTTTGTGTTGACTCTTTAAATGTGTTTCAGTGCAAGATGTTACCGGAGCCATTACATAACACTTAGAACGTGCAGACAAAACATTGGCCATATGCAAAATCACTGCACTAGTCTGTCCAGTTTAACTGAACATAAACAGCTTTTCATAAGAATCTAATCTGTAGGCTATTCACAGCACAACAGTTGACTTAGTATTTCAACAATCATGCTTAGTATATATGGCATCCATTAGACAATATAGTAGTTTTGCAGTATTCCGCATTCAAATGAAAAATATTTGTAAACATGACTAATACTGTATGACTGTAAAAATGTTTTTGCAAATATATGATATTGATTATTCTCAACCCTTATCTACCAATACATTCTGATAAAAGCAACCTAATCATTGGGATTGGCATCCAGATACTGGGAAAGATAAGGTCAGCACTTTACTAATGACACAGTCTCCTTGCTGTGAATAAATGAAAAGAGAATTTAATTTAGTGTTATTATTATTATTATTATTAGAGAATTAACACAACTTCAAAATGTATCTGTTGCATATTAAAACAAATTGCTGCAGTTTCTATGACATGGTAAATACTGAAGATAAATATAATAATACGTTGGGATGGGTTTTATTTCAATGGATTAACTGCATGTGTTTACTAGTTTTTATATGTTTACATTATCCGGCCCATTACTGAAATGCATACCTCAGGGTGAATTCCAATGAGGGAGTCAGCTTTTGTGTACAATTCTTCTTTGAGTGAGATGACAATAGCCTGGAAATTCTGAGCAGACTGGTCCTTTATGTAATTGCCCACCTGCACAGTAAGTTAAATACAAATTTTCAAATTTATGCCAATCAGTTCTTTGGGGTGACCCAAATTCATCATTTGCATTTGGAAGAGGCCTTATTTGTTGGAGTCAAACTAACAAACACTGACCTTGCCTATGTTGGTGTTAACCAAAGCAGCATCAATCTCATCCAGGACAAAGAAAGGTGCAGGTTTGTAGCTATGAGGGAAAGGAATCCTACTTGTTTTATTGATGCAAAAATATTTGTTAATCTGAGCACTGCTGTTGTGTGAGAGGGCTTTGTAGATCTCATCAATGCTGGTGGCTACAGACTCAAAAAAGGCATTGAAATGGTCAAACCTCTCCTTCTTAATCTGCTCAAAGGCCTGATTTATTATAGCTTTATTTGCTCTTTTCCAGGCAGCCTTAAGCACTGTATGGCACTGCAATATCATATATAATTATTAGTGGATATATCTCAAAATCAATCTGTCGATCTGTAGATATTGGTTAATATTTGGGCTCAATATATTCCCCTGGATAGGGCTGTATGGCACGTTTAGTCCAGACATCTAACAATGACCCAAACCCTTTATCCAGACACTATTGTGGAGCTCAAAAGGCAGACTAGTTAGCTCAAGATTAGCTACAGGTAGATGATCCTGGACTCACCATCACTGTTCTCATGGAACTTGTCCATAACACTCTTGAGTTTCACCATGGCCTTCATGTTAGGGGCGCTGATTCTCTGCAGGATACTCTGCTGCTCATTCAGTTTCTGTTCTAGTTTTTATCTCTGCCTTGATCTCCTCTGAAAAACAGGTTGTTGTCATTTTTGTTTTTACTCGCTAGACTGTTCACGAAATGTAAATAATTAAACTGAAAATTAAAAAATATATATAAAGCAAATTACGAGAAGGGGACATCATCACATCTATAGTATTTATATATATGAGTTCACACAATATAGTATGTGGAATTATACATCTTATTTTATATTCCCCTTTTTATCATTTTAATTCTCATTTTAGCTTTAAAAAAAAAATCCACATTGTATCAAATCATATGATGTCATGAAATTGCATTTTTTAATAATGATACAAGCTGTTGCCTCTATTTGAAAATTCATGCACATTTTTTAACAAAATATTTGCAAGGTCGGAACCTAATAATGAACATATAATTACACATAACAATTATTTGATAATTATATATAAAAAATAACAATTTAATTGCTACTTTATCAAAACTACTATGCAAAAATAAAACAATTTTTACCAAACCTTTGCATAGATGTGGCATGAGCCTATTTGTTAAATTCTTTAATATTTACAGTGTTTTCTGAAGTTGAAATTTCATAATGTATGATTGTGCCTTTAAATGTGTAGGTATTTACACATTTATTACACTTAGTACATTTGAAATTATAGTACACTGATATGAATAACAAGCACTAAAATAATACGGTCTCTTTTAGAAAACAGCTGCTCCACGAGCATATGTTAACATTAAATGAGCAAATCGTACATTAACGAGAGAGAAGTTGCAGTTGTTTTACCTCCTCCGTACAAGGTGTTATTAAAATTAATGTTTATTTTTACCTTTTTGAGCACCAAATGTCTGTAAATAATTGAAAGTATATTAAGAGACATGAACTGAAAATCAGTTGCACGGATCTCATCTTTGGACACAAAATACACAGCACAATGCAAAAGCAAACTTATAAATGCATAATAAGTATTGACTTGCTTGTACAAATATTTATTGTACAATTCAAATCTACAAGCTCTTATGTTTTGCAACACTTATACATTCCAACAGGCATTCATCAGGGCAGGCGCATTACTGGCATTGATATTTACTAGCAATGGCTAATAACAGACATATTTTAGTTGCATAGCTTAAAATGTAGAGTGATGTTGATGGCTGAATAAACATTTATTCTATTTCATCAATTTAAATCACCTTGAGGTCCTCATTTAAGTTGCTGTAGTCAATCTCTATGAGTGCCTCCTTGGCATGCAGAGAGCTCAATGCTTTCAGGCTGATGAGAGAATCCTTAACTTGTGAGCTTCCCTGCATGGAGGGATCAAGTTACTAATGTGCACATAATCCATCAGCGGCAACTGTAATTGCTTGCAAAAGAAGTGCATGTGTGTAGGAATATACTGTGCCGAAAAGTGTCTGTCTGTACCTCTCCCTGGCTGATATCATCAATGTTCCCTAATTTGAGGGGCAGTTTAATGTCCTGCATTCTCCAGACTTGCAGCAAATAGTGTCTGTCTCTCCGTATCCAATTTGGTCTCAATGGCTGTCACTTCCTTCTGAAGCTGTGCCAACGCTCTAACATTATAACAAATACCAAACACATTTGATTTATAAATCTTAAACAAGGTGTGCTGGTTTTAAAGGAATAGTTCAACCAAAATTTTTTAATTCTGTCATCATTTGCTCACCCTCATGTTGTTCCAAACCCTCATGATTGTATGGAAACAAGATGCAAAAAAAAGTGAATGGTTACTGAGACTAACACACTGCCTAACATCTCCTTTTGTGTTCCAAAGAAGAAAGAAGGTCATGTGAGGATGTAGCAACAGGAGGCTGTGTAAATGATGACAGAATTATAATTTTGGGGGAACTATTCCTTTAAAACCACCACACACATAATATTAGATAGATAATATTACAAGCATATTTCTAGGTTTATTTGTCAAACAATACATCTAACATCTATTTTATGCCTCTCTGGCTCGGTCTCTGTCTCTCACTTGTTGGCGGCCTTAGTTTCTTTCGGATCTTCTCCATCTATTAGTTCTTGTCATTGACATCTCCATCCTCAGTGAGGTGCTGGTTCTTCAGGCCCTGAAGCTGTGCCATTCTCATCAATAATCTTTATGTGCATGCGTTCCTCCTGAGATGGTGGGGATTGACAGATATCCATCACAGGAAGTATTTTGCTATTCAGATTAAATTTATATGTGCTTTGCTTGGTAACTGGTAATCTGGCATACTGGGCATTTTCCAGGTGGACCAACGCACTTTGGGGCCGATTAGGGGCGGACTGGCCATCGGGAGAACCGAGCAGGCTGGTGGGTCTGCCGTGAAACAGACCTAATGGGCCGTAATAAAGACCCATGAGCCGCCACGTTATGCAGAACGACCACAAAATGGTGCCGCGATGTAGGAGGTATGCAGAAAAGGAAATTTTCTTGATGTGTGGAGGCTTGTAGCAGATCACATCAATCACAAGATTGGCCCCTAGCAGCTCTCTCAGTTTCTCATCTGTGGGTTTCACCTGAGAGAGAGGAGACAAGTATATGTTTAGTGAAACCAATTCTACCACACCCTCAATGCCACTCAGCCTCTCAGATAGAAATCTTCAGACCTCTTAAATCATAGAAAACCACAGATCACTTCAGACTAATGAATGATTTATTAAAATCTGTCTGTACCTCTAAATAGACTAGAGGCAGAAATGTC
Organism: Moxostoma hubbsi; assembly: GCA_032164185.1. Lineage (NCBI taxonomy): Eukaryota > Metazoa > Chordata > Actinopteri > Cypriniformes > Catostomidae > Moxostoma > Moxostoma hubbsi. Next base: position 26,734,652 of record JAVLUX010000020.1, on the reverse strand, counting down.
TCTGGTTCTCCTCTTTGCTCTTTGATGTACTGTGTGCGATATCTGCCTGTCTTCTGGGTCCACAATGATGGAGTCCATGTTTTTTCCCCAGGATTTTGTCTCAGCAATCTGGTATTTCTTCTGTGTTGGCTGGCATAATTCGATCAGTCTACCATACTTCACAGACGAATGTTTGAATATAGAAATTTAAAAGGGAAAAACCTTCAAAGCTTCTGCTCCGAGCTAAAAGTTAACAAGTTAAGCTCAATCGATAGCATTTGTGGGATAATATTGATTACCACAAAATAATTTTGCCCCTCCTTTCTTTAAAAAAAAACCAAAAAACCTAAGACCTAGATTCCAGTGAGGCACTTAATGGAAGTCAATGGGGTCAATCTGTAAATGTTAAAATACTCACTGTTTCAAAAGTATAGCCACAAGACATAAACAATATGAAATGTTAACATGATTTTAGTGTGATAAAATTACTTACTAACCTTTTCAGAGTAAAGTGATATTTTTCCAATTTTACAACTTTGTTGCCATGATGGTGTAATGTCAACAAACCCTAAAACACTAAAATGACTCTAAAAATTATGATATAAACAATGTTACAGTTTAAATAATACATGCACTTTAACAGAAGTATTAATGTAAGTGCTTTTATAAAATTATAAGCTTCACATTTCTACCTTCAAACCCTCATAAAATTGGCCCCATTCACTTCCATAGTAAGTGCCTCACTGTAACTTCTATTTTTGCTTTTAGAGAAAAGGACAGACAAGTCGAAATACATTTTTGTGGTAATCTACATGGTCACAAATGCTGTCGATTGAGCTTAACTTCCATTTAATCCAGAGTATAATAGGGATAATACACTTTTAAAATGAAAATTCTGTCATCACTCAACTTCATGATGTTCCAAATCTGTATGACTTTTTTTTTTCACATGAAACACAAAAGGAGATGTTAGTCACAGTCAACATTAACTTGAATTGCATATTTTTTCCATGCAATAAAAGTGAATGATGACTGAGACTAACATACTGCCATTCATCTCCTTTTGGGTTACACGGAAGACAGTCATACAGGTTTTAAACAACATTAGGATGAGTAAATGATAACTGAATTGTACATTTTGGGTGAACTATCCCCTTCAAACTAAACCGCTGCGTGTAATTCACCACTGAGCCAGTGTAGAGCCGTTGAATGCTCTCCACCATTTCAGCTTTTTGCGGCTGACGGCTATTTCCCTGCCTGTCAATGCGAGCATCTCCAAGTTGACCCATCACCAAAGGCCAGTATCATCAAAGCAACAATCTTGGTGAAATGTTTTAACTAAGCAAGTATGTGTGAATGTGTCTATATGTTTAAGAGTGAGTTGTGCATTATTACTGGGTTCAACTCCATGCTTATCTGATCAATCCTTCTTTTTGCCAGCTCCCCTTCCTCTGTCAGTTCTTCTTCCATGTGCTTCTGTTCATGCGGAGACTGCCTAATGAGGTTGATAAAAATCAAAGCAGTCCTTGACATGATACTTAAAACGATGAAGCAAAAGTAGCATGTAGAAAGTAGGGATGTTTACAGGCATGACACAAAGCAGCAACAATATGATAAAAAGACACAAATATTCAAGATTACATTTATTAATAATAATACAGTTAATCGTCAACACAATTGATGATTCTTCCAGCAAATTATATCATTCATTAAACTTAAGACTGCTTCCTGTAGGCTGTTTTCAGTTGACAACATGCAGTATCAACTTAAATGCATTTATAAAGAAATGGATATTATTAATCGATCTATGATGTAATATAATATTGGAGAATTCACAATAGATAAGTCCTGTGCGGTCACAGGGTTATGTATATAAACTGTTTTACATCAGGGAGCATTGATCATCCAATCTCATTTTACAGTCAGAATTACATACATGATCTCTATTTATAATTTATAATGAGTGTGTCTGTTTGCGGGAGAGAGGGAGTGGCTCGTAAAGCTGGTTGACATGATTTCTAACAGCTGTTTATTGTTACAGTGATAGCAGGGAGAGACCTTAAAAACCAAGCTAAAACTTGCCAGTGAGGAAGAGAGAATGACACCAGTAAGTGTCCAGAGTACACTACCTTATTGTGCGTTTTATTATTATTATTGTGAAGCTGAGGTTTATTAGGAGTTTTGTTGCATTGAACTGACAAATAAAGCCCTGAGAATGCTGCGCTCAAATGAACTGAAGGCAGAGAATAAAAGCCTACTTGGACCATGTCACTGCTCCCCATCTCCTCTTTCCATATCCATGGGACTGGGCTCGCCAACCTGGGAATGATACCGTAGAGAGAGAGGGTTAGTAGGGGGAAGAGATTTGGGCATGGTACTGACCTATCTCCTGGGTGAAAGTATGGGACGGAAATTGGACAGGCGGGGTAGGGGTTTGTGTGAAAAGGAGAGGAGAGAGACCGAGACTCCGCTTCGGTGGTTCCCGGAAACGGCGTCATTTAGTCCTCTGCCAACTGGACCGCATCCACCAGCGATGCCGGACGGTGACACTGGACCCACTCGGACATGCCACAAGGAAGCAGGGAGGTGAAATTCTCCAGTGTAACCAGATCTACGATGTCCTGGGTGCCGTGGGTCCACTCAGCCAGCAACCATTTCCTGCAAGCGTCTCAGAACTGCTGTATGAAGGCAAATCGGCGGCTGTGTCTTCCCAGCCTCAGAGAACGGAAGTGTTGGCGAATCTGTTCTGGACTACGACTGACCCACTGCATGATGGCTATCTGTAGATCAGTGTACACGAGGAGGTTAGCGGCTGGGAGTTGTTGAGCCGCTAGCTGTGCTTACCTAGAGAGCAAAGGCAGTAAGCGGGCAGCCCACCGGTCCGGCGGCCATCTCCACACCTCGGACGTCTTCTCGAACTGATCGAGGTAGGCCTCTGGATCGTCAGCAGGGCTCAGCCGCAGCCCCCTCGTATGTGATCAGGTTCCGAAACACCTTCCATTCTTCTGCTTGGTCCTGGTGCAGGAGTTGAAAAAGCTACTCCTGTTCCTGGCCTGGGTCACTTCGGCTAGTGTTGAAGACTCCATGATGAACTCTTTCCAGGCGTACCTGGGTTTCAACACCAGCGTAACACTCTTTAAAGGTTCGGGTATGGAAGGAGTAGACGGGGAGCAGTGACACCAATCTGGTAGGCTTTTATTCTCTGCCTTCAGTTCATTAGAGTGCAGCCTTCTCCGGGCTTTCTTATTTGTCTGTTCAATGCAACAAGACTCTTAATAAACTTCTCGTACTTCTCTTACATTAAACTTCTAAACACTTCAGCTTCACAATAACAATATTATTATTATTATTAATCATAATAAAACACACAATAAGGCACGCCAGTCACTGCACTCTGGTGTCGTCCTCTCTGCCGCGTTTTGGCTGCATTTAAGGTCTCTCCCCGCTATCACTGTAACAAGAAACAGCTGTTAAAAATCATGTAAACTGGCTTTAAGAGCTACACCACTCCCTCTATCCCTCAAACAGACAAACGACCATGCCCCCTTCACCTTAAAGTTATACATTTTCCATCATCAATGTTACCTGTGTCTGAAGCACAAAATGACATTGTTTACATTCATTCCTTATTGTACCTCGGTCTCAAACTTCTTCCTCTCCTCCAGATCCAGTCAGTTCTGGTCAGCCTTTTGATCCCTGTTGAACTTCTCTAGCTCTTGAGCCAAGATTGCTGACCGCTTACTGGTCTCCTCTATCAGCCTGTGACACTGCTTCACCTGACAGAACAGTATGAATGTAAAATGATACACTGAAATATGAAAACAGGCATAACAATTCATCCATATGTTATGGGGATTATGGGGCTCTGACTTGGTTTTCTCAAAGTATCAGATCCTGGCCTTGACTTTGGGCTTCTTCCACTCATTCCTCAAACTCATGCCTTGCCATTTCCACAGCACCCTGTTCCTGTCCAGTTCTCCCATGTCTACTTTATGCATCTTGCACATATTTGGGGCATTCTGCAAAGACTTTTGAGACACCTCCAGCTTCTTGGTCTTATGGGCTGTATTCCCCTTGGCTTTGGTGTACTGTGGCCATTTCTGTTTGAGCTCAGCATCTTTCTCTCTAAGGTGGTAAAACAAGTATAAGACTATCAAATTGTGCTTAAGTGACTATGGGTATAAGTTACCTTGTCATGACTATGCTGTAAAATTTTTGATGTAAAAGTCTAAGAATACGTTAATTTAAAATTACACCAATAAAGAGAAACATTTGGAAAACAAAAGGAAAATTGTGATGCAAAAAAGTAAGAAGAAGACTGCACTATTTTTAGGTCACTAATCAAATGTAAGCAAAGTTGTGACATTGTGCATGTGTCAGGTTTTTGTGAAGGGAAGAGGTGAGAGAGTGAGGATCCAAATGCATAACTTTGTCAACATAAGAATATACAACGATGAAGGAAAATATTCGAAGAAGAAGCTAACAAAGTAACTCTACAGCAGTATGCTGGCTAATCACGCACTACACACAAGCAAGAACCGACACAGGAACAAAGAACAAGGGGGTATATACACATGTGCTAACAAGAAGACACCTGGGATACAATCAGGAGGGAAACCAGAAAAACAGATATAACAGTGATTACAAAACACTTTCAAATTAAGAGTCCTTGGGGGAAAACATAAGAATGACGTAACATAAACCCCCCTCCAAAAGGGTGGCTCCTGAAGCCCAAAAGGAAGAACAGTCTAAACAAAAGAATACAGAAACTATAGGGGTTTATGGTAAGAGGCACATTAGACAATGATGCAGGACCCTGAGACAGGAACTGACGGACAGTTCGGGGGCCAAGGTGGAACTGACGGATGGTTCGGGGGCCAAGGTGGAACTGACGGACAGTTTGGGGGCCAAGGTGGAATCAACGGACAGTTTGGAGGCCAAGGTTGAGCTGACAGATGATTCAGAGGCCAAGGCGGAGCTGACGGATGATTCCGAGGCCATGGCGGATGTGTAAGACAGTCCAAAGCCCAGAGTGGAGCTTAATGGTCCATAGGCCAGGGCAAAGCTGGCGGACAGTCTAGAGACCAAAGTGTAAAGGGTGAAGCCGCTAGATGCGGAGACTCAGGTAGTGACTCCTTAGGCGGAGACTCATACCGGAACTCAGAAAATGAACACTTAGGTTAGAAGCCGAAGGATTTTCAGGAGATGAAGTGGATGGAGCCGCAGTAGGAGTCTCAAGAGGTGGAGCAGGCAGAGCCACAGTAGCCGGCGTGACAGTAAGAGAAGTGGACGGAGCTGCAGGATTTTCAGCAGGTGGAGTGGGCAGAGCCACGGGAGACTCTAGGGGCAGAAGAGGTGAATGCAGCACTTTAGTTTTCAACAAAAGAAGATACAACAATGAAGGAAAATATTCGAAGAAGGTAAAATATATATATATACACATGGGCAAACAAGAAGACAAGGGACACCTGGGACACAGACATGACAATGATTACAAAAAACTTTCAAATTAAGAGTCCTTGGGGGAAATAAGAATGACATGACAGCATGTTAATGGCTTTGCACAATAGGCAGTATTTCCTTGTTTCCAATCACACAAGATGCTCAGTTGAACATTCTCAAATCATGCTGGGATAAAAAATATGACCAGTTTTTACACAAACATGTGGAGTTAATGCCAGCTTAATTGCATACCATGACATTAAAGCACAAGGGGGTCATAATTTTTTCAATAACAATTTTTACTACAATTGCTGTGCTATAATTTGTCATGAAAAATGTGATCCATCTTGTTCTTGTCCATCTCAATCTCACGGTTGCATCGGGATAACTCTCAGTTCAGCTTTGTGATCCCCTCTTCAATATGGTAGAGTTTAAAGAGCTGTAACTGCACATGAGTTCTGACGACCTCATCCTTCAATCTCTGGTAACCTCTCAGCCTGAAAGCAAACATTTAAAAATCAATGCAGGAGCCCAATAAAGTATTTTATGGTGTTCCTCACTACATGAATATTATCTGTCCCAATAAAGCAAGATGTGGCAGGGTGGAGGTTGGGGCCGGGTCGTGATTCCACACACCCAGGCCCTGATTAAGCCCGAGAGGGATAAGGGCATCCGGAGACGGCAGTACGACAGAGAGAGAGAGTTATGGGTAGCTGCCCAACACCTGTTTGTATTTGTCTTTTGGTTAAGTTTATAGTTAAACTATAATTAATATTTTCAAGCCGGTTCTCGCCTCCTCCTTTCCATTGAACTGTGTTACACTAGTGCCGAAATCCTGGGGTCATGCCCGGGGCTCCCCGGCCTGCGTGAACTGGGGAGGAATGTGTCAGGGCGGAGGGCCGGGCCGGGTCATGATTCCACACACCCAGCCTCTAATTGGGCTGATTAACCCAAATAGCACTTTAAACTAACAGGAGAGCTAACACTAGTATGGGTTTCTTTTACACTCTCTCCGTTTAAACGATATTCCTATTCATAATTTAAAAAAAATATTTTATTAATAAAAAACAAAACAAAAAACTGCTGCTTTCTGGTTAGTAACTCAGAGCTTTAACCGCTGAACCACCACTGCCCCCATTAGACTGCCCCCAGGGACAAAACATTCAGTATATGTCCTGCAGAAATGATCTATCCTATACTATTCAGATCTTTCTGCGCTTGTCCATTGACGAAATTACAATGCAACATCAAAAAGAGGAGGAAGAGTTTCGATGAGTAATGGCTCGGGTATTGATCCAGTTCAGAGGGATTCATCAACGTGCAGAGGACAGTCGTGATGCAGACATCAATCATGGCCAACAGGGGGAGCCAGATATCAATATTTCTGTCACAGAGTCTACACCTGGGACCTGCCAGTATGCAAATGTTTCAGGCTAAACTGTGGATATAATTCAGGGCTACAGATAACGAATGCATGATAAGGCTGCACAACATCTGTCAATATCCCATTATTTCAATAGTTTTAAATTAATTAATTTGTTATTTATTTGATTACTTTTTACTCTCATTTCTTGTTCTAAATTGATTTGTATATATCTCATATTTTCTTAATCATTTTTATGTAAAGCACATTGAATTACCATTGTGTGTGAAATATATAAATGCAATTGCCCCACCTAGATATGCAACTGGCAAATAACAAGGCCATTATTATTATTATTTTAAAAATGTATCAATATTTAATGTTACGATTCTGAAAGGGAAATTTTTTTATTTTTATTTTTTAATAACTTTTTAGCTTATAAATAGTCTTGCCGTTTAACAGAAACAAATGTAAAGGTTTGCATATCCCATGTAGTCTTTCAATTGATATCAAGTCATAAAACTGCAAATATAATGCTACGCCTATACAATCATTTAACATTTGATATTTCAGATAGTTTTAGATTAAGTATAGCATGTCAAACTGCAGAACACTGATGTCACTGCTTGTTGTTCATGTCAGTTACCCAGATCCAGATATATTCTATGCATATATGTATGCACAATTAGGGTGAAGGAATTAATGAGAATGAAAGAAAGAGAGCTCAGATGGAGATGAACGAGAGAAACCTGAGAACTCAAAAGGAGGAGAGAGAAACAAGAGAGGGAACACAAAAATGGAGCTAAACACACAAAATATACTCATATCCCATGTTACTTTTCTGTAGGCTGTGTTTGTTACAGTATCCACCCTTCAGTTTTGGTTGTATTTTCACTGTTATATTTAGCACAGAGTTGCAGAAAGGTAGTAGAGTTTCTGAGCATGTGTATCTTCTGATAATGTGTGTACCTGCAGGACTGTTAACCGTCAGGGAACTGGTGGAAAATGACCTAAGTGCAGTACAGCTGGATGCCCTGGAGGAAGAGTGCAAATGATCTGCCCACACTGCACTCACTCGCTTTCACCAAGCTCAGGTAGAGAAAGAAAGAGAGAATGTGTAATCTTGCCATTAAGGCATCTTAATCTTGCTTTTTGAGATTAAAGGTCAAGGTAACCTCTGTCCTCCACTTGCAGGCAGAGGAGAGGATGGAACAGGAGGGACAAGAGAAGCTGAGGAGGGAGGAAGAGAAGCTAGCAGAGGTAAACAAAATGCTGACCTCTGACCTTCTGACAGAGCGACCCGAAGCTGTAAAGAGAATGTCAGAATCTTCAGCAGGGGGTCCACGAGTCCTGACCAACCATTGGAAGGGCATGACCCCACAGCAGCTCAATGATATCCACACACATAGAGAGCGAGACAGTGCTTTGAAAAAGAGGTTCAGATCATACACTGACATCTACTCCACGTTTTCTCTCTGAGCATACAAGTATAATGAACTCTTTGTCACTCTAACCAGAGATGGAGAGGCAGAGAAAGCTGGCATGTGATTGCCATCTGATGGATCAGGAGAAAGATGAGAAAAGAGAGAGGGAGCTGGAAAGAGAAAGGAGAGTTCAGCTCAACAAATACAGTCAACAATTGGCTAGAGAGCAGCAATCAAAGTAAGTGGCAGGTTGAAATTTTATTGTCATTAAAAATACATGGTAGTACTCAGTAGAATTCAGACTGCTGACAAAATACTGCTCATTATTAAAAGTAAGAGTACAGTGCAATATACATATATATATAAGATTACAACACTAAATCTGAGTTATTTTAAATATAGTAATAATAGAGATATCTTTGCATGTCTGTAAAAAATTATGTTGTCAGGCCCTGATGGAATCTGCCACATTATCTCCTCACATTTTCAGTGCTTATTGTGAATCTAAATCTGTGGAATATGTGGAATGGATTTAAACTCTGATGGAGCAATGCTGCCACATTTTTTTTTATTATTATTAATTGTGTCATAAAAACAACTTCTTTTCTCATAATAGCGAGATATTATGTCATAAAACAACATCTTTTCTCATAATAATGAGATATTTTATCATAAAAACAAAAATCCCATTACATTTTTTAAACTTACACATTTCAATTTAATAATACATTTCAATCAAATTAAACTGAGTAATCTTAAAAATATATATTATTTTCATTGCAATTCCTCTGTAGTTTTATTAGTTTAAATGCCAGACAATCATTGGATTGCATATATATTTATAATTCATTGTCTAAAGAATAACTAATGTTAAACAAGTGCACAAGCGATGAACTATCTCTCATGAACACATTAAATATACTGTATATTTACCATTGGTTTGATAAGTGGCTGATGAAACTCTATTATTTTCTAATTGTCATTAAAATAGCTACATTTATGATTAAATGCTTTTAATAGCTTTTTTTATATACAATTTTGTTAGATAGCCCAACATAGATTTATGTGTGAATGTTTAGCAAAACTCCCAAGGGTTACACCTAAAATCTATTAAAATATTATTGTAATTTGATTAATTATATTAAATTCAATATAAAATAAATAATATACTCTCGTCCTTTTTGTTTTTTTTATGCATATTTTCCTCTGAAAGCTTGTGAATCCAGAGAAAAATGTACAAATCTGTGCTGACTTTACAAAATGTTACAAAATAAAATAAATATATGTGTAGGATTCATTTACCACTGAGTAGCACACTGTACTGTAAGTACAGGTGGGCTGGGACATGAAGTGATACGTAGCTTATAAGTGAATTGTCAGATGCTGAAAACCTCACTGAAATGACATGGCATTACTAACTTGTAATTATGAGAAAATATGTTGCTTTTATGGCATAAGTAACTCGTTATTACAAGAAAATATGTCGTTTTTACTCCCAAACGGAGGGAACAATAAGTATGTGGCAGCAGTACACCACCGTATTAAACAGCATGAAATGTTTCTAAGAGCACCTCACACATATAGATTGCTGAAAGCTTCATCAACTTAACCAAGATATTTAATAGCACTACATAGAAATTCTGTAGATTACAGATGTTTAAATTCTATGAAAATATTCTCTAGGAAATATGAGTTTTCTGCTGGCACAGATTCCGTGTGGGCCTGCTCTTTGTATATTATTTCACAGCTGTTTGCTGTCACATTCTTGGGTGTCTAGAAACAATAGGTTACAAATCGTAACCCCGGTTCTCTGAAACATTGAGTGGAGAGATTTCCCAATACACTCGCAGTGAGGCCCTGTAAGCCAGGGGGCGTTCACATCAGAGAGGTGGTGCTTGACACGTCCATTATCACGTGCCTGATAACCCTGAAGCACAAAAGCGAGAATGGTACACAGGCAGAAGCGTGACTAACATGTTAGAGACACAAATATGTAAATCAGCCTAGCAGCGTACATACAGTGTAGATAGCACCTGGGCAGGAATATAAATGGCATGCTTGATGACATGAGTGTGCAGAACCTGATGGCCCAAACCCCTTTTCCTTTTCCATTTCCATTTCCATTTCCATTTCCATTTAAAGATGGTGGTGGTGGCGGCGTAGTGGCTAGAGCACAAGGCTGCTAATCAGAAGGTCGCTGGTTCGAACCCCACGGCCACCACCATTGTGCCCTTGAGCAAGGCACTTAACTCCAGGTTGCTCCGGGGGGAATTGTCCCTGTAATAAGAGGAACATGGGTCGTGCCTCCTTGGCGATTGATATGTTCCACCGCTGTAGTGTTGTCGCAGCGAACGAGCACATAATGCCTCTACCAGCATGGCATGAAATGAATCAGAGCTTTCCATTCAGTCATGAGCTCCAAATAATTTATGTGGGCTGAATTTAAGTTCTCTCGGCCACAAACCGTTCACCATTCTGCCCTCCTGAGTGGCTCCCCACCCTGTTAAGGACGTGTCTGTAGTTACCACTTTTTGCAACATGTCTGCCCCGATGGGGGTCCCATGTGCATAAAAATCTGCACTCCTCCAGTGGTGCAGGGCTGCTGTGCACGAGGGCATCACCATAACGGAGCGACAGAGATCACGTAATGGGATGAAATGGAGGGATGAAACCCATTTTATGAATGCCCTCATTGTCAGAAGGCCCAAAGGCAAACCTGAATAGCTGATGCCATGGGCCAAGACCCTGCAATCTGAGACACGTGCGATATTGCATATATTACATTAGAGAGAGAACATGCTCTTGTGATAGATGCACATGCATGGAGGTTGAATTCAGCTCCAGACCCAGGAATATAACAATCTGAAAGTGCATAAAATTGCTCTTGTTCACATTCACTCTAAAGCCGAGTGATGTGATGTGCGCGAGCACACGACAAGTGTCTTGCACCACATTCTTTATGGAATTGGCTTTGATCAGCCAATACGTTAGGATCTTTAGGCCCGTAATTCTCAGTGGGGCTAAGCCCACCTCCGCACATAGACAGAACACACTCGGGATCATCGAGAGGTCGAAAGGAAGGACTGTGAATTTGTAACATATGCCCTGATAGGCAAAACGAAGAAATTTCGTGTGCGGGGAATAGATGTTTATATGGAAAAATGCACCACCAAGTGAAAACCTCCTTTTTTTTGAATGGGTGAACTAGGAGGGCAGAACTGGTGTCCAGGGGGCTGGCGGCCCAAGAACATGGACTCAAAGCCCCCTGTGGCCGTGCATCATGCCGGCCATTTCCATTTGGAGTCGGTGGGGGTAGGGTTGGGGCATTCTACCCAAGAGGTTACTCTGCTGAGGAAGCAGTTTGCTGCAGGCTTTTGCCTTGCCTATATGTTGGAAATGACACCCAATATATATATAAAATATAATATATGCAATTTCAATACATCATTGTGGTGATGTGGGCATAGTCATGTGTCTGTTCGTGGGAGAGAGGGAATAGTGTGGCAAGTTGGTTGACATGATTTCTAACAGTTGTTTCTTGTTTCTGTGATTGTAGGAATAAGGGGTGCCTTATTGTGTGTTTAATTATTATTGTGAAGCAATAGTGTTTGAGAGGTTTATAAACAGAGTTTTGTTGCATTGAACTGACTAAAATAAGAAAGCCCTGAGAAGGCTGCACTCAAATGGACCAAAGACAGAAAATAAAAGCCTACCTGAAGGGCATCACCGTCTCCTCCTTCCATTCCCAAACCTTTAAACTGTGTTACAACCATATATATTGATGTATAAAAAGCTAAAATGTCACCAAACTAATGAAAAACGAATGATAAAATAAAATTTGTAAAATTGATACGTACGTGATTTAACAAGTTAGAAGGTCCCCTGTTTAATGAATAACAGCATTAGCTGAAAGAGATTTTCTTTCATACTGTGTGCAAGCAAAATGAACATTATAACTGAACTACATAACTCATTTCAAATGAACTGAAATTAAAAGCAAAATCAAACCATGATATCGTGGTATCGCAATACACATTGTATCGTGAAGTGGCTGGCGATACCCAGCCCTAGTATTTAAGCACTCATTTTCTCTAAATTCTGTGAAGACAGCACCTTGCAAATGTGAGTTGAATATAAGGATTGAGGTTGGATAACGACAACACTGCATCCGAATATCCATACTTCACTATTATATAGTATGCCAAAAACAGTATACCAGTGGAGTAGTATGTTCAAATTCACATTATTCATGAACCAGTAAGTGGGAAATATCCAGATGACCTACTATTTCCGGCAGATTGACTGGACACTTAACAATCTCATAATCCCTCAGGAGCAGAGGCAGTGTCATGTTCAAAACACTGGATTTAAAGGAATGGTGGTGAATTGCAAGGCGGATGCCTCTTCTCATATGTGAGTGTTATTTATAGCAAGATTATTGTTCCTTGTGCCTTGAATTGTGCTTGTTTAACAAAACCATAGCAGATGGTCATGTGATTCTAAAATGGATTTTGGGACTCCCACTATCTTCTCTTTTTCCTAAACCTTGATCACCAGAAATCTTACAGGAATTATGTTGGTCTACATTTCCAAGCACTTTTTATGTTTTTCATTCATAAATTTGACTTTTATAAACAAAGAAAACTTATTGCTGCTTCTCCTGGCACACAGTACATTTCTGAAAAAAAAGCTTATTTCTTGCAGCAAATACTTTAATGAAATGCCATATTATGATGAATATTCACACAAACTGTGATGCAAATTATTCCACTTATTTTATTCAAGATGTATGTACTTGTCTTATTTCTGATGCAGATACAATAGCATAATCCAGTTCATATGTAGTTAATGTAGCTCACCCTCACTGACCACTTCAGTCCATTCACTGCCGTAGTATAGACAAGCACCACAGGGGGATATGGCCAGCCAATGACAGACCCACAGCCTTACTCAGTGTAAAACATCTGGTCCACTGCCGGAACCATGGATTTAGGATAGACCTCACCCAACCTCACCAAAATGACCTGCCGGTTGAACTGCTATACACCTCATTTATCTCAGCCTGCATCACCTTTCTCTATTGATGGACTACACTCTTGAAATGTAATACATAGACTATCATTTAATTGCCAACAAAAGCCTTCATCAGCCAACTATCAAAGGACAGTGCATTTGTCAATGCATGATTTCCTGTAAATCTGCTTTGAAACGATGTGTTGTGAAAAGTGCTATAATAATAAAAATGACATGACTTGACTTGGTCCTTCATTTATTGTCACATCATATGCAGTATAACTAACAGAACATACAGGAAGAGTAAGAGACTGTTAGGTCAAGCTATTAATTTATGCTTTAAGCCTACAGTAGATGAAGCAAATTTAAGATGCATTTTAATGGATTATGAGCTTGAATGCATACATTTGACAAATAACAACAGAAATTGCAATTTTTGTTCATAATCAAGCCTTAAAGTCAACATGGAATGCCATTTGCAACACATTTTACTTCCATAATGTTACATTTTCAAGAGAAATGGGACATTCAATGGGGAAAAAATGTATGGCAGAACTTTTTATTCATCAGATTTGACTGGATCATGAAAAGGTGGTTGAAGGGGAGGGGTTAAAAAAATAAGAGGTCTTGGTGATATCATCCAAAAAGTCCAAGCAAATGATAAAATCTTGATGAAAGATCTTTTTTTTCAAACAGTTATTTCTTTAAAACAACATGCACCAATGAATCCTTCACAATAGGATTATGAATGTGTATTTCGAAAGTGAAAAGTGTGTTTTGTTTATTTTTTATTATTTCATGTTGACTTTAAGCGGTGGCCCAATTTCTCTTGCACTAGTTGAGGGCAGTAAAGTGGATATCTGAGAGTCAATTCATCTTCAAGCTCAATACACATTCAAGACTCTGACAAAATACACAAGTCTAGCAGCAGTTCAATTGAATATTGAGTTGAACATTATTTGCATCACTAATGCCTCCTGTAAGAAAATAGATCCCTATGGGTCTTTTGTCCTGAGTTTGTCTGTACAGCTTTCGTGAAGGAAGCTAACACAGATTAGAATAAAATCAGAGCAATCTTCCCCCCACAGCTGTCCCAAAGGACTGGGAATAACTGCAAAGACAGTGGTCTCAAAGATCTGAGTCAGCACATATTGCTCCCTGGGAGTGCATCCTTTCTTTTGCCCTGCCACTGCCATGATAGATTTGAATCAGATGCACACAATACTGCCATTATTCAGCACGTGGGAAACTATCAGCACATCTTGTTTTGTCAGTAACTTCAATTAGACGAAAGCAGTTATGGTGCTTTTTTTTTTTTAATCCAATCTGTTTTTACAATTGTATTTTTTAATCAGAACTTGCAACATTTAGATATCAAAGGACTTTTTTTTTCTTTGTTTTTGGAAACTATGCACTACTTATCTACCACACTCCTATCACAACTAACAAGTTACTCTAAAGTTTAAAAAATTTACAAAACTGAAACAAGTAAACAGTTACAAAACATAACAATACAGTTTCAAATGTCAAAACAAACAATCTTTTGGGTTATATTTACATTCATTTGGGAATAAAAGGGTTAGTTTACCCACAAAATATACATTCTGTTATCATTTACTCACCCTCATGCCATCCCAGATGTGTATGACTTTCATGTGCAGAACACAAACCAAGATTTTTAGAAGAATATCTCAGCCCTGTAGGTCCATACAATGAAAGTGAATGATCACCAGACTTTTCAAGCTCCAAAAATAACAAAGACAGCATAAAATTAATCCATAAAACTCCAGTTGTTAAATCTATATCTTCAGAAGCGATATTATAGGTGTGGGTGAGAAACAGATCAACATTTAAGTCTTTTTTTACTATAAATCTTCACTTTCACATTTATAGATATATAGATAGAGATTTATAATAAAAAAGGATTAAAATGATCTGTTTCTCACCCAAAGTGATTGCATCACTTCAGAAGACATATTAAATCACTGGGAGTGGTATGGATTACTTTTATGCTGCATTTATGTGGTTTTGGAGCTTTTATGGTCTGGACACCATTTAATTGCATTGAAAAGACCTATTGAATATGTCTTTGAAATATTCAAATCTTAATTTGTGTTCAAATCTTCATTTGTGATCAGCAGAAGAAAGAAAGACACACATCTTGAACTGATCAAATCAGAGAATTTTCATTTTTGTGTGAATTAATCCCTTTAAGAGATTTTACACCCTGTGCCACTTATCTTGAGAAATACCAGATGTGCCATAGCTTCTTTCAGTGCTAATTTCTGCTATGTTTGTTTATCAAACTAGTAATCAAATACACCAAAAAAAAAAAAAAAAATGCTATTTGGTATACTGGTATGGAATCATATTTCCTATCCAAACAAAGCACACATTCTCTGTGTAATAAGACACAAACTAGAACATACATTAATTAAACTGTATATATCGCTGAGTGTGAGATGTACTCTCTTAAAACCCTATCTAACTCAAGACTACCTCACAAATTAATACACACCTTACATGTGTATTCTTATGGCTTTACACCAACAGGATTGCAAGTGAGCATCTGTCAGTACAGATGAATATACTGCAAATAAATAAATAAAAAAACACAGACAAAAATGTCATGATGGACAATGCTTAAAAAGGCATAGTTCACCCAAAAATGAAAATTCTGTCATCTTTTACTCACCCTCATAATGTTCCAAACCCGTATGTTTTTCTGTCTGGAACACACAAGGCAGAATGTTAGCCTAAGTAATCATTCGCTTTCATTGCATTGTTTATTAATACAATAAAAGTCAATAGTGACTGAGGCTGTCAGTCCCTAACATTCTGCTTAACATCGCCTTGTATGGAAGAAAGACTAATCTAACAGGTTTGGAACAACATTAGAGTGAGTAAATTACGAAAGAATGTTTTTATTTTCGTGTGAATTATCCCTTCAAGATGGTGGTGACATTTCTGATGGAGTATGTTTTTGTAGGCAGGCACAG
Organism: Moxostoma hubbsi; assembly: GCA_032164185.1. Taxonomy (NCBI): domain Eukaryota; kingdom Metazoa; phylum Chordata; class Actinopteri; order Cypriniformes; family Catostomidae; genus Moxostoma; species Moxostoma hubbsi. The sequence continues at coordinate 26,718,432 of JAVLUX010000020.1, read as the reverse complement.
GAACCAATGGAGATGAGAGAAGAGAGATTATAATACTGTATTTGGCTAAATTGATAGAAGTTATATATGTACAGCTTGCTATAAACGATCTTATGTCGTAGAATCATTGCATCTCATATATTTACAGTATGGAAGTCTGTAATTTTAGGTCATGGGCATGTGGATAAGTATCTTCAACTGAATCACAAAAATATTACAATAAATTGTGCAAAGATGACATAAAACACAACATGAAACATTTTTCAGTATAAAAATAAATGAAAAATTAATAAAAAAATGGAATAGACAAGACTTTAAACAATAATGATATTTTCTTTAAACAAAAAGGGTAGAAAAGCACAAAACCCAATTAATTGATTAAAATTTGCAATCAATATACAGCTTGTGTTGTTGATATGCTTGCACAATGCATTTTGTCATGATTTTAAGGCCCTCAGTCTCTCGCTCTACCTGTTCTCCTTCCATAACACCTGCTATTGTCATACAGGTGAATCTAACTCCATATTTGATTTGGCATCCGCCATAAGAGCTCGGTATCTTAGCAATGGATTATCAAAGAAGTCTTTTCTGAAAGTTACATGGGATTTTCTTGTCTTGTCATGTGTGTGTAACTGTAAACGACTATACTTTATATAGTAAAATGAGAGATTATATCTGTAAACAACAAGCATGGCAGTCCAAATATGTTTATGAGTAAAAAGTATCGGGGTCCAATTATGTCTGAAGTAAGCCCCAGCAGTGCTTCTGCTATGTTTTCTTGGCATCTGTTTGGTTTGTAGGTCTCAATATTATGGCCTGTAGATTGTTTGGTCAGTTATGAACAGGGTTGGGGAGTCATAAAATACGTACATGTAACGGGATTACGTATTTAAAATACAAAATATAAGTAACTGTATTCCACTACAGTTACAGTTACAGTTTGAATCATTGGTAATTAGAGTACAGTTACATTCAAAAAGTATTTTGATTACCGAAGAGATTACTTTGTATTTTATTGTCATTTGTTTCATTTAATATTTAGTCCTTTCAGATGGAAAACATTTATCCATATAAATGATCCAAAGTGCATTTGAACAGCGATGAAACACTTTCTTATGATGTGTTACATTCATACGAGCAGACAGAGAAGTAAGTTTGAAGTAAGTTTGGAGCAGAAGAAATAGAAATAACCTTGTGTAAATTGTTAGCTTTACGCTAAGCTAATATGCTATTTCTAGCCATTTTACATGCGCGTTACATCCATTGATTAGATTTATCTTGTTTTAGAAACAACACTGCATAAGATATTTAGGTTTTTCAGAGAATGTAGTTTTAACATGTATTTTGTCTTACTGTACTGGAAGAGTTTTTATTGTCAAAACAAGTGAAAAGATCTACCAGTGCTGAAGAAGTCATCCAAAGTATTTGAATATGCTACTGTCCTTGAGTAGTCTAACGAAATACGTTACAAATTACATTTTACAGCATGTATTCTGTAATCTGTAGTGGAATACATTTCAAAAGTAACCCTCCCAACCCTGGTCATGAAGGGTTGCAACAAGTGGGCACATGTGTGAATCCACATTTGGTCTCAGGTGTGCCCGGCTCTAATCAAGGAGGGCAGCAGAGTTGGGCAGGCCATGGTGGGAGATGGTTGTGGCAGGATTTAATGGGGAGCTTTCTTCAGTCCCAGGGTCAGGAGCATCACGGACTCCACTGCTCTGACTGGCCAGTGACTTGTCCATGATCACCTCAGTCTGCACGCTGTTGCTGTTGGGGTAGTCGTCCAGTGCATCGTAGGAACACAGCTTACTGTCTTCACACAGAGATGGCTGACTTGCCATCCGTTTTTCCTCATTGTCACTTCTCATCAACATCAAGCGAGAAAGGAAGAGAAATACGGATACATTTACAAACAAACACTGAGTGCTGGGGCAAAGTAGGGGAGACCAGAATCAATTGTAATGGGGCAATTGTAGTGAATACAATTTTCAATAAAAAATAAGTGACATAATCAGTAGAATCTTTTAAAAGATAATTTTCTTCTGCTGATGAATGTTTTTATGACTTTGAATTTTAACTTCATTTGCTAGTTAAGTATCTAGTTGAAGACTCTTCCTGAATTATCAGCTGATAAATAAATAATTTTAAAGTAGGTCCCACATTTTTAGCTTTAACTACTTATTGTTCCAGACGATTAAAGGAATTAGTGGCAATTAATTATGTCAAGTAGAAAACAGAAATATTGCTAAATAAACACAGATGCTATTACTTACCTTCTCTTAAAATGTAATATAAAGACAATAAATGACTGCCAACTAAAACCTTTAACAGGCAAACAGCAAAGGACACTGCATCTCGTAGAGCTCTAGGTTTAAATTTAGAATGGTCTTCAAGACACACATCATAATCTTACAGTTCGATCATATCCTTAAGTTTTAAACATTGCTTACCAAAAATCTACTCAGTTTATTCAAAAAATACATAATTTTTATTAAACACAGCTAACTAATATTGGCATTATGTTCATGCTGTATAGCCAGAGTCGAATTGGCTCCCCCAGCTGAGCCTGGTTTCTCACAAGTTTTTCGTTTTTTCTATTTTGCACTAGCTAATAACTTATGGAGTTTTTGTTCCTTGCTACAGTCACCTTTGGAGACTGATGACTAGGGGCCTAAAGACAAAAACATTAAGGCATGACTGTACATAAAGTTTTTTAATTTAAATGTCCAATGGGGACATTTAAGACGTTAGAGACACTACAGTATGAATTTCGGTAAAGCTGCTTTGAAACCATGTGTATTGTGATAAGAGCTATATACTGTATATGCTCCTAATTGAGGTGTTATGGGCGGTTCATACAGCTTGTGTTCTTACTTTAAATAAAGCTATATAAAACTGCATTTGATGTGACTCTAAAGCAACATAATTCTGGAAAATGTTGTCAAAACTTGATTACATTGCATTCTAACCAATAATTATTTTTTAAAATGAAAGTTGACTTAATCTATTTGAGTTTAGACTACACGAATACTTTTTGTAACATTGATAAAACTGGGCAGGGGATTTCCATTTTCCAGAATGCTTTGCATTCTTCAACATTTGTTCAGTCCCATGAACAAATGTTGAATTTAAGTGTTATTTTATGCACTTTTGAGCAAGATGAGAATAGGAGGAGATTTGTTAATGTTTAATGTTCTGTTATATTAATATTTAAAAAGAACGTCTGTATGCTGGAATTTTGGGGATTACCATTGGGGAGAAGATTGGAGCTTGTGCTTAAATTGAGAATGAACTTTCACTTTCAAGTGATGTTTGATCTGAGTGCTGCTTAGCTCTGTAAGCAGTTGCTATCAAATTCAAAGTACAACAGTTTCACTGTCCTTATATTTGCTTCACTGGCATATATTAATGATTAACAAAAAAAAGTTGGAACAACATAAAATTACTTTAAAAAAAAAATATTGTACATTTAGTTTGACAAACCTTAGAAAGTTGAGTTAAAACTACTATAGTGCATTGATTTGACCTAACCCAACTAAATTATGATGGTTGAATGAAACTGGATTAATTTGAATTAAATATATTAAATTCAATTAAGTAAGGGTAATGACTTAATTTCCAAAATCTTGCATTAAATGTGTTATTATAATCAAGTCTTTTGTAATTAAAAATCTTTTAAATGTTTCTTATATCAAACAATGGCTGGCAGATGTGTAGTAGTAAGTGAGTTATGAAAACAAAAACATTGTCCCTGGTTTCCCCTACTGAATAATGCCAGGGGCATAGCAATGATTATCAATCCCATTACCATATTTAGGCATTTCTATTCCCAACACCCCACTCTTTGTGACATACTACTAGGAAAGTACTAAGAAAGACATGCATGAAAAAGAACACAAAGCCACTTCAAAGCATACCTCTTCAGCGATCTGCATATCATTGGGAAGAGCATTTAGGAAAGAAAGGAAGAACATAAGAAACAAGGAAAGAAAACAGAGTAGAAATTAGGGCATTAGATGCATAACCCTCTTTAAAAACGCACCTGTACTCTCCAAAAGCTTCGTTATTCATTGGCCGCGCTTCGGAATCTATCTGGCCTTCTTCTTTGTCTTTAACTGCAACAGAGGAATGAAATAGAGGGATATTCTGTGGTACTAAAAACATCAATACATTCCATTTTTATGCATTTGATGAAGTTTCCTAATTCCTAATTAGTTTACTAATTGCTGAGTAAATGCACCGAGGGAGGTAAAGTACACTGAAAGATAAAACTACTGTACACTATGTGGGCAAAAGTGTGTGGACACCGAAACACCACACTCATATGCACTTGCTGAGAATTTAACTTATAAACTATACACAATAATAGGGAGTTGGTCCTCCCTAATGGATTCTACTCCTCTGGGAAGGCTTTCTACAAAATGTGCAGGGATTTACTCCCATTCTGATATGAGCATGAGTTAGCTCAGGCACTGATGTTGGATGATGGGGCCTGGCTAACAGTCAGCATTCCAAAGGTGTTCAGGTCTAAGATTCGTCTTCACTAAATAAAGAGGCCTAGAAAAACACAACAATTAGAAGGGGGTGTCCACATGTTTTTGGCCATGTAATGTATGTGTATATTCTGCTGCAAGTTTATTTTACCTGAGTATTTTCCTCCTTTGTTCCGTTTTACAAAACAGAGAATGAGCAGTAACAGCAGCAACAGCACAAGGGCGCTGATGAGTCCAATGAACCAGCCCTCTGTGACAAAAGCAGCCTGTGCCTCCATGACTCATAAAATGAGGGAAAATAGTTGCAGTATGAATTATCTGATAATAAAATACCCAATGTTACAAGTAAACATCATCTACTGTCCATTTTATGGTCCCTCCTAATATTCAAGCTTAAAATGAAATCACTTGACAAGCACAGTTTTCTTTCCAGTGTTGATCTATTGAAGGGAAAGTCTTTTTTTTTATAAAAAAGCCAATAGGCTTAAGTAACATAAGCCATGCATCTTGATTCACTACTTGCTTGTCGTTTGCATGAGGAGGGACTTCCTCATTCTAGAGTGCATTTGATTGGACAGAAATCAGTGCAGTGCAAGGAGAGTTATCAATACTTTTGGTCCGTTTTCCCGGAACAGAAATACTTTAGCATTTTACATGTATACAGTATATAAGTAAAATAAAATGAGTAAACTAACATATACAGTAGATGACATCAGTGCAAACTCAAATGGGCTAAAAACCACAAAATGTTGATTTCATGGGGCCATTACAATGAATCATCAAGTTGTCATACTAAAAGCTCTTCTGTGGTCTGCAAGGAACTAGGATATCAGTAAATGTTTTTACAAAGAGCTTTTAGAGAGGCTGGTTTGTGATTACTTTCTCCTGCTGTCTGGATCTTGGTTTCCCAAAAAGTTTTGTTGGAGAAGTCAAAGCGCAGCTGATAATGTGATCCTGGCTGGAGCCCGTGCAGTATATAGAATGACTGAGAGGTGTTCACACTTTCAGAACGCTTCCATTTGCCCCTTCCTGGAAACAACAGAAATATGGCAGTTGAATCAAAACTTTACTCTCTCTGTAAAAAAAAAAAAAAACAACACCATCAGGCCCAGAAAAAGGACTTTAATAGAAAATTAATAGAGATTTTCATGTTAAACAAGCAGGCATAATTGGGCATATTTCAACTACTATATCTAATGTGAATAATTAAACTATGACTAATTAAAAAAATTGCATATAAATTGTGATTCAGATAAATATTAAAGTTAGTGCAGAATTTCTGTGGCACTTAAGGCAACAAATGGAATTGCAAAAATAATTATCATTTCCATAAAGTGTGTCCCAGACACTGCCCCCATCTTCCATTATTCATTCAAACAGTTCACAGGAGGCAGGTTCTTTTACTCAGTTAGGTCTAGACCCTCTGGAGGTAGTGGCTAAGAGAATAATTATGTTCAAATTATTTACAAAATATCCCAGTCCTTCTATGACATGCTTGTTGGAGCATGTTTAGCAGTAGGATGATCTGACTTTGAGGCAGCAGAAAGTGCTACTAAAGTTAATTTGTACCTACTGCAATAAGACTATACATATCATCACCGCTTGTGTAGATATTTTCTGCTACCTACCTACATATCCAGCTACATACTCACCCACCTACATATCCACCTACCTACACACCCACCGACCTAACTAACTAGTTAGTAATACACCCTAGCAACTACATAACTAACTAAAACACTAACTAAACAACTAACTAACTATTTGTTTAGCAAACCCTAGCAGCTGCATATATAAACTAACCAACCAAGTAACCAACCAACTTATTAGTACACCATAGCAACTGCATAACTAACTATTTATTAGTACCCTAGCAAATGCTTAACTAACTATTTAGTAGTACCACGGCAAATGCTTTACTATCTAACTAATCAATTATTTAGTTAGTACACCCTAGTAATTGCATAGATAAACTAACTAATCAACCAACCAAACCTCTAACCAAATTATTAATACACCCTAACTAACTAACTAACTAACTATTTTGTACACCCTAGCAACTGCATAGATAAACAAACAAACTAACTAACTAACTATTTAGTTAGTACACCCTAGCAACTGCAGAGATAAACAAACAAATCAAATTATTAACCAACCAAATTATTAATACATTAATAACTATCTAACTATTTAGTAGTACCCCGGCAAATGCTTTACTATCTAACTAATCAAATATTTAGTTAGTACACCCTAGTAATTGCATAGATAAACTAACTAATCATCCAACCAAACCTCCAACCAAATTATTAATACACCCTAACTAACTTACTAACTAACTAACTAACTAACTAACTAACTAACTAGTTAATTAACCAAATAACAAACTATTTTGTACACCCTAGCAACTGCATATTTAAACAAACAAACAAACTAACTAACTAACTAACTATTTAGTTAGTACACCTTGCAACTGCATAGATAAACAAACAAATCAACCAAACAAGCCTCCAACCAAATTATTAATACATTAATAACTAACTAACTAACTAACTAACTAACTAACTAACTAACTAACTTCTGGAACAGCTGTCAGTTCCTGTTTTGTTTTGAATGTTATTTATTGGACAAGCTTGTGTTCAGTGATCACATTCGGTCAATGCACCACTTACCATCTTTTTTCATATAATGAATAAAGAAACCCATGCTTCTTTGTCTCTCTTTGGGTACCCAAGTCAGATTGACTGATGTCTCTCCAATTGATAAGCTAATGTTGGAGGGAGGACCTATTCACACACAGACACATAAAACAAGTCAGACACAGGGTCCCTTAAATCTGCACCATTTTTTCATTATAAAACACATCAATTTCAGCGTGGAAAAAATCTGTCTAATTTAACTGAACAAACCATGTTCAATTGCTTTAACATGTTTTGGGTATGAAAGCATATCAAATATCATCTTATATCTTTAAACCAATATTGTCTTTAATCTTTATGTCCAGATGGATAATACAGTGATCAGTAACTGTTGGACCTCCATTCAGTGTGGTGGCTCCCTCTCTGATGATTGGCAGGCCTTCTCCACCAGCAGTGCGACCCCGCAGGTAGAAGCGGTAATGACTGTGAGGGTCAAGCTTTTTTAAAGTGAAGTGAGATGCACTGTGGCCATTAATCATTTCCACCTGCATTGGACTGTTTTCATTATCAACTGCAGAGAAATAGACAACCAAAAATATACCTTTTCCTTAAAATGTCATCCTTATAATGTCTATAAATTATATGAGATTTTCAAGTAGCACAAACAGTATAAGAAGAGTTACAAGTTTGATACTTTTAATATATGTGTTCAAATCCCTAACCCTTAGTATGAGCAACAGTTATAGTGATGCTTGCCTCCTGATGAGAATAAATCATTGGATCTGTTGACATACCTTGTTGATAGTTTAACGCGTATCCAATCAGGACTCCATTTGGCTGGGTGGGTGGAGTCCAGTGCAGTGTCAATTCTGTCTCTGAGGGGCTATCCAGCATCAGAGATGAAGGAGGACCAGGCACTGAAACAACAGAAGACAGTATCTGAAAACATGCTTATTTATCTGCCTGCCCTTTGCTTAATTAATTTTTTTCTTTCTCTTTTGTCTTACCTCCCTCCGGTGTGTGGAAAGTGAGGGGTTCAGACTGTGGTCCATCTCCTTTATTGTTGAAAACACTGACAGCCAGTGCATAATGGGAGTAAGGCTGCAGGTCTCCCAGAACTTTCCTCTCTTCCGAACTGCCAGTCATCACAACCGAGACATTGGTTGGCTTCCCCTCTCTGACACGCTCCCGTCTGAGGTGTCTGCTTTCAGGGCCGTAGTGCATCAGATGAATCTGTAGATGATTGAAGAAAGATTCAAACTCTCATGTTCAGTTTGATAATCAAACTTTATCTGAGGAAGGAGATTTGGGTGACCATTTTGTGCAATTTTGCTGTTATTTCAGAGTCTCACGCAGGAGCGCAGCATTTTTTTGATTTTGTGCCAGTTTAAAAAGAACGCAACTTTTAAAAGCGCAACTCAAGACATCTGGGTTCTGTTATATTTGAAGTGCTGTGTCTAGCTTTTTTTTTTTTTTTTAGCACAAAATCGCATACGGTCTGAACCACTCCTTAAAGTGCATTCAAGGTTAGAGGTGTAGATGTACTACATCAGGCACAGCCTGTTACCTTGTAACCCTGCAGATGACCCCTCACTGACTCTCTATTCACGGACGCCCATGTCACTTTAATGGCAGTGCTGTTGATCAGAGCCACTCCAACATCCAGAGGAGCATCAAGAGGGTCTGTCAGAGAGAAAGACCACCTCTACTATTTGTCTCAGGATTTACATAAAACTAGAATAAGTGACAATGTTTTTCTGATTAAGGATCATATTCTGGTTAAGCTTTTTTCTGGAAAATAAACCAGTCAGTTTAAATTTTTAATCAGAATGATATTCTTGTACAGGTAATCGTGGTCAATGTTACAATAACTCACAGTCCTCTCCGGAGTATCCAATGGTGGATTTGGGATCTGGACCATCTCCAATCTCATTGACAGCTTGTACTTTAATGTCAAAGGCAGTGAAGTTGCCCACATCTGTGACGATGAAGGGTGAAGAGATTGTGTAGTTGGTGTGCCAGGATGGACCACTGCCCAAAACCTTTCTCCACATCACTTTATAGCGAAAATTAGGGCCGTTAAAACTACGCCTGGCCATTTCCTGCAAGAACACAGATTCATAAACTAAAGTGCATTTTTCAAACTTTAGATCATAGAGTAACAAAAGCAAACAATGGCGCTGTCTATGTACTTGTGGGACTTGCTTATGTGTGTGGTTTAGTCTGGCCAAGATATTCAAACATTAACTGCTGAATAGTGGATTGCACCTTCCATGTGATGACAAGGGTGTCTGGGTCGAAGGAATCACTGCGCACTCCTTCAGGGTTGCTGTCTGGTGCTGTAGAGGACATATAATTGTTAAGTGGTAAAACATTCTAACAAGCAAAATATTCATGTCACTTCAAATCAGCCATACACTCAGGCTAAACACATTCCCAAAACTGTCATACAAGGATTCCAGGGACAAAACAAATGCATCAAATTGTAACCATACAACTGCTTGTCAGTTTTAAGCCTTTTAGGTTAACATGCACATACATTCACAATAGCCTGGGGATGGGATATGTGCAGTATTACTTACGAGCTGCTGGCGTGGAATAGGGCTCCGTGTGCATGCTTGGGTCACTCTTGCCGATGTCATTGATGCTGATGACTCGGAAACGGTAAGAAATGAAGGGCGTCAGGGGAAGGGTAGCTCGCTGATTGCTGCCCGACACACGACTTAGTTCTTCCCATTCCTTTGTTTCAGATCCTGTCTCTTCAAACTCAATCAAATACTCTAGATACATACAGAACACATACAGAAATTTACCACATGCTGTTGTACTGCCCATTTGCCATATAATGGAGCAAAAATCAATAAGCAACTACACTTTAAGCCATGAACATGTGTCAAATATTGAGAAATGCGGACTCCATACACATTTGTTTCCATATATATTTATGATACATAAATAGTCATAATTATATACCAAGCACAGGGCTGTTGTGATCATCTCCAGGTGTCCAGCTGAGAGTGACACTACGTGCTTTAAGTTCGTTCATCAGGACTTGGATTGGAGGGTCTGGTCTATCTGGTGAATGAAAGTTCACAAAGAGGGCAGAGTAGTACGATGCCAGTAAAAATAAACATCTATGTTTTTAAATGATATTCCTTTAATCTGTCTACAGCAAAACTTTATATTCTTGATATTTTGCACCTTCTGTAGGTCACAATTAACAGAAGACATGTAACACACCACAAGATGCTTGATTCTATAAATACATTTTGGAAATGCTTCACTAATTCTCAAACAAGCAAAAATCTGGTTGTGCTCTTATTTTAAGTGCTGCTTTTAACCTTAAATCTACTCCTACAGTATATTCTCATTTTACAGTGTTATTGCTATTTTAAGTTATAAAAGTTATTTGTACAAAAGCAAATATACAGCACGCCTAATGTATTTGTAATCTTGTGATTACTATGGTTTTATCATGGTATTTGTAGTAAAACCATAATAACCACAAAATAATGATTTTTTACTACCATAGTTTTTTATTTCCTGTTTTATTACTATGGGTTTACCACAAATATCAAGGTTAAAATATGGTTACTGCAGTAAAACCATGTAAAATTTATTGGGAGGGAACAAAAACTTTTGCGAGGGCACCCAAAACTTACTGTGAGGGAACGCAAACTATTACAACGGCACGCAAAACTTATTTAGAGGAAACACAATCTATTGCGAGGGAACCCAAAACTTATTTAGAAGAAACACAAAGGGCACCCAAAACTTATTGTGAGGGAACGCAAACTATTACAACGGCACGCAAAACTTATTTTGAGGAAACGCAAACTATTGCGAGGGCACCCAAAACTTACTGTGAGGGAATGCAAACTATTGCGAGGTCATGCAACACTTATTTAGAGGAAACACAAGCTATTGCGAGGGCACGCAAAATTTATTGCGATGAAATTAAAACTATTGCGAGGGAAGCAAAAATTCCCACCCTGTCCTCTAAGGGCCTCCGCAATAACGTATTTTCTAACAGCTATTTTTGCAGTGCATACAAATCCTGAATGGTAGATTGTTTTAAGATGGCTATGTCATAGATAACAGACATTTGTTTCAAAGATTATGAAGTGTCCTACCAACTACAGTGATGGAGCCACTTGCTTCAGCCATATCCAGCGGTGTAATGACCTCACATGTATACATCCCTTCATCCCCTTCCTCGACATCAGGTATTATGAGGGTGGATTCATCTAGCGTGTACCTAAGACATTTATGGTTAATACCTACTTCCAATGATCTTTTATGTATCTTAAACTTGGCGTGGTGACTAAGCCTGTTTTGAGTAAAAGAAAGTTGTAAAAGCTTACTTGTCTGAATTAGAGGACTCTGAGAGTTTTTTTCTGTTCTTCCTCCACTGGACTTGAGGACTGTCCTGTCTGGAGTCCACCTTGTACTCACAGGTGAGGGTGGCTGATTTGCCCCGCTGGATTTGCAGAGCCAACGGAGGTTTCACAATGACTGTTTTGTCTGAGAGACAATGGAATAGTTATGTGTTTGGAAAAATCATCTTGATTATAACTCAGTTGCCATTTAAAGCAGTGTGGTTCTGATATAAGGTTTGTATAATGTTTAAAAGTGATAAATAATCAATACGGTGCTGATAGCTGTATGAATCAATTAGAGAACGTTAGAGTACAATAAATCATTAACAAAAAAATGGCTGGAATTGATAGAAACTAGTATAATTGCTTGATATGAAATCAATTTTAAATAAAATATGGACATTAATGTGTATGCAACTTACTGAGTACATCCAGCTCAGCAGTGATGGTGATTTTGCTATTGTTGACAGTGCAAGTATACTGGCTACTGTCACTGAGAGAGGCGTTACTGATCTGTAGAGAACCATCAGATAATTGACTCATCCTAGGGTTGGCTACAAGAGCATCCCAGGACTCACCTTCCCTGTGAACATACACATCAAAATACAAAATGAAATAAAAATAAAAACTGTTCAAATAAAAAAAAACTATATTAAACCCTGAAAAACAATATTTATTTGAGCATGTTCGTGTGGATGAAATATGCTACATTTCAAGAATATCAATATTTAGAATGATAGTATGAATGACTACGGTGAATAAATTTGCCTGTGTCAAAATGCACTCCCCAAAAAGCCCCTTCCCCCCACCAATTCTCAGGACAGCTGGCTGGATCAGTTCTGGCATGTGAGGTAGGAACACCCCACAGGATCTAATCTGTCTTACCATGTGACATTGGGCAGAGGAGAGCCAAAGGTCTCACAAGCTAGCTCGATCATCTGTCCTTCTGCTACTGAGTACATGAGGCCGTCCTCTGTCAGAATCTGAGGAGGTAGTACTAGAGAAACAAGAAATCCAATATTATTAAGTTTCCAGCATTCACAGAACCAAAAAGAAAGTCGATATTTCATTTTATTTAAAAGAAAGTGTGTGCTTCCTGTGCAAAATTCGCCATCACACTGCTAGGGTGTTGTGGGTGGATGCCAAGGCTTTGCTATGTGATTGCAAAGGTCTTTTAAGTGGTTTCTAGCATGCTGTTATGATCAACAAGCCAGAAAGAGTCTTAAGCCATGATTTAATTCTTAGCATGTGGGGTATTGCATTAGCAAGCACCATTAAAATAGTTTTTGACCATTTTTGTCCAAATACTCTCACCTATAACATAGACATATGCATTGACAAGGATTGTTCCGTGCTTATTGGCGGCTTTGCACTGATACACTGCTGTGTCACTGATTTCCACATTCTTCAGAGTAATTACGCCACGTTTCACACTGCGTCTAGGGTCTGGGTCAATATCTGCACAAACACACCATTGTATGCTAGCACATGTCAAACAATGTCTCTTACATCTCAAATTAACACAAAGATTAATCAACATAAACAACAATCAAAAAGAAACAGAAAGATGTACAAAAACACGTAGAATGTGTCCTGAAAGAATCAGTTACCAGTAAGAGGATTGCCATTGATGCTCCAGGTCACAATGGGGCTGGGAATGCCTTCAGCCTTACATTCCAGTTTAACTGTATCTCCAGGGGCATACAGCTGGCTCTTTGGTTCTTTAGTCCAATATGGGGCAGCTAGAGGACCACAAAACACAACAGATGCCATTACACATGACAGGTCTTAGCAAACAATTATGCAAGCTTCTAGACAGAGCACAGTAGCCAATGGTATGCTTTATTATACTGCTCTTTAAAATGCTTGATTCTGATTAGTCAATATATTTTTGTATAATAACTGATATAGTGTATATTTGACCACTGACCTTGGAAACCAATCTCCTAAACTGTTCTAGTTTCAATTCTCTCATAGCACTAGGCAGTCTGCTGGCTTCTAATTCAAAACAATATTTCAAAGCATTTTATCCCTATAACTCTGAAGGTGTTTTTAAAGATTTTCCATTTCAGTAGCCTGCCCAAAATTAAATGTTTATAATTCTACAAAAAAAAAAAAAAAAAAAAAAAAAAAAAATGGATCAAAGAGGGTCAATTGTTGTATATAATTTGATTAAAAAATATTAATTATACAAATCAATATTTTTTTTTTATGAAATAGATTGACAAATTATGAGAGAAAACTAAAAAAGTCACCTGAGAAATATCTCCAGGTGAAAATAAGGTAGCTCCAAAAACTGATTTTGTTTTGTTTGATCATATCACATGTAACTCAGTAAAATGTTTTGTTGATACGACAAAGCAATAAAAAGCTATAGCATTTGGCAAAAATAAGTTGTGTCCAAAAATGTCTCCATGTGTCAAAAAGCCTCTCTAAACTAAAAAAATATAATAATTGTACATACTAACTTATTAAACATGTAAATACAACAATGCCTAAAGGTATGCTCTCTCTCCAAAGCATGCAGGCATGGAAATCTCATTTATTTCCATTCTATTATTTGAGCCACCACTGAGTCTGTGTCATGTACTTAGTGTCATCTTCTGGTGGCCATATGTAATTAGAGTGAACAGTCCACTCTGCCCATATTTGGATTACTTCTACCTCTGGTTGCAGTGGTTTAAATCCTAATACAATTGGTTTAGGTTTCAATGATACCGGATAGCATATTATTTAATTTCCGATGAGGTAGTTTTATCCAGGAACATTAAAGTTTTTTTAACCAGATTTTTACCAGATTTTTTTGCTTCATGCACATTGTGCTTTGTTTGGATTATTTATTGATCTATGCATCCGATTACGTTGTATGTGGGCTCATTTTAAAGGGAAGCCCCTCTTCTAAATAATTTTATGTGATATTTTCTGTTCTGTTTATATTTCGTGAAGTTATAAGTGAAAGCGCAGCATATAAGCAACACCTGTTTACAAGTTCTACTCTTACATTCTACTCATTGAGAGCTTTCCAACAACATATGTCACATGGCTGTTTGATGTTTTTACCGATTTCAATAATATGAACAGTACAAAATTGTTTATAAATTAGCAAAACGGAACACCTCTGATTTGTCTGCAAATTTCAAAGCACTTGTTAAATTTTGGTCATAATGCCTACATGCACTGTAAAGTACAGCTTCTTATCTTTAAAACGATACCTATTTTGTCTTGTTCAAGACTGCAGTTATTAATATTTTTGACAATTAATTACCTATGGGTTCCGAACTTAAAGTTTTGTATTTTTTTTTACTTATTTGGCAAGTATATGTGTAATAAGCAGGACAATGTATAGTCATTGTATTGGGGTTTATTTTGCCAATATTAGCCAAAATGCAATTATACACCAATCATGCAAAGCTAAAAGCCCTCAGAGAGAAAACTCAGGTTGTTATGAAGGGAAGTTATTCTAAAACTCAGTGTTTAATTTTAACATTTTTACCGAGCTATTCTAAGCCATTAAAGTTGCCCTCAAATTCACACCACACATCCAATTGATCTGATCTGGCAGTGTAAAGCCATACCTTCTACAGTGATGCTGTAGGTGTGAGTGGTCATCCCCTGTAGATTGGTGGCAGAACATTGATACTCGCCACTGTCAGACACAGAGATATTCTTGAAGCGCAGCACTCTGTCAAAACTCTCCCTGGAAGTGCGGGACTCAGACATGACTGCATTTTTCTTGATCCACTGGATTTTGGGAGAAGGCCTGAGGAGAGAGAGTGAGATTACAAAGGTTGTAAGTTATGCAAGATCACAGAAGCAAATGTGAGGACAATTCTAATTCAGTATGGGCTAAGCCCCTGCTCCTAAAATGTTTGTAGGGCAGAAGAGGAAATAATTGATTTACTGCTGCACTGTAACCTTTTCCTTTATGCCCTAAGAACACTTTTAAAGTAAAACTCCTGGTTTTTCCTGGTAACACGCAATCAGAGTAAGTGGGACTTACAGGCCCTGAACAATGCACTCCAGGTCCAGGTTTTGGCCACTAAGCACCAGGTAGGAGCTCTGAGAGCCAGTGGGTCTCATCATTTGTGGCCTTCTGTTACGCACCACCGAATTAGCTAGAAATACACACAAATTAAGAAATTAGTGATGGGAATGAGTAGAGTTAGACTTACTGTATTTTACTGTATTTTATAAGATTGCTGTAACATGTTTTTAATTAAAAAGTAAAAGGTTTTTGAGGGTGTATGCTTTTATGTCAAATACTTTAATTGAATCAATTCAGAAAAATACAGAAAAAAAAATCTGAATAAATAACTAGGCCTAGAAAAGAATTATAAGAAATACACTAGCATACATATGTAAACAGTATATATCTATATTTGATAAAATTATATTCCATGCCTGGTTAATTATTCAGATTAATTATGGTTCAGAACCCTATTCACAGGTGAAGTGAATAACATTTATTATCTTGTTACTATGGCACCTGTCAAGGGGTGGGACATATTAGGCAGCAAGTGAACAATCAGTTCTTGAATTTCATATGTTGGAAGCAGGAAAAATGGGCAAGCGTAAGGATCTGAGCGACTTTGACAAGGGCCAAATTGTGATGGCTAGATGACTGGGTCAGAGCATCTCCAAAATGGCAGGTCTTGTGGGGTGTTCCCGGTATGCAGTGGTTAGTACCTACCAAAAGTGGTCCAAGGAAGGACAACCAGTGAACTGGCAACAAGGTCACGGGCGCCCAAGGCTCACTGATGCGCATGGGGAGCAAAAGCTAGCCCATCTGGTCCGATCTCACAGAAGAACTACTATAGCACAAATTGCTGAAAAACTTAATACTGGCCATGATAGAAAGGTGTCAGAACACACAGTGCATCGCAGCTTGAGATCATGTGGACGGTTTTAATTTTGTGGCTGATCGGTTAATGTATGTATGTATGTGTGTGTGTATATTATATATATATATATATATATATATATATATATATATATATATATATATACACACACACACACACACACACACACACTCACCTAAAGGATTATTAGGAACACCATACTAATACTGTGTTTGACCCCTTTCACCTTCAGAACTGCCTTAATTCTATGTGGCATTGATTCAACAAAGTGCTGAAAGCATTCTTTAGAAATGTTGGCCCATATTGATAGGATAGCATCTTGCAGGTGATGGAGATTTGTGGGATGCACATCCAGGGCACGAAGCTCCCGTTCCACCACATCCCACAGATGCTCTATTGGGTTGAGATCTGGTGACTGTGGGGGTCATTTTAGTATAGTGAACTCATTGTCATGTTCAAGAAAAAAATTTGAAATGATTTGAGCTTTGTGACATGGTGCATTATCCTGCTGGAAGTAGCCATCAGAGGATGGGTACATGGTGGTCATAAAGGGATGGACATGGTCAGAAACAATGCTCAGGTAGGCCGTGGCATTTAAACGATGCCCAATTGGCACTAAGGGGCCTAAAGTGTGCCAAGAAAACATCCCCCACACCATTACACCACCACCACCAGCCTGCACAGTGGTAACAAGGCATGATGGATCCATGTTCTCATTCTGTTTACGCCAAATTCTAACTCTACCATCTGAATGTCTCAACAGAAATCGAGACTCATCAGACCAGGCAACATTTTTCCAGTCTTCAACTGTCCAATTTTGGTGAGCTCTTGCAAATTGTAGCCTCTTTTTCCTATTTGTAGTGGAGATGAGTGGTACCCGGTGGGGTCTTCTGCTGTTGTAGCCCATCCGCCTCAAGGTTGTGCGTGTTGTGGCTTCACAAATGCTTTGCTGCATACCTCGGTTGTAACGATTGGTTATTTCAGTCAAAGTTGCTCTTCTATCAGCTTGAATCAGTCGGCCCATTCTCCTCTGACCTCTAGCATCAACAAGGCATTTTCGCCCACAGGACTGCCGCATACTGGATGTTTTTCCCTTTTCACACCATTCTTTGTAAACCCTAGAAATGGTTGTGCATGAAAATCCCAGTAAGTGAGCAGATTGTGAAATACTCAGACCGGCCCGTCTGGCACCAACCACCATGCCACGCTCAAAATTGCTTAAATCACCTTTCTTTCCCATTCTGACATTCAGTTTGGAGTTCAGGAGATTGTCTTGACCAGGACCACACCCCTAAATGCATTGAAGCAACTGCCATGTGATTGGTTGATTAGATAATTGCATAAATGAGAAATTGAACAGGTGTTCTTAATAATCCTTTAGGTGAGTGTGTATATATATATATATATATATATTTAAATCTATAAAAAGGTTTATTGCTTTCGAAGCCATTTTTGTCTAAAGTCCTGGTTAATTTCTGGCACTGGATTATATTGTTACTGAGCTTCAGACAAAGCAATCTCTGGTAGACCTTTAGCTACAGTTTGACACATTCGCATATAGAAGACATGGACTGGTGTATACTAGTGGTAAAGCATCTAAGCTGGTAACTGGAAGGTTGCAGGTCTGAAATCCTGTGTGTATCCTTGACGATCACTATTGTGCCCTTGAGCATGGTATTTAACCCCAGGTTGCTCCCAGTAGACTCTCCCTGTACTGTATGTGGCTAAAACTAACAGATAAACTTGAATCCTCTCTTGCTCTCTCTCTCCCTCTACCTTCTGTTCCAGCCACAGCTGTTTGCGGCCACACAATGATGCCGGAACCGTGGGGTCACAAGTTCACAAGATGTGGTATTGGCAATTTGAATTGTTTAAACATTTAATCCATTTTAATTTCTTATTGCAATTTAAAGTTTAATTCACTTAAATATTTCGCAACGTCAGCACGACCAAATTAATATTCATGAGTTAATCTCCATGTCATAACATCACAGCCAGCCCCAGTCAATGTCCCACTTCGAAACGTGTTTCGGCACCACAGGATACACAAGGTAAAATAGCACTGGTTGGTCTAGGACAATCAGCATTCACGGCCTTGTTGCTTACAGGGGACAACTGTCAACTTGATGGGATCTTTGAGCATGATGATGCGGGCACTGAGGAACTGAGTGTTGCAGGTGTAGTCATCACGGCTGTCTGCCACAACCACATGAGAGAAGTACAGGTTTCCATCCCGACCCTGAATTACACGCTCATTCTGCTGAATGTGCTTCAGTTCTGAAAAGGCAGACAGAGAGAACAGAGACAAGAAAGGATAAAAAGGTGCATTTATTTATTTTATATTGCTGAGTAACAAAATGCTAATATAATCTTATTATAAATATGGGAGGAAATATGAAAATAGTGAGGGAACAACAAACTAACTCTTGTCCATCCAGTGCATGACTGGCACCACAGTGCTATTAGGTGGGTTACAGGGAAGCACCACACTCTCTCCTTCCTCCACTTTTTTTGACACCTTCGTCTCCTTCTGTTGAGTGGGATTATCTGTGTTTAAGAAATGGAGACAGACAAAGAGAAAAAGGAAGAGAGGTGAGAATGCCATATATGCCAAGATACAAGAGAGAAATCATTCGAAAAGCTTTCAACCATCAGAATACGTTTGTCTAATTTAACAAAAAAAATATCAAACACAAGTGCTAAAAAATTCAAACTACACCCTCGATCACTGTAAAAACATAAATGACTGCTTCGACCAGCATATTTACTAGTATATCTGCATAGTAGAATGTTCTTAGCACAGAGTATGCTAATTTCTTCGATAATACTCTACAGTGTTTTATTTAGATATACAGTACATTGTTATTTGGTAACAATTTATTTATAGGGACCACAACAATGCACTAGTTAAGCATGAATAAGAGAGTTATTGATGCATATCTAAATGTAGAGTAAGGCTATCTTGGCTATAATTTACAATTTATTTAATGCTTATTTTTTTGCAGAATGTAATGCAACTAATGCTCTATTTCAGATATCATGTACTGTACGGTATATCATATATCAAGTTTACTAAACAATAATAAGCCAGTAATTAAGGCTAATAGTACTGTCTTCACAAAGCTGTTACTAATACATTACTAAAATCTAAAGACAATTAGTCCCCATGTTAAAGTGAAATTTGACCTATTCAAGTTATTGTTTTGTTTTTACACTTAGGTGGCATTCTAAGTTTATTGAACAATATTAAGACAGTAATTATGATTATTACTGGTTTGACTTGTTACTAAAGAATTTCTAAAAGACAAATTGATTCCCAGTTCTGAAGTGAAACATAATACACAATATATATTATATATATATATATATATATATATATATATATATATATATATATATATATATATATATATATATATATATATATATAAAACATTTATTTGGTGATTACAGTATTTGCAATCAACTTAATTTATTGTAATTGAAACGTGCAAAAGATATGGTGAAAAGTAGGTGAAACTTTCACTTTAGAACAGGGAGTCAAGATGTTAAAAGCTTTGGAAATACTAATGAGCCTTAATTACTGGCTTAATATTGTTTAGCAAACTTGATATATGCTCTCTGAAACTGAGTTTTAATTACATGAATTTCCTCACAAAATACATTTCTAAATTATGGCTAAGATAGCCTTACTCTACATTCAGTTGTATATGAATTACTGTTTTATTCATGCTTAACTAGTGCATTATTGTGGACCCTTAAAAAAGAGTTACCTATTAATCGTTATGAAGAGATTATCTCATATTAATAAAGTTTTTTTTTTGTTTGTTTTTTTGTGTTAGATTATTTATATTGACATTTAAAAGAGAGGTACAGGGTAATGTAGAGGGAACAAGAGAATAAGATAGAAATGAGAGGGTTTTAAAGGGTTTTAAATTGCTGTAAAAATCTGTATTTACAAAACTTGCAATGCAAATTATGCTTGTGAGAAACTGAAGTTTGCTATAACTTGCAATTACTTTAACACCCCACAGCTAACAAAACAAGCAAACATCATAATGTGATTAAAAATGACATAGCTAAGCAAGAATTACTTAGACGATGCTTTGAAATGATTGTAAGAGTGTAAGTCTGAGATTACGCAAATAATATTAATGTAGCCAGCCCCAGCTGCATGAGGAGTTCATAATATGAAGGCTATTGTTAGCCCTGCTCATGCGGAGTACTCTCACTTCCTGCATGCATTAATCCCACGAGTGGTCGTCCCTGCTGACACCCTTACACAGCATCAACTCACACTGGTTTCTGAGGTAACCGTTGTCACGGAAACTATCACAGAGGTCGGTATAGGGTGAGAAAGACATAGGTAGTTTGCTAGATAGCAAGGCATATTAAAAGTTGTGACACACAAAGTGCTAGTTAGTGTCATGTTTGACAGCTAATTGGGGAGCAATCTGTGATTTTTATTTGTTTAGGAATTCTGACCATGTCTGTAAACTGTTAGTGTGACTGGCACACAAAATGAGCTGAAATTTCCTCTAAATGGCATTTTATGAATAAGAAACAACAGGGGGCAGAGATTTGATTGTGTGAGCTGTGCACCAGCTTCTCTCTGTAGAAAAACTCACCACTTGTGAGAGCATTAGGGATATCAAACATGCAATCAAGTGCGTATCGCACCATAATGTTACGGTAATGAATGGGACTTACTCTCTGTGATAATGCGAGCCTCGTTAGACACAGCCGTGCCAAGCTCGTTAGATGCATAGCAGCTATATCGGCCCTGATACTGGTGGATCGGTCCATCCTTGGCTATCAATGAAAAAGTTCCAGAATCTGTGGACACTGAAAGGTCAGGGTCCTGAGACAGGTCAAACTCCACACCATCTTTAACCCATCGGAACCTAGTGATGATGCAGAGAAGAAATAAATGAGATATCACGACAAACTCATTGAATTCAAATAGTGATTTTTAACATAACAGAAGTATAACATGAATTAATTAATTGATGGGTTGGAGTGACATTTAATGTTGTTTCTCAACCAATCCTTTTAAGATTGATAGGAAATTATGAGTAACACATTAGCTGAGGCTTGCACATGCATATAGTAGGGCTGTAACAATAACAGACAAAGAGGGGGACACGTCCCCTCTAATATTTGGAGTAGTGGTTGATCAGAATGGGTTTTTCAATGACAGATACTTAAACGTTTACATTTAGTTCACCCCTATTGAATATTTGGCAAAATCGTTGATATAAAGCATTATAATAAATTAATAAACGCATAAAAAATTATGCAATATTTATTATAATATATAATATAGCCTTACAAAACACCTTATAATCATTTACATGTTCACTTGGATAATTTTAACCAGTTATATCGGTTATCACTGTTAAACCACATAATACGTTATAATACTTAACTTTTTCTTAATTCTTACCTATAACTTTAAAGAAATAATGCATTCAAACACATGGAAAAACTCCTAATTTCTTATGCTATCTGCATTATAATGCATTATAAGTTTAAAGCTGTACAGTATGGTAAGGTGTACGGTACCTAATGTACTATAACTGTGGTTAAAATGATAAAACATACAATGCATTACAATGTATTTTATAAGGCATTCTGAAGAGGTCTCAAGAAAGATGTTACCAAATTATTTTAACATGATGCTATGGATACTGACGTGGGTGGAGGATTCCCAGTTGCCTCACAGGTGAGTGTGATGTCATCTGTTGAAAAGGTGGTGACAGAGTCTGGTTGGGCAGTAATCACTGGAGGGCTTTTTACTGCAGAGAGAAAATAAAATTTGATTTCTATTTGAGCTGTGAAATTAGAAAGGAAAATAGAACAGTCTTCTATTTCAAGAAACCTATATTATCTTAATTATTCTCAGATGTGGAAGGCATATTAGTTGCAGTAGATAAGCAGCCCTTCTTCTGACCTGCTGTAATCACATGACATGCAATATTCACAACAACTTAATGATGCACTGCGATAATGACTTCCTGCAGTACCGTTTCCTGCTAAACTCAACAGTGTTCTGAAGCCAGTGTCCCTGAATCTTTCAGAAACACACAACTGATTAGTTCCAACAGATATGTCTAAGATATGTAATATAATTAATTTCATTAAATCTCCCAAGTGAAAAGAAGAAAATTAAGAGAGCATTGTAAAGTGTGAAGAGGTAATACATGGAGATTGTGTGAGCACAAGATGTTCTCCAAGTGTCAAATGTTGATGAGTATCAGTAGCCTGTTAAAGGCAGGAAGGAACTGAGAGTGGAGGAGAGAAAAAGTGACGGAGATAGGAAGCACTTGATGTAATCTACAAACACATTTACTGAGGCTATAAACAAGTGCTTATACTGAATGCATAATAACACAAATATCAGGGAACGATACGATTAGAACAATCCCTCAATCTATGCAATTTATGCCCTAAGACTTTTACATGCATGCCTGGTATTTGTACTGGTGATATATCTACTGGCAGTCCAATTAAATTTATTTAATTTAGACTTTGTTGTAGTTATAATTGTGAAATTAATTTGATTAATGTAAATACCCAGGACTAGGGGCAAAAATGCTACTAAAGGGAAAATATGCCCAAGATACTTTAAAAAGTGGGGCAAATAAATGCCATTCCTCTGATTTAATATTATTATTTTTTGGTATATATATATATATATATATATATATATATATATATATATATATATATATATATATATATATATATATATATATATATATCTGTTATATAACTTTTCATATATTCTTAATTATTTTGTTCTAGGCCTATCAACTGAATGGTTTAGGGCATCTGCAGATATATTAGCTTTCAGATTTGTTCTGTATTCATATAAAAAAACAGTCAGAACTGAATATGAAGAAAATTCTCAAGACACTCCAAAACTTGAAACAGCAATTACATCACACATATTATTAACCCTTCTACTGTCTTTGGTCATTTTGATGGATTTGATTTCAGTTTCCCTTCATCGGAGCGGTACAAGATTTGGTGACTTTTCCTACATTTGCCATCGAACACAAAAGAATTATAATTCTGAATTGATACTATGAATCTTGGTGGTTTTATCAAACACACACACACACACACACTCTCTCTCTTTCTCTCTCTCACTCACACACATACACACATATACTGTACCCACAAACACACAGATAGAGAACATATACACACCATCCAGACAAAAAGACTTTAATGTAAAACTTTAATGTAATGTTATGTGGCTTTCTTGGGCCTTGCTCACAGTTCTATTTCAGCAGAACAATGATGAAATAGCATTTCTTACATTACTGTTTTGTTATTTTGACCGATTTGACTGGATTTGTAATAAAAAATATTTCCTTCAAATGGTATAAGGCTTGGTGATTTTTCTACACCTGCCAACTCAACACATGCACAAAAACTGCTAACAAAATTCCATGAGTCTGTGTGATATACCAAACTTTATTTATTATAAGATGTTATTAAAAACAAAACTTTATTAATATTTTTTATATAGTTTTTTTACTTATTTTTTTACAAATAATTTGTTTATTGCTATTCATTAGCTTGCTATTCGTTATCTTCCAATTTGTATACTTCATCTACTTAATTCGTATTGAATTTTCATGTTTGCAAAATAAATGGTTTGTAACAAAATTCTTACTCTAAGGCTTCTCTTTGTAACACCATATGTCAAGTATGACTGCAAACATAAAACAAAATATTAAAATATATCCAAATAAAATATCATATTAAATATATAAAATATCATATTAAATATATATCCAAATTCATAACTTCTATAAATTAACTTTGTTACAACATTGTTCTGAAGTGACCAGGCAGCATGTGTGGATCACTGCAGCCATCCACTGGTTATAATTGTCATTTCATATGTACACACACACACACACATACATATATATATATATATATATATATATTTTACAAACACACTCAGCAGATGCTCCAAATACATGAAACATTTTGATATTTTTTCAGGTTTAATGAAGTGTATGATTATAATGAAGTGAAAGAAATATAAAATGTGTTTTAATTATATGTGAAATGGTGTAATTTAGTAATTTAGAGGTAAATTAGGATAAAATACCATAAAATAAAAAAATGCATAAATTTAGTGTTATTACTTTAGTGAAAAAAAGTTACAAGAAAATGACTGTATCTGGTCAAATTTGCCCAGTAATACAAAGAGTGTTTGCCTGTAACAAAGACTGTAGAAGGGTTAATTTTAAAATATCCATGTCTTATTGTGCCCTGCAATTTTTCCAATATAACAAAGAGATTTCTTAGCTAATCAGAAGGCTATGCTGATGCTGCAGACTCTTTTCCATTATTGGAATAAGTCTGGGAAATTAAAGTAAGGGAGTGGAGTTAATGCATGCAAATCACACATTATGTACACAATTACACATACACACAGGGCTTAAAATACTTACAGTTTCTAATTTTGTCTGTCCATTGAGTCAGCAGGGGAATAAATCACAAAGAAATCATGTAAGTTTACAGTAAAATACAGTACAAGCAACATGCACTTATGTTACAAAATACAGATGAATTCAAATGCTTTTACCACTTAGAAGACACATACACTCAAACTATTAACCTATACATGCGAGGACCTCCCATTAGACAATTAATCTTAAATTATGATATCTATAATACTATAATCTAGATGTAACTCTTACAGACAGCTTTTGGATTTTTTTTGTTTTAATTAACATATCCTTTTGCCCATTAATAACTTTTTCGCAGAGACTATTTGCAAATAGTGTTAGATGCATTAAAACTATGGCTTCTGCCAATAAAAAAACCTTCACCCTGCTCAAATCACTCTTATATTTATTTGTATTTATTGTTATAAGTAGGAAAGATTAAGAGTGGAGACAGGAAACAGGATGGAAAAAGGAACAGCCAAACCGTCTTTACACACTACTCCACTGCGCAGGTGTGGCAGGTGCTATTTACACCTAGTGCATCTAGTCGATCCATACTTTTTCTCCTAGAAATGGCCATCCCTCACAAGTTGTTTTCACCAATATTTGTGATGAAACCAACGTAAAACAAGACGGTTTTACTCTACTTGTTAACTAGCAAACAAGTATAGACACATAGATTACATTAAGCCAGATAATACACTGGATCTTTTTTCTTTATGAGATCAAATATTTGTATGAGTGAATATTTGTATGATTATGCCAAATTGGAGGCAAGGAAACAATGAAAACACACTATGCCAGCTCTGACACCTGGACTTTAGTTCAGCTGGCTGAGACCCAATAGGCATGCTAGAGATAACAAGACTCTGGCAAAGCAGAGCAAAAATAGACTCACTACCAATCTGTTTTCCTTGCTGTGATTTCAACCTTCCTTTGCATTACTAGATGATACTGCAGTCTCACAACTTAATATGAAAACAATTGCATTGAATCTTTGAAAATGGCTCTGCAGGCAGTGAGGCAGTGGGTGTAAGCGCAGAGCACTTTTGCCATTCCCAGTCAAACTGAGTGTTGGCCGAACATTTTAACGTGGTTGTGTGTATTAATCTTAGTGGCCATATCTATGTCCATGTCTTCAATTTAAAGGTCACTAATTGAAAGTCAAGAGATACCTTGACCTTTACTGTTGGTGTAACTCTTCAGTGACATCTCATTCAGCTCCACATGAAATTTAGGTTTTACTGTTTTCATCCTCTAGTTTTCTTATTTAGTGTATGTGTGGAGAGAGGCAGGACAGTGTCTGATTCATTGATACACTGTGGAAATCTTACATTGCAGATGTACAATAATAGCAACAACCCCAGTGCTGTCTATAGCTTTAGGAAGCTTGTAGCAGGGGTGGAAAAGATGATGTTTTTACAGTTACTATGCAGGTGGAGTTTCCTTTCAATCAGTAACAGGCCTGTACTAGGTGCTTGGATCAATAAGATAATCAATGAAGCAATTAAATACCTCTTTAACATAGTGTAATAATCAAAACAATAAGTTATCGCAGAAAAACAACCATTTCTGCTACCAGTGCAAAGTTTGGACACAGTTGACTGAATTTGACTAAGGTTTCTCATGATTTTAAAAAACTTTTAATCTAAATCCTTATGCTTCAATGCTTGAAATTAGTTTTGTAGACAAATATAAATTGTGCCAATATATGAATTTCTTATATTACATTTCATATAATTATTATTTTAATTGACAAACCAGTCAACAAGTAGCCAAAGTATATGGGAACTCATAAACTACATTTAAAAAGCATCCCAGTTGGATGCCTGATGAAGTTGGCTAAAAGAATGCCTAGTGTGCAGACAGAGCTACTTTAAAGAAGCTAAAATAAAAGATAGTTTTGATTTGTTTAACATTCTTGTTCACTATATAGCTAATTCCCAAACTTACATTTATATTATTTAACAGTTTTGTGACTTCAATATTATTCTAAAATCTGGGAAGAATTTATAAACAAGAATGACTAGCTGTGTCCAGTTTTTGACAGATAGTGTACATACTGTATTATATGCATTGTAAAATCCTATACTCACATTTGGATGGGATGTTGATGGTGGCTTGCCCAGGCTTGGGATCGAGGAACAGCAGGAGGAGAGAGAGCAGAGGGAGCAGGAGAGGAGCACATTGCCCCCTGCTGCCCACCTGCTGTTGTGACGTGGCAGGCATTGCACCTGCTTTCATGCACAAACACAACCGGCAGAAAAACCTTGGATAATCCCACTCAGAGAAAAGCAGTCCTCCAATCTGCCTCCTTCTCTTCTGTTCTCTTTCTCACTCAATCTGTTTCTTCTTCTGTGTCTCTCTCCGGTCCACACCCTCCTGCCGTATTCTCACTGCAAGAGAAGAGAAAGGGGGGAGTGAGAGAGGTGGAGGAGGAGGAGGAGAGCCACGTGTATCACTGGAGAAAAACGACTCAAACCTCCACATGTCTCAGGACAGAGGGACCCAGAGAGATGAGACAAAGGATGGAGTGAGAGGTAAAGAGAGAAAAAGAGTGGAGTAAGGGGCAGGAATTAGGGTGTTGTGACCATGTAAGTATCAGCCAAATGACCAATACTGTGGCGATACTATGGTGATGATGGTATTGGATGGTATCACCATGGTACTTTGATATATGCCATGGTACTGAATGATAACAATATTTGTGTGCCATATTGCAGCCTGCAATTTGAAAATCCCTGATTTAGAATAACGTTTTATCATTAATAGATAACTATATAGCATTCTTAAGTGTTACCAAATATTTAATGCTTGATGTCACTTCAAGCGTGTCAGAAATATAGATTTGTACCTTAGTGAAAATTTTGTTTTTTATTTATTAATTTTTTACCAACAGTTAACTGAGTAACTTATGTATAAAGAATCAATGTAGAAAAGAAGATAATACATTCCATCAATATAAATCCTGAATACAGTGTAATATCCAAACGTTAAGTGTCCATTACTGCCTGCAATCAAGCTGAAACCAAACCAACTTGGCAAGCATCTTGATCAACATCACAGAGCCACTGTGTAATCTCATAAAGCAATTTACTCTAAGCATTTCCTGGATCTCTCACAGAACAGACTGATGGTCATAGTCATTAATAGATAATGGTGAATGGAGGTCCGAGTATGGAAATAGATGTAAAAATTATGGCTGGGTCCTGAGGATTTTTCAAGGACCTCTATAAGAGAATGAAGATAAGCATCTAATAGAGCAGTGATCGCTCATGCCATAGGCTCACAAGCTACTCTCCAAGAGGACTTCTCTATATGTAACTGGGCCTGTCAAATTACCCCACAAAGGCCAGTATGTGTGGCTCCATTTCTCAGTACTATCACTGGATCAAACAACATTCTTTTTTCATGTATCTGCCTTGATCATATAACTGTACAAAAATTCTTCCCCTGAGGACTTCAGGTAGAGAATGGAAAAACTAAATAAGATTATAGAGTTGGAACGGGCATTTTCATTGGCTTGTGTAAAGCCTGTTGAAAGCAGCTGGGCATGCTGTACGCTAGTGGCGCCAAACCCTGCTGCTGAGTGACCTTGGAGAGGTGGGAAAGGTTGAAAGAGGAGTAAAACACAATCTTTCATTTACCCACACATGTGCACACACATGAAGAAAACCCAGCTAAAAAAGACCAGCTCAGACCAGCATGAATTTCCATGCTATTCCATGATGATGTATGCTGGTTAGTGCTGGCATGGTGCTTGCCAAGCAGCTG
Organism: Moxostoma hubbsi; assembly: GCA_032164185.1. Lineage (NCBI taxonomy): Eukaryota > Metazoa > Chordata > Actinopteri > Cypriniformes > Catostomidae > Moxostoma > Moxostoma hubbsi. The sequence continues at coordinate 26,689,829 of JAVLUX010000020.1, read as the reverse complement.
GACATGCAATGCTTTTCACCATATGGCTGGATCATGGCTATTAGACTCTTTAAAACTATATAAGACTATTTAAGGCAAGTCAGTTATGTTTGTAATTCCTCTGGGATGCTATATTCTACAGAATGCATACAAGTACAGCTACTGTCTACTTTATTGGGAGAAGACTGAAATCTCAGAAATGGTTGGTCAAGATTTTGAGCAAATAACATGGTTTACTGAAGCGACTCCCGATTCCTCCTTCCTATATAACCAGGAAACGTTCTGCAGTGGTGCCGAAATCCGGTATTTTGGAGGAAGGATACATTGCCATGGACACCTTGCCACTGGCTGAAGTCATCAAGACCCTTGCCAGCATCTACCAGGCTCAACAGCAGGCCCTGCTTGAGCTACTCATGGAATAGGGGCAGAGGTTCCTGGTGCTGATCCAGGCTCAAGCAAGGACCAGCAGGTGTTATGGAGCTTAGTACCCTAGGATAGGTCTTCAACTGTGACCCCAGCCACAACTGCAGCCACTCCCCAAGTCTTGCTCGCCAAGATGGGACCACAAGATGACCCTGAGGCATACATTAAGCTGTTTGAGCGAATGGCTGAAGCATGGAAGTGGCTGGACACTCAATGGGTAGTACACCTGCTGCCGCTGTTGACTGAGGAAGCCCAACTGCGGCACAAAAACTCTTGGTCGACAACCTCCTGGAGTATGAGGATTTGAATAAAGCCATCTTGCTGTGGGGGTCTGCCACAGCCCAAAGCAGCATCACCAGTGCTTTCGCTCGTTGACACTAGTTGAGAATGGCTGCCCATTCGCCTTCTCCCAACAGCTTTGTGACGCCTGCCAGAGGTGGCTACTGGATGGACAATGCGTTGTCGGGGCCATAGTCGATCAAGTGGCACTGGAGCAATTTGTTACCCGGTTACTGAAAAGGGTCGGCCAGCGGAGAGGGTCCAATGCCACCATCCGGCATCGCTAAAGGAGGCAGCCCAGCTGGCAGAGAATCATATGATGGCTTATCCATTTACATTTGCATTTATGCATTTGGCAGACGCTTTTATCCAAAGAGACTTACAGTGCATTTATTACAGGGACAATCCCCACGGAGCAACCTGGAGGTAAGTGACTTGCACAAGGACACAATGGTGTTGGCTGTGGGGATCAAACCAGCGACCTTCTGATTAACAGTTATGTGGTCCCCAACCCCCGGGCCGATCAATTGGTACCGGGCCGCACAAGAAATAATTAAATATTTCCATTTTATGTATTATCTGAGTCTGAACGATCTTTTATTTTGAAAAACCTTTTATTTTGAGAAATGACCGGATTCTCTCGGTTACGCCTTTGCGCCAACATTGAACCCACAAGCGAGCAAAATGAGTAAGAAACAGATGTGTTTTGAAAGTTTCTTTGCGAAGGGGAAAAGGCCCTGTGAAGAGACAGGAGAAGAGCCCACTTCCAAGAAAAAGAAAGCTTTTAACAGACAATACCAGGAGTCCTACTTGAAATATGGATTTATCCCGGTAGGTGATTCCCACATACCAAGCCCGCTCTGCATAATATGCGCCGACCGGCTCGCTAATGAGGCAATGAAGCCTTCAAAACTGCTTCGCCACCGTCTCGTTGCAGAGAAACAAGCTCAGGGCTCCCATTGATTTGTCGTTATCGTGAGTTAAAATTTTTGTATCTTATTTTGAAGGGATGTTTAAACGTGACCATAGCAACCAGAGTCAGAGAGCGTTAGGGCAGTGGTCGAGAGGAGAGGAGTAGAGCTTGTGAGTCTTAGCGGGCACACCAACATGCAGAAGCCTTATCCGCAGTAAAATTGTCAAGCGTTGACCGGTCCGCGGTGATAAAAAGGTCGGTGACCACTGCTTTAGCCCACTACGCCACCACCACTCCACTATTATCCGGGGGTTGGGGAGCCCCTGGCTTTTTTTTCCCCTCTCTCTCTCTCTCTCTCTCTCTCGCTCTCTCTCTCTCTCTCTCTCTCTCTTTTCTCCCCTCTTTGCTTCCCATCCTTTTTTTCCCCTTCCTATTTCTACTCTCTGGAAACGGGGAGTCTCCACTCCCAAACTAGCTCCCCGAGCTCAGAGATTGGTCAGCCTGCTGGTTCCTCCTATCCCTTTCTGCTCTTTCCCCCAGGTGGATGAATTCGTCGCCACGGATGCAGGTGTAAAACCTGGGCTGGTCTGTTGGAGCTGTGGGGAACCTGGACGTTTCCAGGACCAATGCCCAGCGATGGACGTGGGGGTGTTTGTCCGGGTCCCTGGGAAACTCCAGGGAGGGGGAGGTTTCAGATGCCCAGCCCTTATAGGATTCCCTGTAGGGTATTTCCCTTTGGAGCAGTCGCAAGACTTTATTGTATGGGTGTCAACCATGCGGTGTGCTCAACATCCTATGGGAAAATTTGGAGGAGGGACTTTCAAACAGCAAAAACAAATTTCAATACGTTCTTGACCTAAGAGCAACCCCCCACACACTAGGGCAATTAACACAGGAGAACTTGCTCCAGGCTCAAGAATGTCAAAGCTGGCTGGATAATAGGGGTGCTTGGCTACGGGAAGCTCTAAATTTTTGTCAAGAGGCGAGTTGCGGAAATCAATTATGAGGTTAAACGAACGGATAGAGGCGGAGCACATCAGATTTATCACCACAATCTGCTAAAACCGTGGAGAGAGGTGGTTCACGTGACTTTGGTGATGGTTATTCCAGAGTGGGAGGAGCTTGAACTGGATCAAGTCATCCCGATCAATTGCAGAGACCACCTCCACCAGATTGCCAGGTTGCAAGGAGAATTCTCAGACGTGTTTTTGCCTCTTCCTGGCAGCTCGGTCCGGTTCTGTGTGGATTATAGAAAGGTCAATGTGGTGTCTAAGCTTAATGCATACTCAATGCCTATTGAATATCTGCTCAGTTTGTTGGGTGCAGTTCGCTTTTATTCGACACTAGATTTGACAAAGGGATATTGGCAGATCCCCTTAATGCCAATGCCCCATGAGAAAACTGCCTTTGCTACACCATTCGGATTACCGCAAATTGTAACCCCTCCATTCGGCTTGTTCAGTGCCCCGGTGACATTCCGGCGGCTCATGGAAAGGATCCTCAGACTGAACACTGGCTACACCGCTGCGCATCTAAATGACATTATTATCTATAGAAAGGAATGTCAGCAGCACATGCAGCAACATACATCTAAGGGCTGTTCTGAGAACCTGAAGAAGTGTGCAATTGGGCAGGTGAGTAAGGTAAGGTATCTGGGCCAAAAAGGAGGTGAGACAGTTCCTGGGGCTGGCTATTATCACAGATGTGTGCCTAATTATTCGGACATCACCAGCCCGCTGACTGATCTCACTAAAAAGGGAGCACCAGATCCGGTCCAGTGGACAGAGCTGTGCCGCAGGTGTTTCCCTCAAGTGAAAGCGGCACTTTGTGGAGGGCCCCTCTTACACTCTCTTGATATTTATCTCCCTTTCATTTTACAGACTGATACGTTGGACAGGGGGTTGGGGCCGTGTTGTCCCAGGTGGTCGAGGGGAAGGAATTTTCAGTGCTGTACATCAGCTGGAAACCCTCAGTGAGAGAGGTGAAGTACAGCACCATCGAGAAGGAGTGTCTGGCCATCAAGTGGGCAGTCCTGACCCTTTGCAACTACCTCCTGGGATGGGCGTTCACCCTCTTTTCAGACCATGCCATACTCTAGTGTCTCCATAGTAGGAAAGATGACCTTTTAAGTTCGAGGTGGTCCACAGACAGGGGGCACAGATGGCTGATGCGGATTTCCTCTCCAGGAATGGTGGGGGGAGTAAGGTACAGGCAGGATGGCTCCCTGGTCTGAGTTGGCCGATGGGAGTATGCGGTTATGGGGGTGTGTTCAAGCTTGTGAATGAAGAGCTAGTTTGGTAGATGAGAGCGATAAGGATTTTCACCTGGAGGGAATTATTTCTAACAGCTGTCTCCTATTTTGCAGTGAGAGCACAAGGGGAATAAGAGGGAGCCAGATGCCAGAGGAGGAGAAGCATGTAGAGTGCAGTGTGTGTTGAAAGCTTCACTGCCAGGATGAAAATCAGCAGTTTTATAAGACGATGAAAAGCAATTTTCGTTTGTGTTCATTTCAGTGTAAATAAACTCACGTGGTTCACTGAAGCCGAGTCCTGATTCCTCTACCCATATAACCAGGAAACATGTTAAAAACACTTAACGTTTTTACACGGAAGCATTCACAGTTTAACAGCTGATGGAAGTGACATTTCAAACTAACGTGATGTGTTGACACTCAGTTTAACACTTATATCTAAAATAATGAACATATTCACACAGCGTGGGGTGACGATAAAACATTCAACTCACATTTGTATGATGCTGTCTTTACTGAAGTTTTGAAAGTTGCTACATTTTCCATTATTTACAATTGTTTTGTCAAACACGCAACTCAGCCAGGTAACTCTGCTCCTTCCGCTGTCCATGGCAAGCATGAAGTGTCCAACATTCCATGTTCAAATATGACGGTTGAAGAAGTATATAATCCGGGTTGTAGTACAGTTCTTTTTGTTGCTTTTTCTGTGTAAACATACCACTCGAACTACTTACAAAATGGTGTAGAATAGTGCAGAAGTATGTGGTTTGGGAGGCACCATAATTTGTTCATAATGAGAAAATGTTAGTACCTTAAGGTGTAAAGAAGGTACTGCCCCAGTTACAAGCTGTTGTATCCTTAAAGGTACAATCTTTGCTATTTTTAAGATTAGTCATCTAAGAGGTTTCAGTTAGTGTTCAGCTTGCAAAGTAAAATTGCTCTCTATGCACCAAGAGGCCCACTGTATTTGCAAATGGCCCTGATGTTCAGCTTCCTTTGGTGGTTTCAGGCTGCAAAACCTTGGACATAAGGTTTTGGAGGAACCTGGCAGTCTGAGGCCCAGTGCACTAGCCTTGTCCCTGGTCCCAAAAAATATTGGTCAAACAAATGCTGGTCTTGTGGAGCTGTTTGACCAGTATTTTTGGGACCAGGGACAAGGCTTGTGCAACACTACCCAACACTAGAGCTGTTTGACCAAGGAAGACTTGCTGGTTAAGCTTGTTTATAAGTCTAATGAGAAAACCAACATACTAGCATCCAAAATATAACATGCTGGTGCTTTCAATTAAAAAAAATAGTATGGAGAGAGGTGGAACCCTCTTTCAGACTAGCTACCAGTATTTTTTGGGACCAGGGACAAGGCTAGTGCAACACTAGCCAACACTGCAACTGTTTGACCAAGGAAGTCTTGCTGGTTAAGCTTGTTTATAAGTCTAATGAGAAAACCAACATACTAGCATCCAAAATATAACATGCTGGTCCTTTCAATGAAAAAAATAGTATAGAGAGAGGTGGAACCCTCTTTCAGACTAGCTATGTAGAGGCGTAACTGACATACATTTACTTTTTAATTCCCACATTTCTTTGCTTTTGAGCCCACACAATGGTACTTGCGGGTCACGTATGGAAGATCATACACATTATGTTGGTGTAGGACCTCAATCTTGGATTACTTGGCTCATTAAACACAGTCAACTGCTATCAGCCCAGTGCCTCCAAGACTTATTGTGAGAGACAGAATTAGAGGAGAGAAGAAAATGTAGGAGGAGGAGGGGGATGGGGTGATAGAAGATGACAGCCGGGACAGTAATCCTTTCCTCCATTAAATCACACAGCTGCCCAATCAATCAGTCACCTTTCCTCTCCTATCGTCATCTCTCTCCTGTGTGCTGGCTGTGAGATATTCATATGAAATGATCAGAGGGGGAGGGGCTGAGTCAGCAGCCAATTATAGGCTGGGTGGGCTTCCGTTGGCCTTTAACAAATGCCATCAAATGAGGATGAATCGAGCTGAATCGCACTGGGCTGAACGGTAGAAGACAAAGTTGTTCGATGTGGCCTTGGCCATTATCAGAGTTTATATTGACTGAAAGGTGCAGAGCGTAGCACGATTAGCTCTGTCACACGGCCGTTCCTCAGGGAGCCAGCCGCCCCTGTAACATGTGATCAAACAGCAGCCAGTAAATAGGTGACTAAGCCAAGCAGCCAAGCAGAGAATAGTGCAGAAAATGAGGGGTTTGAGAGTGAAGAATTGGGAGAGAGTGCCCTTGCTTTAGGCAAAAACAGCTTGAACCCCAAACATACTGATAAGAACTGTGTCTATAATGGCTTACATGGCTATTGCTGATGTGAAAGAGAGTGACAACAGTTGGGGCTTTAGGTCTATTAGCACTGTTGATATATATAATCCTGTCACCTGCCTCATTATAACGTCACAGACTAAACAACATCGATGCCCTGCAGCTGGAAAGTACCAATGGCAATAATGTATTTTCCACAGAACAGATGTGCATACAATGAGATAAAAAAAATGCTATGCTTTTAGGCCCTTAGAGAATTGATGCTCCATTCCACATAAACAAACTTAGTAATATCAAGCCTCTAGCAACTGAAAAAATAACCAAACAAGTATCTTTGTGAAATGGAGTGTGTCACTTTACTCACAGCATATACTGCTTGGATTATTAGAAGAAATGTGAATCATATCGTAGAAAGTTGCTGTTATGCACTGCATCCCATCAAATATTTAATTGGTAACAGTCTATATTTCCAAATTGATGGTACTACATAATTTTAGGATCCATAATATGGGAATTTTATGAAAAGAAAAGGTTGATTTTTTGGTGAACGATCCTTTAATAATGAGAAAATTGTCATTCTCATAGTACCATGTGGGATATGGTATAAGCTTTGGTAGACCAGCTTGCTGACCAATGCACTTCAAAGGTTTGGAAGCTAAATTTCTTCTAATCCTGGTATCTGTATTCCTGTCATATTAGCTGGATTAAGGTTGAATTTTAGAAAAGTCAGTCTTGGCTGTGATCCTGAGGTTATCTGTTCAAAAATTAAATACACTGCAAATATGAATAATTAGTATGTACAACATTGTTGAAGACTCAATATTTTTAGCACTGGGGTAGATACAGAATAATTTTGTTGCCACTGGTCTGACAAACTGTGTGTGATTTTATGGATACAACAAATTAAACCACTTCACTTCAGCCATCTCCATGTCAACTCTCTGAAGGATCTGGACACCATAATGAAAGATCAGGTTGAGTGTGCTGATCGCTGTAAGTATGTGAAGCTTGCTGTCAGTATGCAGAGTAATTAAAAAACAAAGATGTCTTGCTGAAGTTGTTTGCTGTTTATGATAAATATTTTTGTTTTTTGCTTTTTGCTTCTTTTGTTGAATTACGAGTCAAGAATAGACTATACCATAGACTATATATTAATATTAAGATAAACCTGTCATCTAGAGAAAGGACATTGGATCTAATCATCTATCATTTATATTTTCTAATCAAACGCAAAGCTCTAGAAGTACACATTTTTCTGCAGTATGAAACTCAAATGCAATGTAGCAATGTAGTGTAGAGCTCAAAATTATTTATAAACAAAAATTTAATAATGTCATACATACATACATACATACATACATACATACATACATACTCGCATTAAGAAATTGCCAACCCAAAAGAACCATTTTGTGCAAAGAGGGTTCTTTTTTCTGTAAGTCTTTGTAAATAGAGCCTTTGGAGCTGATGTAATAACCCTAGGTATTCTGTCCTCAGTGTGTGTGACTGTACACAAATCGACAGATAGCTAACAGGCTTCAAGAGAAAGTCAGAGGCTGGAGTAAAGTTCAAGGCTCTTTACTGTTGTCGTAATTCTCATGAAGGAATTTTTGTAAAACTGAAATGATACAGAAAGATAGCATCAATCACTGAATGCAATTCAAACACGTCATACATTAACAGACATAAAATAATGCACTGTTAAGCTACAAAGTTGTAACATGTATATTACATTCAGCTGGAATGCTTATAGCTGTAAATAACTTGTAAATATATTTTGTGCAGCTCAACAGCTAAACTAACAAATTATTGACGACCTCTTAGCTGGAAGGCTATACAATAGCAGTTTTCACATGTTTACAAATGAAATAAACATTCAAGTAACATCACAGAATGTCTTACATGACACTTGTGTATCAATGTAATTAACTATAAATCCAAATACAACTTACAAGCGAAGCTTTCCCAAGGCACAAACAGAGTGGAAACAGGATAAAGTGACTGGAGCTGCAAGCTGACCGCATGGAATATAACTACTAATGTGTTTCCTGATCAGACTGCATCATGTGATAAAATCAACCAATGAAAGCAATGTAAGAATTATATATGAACACAATGAATTACTCCCAGATGACCACTAGGGGGAGAAAGTAACAAACTAAATGCAAAAGTCTTACAGAACATGACACTCCCTGCCTGGTATTGATTAAATACCACTATCTGAATAACCTTACTATGTCTGAATAAGATAAGGGAAAATAAATCAGTTTGTTTCCTCAGCACTCTTGAGAAGGATTGTCTCAGAAACAGGTCTTAAGAAGGTCCTCGCTGACCCGGATCTAGTGACCTTGAGTTCGATCTTCCTGACCTTCCCATCTTCATCAGGGAATGTCTTTGTAACCAGAGCTATGGGCCATTCATTCCGCTTTGCCTGGTTATCCTTAAGCAGAACCAGATCACCTTTCTCAATGTTAGGCCGTGCGTCCTGCCACTTGCTTCGGCTTTGCAGCGTAGGAAGGTACTCACGTCTCCATCTGCTCCAAAACGTCTTGGCCAGATGCTGCACCCGTCTCCACTGCTGGCGGTGAAGGTCTGTGCTGTCAAAGGTTCCCGGAGGAGGAGGGTAAGTAGACATCTTCTGAGTCAGAAGTGTAGCAGGAGTAAGGAGAAAGGGTGACTCTGGATCTGAAGAAATAGGTGCGAGTGGCCTAGCATTAATAATTGCCGTGATCTCTGCCATTAAAGTAGACAAAACCTCATGAGTGAGGCATGAAGGGTTGGTTTGCATAAGCATGGAGTTGAGTATCCGTCTGGCGAAACCAATCATTCGCTCCCAAGATCCTCCCATGTGGGAGGAATGCGGGGAGTTAAATACCCAAGAGCAACCCTCTTCACCCAAGTACCTCCTCACATTGGGCTCTTTGGGATCGGTAAGGTGTATATGCAGCTCCTTGCAGGCACCTGTAAAGTTGGTTCCACAGTCTGAACGGATTTGCTTAGCAGGTCCCCGTAGAGCAAAGAATCGGCGCAATGCATTGATGAAACTTGACGTGTCCATCGCCTCTATCAGCTCTATGTGCACGGCCCGTGTGCTCATGCAGGTGAAAAGTACAGCCCACCTTTTGCTGTTAGCCTGTCCACCGCGGGTACGTCTTGTGGTGACAGTCCATGGGCCGAACACATCAAGTCCCACGTAGGTGAAGGGTGGCTCTGTACTCAGACGATCTGAGGGTAGATCTGCCATCTTCTGTTCAGCACTTTTACCATGAAGCTTGTTACATGTAACACATTTGTGAAGGATACTGCTGATACATTTCTTAGCTCCAATGATCCAGAATCCAGCTGTGCGGATAGAGCCTTCTGTAAAAACACGACCTTGGTGCTTGACCTTGTCGTGGTAATGACGCACGAGCAATGTTGCAACGTGGCTGCGGCCTGGAATGATGAGAGGGAACTTTTCTTTAGTGTCGAGTACCGCATGGTTGAGCCTGCCTCCTATTCTCAGGAGACCCTCTTCGTCCACATAGGGGTTCAGCTTTCTCAATGAACTATCTTTTGAGATGTCTTTCCCAGCAACCAAGCAGGCAAACTCTTTGCTGTAAGTTTCTCTTTGCACACACCTGACAATAAGAGTTCCTGCCTTGGACAGCTCTTCTGCCGTGTGAGGTTTTTCGCATTTATGCCAGCCACTACAGATGTCATTCTTGGTTTTTACTGCACTTCTTTGGGACTGAATGATGTGTGTCAGGAATGCTATGGCTCATACCAGAGACTTCCAAGACGAGAACCGTTCAAAGCGTTGAGATCCCAGACTAGATGATGGAGTAGAGACAGTGGTGGCATGAGAACGCACTTCAACATCTGCATCCGAATCAATGAGTCCATATGGCTCCTCTCCTGAAGTGGCTACTCCTTCAGGGAGGGACAAAAACCGAGGCCCTGTAAGCCAGTTTGTGCTAGCTAATTCGGCCACAGGTACAGAACGTATAGCATGATCTGCCGGATTCTGTGTGGTGCAGACATAATGCCACTGCTCAGGTTTGGTGGACTTCCTGATTCGCTGGACTCTGTTGGAAACGTACACATAAAACCGCCTCGTCTGATTGTATATGTACCCCAAGACAACCTTGCTGTCTGTGTAAAACCGCAATGTGTCTACACTGATGTCCAACTCACTCTCTATCAACTCTGCCATTTCTACTGCCAACACAGCTGCTCCCAGTTCCAACCTTGGGATAGTGTGGGCAGATGAGGGCACCAGTTTTGCCTTTCCCAAGACAAATCCTACGTGACACTCTCCATGATCGTTGATCACCTTCAGGTAAGCTACAGCAGCGATAGCCTTCAACGAGGCATCTGAGAAGATGTGGAGCTCTTTCTTTTGAGTGGTGGTAAGGGTGGTAGGTGTGTAAGCTCTTGGAATCTTTAACTCACTCAGGTCTTGCACAGAGTCTTTCCACATTCTCCATTCACTTTCCTTCTAATGTGGAAGAGGCTTATCCCAGTCGAGGGCTTCAATGCTAGTGAGCTCTCGTAACAGGAACTTCCCTTGTATAATGATTGGTGCCACAAATCCGAGAGGGTCAAACAGACTGTTCACGGTGGCTAGAACGCCTCTACGGGTAAAAGGCTTCTCCGTAGATGCTACTCTGAATGTGAAGACGTCATGTTTAAGATCCCAGCTGAGCCCTAAGCTGCGTTGAATGAGGGCTGAATTGTCATTGAAGTCCAGGTTCTGTAAACCCTTCGCGTGGTCTTCTGGTGGGAAGGCATCCAAGACGTCAGAGTGGTTCGACGCTATCTTGTGGAGGCGTAAGTTTGAGCCGGCAAGCATCTCTCGCGCCTTTTTCAGCAGATCTATGGCTTCAGCAGCTGATGGTAGAGACTTGAGGCCGTCGTCGACGTAGAAGTCGCGCTCTACAAAGTGTTGGGCCTCTGAGCCATACTCACTTGCTCCATGTTGTGCCGCGCGACGAAGGCAATAAATAGCTACTGCTGGCGACGGGCTGTTGCCGAACACATGGACCCTCATCCTGTACTCAACAATCTCCTTGCCAGGTTTGTTGTCCCTGAACCAGAGGAACCGAAGGAAGTCTCTGTGGTCTTCTCTGACAGTAAAACTGTAAAACATCTGCTCAATGTCTGCTACCACTGCTACTGACTCTCTTCGGAAGCGTAGTAAGACTCCAAGTAAGCTGTTGTTCAGATCTGGGCCTTTAAATAACACATCGTTGAGAGAAATCCCATGATGCTGTGCACTGGAATCAAACACGACTCTACTCTGATTTGGCTTCTGAGGGTGGTACACACCGAAGATGGGTAAGTACCATCGTTCCTCTCCCTCTTGCAGCGGTGGAGCTAACTCTGCCTGGTCGTGATCGAAGATCTTTTGCATGAAGTTCACAAAGTGAGTTTTCATCTCAGGCTTCCTTTCTAGCGTGCGGCACAAAGAGGCAAGGCGATTAAGAGCTTGCTCTCGATTGTTTGGCAGCTGTCGCCGTGGTGATCGAAATGGAAGAGGCGCCACCCAGCTGTTGGACTCATCCATAAACATTTCTTTATCCATAAGCTCCAAGAAAAGCTCATCTTCGATGGAGAGACCTACTATGTCATCATCCTTGGTTCTCTCAAAGATCATGCTGCCGAGGCTGCAGTCATGGAGGACTGGGGTGTTGTGTGTAAGGCCGTGAAGAGATGTGCAGTGTAGTCCTTCGTTGCCAAACCTCTCCTTGACTTGAATATGATTGGGACATGGAGTAAGGAGAGATGGACGTCCATTTTCAAGCACGTTAGTCCGAAAAGAAGTCACAGACTCTGGCTTGTGGGCTGAGCCCAAGCAGACGTCACCTATAACAACCCAGCCAAGGTCTAGTCTTTGAGCGTAGGGTGCTCTAGGAGGCCCATTGCGTTGTTCTCTGACTTTGTGAACCTGGAGGATGTCGCGTCCCAGAAGGAGGAGTATCTGGGCCTCTAGATCTAGGTGTGGTATCTTGTGAGCTATGGACTTCAGGTGTGTGTGATGCTGTGCGGCTGCTGGAGTTGGAATCTCAGAGCGGTCATCTGGCATGTGATTGCATTCAATGAGTGTGGGAAGCATCACGCTTGTTGTTCCATCCAGTGACTCCACCATGAACCCTGTGGCTCTTCTCCCCAACGCTTCAGTAACCCCTGAACATGTGCGCAGAATGTATGGCGAGTTTGACCCTTCAATTTGAAAGAGGTCAAAGAATTCAGACCTGGCCAGGGACCTGTTGCTCTGGTCATCCAGAATGACATACATTTTCACAGCTTTGTCAGGGCGTGCATTAGGATAAACTTTCACTAGACAAATCTTGGAACAGGATCTAGTTTCCTTACCGTCATCACAGACCTCTGTGCACCTAGAGGTGACTGCCAGCTGAAGTGTTTCTGCTTCACCCTCCCCGCCATGCTCTGAGGAGCGACCTCTCCTGTCCCATGGTGGGGGTCCAGGGTGCAGTGCTGCAATATGCCTTTCGCTCTCACATTCTGTGCACTTCAAAGGTGCTTCACAGTTCTTTGCCAGGTGAATGGTAGAAGAGCAACATCTGAAACAGATTCCATTTTCTTTAAGAAAAGCCTTGCGCTCTTCTAGTGACTTGCTTCGAAAACCTCTACACTTTTTCAGAGGATGTGGTTTCTTGTGGATAGGGCATTGTTTGTCTATTTCACCTCGCCTGCTGCTTGAACTGTCCGCCTGAGAAGCTGTTTGTAGCGATGCAATTTCCATCTTGTGAGCAGAGACATGGCTTTTGCCATATGCTGGTCTCTTTTCCACTCGCTCAATCTTTGATGGACCTGTAGTAAACCTGTGGGAACTATTCAACAGGGTTATAGGGGCTGTTGAGAGAGTGAAGCTTGGGTCGTTTCTTCGGCGTGCTTCACTGCATATGAAGTCTGTGAAGTATGCAAATGGAGGAAAACATACGCTGTGTTGCTCCTTGTATTGTGAGCCTTGAGCTAACCACCTCTCTTGCAGACCAATTGGCAACTTCTCAACGATAGGGTTGACACCCCTGGCGGTGTCCAAGTATGAGAGCCCTGGCAGGTAACCCTCAGATTTTGCAGACACTAACTCCCTTAGCAGGTCTCCCAGCTCCCTGAGCTTTATGGGGTCCTTATGACTGATTTTAGGAAAATTCTCGATCCTCTCAAAGAGAGCTCTTTCAATTACCTCGGGGGAGCCATAGCACTCTTCTAGGCGATCCCAAGCCATTCTTAAACCTATATCAGGGCTGGCAACATGCACAGAACGAATCCGTATGACGTGCTCTGAAGACTGATTTCCTAACCATTTTGTTAAGAGGTCAAGCTCCTCGCCAGCACTTAAGTTTAGTCCTCCAATAGCGTTGCAGAATGAAGACTTCCATGCCCAGTAATTTTCTGGACGATCATTAAATTTGATTAGGCCAGAATTCACTAGCTCTCGACGTACCAAGTACCTTGCAATATCACTCATACCTGCCCTGTCGTCCGCATACCCAATATGTGGCTGTAATAAGGCTCTACTGACAGAGCAAGAGTGTGGATGAGTAGAAGGGCGGTGATCAAGGGAGTGATGATGAATTGCTGGCGTTGGCCTTTCAGGCTGCTGTGCTTTATGGCTGTCGTCTCTTGTGGTGAGTTGACGAACCACGGATGTCGCTCTTTCTGGCTGTTGTGCTGCAGCCTGAATTGCACCCTCGTTCTTGGGTGAGAAATGAGAAGCACTGCTGGGACCAGGGAGACGCTCCTGTCTGTCTAATTGGACGTCAGGTTTGATGAGCGGCAACAGTGATGGCGTGTATAGTTCAAGTACTGGGGGTTTTTCATCACTGAGATGTAGCTGGGAGTGGTGTTCGACGTATTCGTGGGTGCGCTGAATGGCGACTTGAACTGAATCGTGGAGACTCCTACTGCCCTGTGTACCTTCATTCTCTGCTGCAGCCTCAAGAACTTCAGCTTCAGCCAAGGCTACTGCAATCTCCCTCTCATGCTCCAAAACTGATAACTCAGCGGCTATACGTGCCTCCTTGACCTTCAAATCAGCTGCCAGATGTGCCTCTTTTATCTTCAATTTGTAACATGTATATTACATTCAGCTGGAATGCTTATAGCTGTAAATAACTTGTAAATATATTTTGTGCAGCTCAACAGCTAAACTAACAAATTATTGACGACCTCTTAGCTGGAAGGCTATACAATAGCAGTTTTCACATGTTAACAAATGAAATAAACATTCAAGTAACATCACAGAATGTCTTACATGACACTTGTGTATCAATGTAATTAACTATAAATCCAAATACAACTTACAAGCAAAGCTTTCCCAAGGCACAAACAGAGTGGAAACAGGATAAAGTGACTGGAGCTGCAAGCTGACCGCATGGAATATAACTACTAATGTGTTTCCTGATCAGACTGCATCATGTGATAAAATCAACCAATGAAAGCAATGTAAGAATTATATATGAACACAATGAATTACTCCCAGATGACCACTAGGGGGAGAAAGTAACAAACTAAATGCAAAAGTCTTACAGAACATGACACTAGGGTTCTATATAGAACCTCAAATAAAAAAAAACAAAAAACAAAAAAGAGTGTTTTTTGGAACTACAGACACTGGGAAAATTGGCCATTCATTCTTAAGACAAGCATTTTAAAAATATACAGAAGGCTATGTACAGATAGTCTCATAAAAAGCAAATGTGAGATATAAATGGAATTGCTGAAGCAACCATGTCAGTTTGTGGTGCTTCTATGACACTTTTGAGTAGTGGCGAATTCTCAGGGTGAGCAAAGCCTTCTCTGCTGGCCTAACATGCCAAATAAATAAATATTTTTCATGTATTTTTAATCGCTTTCCTTTCTTAATTATTCTACAAACAAATATAGAAAAACTAATAGTTTATCCTGTCAGAATTTACTCCTTGATGCTTACAAGCAAAGTGTGATAACTGTTCCACAAATCACATGCCTGAATTAGTGTGAGTTTGAGCTTCACCCCCTCAAGGCCTTCAGAATTTCTTCAGAATCTCTCAACAGTGCAAATGAATGAGCAACTAAATTCAGATAGTCAGATTCATCACCCAATCAGATTGATTTATTTGTTCTTGGTGGGTGTGATCTTTAGGATATCTCCTGGTCGAGGCCTTCTAGCTGGCCTTGAGTGATGCAATCACGCTTTAAGTGATGTAATTTGATATCACCATTGAGAAATAGATCCTTATGGATTTAAAAAAATGAGAAGTTCTGCATGACTGTGTGATTGATTAATTTACTAAACAGGAAAGGAGGACTGATTTTCACTTCAAGTAAATTGGTAAGTGCTTTTTGCATTGTTATAGCAACATCAGGAGTTTTCTAAGTGTAAATTAGGCTGCTTGAGCATTCAGTGTCAGATCAAGTTCAGAAAAGTGCTACGTTCCAGACCTCAGAAAGTCCGATTTTTCAACTTCCTACCAGGAAAAGTGCAATGGAATGCATCTTGAAGTCAGAATTACATATTATATTACAATTAGATATACAAAGTAAGTGACAAACATTCACTTTATTAAGAAATATTGATAAATGAGTTAGTTTCCACATAACATGATAGTAAAGCTTGTTTAACAAATGCCTGCAGAAAGTGTATAAAACATTATAATCTTTTTTGATAATGGTGCATCTGAAGCAGAAATGCTAGCGCTGCAGCATTGTTTATCAGTTGGGTTGATAGGAGACATCTCTAATGATAGTGAAACCTCTGATAAGCAAACAGGAGTGTTGCAGTTCTGAATATCGGGGATTGGAATACATTTATGGTCGGAGATATCAAGTAGGAATATCCCACAACCAAATTGAATGGAACGCAGCATAACTGTGTACCCTGAGGAAACTAAAGTTATTGCAAGCAACATTTAAATCGCAAATATTATTAGATAGATTTTTCCAGGTATTATAGACCTCCTTGGTAGATTCATATGAAAAATTATGGCATTATTTTTGGCGTTCATTTCATATTATAGCCATGCTGCAGTTAAAATTAGGCTTGCTTGAGCATTAAGTGTCGTTTCAGGTTCTGGTTTCGTGTGTGGACGTGTTTTGAAAATGTCAGTTGGTATTATTAGTTGACTGCCACATAATGTATAACAGGCATAGTGTCTTATTCATTGTGAAACTGTGCTTTCTTAGTGGAATGAATCACACTGAAGTCCTAGACTTAAAATGCATGGCCCATGGCTGCTTATGAGTCATACCATGGTCATTTTCATCACAATTGCAACGCTCTATCAATTCAGCTCTGTGCATTTTAATTTGTACAGTGAGCCACTTACAAATTATTTAGTAGAAACTTTTATTACTGTGCACTGTTTTCTACATACTGTAAATTCTGAGCTATATTACTTTGGCTTTGAGTAGCCTACGTCATGCTAATTAATAAGATAAAAGTGGTTCAATGCATTTCCAGAACTTACCCATCAAATTTTCAGTTGATGTTGTGACACAAAATGTAGGTCTGATCTGACAGGGTCAAAAAATAATGCTGAATGCATATAACTATGTTAAGTTAGGATGGCAAAATAAATAGGCTGTTATCTGTTTGTTGTCAACCAAAACGTAATCAGCTTTGAGAACCATGTGTTCTGATAATACCATAAGAGTGTTTATCCAGTGAAATTCATGTGTACAGTATGTGTTTCTAAGGGCTGGGCTCTGTTATGTCTTCTCTTTAAATATTTACCACCTCCAACTGTGAAGATGCTTGTCAGAGTCTAGAGGCGAGAGAAAATTGGAGGGGGGAAATAAATGAATAGGCTTGCCCTCAATCCCTCAAGACCTCCCCGAGGATCTGTCTGTCTGTCTGGAACATGGAGCGATCAAGAGGGACAGTCAGCAAAAGAAAAACTGATTTGAAGGAGAGAGCTAAAGAGAGGGACAGGAAAGAAGTGGAGGGTGGAGATAGGTGACTCAAGGTAATGGGAAAAAGAGGGAGTGGCAGAAGTGCAGAGAGGGGTCTGTAATTGGTAGAGACCCCCTGCAGGGTAAATTATTTATAGCCTGGCCTTCCATGTTGGTACAATTTGCCCTAAATTCACCTTAATTCATAATTCATATCGGTTTGTTCACAATACAGTATGTTTGGTAAGGGGCCAGACCGTCCCTCTATGTGTTGTGCACACAAAAGTGCATGTTGTGTCTTGGACTTCAGCATCCAGATACAGAAAAAGGTTAAATCTGTAATGAGAGGTAGAACAAAAATAAAGCATGTCTCTGATCCAAGCAGACATGCTCCACACAATAGGGTGCATACTAGATTAGAGATTACCTTGATCTCATTACGCTGAGGTGATAGTAGTGAAAGCAGCTATTATTGCTGCCTAATAAAAAAATCAATATTCTATTGAAGCCATGAAACATCTGCACACTCCTCTTCACCTGGCTTTGCATAGTTCTAAAGTGCACAGACATAACTACACTGCTGACTTCAAGCGATATTTCTGTGCTTTATTGACTTGGCATCATATGCAGTTTACCCCAGTCTCTCCCTTCGTGGATGTGGCTTTGCATCTTCATAAAGGCCTCTGATGTATGTCGACAGCACCGGAGCGCACAGGAGAGTAGAGAGACACCCTACCCACCTGACAACTGACCTGTATCTAAGAACTAATGCAATGTTTGCGGAAACGGAGTAGGGTTATACTAAGAACAATAAAGCATTTTTTTGTAAGAATTCTCTTGCTTTTTAGTTTCTAAAAAAACTCAGCTTAAATGTCAATTAAGAGACTACCTGAAATATTTTTACTTTTTCTTTCTGCTGCTCCCATTAGAGGTCACCACAGCAGACCATCCGTGATCTGCATATTTCACTTGGTACTGGTTTACAAAAGATGCCCTCCCTGATGCAGCTAATTGCCCCAATCTCAGAGCCTCCAGTTCACTTAACCTGCATGTTTATGGACTTGTGGGGAAACCGGAGCACCTGGAGGAAACCCATACAAACACGGAAAGAACATGTAAACTCCTCACAGAAAGTCCCAGTTGAGCCTTTGGATGTTTGTAATAATAAAAAAAAAAAAAAAAAAAAAAAAAAAGCTAAAAAGGTGATTAAAAATAGCCAAATAAATAGAAAATAAAAATGTATCAATATTTAAGCAATATCACATGCAAAAACAAGATATGGCCCTACATCAGCACTGCTGTGATTACCTACGGCACTTGGCCTGCGGCCGAATCACAGCAGTGCTGTTTTAGGGCCATATTGCACAACTGCGAGTGTGATATTGCTTAAATACAACAGTTCAATGAACAAATGCTGTACATATTTTAAAATTAGTATAAACTGAGTACGGTCATAAAATCCCTTTGGGCATGGAACTACTTTCTTACGCGACCGATCAGAATCTGCCGTTGCTGGTTCAAAACAAATGATGTATCCAAGCCTTCGTTAGTAATTCAAAAATGTCACTTCAGAAATAATATCATGGCTTGTGCTGTTCGAACAAGTTATTGGATAAACAAGGATTGATGGATGTGTTTGTGTGTGTGAGAGTGAGAGAGACGGAGCGTGCGCAATCACCTGTTGCCACACCCAAGCAGAGATGCTGTCAGCTTTCTGAAGGTCAGATTTCTCAGTGGTAAAATAGCCATCCAAGCAGGGATATTCCTCTCTTTTTCACGGTAGCTGGTGCACAAGAGTCAATCACTATAGAAACCGCAATGTCCTCCGCCATTTAAACAGTATGTATCCAATGTGGAAAATCCAATAAGAGGTAAGCACCTTGAGTTCTGTAATCAATTAGTCTGTTGTATCTCTCAGCTGCGATGAGCCTTAATCCTGAAGTTGTTTGTTTAAAGCCGTTTAAAGCTATTTTCTAGCTTTAGTAATGTAGGCTAGTTACTAACGGATTCACTTTGTGTGAATCGACGTCACTTTGTGTGAATCACGTCACCAACTGGCTCATATTACACACAAAATTATCTTTTGCCACCACCTGCTGGCTAACATATGTAATGTAAAAATAAAAAATAGATGTAAAAGAGACACATAGCCTACATTAGCTCTTAAAACATATGCACTGCTCTTACACTTTCGTTTAGGATGACGAACACAAGTGGAGAGATACACACAGTGAAGCGTCGGAGTGCTGTGGTGTCAAACCTAAATAACTGTTGTATAAATACAACAGAGAGAGAGAGAGAGAGAGAGAGAGAGAGAGAGAGAGAGAGAGAATTTTAACTTAATGTTAAATCATGGTCATGGGTTCCATTTCCAGGAAATATCCCTACTAATAAAATGTACAACATAAACTATCGTTTCCAGAAGAGCTTTTTTCATAGTTCTCATGCTTCTTCCTTTCTAAAAACATTCGCTCATGTGCAATTTTCTCTTTTTTTAAGTTTCATTCCTGCTTTCTCACTCACATCTGGGTTAAGGGTTAATGTCACAGACAGAAATCCTTTGAAAAAAAGGATGTCAAAGGGTCCACCGCCCACTCTCTCCATCCACATTGCCATGGAAACGGGGTCTCCACTGCATCTTCCCCCATACATGGACATATAAATTCAGTTATTCAGATGCGTGCACACACACACACACACACACACACACACACACACACACACACACACACACGTGTGGAAACAAATGGGGAGTCATGTAGCAGATCCATGATCAAGCTTGCAGGCACATAACAGTTGTATTCTGTATGTTTCCTGCAGATATGCAGAAGACATACAAATCTGTCTCAGGTTTGAAAGATATTATTCTCTAATGCACTCAAAGTCAACAAGATGTCAAGCAATCCACAATTTTTGCTCTCATTGTATTGCTCTGTTTTTTTCTGTGTTCCAAGAATAAGCAGCCATCAGGTTTATTTATTGATGTCTTTTCCCTTAAGGCACAATAAAAACAGAAAATAAAAGAAGCTGTGAATAATTCAGGTAAAGGAGTGTGTTTATTAAGATGAGAAAGGTGGAAAAGGGGGTATAGAATTTTCTATGGGGGGAGGAGAGATAGAGGGAGGAACAGAGGTGGCTCAATTTCAAAGGAGATTTTGATTGAATAATGATATAAAAAAATAATTGGATGGTTATACAAAAAGAGCAAAAGAAATATGGGAACATGATATCTGGAAAATGATGATAACGTTTAGGGAAAATTAACTAGGGGATCACTAGCTAGAGAGTTGCAATTTCTATCTAGCCGACAGCAACATGTGTAGCTCCATATGGCTTAGTTGGAGAGTCTTTTAGTTGGTTAATGGGCATAGATACAAGGTCGAGTAAGGTCATTTTACTAACACATCACAAGGAAGCACTAGGACTATTTGTTACCATGATCCAAAATTAACATTTTGTCCTACCAGTGGTGAGTGATGAGTGAATTGAGAAAATTTCTTATCAGCATGAATGTGAATTTTGCATTAGGCTATCTTTAAAATATGCATTATATAAATAGGGGAGGCCAAGGCTAATTGTCACACTTTTTACTCCATTGAGTATTTACATTTCTGTACATCCCTTAAAGTCTACAAAAAACTGTAAATATTTTCACCATTCCTGCCCAGGAATAAAGATACAGCTTATTGAAAGCAACATTAACTTTTGTGCCCTTAAATGCCCTAATAATCCCAACTATTTGGGGTAAGTTATCACAATGGAACATGCCATCAAACAGACTATTACAGACTTTTCAACTAAATGTAAACAATTTTAAAACATATACAAATTTAGGAATATGTTAACTAGTCCAACCCGGTCTCATGACAAGTCAAACAGTAATAAAAAAGTGAGATATCGTACATGTTGGTGTTACATTATATTCTTAAAAATGTCCCTTAAATTAAAGGAATATTCTGGGTTCAATACAAGTTAAGCTTAATCATCATAATTTGTGCCACAATGTTAATTACCACAAAAAAATATTTTGACACATCCATCCTTTTCTTTAAAAAAAGCAAAAATTGTGGTAGCAGTGAGGCACTGACAATGGAAGTGAATGGGGCCAACTTTTGGAGTGTTTAAAGGCAGAAATGTGAAGCTTATAATTTGATAAAAGCACTTAATTCTTAATTCTTCTGTTAAAAATGTATTATTTGAGCTTTAAAGTTGTTTAAATCTTAATTTTTACAGTCAATTTAAGGTTTTAGGGTTTGTTGACATTACATTGTTTATACAGAATAGGTTAGAAACAAAAATTCCACAGAATAGGTTACAGTAGTTACCAACACTGTTCCTGGAGGCAAGCTGATGAGTTGAATAAGGTGTGTTTGATTAGGGAGGTATCCAAAATATGTAGTGTTGGGGGGGCCTCCAAGAACAGGGTTGGGAACCACTGCGATAGTAATTGATTTTAATCACACTAAACTCATGTTAACAAACATTTTGAAATGTGTATTTTAACATTTATGGATTGTCCCAATTCACTTCCATTGTAAGTGCCTCACTGTAATCCAGATTTGTACTTTTTGCAAAGAAAAGGAGGTCCAAGTCAAAATAATTTTTTGTGGTAATCAACATATGCCAACAAATGCTGTAGATTGAGCTTAACTTGTATTGAACCTGGAATATTCCTTTTTTACCCAAGGTAAAAATTTGTGTGGGGGCCACCTTCAGTATGTTTGTAACACTACTATAATGTCTTTGACATTGTGGGGGCCCCCTGGCAGATCGGGTCCCCTAAACAACTTGCTTAGTATGCCTATAAGGAGGACGGCACTGATTTAACCTCAAACCCAAAATTTTACAGAAGCATAAAGTCTAACCTTTTACCCAAACCCTAAACCTAACCATTATTTTACTAGGAAAAGAAGTCTTGTGAACCACAGAAGAAAGAAAATATCAGGGTTTGGAATGAGATGAGGAAAGCATATTACAGACTGACATACATCAGTCATGTGTATTGCATAAGTAAATATGGAATTAGTGACCAAATTTGTTCACTGATGTTTCCTTTCTTCAAATATTGGATAAGAGGATAGCAAAAATGTTATGCCTGTTTTGTGACAATGTGAAATTATGTTTTTTGATCTCATGAGCTGTCATGAGACTGTGTTGGCTAATCTCAATATCTCTGTAAAACTGTGCCTGTCACAAAAAAACGAAAAAGACACATTACACACACTGTATGTTGCTATTCTGGAGGAAAAAAAAAGGCATCCTAGAAAGCCTAAACTAATAATGGTACATTTTCCTCTGAGGTCAAATTTAGAAAACACACAATTTACTTAGTAGACCGTTTTTATTTGATTTGACTCGATCACGTCACTTACAAAAGTGAGGTTCAGACTATTGTTATTACAAATCAATTTAAACCTTGTATAGGTTGCTGTTCCTAATAAAATTACCAACTAAATGACATGTTTTATTTACTCGACAAAGACCATTTGTCCACATTTGGCGCCTGGAGAGCATTAATGTTGGACTGTTTATTGCTGTCTATGTCTGTCCAATCTCTTTGGCACTTGCAGATCCGTAGTGGATAATTGTACAGTCTAGAAATCAAGCAATGGATTCAAAATTAAGTGCCTTTTCATGCTGTTTTGGGAAAAAGCAAATTGATGTCAACAGCTAAAACAAAGGCGCTTCATTGGTTTGGAACCAATGCCTACAGTTTCCTTGGCACAGATTCTATTCCCCTAAATGGACCACGTTCACTTTTTTTAGTGTCAGCCGCAATGACATACTAAGCCTTTGGAACACCAGCGTTCATTAAAGAAACACCCCTGGTGCTTTGGGATGATGCATGACATGCACACTTGGACGGTCACCCAATTACAAATTTCACCCTATTCTGACAAGACAACAATGATGGCTAATCTCTAAAGACATGGAAATATCCTACAGTAAAGAGGTAATTAAAATGACAAATGTTGCTTAAAGAGCACAAGACGTGACATGCTAGCATGGGACAGATGTGAGTCTATGCTTTAGCTGTGGGGAGGGGGGAAACTAAACTCATAAAAGGCTACAGAGTCAATATAACCTTCAGTAAACGCAGCAATCATACGCTTATGAAATTAAGCGGAAAACCCATTACCACTGACCTTCTTTCTCCTTCCCCCCTTGAACTGCTTTTTTGAGGCACGGTCCCTTTCGCACCCCGGACTATTTAGCAACTCTTGATTGTCTTTATTTAGTCACATTTTTGACATTGACTTTTGATTGTTAGCTTTATTATAATACAAACCAGTTCTTCCCACCTGATTTGAGTCTCGATGCTGAATTACTAATCTCAAGAGCTGTCAAATTGAGTCAGGATTGAGCTGATGAGACAGGTGAGGATGTTGAGGGGTTGAGCTGACAGCTACAGCAAACAGCTAGGATAGACACATCTTGATCTACACTGACAGACCCACAATGGGTTATTTGATCCATGCAACAAGCCAATTCAACACAGATTCATATAAGGGATATTAAGCATATACATACAAGAGGCAATTCGATTCCCTTTTGCAAAAATGTGTTCACACCAAATGCATTTTGACCGGTTTCTTTTTTTTATTTCTATGTAAATATGCACTAAACTGACAGTATTTTTTTAGGAGGGCTGCTTGATTTAGATGCTGTGTCAGTTAAAAGAACTTTCAAATTGTGTGGAGACACCTGTGTTCTGTTCCAGTTTTCAAAAGGGCTCTGTCCTAAAACTAAGGCAGCTGCATTGCTGCCTCACTGCCCAGTCAGTCAATGACTTCACAGGTAGCATTTTGCATAAGGCACCTCTAAAGGACAGCCTTCCGTGGCACCATAATGTCATGTCTAATGACTTAAAACAAATTCAAATGAGCTTTAGACAAAAACAAGTAGATATTTATTAATGCAGTACATTTTTTACATTTTGTAAAGGCAACATTTTTCAGCTGCAGCCTTGCAGTGTGATATGCTATATTCTATGTAAAACTATTTCAAATAGAACAGTTTTTATATGTTAATATTAATTCTGAGACCACATGGAATATTTGGGTAACACTTTACAATAATTTGTAACATTAGTAACAACATTAGGTGTCATGCACTAACAGTGAACAATATATTTGTACAATATTTTTTAATCTTGGTGTAAAGGATTTAAGGGAAAGAGGAGGCGAGAACCGGCTGGAAGATATAAATAATATTTTAATGATAAACTTAAAACAAAGGACAAACACACATATGACGGACAGGTCCGTAAATGATCTCTCTCGCACCACCGTCTGCCATCGGCCTTTATCCCTCTTGGAGGCTTGATTAGCTTGACACGGGACCGGGTGTGTATCATCACGACCCGGCCCCGCCCTCCGCCCTGCCACACTTGGTTAATATTTATTTATTATAATTCAATTGTTCATTGTTCATTCATGTTAGTTCATAATGCATTAACAAATGTCAACAACTAATGTCAACATATCCCAATACATTATTAAATAAAAAGTTCCATATTTTGCATTGCATTAACATTATCCAAGTTTTGAATAGTATTGTTCATTGTTCATGTTAACTAATAGAGTTATGCAATTTGTCCTGTAGTTCCTATAGCTCATCTGACAGAGTTGGTAGAGCAATGCCAAAGTCATTGGTTCAATTCCCAGGATACATGCATACTTACAAAAACAAAATGTACACATTGAACGCACTGTAAAGTCACTTTCGATAAAAGCGTCTGCAAAATGCATAAATGTTCAAGTAATACTACCCAAATACAGCCACACAAGCAAGCAGATTGGTAGATGATGCATGGTGTAATAATTACAATTCAATAACAGCGATCTTCACAGAAGAATATTCTACAACCTCGTTAAGAACAAAAAAGCATAATTATACAAAGAACAATAACATTTGACTATGGCAAAACAACATGTCACAGAAACCCAAAACAGAGGATAATTAAACCCAGCACATCTCAAAGCACGGCAGCTCAATTAGGCCTTAATAAGGTCTGGACCACACAATTGCATGGAAGCATATCATTATCATGCCACATGCTGTAGCTGGCTCACAATCTGAGGGCCCCTGCATGATGGAGACGGGGTACTGGCTGTCAGTAAGTGTGCATGAGTGTGCGTGAAGGTGTTAGGTGTCCCTTGGGCTCAGTGATAAGTGGAGAGCGCAGCTGTCGAGGGGTTGTGTGACACGCCGGGGCCATGTCAGGTGCTCCCCAGGGGACCACAGATTGATAGACAGCCCCTTTGACTATCAGCTCTGACATTACACCACGAAACATGCATTACTATCACAGATCACAGCCACTGCAAGCCTGTCTATCAAAGTAGCTCAACTGGTAGAGGATGTGCTAAAACACTATGGTCATGGGAAGAGGTCTGCCACCTGGCCCATGCCCAACAGGTTTCGGGCTGGGTTGGGGTCAGTTTTTCAAGTATTACTTTGGGTTCGGGTAGGGGTTGGGTTTGTAATGAATAAAAAAAAAGATTATTATTATGAAAATAATCGATTATTTTATTATCAATATATCTTGTTACTGTTACACATGATTTTAGATTGTTCTTGTGCTGAAGGGCTGCCGTGCCTTGTTAAAATTGTTTGTTTACTGTTAACATACTGTTACAGATGTTGCCTATGATGCTTAAATAAAATACAGCCAACTGCAACAAATGTACCTGCTTGGTGAAGAAATTACTGTGAGTGATTTGGGGTTCAGGTCAAATTTGGGCTTAAAATATGGCGTTACATGTCGGGTTGGGTTGGGTCACACGGTCTCAGGCTTTTATGCCCCTACACACCTCTATTCATGGGTTCAATTACAATGTCTGTAAGGTACCTTTCTTTGTAAAGTTGCTTTTATATAAACATGTATTGTTATATGAGCTGTACAAATGAATTGAAGTATATTAAATTTACCTGACTTTGACTGAATTGGAATACCTAAAATTTTCTGTAAATTACTTAAAAGAATATTCCTTATTCAATACAAGTTAAGCTCAATTGACAACATTTGTTGCATAATATTATAGTAAATATTATAGTTGCATTATAGTATAGTAAATAATATTATTTACTACTACTATTTAAAAAAAGGCAAAATCTGGGTTCCAGTGAGGCACTTACAATGGAAGTGAATGCGACCAATCCATAAATGTTAAAATACTCACTATTTCAAAATTATTGCATAAACAATGTGTATTAACATAATTTTAGTGAGATACAATCAATCATTAACTTTTTCTGTGTAAAGTTAGACAATTTTACAAATTTGTTGCCATGACAACGTAATGTCAATAAACCCTAAAACCCTAAAACGACTGTAATAAAAACATTTTAAACATCTTCACAGCTCAAACAATACAAGTTTTAACAGACAAATTAATGCAAGTGCTTTTATAAAATTATAAGCTTCACATTTCTGCTCATAAACCCTCCAAACATTGGCCCCATTCACTTCCATTGTAAGAGTCTCACTGTAACTTTGATATTTGTATTTATTTATTTTTTAAAGAAAAGGATGGACAAGTTGAAATGATTTTTTATGGTAATCAGCATTATGCCACAAATGCTGTCGATTGTGCTTAACTTGTATTGAACCCAGAATATTCCTTTAAAAGTTCAAGTATGCCATTTTTGCTACTGTCAAAAAATGGAATACCAAAAAGTTTTCAAACAGGTTTCCAAACACACGCTACAGAGCCACAGTCTTCACAATTTAAGCTGAAGTAGCAGAAATTATTTTAACAACTAAAATTTACACCACCTTTAAAGAGCATGACAAATAAATAATGAAAATATA
This sequence comes from Moxostoma hubbsi, assembly GCA_032164185.1. NCBI lineage: Eukaryota > Metazoa > Chordata > Actinopteri > Cypriniformes > Catostomidae > Moxostoma > Moxostoma hubbsi. Next base: position 26,662,986 of record JAVLUX010000020.1, on the reverse strand, counting down.
AATGCTAAGTTCTTCTACTTCAAGCTATATACAGGAAACACTCAGCCAAGCAGTTATTCAAGTCCATTAGTCAATTCAGCGATCTTTGAAGCTATCAGCCATCTCTACTTTGAATATTTCATGATGCTCCATCACTTGTTGTTTCATTATCTAGAAAGCCTAATCACTGAGATCTCTTTATTCTTTTCTACTGTTGTGAATGGGAAAATTGGTATCTGAAACCAAGGCTACACCAAATCATTGCTAGTGCTCTCCTCCTGTATGGAAATGAGAAGTATTGACAGGCCAGGGTCAGCCCTGCTTCAGTATTATACAGGATTTGAATTCAGAGACAGGGGTCTTGCCTTGTCTGTTAAGTGACACACACATGCAAGACAAAAGTGAAACAGAATGGGCCGGCTGAGAGATTAAGCTTTTTATCAGGAGGATGTGGTCCACATTATCAGATGTTAATTTTGCTGCTTCATTCAGATCATCAAAGCCTGGGTAACCAGGCCAGAGAAACCTTTCTCCATCAACCCCATTAACTTTGTTAAAGTTACAAAAGCAGCACTTTCTCCTAAGTGCTCCTGATATAATAAAAAAGAACACCTCTTGGGAACTGTGTGAGGGCGAAAGTGAAAGAAATGCGAAGAGAGATTGCACTGGGTGAGTAGACAACGCTGCCTGCAGGCTCAGTATGCAGGCTGTGTAGGTCGAGTGGAGACGTGTTATGTTAAAAATGTAGTTGAGATATTCATCCTTCTTGAGCTAATGCCTTTCTATACATTTATCACATCTGAACCGCAGACGATGAGATGAAATCTCTGTCTTTTAGCAGTTATCATATGCACATGCACTAGAGATGGGCAAAACACATATTTTTTCCCCATTCCAATATTACATAGGCCTACTTTCAAGCCCAATATATTTTGATACCAATTCCTGAATTAAAGGGGAATTTTTAGCTTATTTCTAAGGATAAATTGCATATTATCAGACTTTTGATTTTATCATTTATTAACAACAATTAAAGAATATTATCAATCTTTAACCCTCAGAGACCCACACATTGAGATTGTTGATGTATTTTATTTTTTCCTTGAATGCGCTTTTAGGAAGCCACTAATTTAAAAAAAAAAAAAAAAAAGCAGATGCTTTTTGTGACCTGGTGCAAATAAAGGTAGATGCAATTTACACCCCAGTGCAAATAGTGTCAAATATTATTTGCAACCTAACTCTGGTACAACAAATGGTAGAATCTGTTGGCACCCCTTTGCAAATAGTGGCAGATACTATTTGCACCCCTTATTAAATACTAACAGTATAGGGACATCACTTCACAGTGTTTATTGTGTTTATTTGAGTCCCATAGACACACACAACTCCAAACCTTAACCCTAAACCTAACCCTAACCGTCCTTTACAAAAGTTAACCATTGTTTTACTACAGTAACCATAGTATCACCATGGTAATTTGTAGTAAAATTATAACAAATAAAACATTTCAAAGGTTCCTATAAACAACACCATATTACTATAGTAACACCATTGTTAACTGCATCAAAACTATGGTTTGTGCTAAAACAATGGTTACTACAATATTGCTGTAGTAAATCTATCTTTGTATTATTATAAGTAGTATTTAAGAAAATATTAAATGACAGGAAACAGAATAGGAAAGAGAGTGCGACAAACACAGAATCTTACCCGGGTCAAAAAGTCACAGTCTCACCAGTGTTACGCTCCATGCCACTGAAGCAACACTCACAATGCAGTTTGTCGAAAATGTCTTTGTTTACAATAGACTATTGGGGTGCAAATAGCTACACTGTATGGCACGTGTTATTTACACCTGGGTGCAAATAGTCACTCAGATATAAAAATCTTGATTTTGAAGCATGTTGTGTTTTGGGGTGAATTTTATGTCTTGTTAGGCACATTTTTCTTTAGGAAGACTATTGTGACACAAAACATTAACAAGTTGTGACTTCAATGTGCATTTTCCCCCACCAAAACTGTTGTTGTGGTGCAGTTCATAGTGTCAACTACTGTTAAATGATTTGTATATTTCTTATTATTTACCAATTTTAATTAAAGGTTCACTCAGTAATTTTAGTTTTAATTTTAATTTTAGAATAACTAGTAATTTTGAAACATGTATAAAATCATGACTATTCATGTGAGATCAGTAACCTTATAAAAGCGCTTTTATTCTACACAGGGTAAAGGCGCCTTATTGGTTTAGCCATGTTAGCGTCACATGACCATCTGAGTACAACTCGCTTAATCTCAGTAACTGCGCTGTCATAGGACACTTACAATAATGGATTCAATTAATTCTGGTTTACTGTGCAAAGTGAATTTCTACAACGGCATTGGTAACTGAAATCTTTCTCATTTGACTGATGCAGCATCCAGGCCACTAGGTGTCAATGTAAGCCAATGAAAGCCACTTTAAAAATATGTATTGTTCACTTGCTGTAAACAAATGTTGCAGTTCTGATATGCTGCGCATCTGAGAGTTAAACAGCTCTTTATTTAAATAAACTTAAACATCACACAAACCATTAGAATAAATGCCACATTTAGCTTTTTTTTTTACCTAGTGTTAAATAAGTCCAGATGTTGTTTCTCTCCCAGCCTTTGAATATGTATAACCTCTCTACTAATTTATATTAAAAAAGTAGTATATCAAATGAGTAAAATGTCCAGATACGCAGTATTGCATAGCACTCTAAAGTGTGCAACCAATGGACAATTTACTATACCATAAAAGGCCATGTTTTCTTTGAATCTGAGCACATTTGAGCCAAACCTGTCTGTCACAGGAAAGAGACATGATTTCAGTCATAACTCAATTTTGACTAAATTTGTAATTAAAAAAAATATACAAATTTATATTTTCTATGTCATTATACAGTTTAAAGAGAAAAGGTTCCTATCCTACACAACTTGCTAACACAGTAACTATGAACATTATTGCATAAAATAAGCTTTAAAGAGAAAAAAATTAACTAGGTAATAAAAAAAAACAACTTTGATCCTCATACTAAAATATCAATCCTTTGTAGATACTTAAAGATCAATGCACCATCCCTAAAACATATCCAAACATAAGCCATTACTTGCATGAACAACCGAGGACAAGTGAAATCAGTTTGAACCGATTTGACTGCCATTCAAATGTCTTTGTCTGAGTAGCGAGAAAATGGGGTCATGTTGGCTGAGAGTGCTGTGAAATCCATACTGCCTGCCATTCTCCATACTCCGTCTCCTGGCAAAGCCTGTGTGGTACCAGTGTGTTTGCAGAGCAAGCATAACCTGAGATCAGACTGGTGTAAAAACACGGTGATTTATTCCACTTGGATGGAGAATGGACAGCAGCTGTCCAATTGTGTGACACTAGCAAGGTGTCAGTATTTGCCTACCTGTTTCTTTTTCACACCTATCACCATGACAACCCTCTGACTCTAGCGGCACGTAGCAATACACCTCCCATCCACCATTCTTCCATCCCCCTTCTCTCTCTCAATCCTCATCTGTCACTAACCTCTTCCTGGCACAAATTATTTTCCCTTATGTTTTCCACAGCACACGGATGGTTGACGTTACATGCTTTCATGAATGTCCAGGCTGCCATACATGGGTAAAAAGTAGAAAAAAAAGTCTTAAAATGCACACTCATATTGTTAATCATATTCATTTGCTGAGTAAACTGTGAGCTTGGGAAACAGTCATATTTCTGCAAGTCCATTTGGTGATGCTAGTGGCACAGAAATTAAACACTTCAAAATTAAAGAGATAGTTTAACCAAACATGAAACTTCATGTTGTTCCAAAACTGCATGACTTACTTTCTTCCGTGGAACACTGAGGCTGACATTCTGTCTAACATATCCTTCAGTCACCATTTGCTTTCATTGAATGGAAAAAAAATGCAATGAAAGTAAATGGAGACTGTGACCAACATCACCTTTTGAGTGCCACAGAAGAAGGAAAGTGGGTTTGGAACAACATGAGGGGGAGCAAATTATGAAAGAATTTTCATTTTTGGAAGAACTATCCTTCTTACATTTTATATTTGCCCAGTACTATAAATTAAGCACTTCATGCATAATACAGGGGTTTGTAGTTCAGACAGATTTTGTAAGAGAATGGCACGATATGCGCAGTTAACTTAATGAAACCATTTCACAGCATGTGTCAGGAAGTGGAATTTTCAATATATACAAAAATTGAAAAATTTTACATTTTTAGGTCATTGATGCACTAAAAGCATTATTGCCATTTGGAATGCTATGAGGATGCTTGCTGGTTTCAATTAGACCAAAAATATTTCTTTGAACATTATGTCCCCTTAAATTGACCTACCAACCTCTCAGCAGGTCTATAGCAATTGTCAATTCAATCTCTTTTTGCAGCAGGATCCAGATATTACTAATGTTATATGTTATTGCACAGGGGATAAGAAAGCACAAGGAAACATTTTGTGCCATCCCTATGGGAAAGAAAAGTAAATAGATCACAGCCAGGAAAAAAAGGAATGGCGCTGTATTGCAACAATAATAATAGATATCAAATAACAGATGATTTAAAAGTTTGAACTGCTTTTTCTCCTTATCTGAAATATAACTGGACTATTGTGCATTGTTTTAATGTTAGTAAAGGTTACAGGTTAATTTCTGTTTATTATTAAAAAGGTAGGCTATATGATAAAATATAAAACAGTTAGAAGAAAACAACAACAACTTCAGTCTGTCTTGTTTCATGTCTGAAGTATGGTGTCTGGGTCCTGACTTCATGTCTGGTTCGGTTTCGGCCTGTGTCGGGATCCGGACACTCCATGTCTGTCTGTTATTGAAGTGGGTGCATCCTGCTAATGTCATCTTGGCAGCATGCAATCAATAGTTTTATGTCTTGTTTCATATATACGGAGCGTGGTGTCTGGATCCCAACTTCCCGGTCTGGTTCAGTTTCGGTCTGTGTTGGGGTTCGGACACTCATGCTCCATGTTCTGTCTGTCTCTTGCGACCGCAGACATGCATTGTGCTCACTTTGCACTGTGCTGCTGGGTCGCGAACTGTCTTAACGTTGTGCTTAGATTCGGTCACTTTGGTCTGAGATTTCGTGTTTGTGAGTGGCCGAACTCTTGCACAGGTGTCCTGTCTTGTTTTTTCGCCTGTTGCGTACAACTCATGGCATTTTCCTCACAATGTATGTTCAGGTTTCGTTTAGTGTGAGAATGAGTGGTATCGCTTTGTTTGCCATTGCTGCGCATTCTCTCGTCTTGTTTGTCAGTTGGCACGGCCGTATATTGCTTTATTGTCTTGGCGATGTGCGCTCATGCCAATCGGGTGTTTTGTTATCTTGTGAGAGCACATGGCTTTGTTTTGTTTCTGTATCACCACGTGTCTCTTTCTGTCTTATGTCATACCCCGCCTCCTTGTTTTTCAATTGTTAGTTTATTAGTCACACCTGTCCTGTCTTGTTAACCGGTTGATTTCTCACTCTATTTAAGTCTCCTCGTGTGTGCTGTCCAGTGCCAGTTCATCTTTTCCTCTTCGGGGTAGTTTATGTTTGAATTTCCCTTTGAGGATTTTGAGTTTTTTCTCTTTTTTTGTATTCAATAAATTCCTTTTTTTGTACTCTGCTATTGGGTCCAGCCTCTGCATTCATGACAAAAATGAAAATTCTTGTCATACTTTATGTCGAACATGCATGCTACTGTGAACACGCTTCTCTCATGCACTCATAAATGCACAAAGGAGGTCAAGCTTTTCACTGAACAATTACTTTGTAATTGTTGTTTCTCACAATAACATGTCCTTTGCTTTCAGAAGAAGATAAGGTCCCAAAGGAAATTTGCCTTGGACACATACAGTACAGTATCTGCTGTTTAAATACAAATAACACAGTGCATACCTACAGTACATACACAGGCTATCATCCATACACACAATACATACAGTACCAGAAGACTTGGAAAATGTCTCTCGACTCACATGGACTACTTTTATGATACTTTTGGGTCCTTTTTTAAGCTTTAAAACAGCCTCGATAGTCAACACGCAATATTCATTAAACAAATCTTCTTCTGTGTTTCGCATATTAAAAGAAAGTCATATGGGTTTGGAACAACATGTGGGCAAGTAAATGATGACAGAAGTTTCATTTTTGGGTGAACTATCCCTTTAAATGTCAACTGTCCACCAGTGTTACAAAGTAACTAGTTACTGTATGACTTTAATTACCTTTCAGTACTTTATAGGGTTATGCCTGTTTCTAATACATTATGCAGAATACATGAATTATGGCCCCATAACGAGTCATTGTGGAGGAGAAATGTGCAGAGGTGCCGAGTGTATGACTTGCTTGAAACAATGAACTAGGAAGAAATATAAATACTATTTTGAATTTGTTGAGCGGAAAAGTGTTTTAGAAAGTAAATTATTAAGTAATGTGATTACTTTTTAATTGAATTAATTTTTAAAGTAATCTGATTACAATTTTAGAGAAATAATTAGTCATTTGTAGTGGATTACCATTTTTAAGTAACTTACCCAACACTTCTGCCCACACATATCCGCTTTTTTCCGATGAAGGTATCTGAGTTGAGGATTTGTTCTTATTAATTATGTCTCCATCTATATTTCCAGTCAGTTCCGTTCTCTGAAATGCCTGTTAGACTGTGCACTAAAATTCTGAGCAGCCCTCTCTCACAAACACACAACCTCCACCACTAATAGAACCAGATTGCACTCTGTGTTCCTTTAATAAAACCCAAGAGAGCCAAACTTCTTACAGACAACAAACATTGTTTCCACCATATTTCCCTAAACATGCATTACATCCACTCATGCATAACTCCATCTCAAACAGTCTTATTCACTCGTGCTATTACTCTCTGGCCCGTTCTGTAGTAATGTGGCACAGCGTATTCCATTTGTCCTCATTCTATACAGTAATACATCTAAATGCAGCCCAGTGAGTGAGTACACACACACATTGTGACTCCATCCCACATTTTCTAATCTCTTTGGCATCATTGATCTGGGACCAGTCTGTCCTTTCTCTTCTCCTCCTTTTTTCTGTTTCTGGCTATGAACTGCAGAAGGGGACTCATCTGTAACCAGTGCTCTCTCTCTTTCCAGGCTGATAAGAGATGACAATGGTAGTTGGCCCTGAATCCTGGCTGAGTCTCAGAAGAGCACACATGGGGTAATGAAGAGAGAGAGAGAGAGAGAGCACATGGGCATCCACACTGATCTTTCCTGCCAGTTGCAAAACCAGTTGAAAAGTCATAGAAAGTGTTTATAGCTACATGGACCAGCCGTATACTACCCTCTCATTTTGCTTCAGTAGCCAGCTTTAACACTGGACATCAAATGGTGACCCAACAAATTCACAAAATTGTTAATTGTACAGAAGTAAACCAAAATGTCCTTAAATATTTTCAAACAACATTTAAATTTGATGATTTCTTGCTCTCCGCATGCAAAGATTTACTACTCAAAACACGTTGTGTGTATGTTGGCATCTGCCTACCTTCTACCAAATGACACATGAATTTGTGAAAAATAATTGGATGTACATCTTTTGATGTTAACAACAAACGATATGGGAAGCATTTTCTCCTACATTCCAATAACAGATAAGTCGGTAACACTTTACAATATGGTTCCATTTGTTAACACTAGTAAACAACATTAGTTAACCTGAACTAACAATAAACAATCCTTTTCAGCATTTATTAATCATGGTTAATTTCATTTTGCAATATATTTTTAAAATCAAAAGTTGTATATGTCAACATTAGTTAATGCACTATGAACTAACATGAACTAACAATGAACAATTGTATTTTTAACATTATTAAATACTGTAAACAATATTTTGTTCATTGTTTGTCCATGATACGTAATGCATTAACTAATTTTAATAAATGGAACATTTTTTTTATGTGTTACATGTCTATTTTGTTATTCTAATCATGCACAACTTCATTATATTTTATTATTTGCATTTAACAGCCCTGTAATGGACCGGCCACCCATCCAGGGTGTTTCCCTGCCTTTGGCCCAGCACTCCAGCACTATCCATGACCCTACATAGGACCAGCGGCTTTAGAAGATGGATGGATTTGCATTTAGCATTGTTCTATAAGGATGGATCACAATGGTTGAATAATCAATGACTATTAAAGCAATGTTTTAATTCAAAAGCATTCAGACAGATTAGTCAACTATTTGTTCAGGTAACCCACCAACTAGACCCCAGTGGGCCGCAAAGGGGGTGCTTGGGAGTCCACAAAAATCTGGAAAGAGAAATATTTACTAATTCTATTTTTTTAAGTCAAATTTGACTTGTTATATTAGGATAATTATTAAGTATGTCTACCATGTTAATTTTATAACAGTTTTTGTTTTAACAGTTAACATTTTGACATCATAACATTTCTTTCTAAAGACTGTTAGAAAACCATACATGGTTTTTCATACAACCTTGATATTTTAATCTATAAAAGGTATACTGTAATTTTAAAAACAAAGTAAATATATGGCAGATAATATTGTAATTTATTTAATATGTTTTGACGACATTATAGCTAAAAATGTACAACATAAATGGCAATTATTTAATTTTGCGAACAACATGTTTTAATATCACGGTTACTTTTATTTTTTTTCACAAAGTGAAAATTAGTCTATATACAATCTATAGCTTCATTTATATTTTAGAAAGGGGATCATAATTTTTGGGGGTCAAAAACTTTGAAAATCCCTTATTTTATTTTATTTTCCCCTTTTCTCCCCAATTTGGACTGCCCAATTCCCAATGCACTCTAGGTCCTTGTGGTGGCATAGTGACTCGCCTCAACCACATCTTATCGCATGGCTTGTTGAGCACGTTACTGCGGAGACATAGTGCATGTGGAGGCTTCACGCAATTCTCCACGGCATCCATGCACATCTCACCACGCGCCCCACTGAGAGCGAGAACCACATTATAGCGACCATGAGTAGGTTACCCCATGTGACTCAACCCTCCCTAGCAATCGCACCAATTTGGTTGCTTAGGAAACTAAGCTGGAGTCCTGGATTCGAATTCACGACTCCAGGGGTGGTAGTCAGCGTCAATACTCGCCGAGCTACCCAGGCCCCCGAAATCCCCCTGTTTAGAAAATCACAATTGACCCACCCAACTGACAACCACTGGTTTATACTAAAATCAAAGGTCATGGGCTCTCATGGGTATTACACACACACACAAAGGTAATATAACAGATGGAACAAAGACAGAGCAAGGGAACACCAGCACATCTTCTCACAAATGTAATTAAGATCCCATGATGGTCTCCATAATCCACTCTCTTTCGAGGTCTAGAGATGGTCAGCACATTGGACCCTGACTCAACCTTCACTCCACAAAATTAGGTTACCAACCTTTCATATCCATATCATTATCAGAGACATTATCAGCCATATTAGAGAAGATCAAGTTTCGAGAATCATGGTATACATTACAGGCTATCCAAGAAATTTCTCTAGCTGAAGCGACAGTGGGAAGCATTCCATGATGCTTAAAAGACCATGTGAGCTGCAGCCACAACTATAGCAGCTTAAATGTCACAGGAATTTACACTTCATTGTTGTTTCATTTACACTAGAGTGGCGACAAAACGCATGTCTAATCCTAATAAAAATAAACCAGACAGGTGGTTCCGCAGTGCCTTCGCTGTGGGAGAAGGAAACCCAACAGAGTGCAAGACACAGTATTGGAAGGATGAGTGAATGAGAGAAGAGAGAGTGTTTGTGACAACAAACGCAGAGGTTGCCATACTCTTTTAGCCTTAAAGGGATAGTTCACTGAAAATAAAAATGAAAATTATGTCATCTTTTACTCACCCTCATGTTGTTCCAAACCAGTGTGACTTACTTTTTTCTGTGGGACACAAAAAGATATGCAAGGCAGAATGTTAGCCTCAGTCACCATTTACTTTCATTGCATCTTTCTTCTATACAATGACTAATCGGCCAGTAGTGACTGTGTCTCACTAAGTGATCAAAGAGTGCAGATTTGAAACTATAGCAAATGTTTTTGTTGTTGTTTTTATCAGAGGACTAAATCGTCACCAAAACTGTACAGTGCGCACTGAGCATTAGCCATAAGAGAAGCCTTCAGACTGTAAATATTGTGAATATTTTGTCATGTACGTGCTTTTTGCTGTGTATGTGTGTTTTTATAACAGTAAAAGAACACTTCCTAATTAGTGTCAGAGGCTGATGAGTTAAGCAGGGAGTTATTTTCTGCAGGGGATGGTTTTGCTAGTGGCATCCTTTGAGTATGTGTGGTATGTGCATGCTTTTGATTTCATGTGTGTGAGTGTGTCTGTATGCAGTTTGTCATATATTATCACTGTCAGCTGTGATATTTTAATGGATTCTGGCATCATCTCTCTTGTGCTTTATGCTATATATACAAACACACTCACTCTGACACAGTTCTTATCTTTTCCCAATTATTAGTGGTGCTTGTTAATGCAAATGTCACTATTACAATTTCTCATTCTTGTGGTAAGGGTTTTTGAATCCCAAGCATTACATATTGGTGCTTAACTCATCCTTTTTTTTTTTGCCACATACTGTAAATGAATGATACCTGAAATCGTGTAGTTTTTTGAGAGGTGTGCTATAACTATTGTAAGTATCTACAATTTTCGACTAGAGGATGATAAAATAGGTACAAAAAAGCCCTTATATTTTAATGTGAAGAATGAGAACATCATTTCAACTTGGGGGTGGGCTGTTTTGACTTGGACCTAAGCAACCACTGAAAAGATTCTAGCTACCCTGCTGAAAAAAAACTAAAACATATTTAACCAGCCTAAGCTGGTTTGATGGTCTTAGCTGGTCTCCCAAACTGACCAGAGCCCTAAAACCTGATTAAAACAGCCTAAAACAAGCTTAAGCAGGGTTTTAGCAATGCCCTGGCAACCATTTTCTTATATTTTCCTCAGAACATGTAGAATATAGTTTTCTTTGCATCTTTGCAACTCACAGACATGCCCCGCCAGATCTCTCCACCTATTTTCTCATTCCTTGTGAACCTACTTCCAGCCCTGTTCCCCTGGCTCTCTTCAAAGAGATCATTTCCAGCCCCCTCACAACATTTTCTCATCCTTAATGTCTGTCTTCATCCTGCACTTAAGCCTGAAACCCCACCCAAACCCCTCTCCCCTCAGGTCATCCCATTGTCCAACTGCATAATTACCTCATTAGGCTTGTTAGCATTGTTTATGACTCTGTATCTTTGCCTCCATCTGATCTTTTTCCCTCCTCTCCATCTCTCTTTTTCTGTGTCCCATAATCTCCTTCATTTTTCAGTGTACCCCTGATTTGCCACCAATAGGTCCTTGGTTAAATATAACTCTCTCTCTTCTCCACTCTTCTATGCCTTTTAATCTCCCATTGCTCACTCAAAGTGTGTGTGTGTGTGTGTGTGTGTGTAATAACATCTCTCAAGTTTGTTGTTGTTTATCTCTTTTTTCCCTAAAGTGTGTTTCAAAATACTGAGCAGTTCATTTTGCATTGGTGCATTGCAACCACATTGACTTTTCCACTGCAGGAACACATCACCCTCACAAACATAGCAGTTCTGGTTTTGCATTCAGCCCCAGTTATATCATGATTAAAAAAATGCAACCTTCCTTGCATATGCAAGAAGCAGCAAGGGAAAATTTAGATACCTGAGAAAGGGACACACAGCATAGCCTAGCTTTGATAATGTTTTTTCAGTAATAAAACTATAATGTATCCAACGTTCAGAGCTGGGTGCATGGACATGAAGGAAATAAGATATTAGAGAGTATTTCTGAATATAAATGACTCATTTTTGCCTAGCTGCAGTGTTATAAATGCGATTTACCCAAGGAGGATGTGTTCCTGGACCAAAATCCTTATTGGTTCTGAAACAACACTGCTGTCATCCAATCAGATTTTAAGGTTTGGTTTTGTGGTTTGAACTTTTTTAAGGCCCTTTCACATGATTTGGGTCAATGTTAACAAATGCACTGAACAAAGCACCAATCTATCACTGATGAAAAGACCAGCATATGTTGTTCTTTGCATGATGCATAATTATTTGGGCAGTAACGTGCAAAAATCAAAACAAGATGGAAGAGAGATCCTGTGCTTATCCAGATATATTGAGCTACATGACACAAAATTGAAAGCCGTCATGACATTAAAGGGATGGTTCACCAAATATGAAAATTCTTTCATTATTTTCTCACCCTCATACCATCCCAGATGTGCATGACTTTTTTCTGCAGAACACAAATATTTTTGGGATATTTCAACTCTCTAGGTTCATACAAGTTACATACTGTAAAGGCAACATAAAAGTAATCCATATGACTGCAGTGGTTAAATTCATCTTCAGAAGTGATATGATATGAAACAGATCAATATTTAAGTCATATTTTACTATAAATCTCCACTTTCACTTTTACATTCTGAAAGTGAAAGTGGTGATTTATAATAAAAAAGGGTTTAAATATTAATCTGTTTCTAACCCAAAGTGATTACATCGCTTCAGACGACATACATTAAACCACTGAAGTTGTATGGATTACTTTTATGCTGCCATTATCAGATTTTTGGAACTTCAAAGGTCTGGTCACCATTCACTTCCATTGAAAAGATGTGCAGATCTGAAATATTCTTCTAAAAATCAGAATTTGTGTTCAGCAGAAGAAAGAAAGTCATACACATCTGGGATGGCATGAAGGTATGTAGCTAATGAGATAATTTTCATTTTTAGGTGAACTATCCCTTTAAGAGAACATTTTCTGCCATCAAAGCAATCCCGGGACTTTATCTTTTCGAAGCTGTATGTTACAGTACCTCTATCAATTGCTTTCACTAGTTTCACTGTTTACCGTGAACACCTTCCTCTTTCTTGCTACCTGAGCAACCTTGTAAAAACGTATGTCTGTTATCTGCAACTCATGTAATGTGGAGGTGAAAGCAGTGCATCGCACTATTAATGAGGGATGCATTGTGAAATGGACTTTGTCAACTTATTATTTCTCTTTAGGGTTTTAGGGAAGATTAGGGTCAGGGTTAAGGCTATGGCTACAATCATCTAAAATAAAATATGACTTGAATGCACGCTGTAGATTGCATTCCACGTCATATTTGCAAGACGCAACACTGAAGCAACCTCGTGACGCAGGCTTGACGAAATCAAGTGAGGGACCATCTCACTATAAACAACAGATCCAATCACTGAAAGCACCGTACAACATGACAACAAGTACTATGATAATCCATCCCGTCACCAGTTGATGTGAACTGGCCAGGACTCTCTTCTATACCTTTTCAGACTTGTCAACAAGACAAAAACTGTAATGCTGTAATCTTATGCATATTTCAGCATCTTATTCTGGCCAAGACCCTTTCATTCACATGTAAAACATCTGAATGACATATTAAACCATCAAAAATCACTCTTCACTTCTTATGTAATGTTTTGAAGTGTGTAAACATCCGTGTGCATCATAAGCAGTTTGTCAAATATGTAGGGATATCTAGTTTATTTACAACTGTCTTACAACTGCCTCAAACAAAGTTTTTAAATATCTTAAAAAGACACTGTACCATGAACCTTGTATACTTTGGCAGGTTCTTTGTCACAATAATGTTTAGGAGTTAACCAAATTAAAAGGCCTATACATATTTTCTTTGCATAAAATTTATTTTTTTAGGTAGACTTTATTTATTTCCTTTCATAATGAAATGCATTCAGTCTTGATTCATCTAGCCTAGTATGTCTCTTGAGAAACAGTACATCTCTTGGTCTAGACCAAGACTAGAACCACTGAGACTCAGTCCAATAGTAGAACCATCGAGATCTAAACAAAGACTAGACCAACTGAGACTGAGACAGATCAAGACCTGTCTTGTCGGAGGGCCAGGCAATCCATTTGACAGTTTTTTAGCTCAGACCAACAGAACAAGACTAGACCCATTGATATCCAAACCCAGACTAGACCAATCTAGACCTAGACCAAGACTAGACACATTGAGACCCATACCAAGATTATACCCATCAAGACCTAAACCAGGACTAGACCCATTGGGTACAAGACTAAAACCATCAAGTTCCAGACCCAGACTAGACCAATCAAGACCTTGAACAAGACTAGGCCCATTGAGACCCAGACCACAACTAGACCCATAAAGACCTAAACCAAGACTAGACTGATGGATACTCAGACCAAGAGTAGAACCATCCAGATCTAGAACAAGACTAGACCCATTGAGATGGAGACACATCAAGACCTGTGTAGCGAGAATCACCCAGGCACCAAATGAATGTATTCCATCATTAGCAAAACATATGATACACAGGTTATGTAATCTAAAGAACATTAGAAAATCATAAACTGATAGTCTACACTAATGACAAGGTCTCTGAAAAGAGGTTTTCCTTGATCGATCGATGAGTTCGCTGATGGCGACTTCTCAACTGGGGCTCAGGGCCACGTTTCAGTATGGAAGGAGCTGGATTCCATTTCAACAAGAAGGAGCTGAGGAATGCTGATCTCCTGGAAGCACCGAGAGGGTTCTTGCAATCTGGAACATTCAGACACACAGCCCTTATGTCAGTGCAAGATTCATCATCTGGAACACACAGATGCATGAAACTTGAAGAGAAGGTTTGCTTGCCAGAGCTAAACCTTGTTGCTGTAGTTATCTCCCTAGAATAGGGATTCCGAACTTGCCGATGTAATAGTGTCTTGTTGTGAGACTTGGTACTTAGTCGATCTTCTTCTATCTCTTGGATGGAGAATAAGAGTGCAGGATGATCTGTTATCCTCTCTCTCATGGAGTGAGAATTAGCATGTTGGATGGTTTGTATTCTATTAACGGCATTCCGGATGGGTACTCAGGATGTTGATTATTATTCTGTTATTGCTCCCAAACTCGAACAGCCGGGTCATACAGAGGATAGATTTATACCTTCCTGATGAGGAGGGAATTTCAGTTTGGTGCTTCTTGTTTCAAGATTATGATTGGCTGCTGAGATTGGAGGGGGCCCATACAGTGTGGCTCACCCTCCCATATTTTAAAGTATATAGTTACAACAATGTCTTTAAAGTTTCATCTATGCATTGTTCCTTTTCCAAATCTCTTCAAAAAATACTCTTGGCTTTTTCTGAAGATATAAAGACCAAACATGATATTGAAAGATTAAATATTACACTTGCATTCATTTATACCACCTTAGTTCAGTTTGTGTGAACTATTGTGCTAATTGAACAACTGCAATTTACATAAACAGTTTTGTGAACAAATATGGAGTGGATGTGTTGCAGTTGGTGTCCATGTTAGGAATAAAAGTTTGTGTGTAAAGATTAGTCTTTGTGGCTTCTTTGTTTCAGATTTTGCATGGTAAGTAAATGCTGCTTCAAGAGGTCATGAAGATATTTATGGCTCTTATCACCTCTTGTATTAGGTCAAACCTTAGGATGGGGGGGTTTAAGAAGGAACCACTCGTGAACCAATGAGAAGTCTTTTCCAACATGTTGGAAGGTCCTTCCTGCCTTGTGAGGGGTGTCTGACAGTTGTCCAAGTAGCTTTTCTGATGGCTATGCTTGACGCATGTTTGTGTTGGTCCTGCCACAATCCAATCAAAATGGAGAAACTTTCTTTGGTTAGGAGTTACAGAGAGGCTCTACCATGAACTGGCACCTGACATGTCATCTGGTCCGATTGTTCACCCCACCTGTCAGAAGGGCTGGACTGGGAAGAGAAATTGGCCTGGAATTTTACATGGCAACTGGCCCAACTATTGTGTGTTGGGGGGGGGGGGGTGTTCGCTGTCCTTTTCTGCATATCATGGCGCCGTTTTGTGGTCCGTTCTGCATAACGCGGCAGCTCATTTTTGCTTAACGCAGCCCATTCGGTACGTTTCGCGGCCGGCCCACCGGCCCACTCGTTTCTACCGATGGCCATTCTGCCCCTGATCGGTCTTATTAGCTCAGACAACAGGACAAGACTGTACCTATCAAGACTCTAACTTGTAGATCAATACTTTGATCAAGACTATAACAGAAATTCCACATTATAAAGAAAAAAAATTTACATTGTCAATTAAAAATTTAACTATGAGGTACACCATTAAATCTAAGAGCAGCTGGGGGGACATCTATGTGGGAACATAATGGAAATAGACTGTGGACTTATCTGAGACCATAAGCTGAGAACCAGATCCAAACCCAGAGCAAAGCCACATTTATGAGGCCTAGAGATGTCTAAAAAAAAAGTCCACAAGATGAAGCCTCCATCTCTGCGTGCTCACAGGACATCTACTGGATAGGCATACCTAACCCCACATAAAATGAAGAACCACAATAAGAGAATTTTAATAAAACTTCTTCCCATTCTTTTACCTATGACTGTGTTAAGGTTCATTTATTATATTCTAAATTTAGCGATGATAAGAAAAGAGCCATAGATCTATGGTGCCTGGTGAGAACACATCTCTACAGTCGACAATCTACCAGACTGTAGATTTCTAGTCCAGGTCATCATGAAAAATCTTCCAAACAACAGATTTTCATCACAATGATGCATAAATGAAATCGAAAAGATTCACAGCAGCTGTATACCGACTCAACACCAGATCTTTGTGTATCATATGAAGGTTGCTTCATTGTTTAGGTCAAATTCAAATGAGTTTGGAGAGCTGCAAAATGTTGCCATTATGGGAAACACAAGAGACTATCCAGAACTCACACACAACTCTACAAGACTACAAAAAGACCTCTCACAAAGCAGAGATTCACTTTGTGTGTCAAGACATTCATATGGTCAATAATGCTTCTTTCATTAAAAAGAGATAAGAGGAATGGGCAGATGCTTTTTTAACAAAGAGATGGCTTTATTTCACCAAACTGTGGGAGGAAATGGGGAAGGGAGATGGTTATTAGGCTTTAATTGTCTTTAGCACAGCTGTATTTTCTCCTTTGCATTTTTTACTTGGTTGCTTTATGTTGTTTGTTACACCATAGTTCCTTTGAAAAAGAGAGCTTTTAAAAAGTATTTTGAATGAGTTCAGTAGTCAAAATCTGGTAGCCAGGCCAATAAGGAGAGGAAAACCTTTATTGCAGTTCACTATGATGTGGGTTTAGTTTTGATTTATTGTCAAAACTTATGTCTGCTTTTTGGTGATTAAATTGAGATGTGGCAGATTTAGTGTGACCTCTTTCAGCTTAGTTAATTTCATCAGCATATTCGGGGGCCTCTGTTTGAGACTGCTGCCATTACAGTCTCAATTGCATGATTGGCTTCATTTTGTGAAGCTTTATGTGCAAGGTTTAAAAAAAAAATTGCGATTTATTCTCAAGAACCCATTACTTTGATTGCGGTCTAGAGAAGTGTTTCAGCCTGGCAATGCATGAATACAGACATAGCCTTGGAGAAGAACACTCACTTGAGAGTGTAGATAAAGAACAATAAAGAGGAACGTTGAAAGGTTCCCTCTTTAACTAATGCTTTCATATTAAAATGGACTATTTTTTATTGGGTTATAAATTAAATTCACTCTCTCCTCTGTTAAAGTCACTCTCATACGTTCTCTTGATTCCAAATCCCTGGTGCACTTGGTCATGCTTTCATCATCTTTGACATTTGAGGTTTTATTCTGCAGTTCACTTACAGTGCCCCCCCCCCCCCCCCCCAACATATTTGGACACTTAAGCCACACGTAATAACGTATGAATTTCATTGATAACCAAACTAACTTCTTAGCTACTTTTAACCAAATGATCCCAAGGCAATTTTAGTGAATGTTATTAAAGTCAGTTCCATTCTGCTTAACAAAGATGTCCTAAAAAAGTAAACACAGGTGCATTTCACTATGTTAACTGCATGTTCTGCTTAGTTTACAACCCTATGGTTGTGAAGCCCTCTTCACTGCATGGGTAGTTAAAATGCTGTTGTGGGTGATTTTTCCCCACCATGCGTGATGTGGTAGGACGATGCTAGCGACTAAGGCCCTCAGGCGATAACAGGTGGCTGTGGAGACTTGCAGGCTGTGCTGATTCACCCCAGAACTCCTCTTTAACTGACACATGCACAACAGATGCTCCACATTGACTACCCATTTACACTTTTGAAAAAAAAAAACTGCAAAATGATAATTTATTATCTTTGGATGAACTATCCCTTTCAACAATTCCTGAGAGTGAAAACTGATACAGAAGATGGCAAGTTCATTTTTCAAGAATAACATGTTAACCTCTAAAAAAACGTTTTACTAAAATCGTTTCCAAAACCACAAAATGAGGCTGTTTCGGCTGGTGTGTATGTCAAAAGGCCACCAAGGAGACAGATGCTGAAGGTGATGGCTATTTTCCTTGGCCTTTCTTTACATAGCCCCCCTCCCAGCTCCTGTACAAGCCCTTCTCATGTTGACCTTGCACCTATTCTCTGCCTCTCCAAAGACAGCATAAGTGCACATATATTATCAGCCCGTGGAAGGGCTTTGCCTGTCAAATGTGACCCCACCCTCCATCTTTTCTCTCATCACTTCTAAATCTCTCCAGCTCATCCATCCATCTGTGCATACAGCTCAATTAAAGCCTCTGCCTCCAAGGAGAAGATTTTGTAGTGGAAGATAATATTTTTCCTTGCAAAGCCAGTGTTTGTGCGGCAGGTAATGTACCAGAAATATGAGCAGAGAATGGATGATTCTCATACAGTATTTATTTCAAGCCCACACTCGCATGGCCCAAGCACCTGTATGCAGTAAACACCCAGCCAATAATCAATTCCGAGCAATTTATCTTGGAAAGTCATTGTTGAAAAGATTGACACGTCATTCCTCAAAACTCCTTTGCTAAGGATTTCCAACAATGAGAAGTACTATGGCACTATGCACTACGGTACTTTTTTAGTGCAGTGCTAGAATATCCAATGATAGAACTTTGTTGTCATGATGATATAACGTCAGTAAATCACTGATTATATCACACTAAATAATGATAGCACATTATGTTTACAGTCTTGTGGCTATACTTTTGAAACTGGGTGTATTTTAATATTTATTGACTGGCCCCATTCACTTCCATTATAAGTGCCTTACAAAAATATATAATTATTTTTTGTGATAATCAACATTATGTCATGCCTATGACTTTCTTTATTCTGCAGGACACAAAAAATATTTTTAGAATAATATCTTTGTAGGTCCATAAAATGCAAGTGAATGGTGACCAGAACTTTGAAGATCCAAAACTCAAATTACGGCAGCATAGCAATCCATAAGAATCCAGTGATTAAATGTGTCTTCAGAAGCTATGTGATTAGCATGGGTGAGAAACAGATCAACATTTAAATCCTTTTTACTATAAATCTCCACTTTCACTTTCACATTTTCAAAAAGGGCACATAGTAAAAAAGGCCTTAAATATTGATCTGTTTCTCACCCACATCTATTATATTGTGGATTTAACCACTGTAGTCTTGTGGATTACATTTATGCTGACTTTCTGTGATTTTTAGAGCTTCAAAAGGTCTGGTCACCATTCGCTTGCATAGAATCGACCAAGAGAGCAGATATTATTCTAAAAATCTTTGTTTGTGTTCTGCAGAAGAAAGAAAGTCATACACATCTGGGATGGCATGAACGTGAGTAAATTATGAGAGAATTTTCATTTTTGAGTGAACTATCCCTTTAATGTAGTAATTCTTAATAGGGGCATAACCACCATAGACATTGAGAAGGATGCATCCCCCAATATTCAAATTAACAGCTGATCAATATAGGTTTTTCAGTTACCCATTCTCACAATTTTAGCTTGAATATTTGGCCACTGTAACAGGGATGAAATGGGAAAGGAGGTAGCGGGAACCGGCTGAACAATCAAAGTAATATTTCAATAGGAACTTTGAGACACAAAAACATAAACGCACACATCGCAGTTGCATGTGACTCTCTCTCTCCCGACCTGCCGCATTCCACTGCACTTATCCCTCTCCTTGGCTGATTAGCCCAATTGGGGGCGGGGAGTGCATAGTCACGGCCCGGCCCCACCCTGCCCTCCTCCTCGTTGTCACAGCCACATTCTTGCTCAGTACCATGATATAACAATCTAATACCATTACTGTACCGTGGTACTGCAACATTATGTAAATAAATAATGTTCTTTCATTTTATGGTAATTGACAAGTGTGCAAAAATACAACAAAGCATGTAATGCCATAAACTGCACTGCAGACCACCAATACCATGGCACAATCATGAGTAATTCACACAATTACACAGCCAGCAAATTCATGGGGGAGGGAAGTGACACAACCATATAGATGATACATAAATTATTACTGCAACAACAATTCTAATACAACGATTATTATTATGAGTACAGAACAGTACAGCATGGTTCCCAGATCTTAACAGCATATAATTATTTTGCAAAGCTGCTTTACCAAACAAGCAGAACTGGATTCTGCTGTTGGCGTTATTAAAGTTAGTGTCATTAAATATAACAAATGTTTGCATTATGCTTAGGTCAATATGAGCACTAAGTAGGATCAGTTAGCTGCAATATGCAACCAGATCAGCATTTCCAATCAGATATGTTGTAATATGCAAGTTAAGACTGCACAGCCCTAAATACAAGTTGATAAAAGAGGAGCCTGTTGCTGGTATCACATGGGATGTGTGCAAATCCACCACAGAAATGTTTCTGCTTACGAGACTCAAGGAGTGACTATATTTTCAAAAAGCACAATGCAAATAATTCATCTACAGAGAAAACATTCGTCAACTCTTGCAACAATACTGGCTTTTTGCCTTGTCCTCATTTAATGCACTGAAGTTTAAGAAAATATGACTTTCCATCTCCATGCTTACAGAGCTTAATTATAGATAGAAAAAGATACATGAATGCATATAACATTGCTGCTTTTTAAATGCCCACAGTGCTAGTATCAGAGATCACAGATCAAACCCACTGCAACATAATTTCACCTTAAGTCTCAAAGGTGTGATCATCTAACCAAAAGAAAAGATCCGCAAAAACAAGGCAATTCTGTTTGACATCCATCAGACACTAAATGCTATTGACATTTCTCACTCACATCTTCTCATCTTACCTCTGCAGGTTCGAAACGGCTTCAGGTTTCCTTCTTTCTCTGGCAACTCTGAGCGTCTGACGTTTTTTCTGTCCCTGAAGATTCTTGTGCCTCTTGCTGTGTGTCAGATTGATTGTGGTCTCTCTTCAATGCTGATGCTGCAGTGCGAGGAGAACACACCCTCTCTGGCTTCATCGCTGCCTCTCCCTGCCTCTGATTGGCTGCCGTCTAGAGGCAGTGATATCACCCTTTTTTCTCCAGCTCCCTGCCTCCTTTCTCTCACTCTTCATCTCTCCCTCGCTCCCGTCATTCTCTGACCATTCCTTTATTGTCCTCATCCTGCTTTCTGCTCTGCATCCCCTTGGTGCCAAACGAAATATGTCCATAATTTCATCTGTGATTGGCAGGATCTGTTTGAAGGAGAGGGGGTAATTCAATCAAGCAAGGGAGTGATGTGATGTTAAATGCAGAAAGCTGTTCCACAGCAACATTAAAAGGATTTTAGCAGGATGTCTGGTAGGCATGAGTAATAAGAATGAGAAATAAATGTTATGCTAATTAGTGCATTGTTATGCAGCATTTATAGGGTGGCACACAAAGAGCTTTCTGTTGGCACTTCCCTCTCTTCTGAGGGTGGTGGATCAAATGCTGAAAAGGAGGATGCAGGAATGAGAGGTTAGATGGTGTGAAATTATAGAGATGGGTAAAACAGAGAGGATTGTATGTTCTGTTGTCATTTATTCACCCTCATGCTATTCTAAACACATATGACTCTATCATCAGTGAAACATATACTGTATGAGGACAAATTTTGAATGTTTTTGTTGTTCTTTTCCATACAGTAAACGTAAATGGGGACCAGGGTCAGAAAAGAATGCGGGTTCGGGGGCAAATATGCCACTGAAATTGACCCCAATTTTTTTTTTTTTATGAATTATTCTATTTTGTTTGTATCATGTGAGATTTATTTTATTTTTAGTTAAATATTTATATTTTATATATTAAATCTGCTGTAATTCAAAATATTTACATATTGAACCCAGATAAAATATATATTACAAAATTATTCATTTATATAGAAATGTTACTAATTGAGTAACACCTTGTTCACGTTAAAGGGATAGGTTACCCAAGAATTTAAATTCTCTCACTTACTCACCCTCATGCCACCCAGATGTGTATGAATATTTAAGTCAACTTTCACATTCTTCTTCTTTTGTTTTTGGTGATAAATCACATTTGTCATGCATATCACCACCTACTGGGCAGAGAGGAGAATTTATAGTCAGGGTTGGGGAGTAATGGAATATAATAGTAGTGCATTCCACTACAGTTACAATTTAAATCTTTGCTCTTTTAAATTAAATATAAATTCAATAAAAACAAGGCTATATGGTATGTCAATTTTTTATGAGGTTTGAGTGTTTTTACAAGAATAAAGTATGCTTAAATGAGAAACCAATGTATAACCAATGTAGCCTGTTGCATCAAATAGAAACCAAATAATAGATTTTCTGCCTCATTCTATTAACAGAATCCACAAACAATCGGAAAAAGATGTTGCTGTGTTCACTCTGTGGGGTTTCCTGTAAAAAATATAAGTAATAATAATTTGTAAAAAATCTAATAAATCCTTAAAATACATTTTCTTGAAAAGCTACACTAAAATATTTATGCTTTTCAAATCATTTTTTTTTTCTATTTAAGGTGTATTTTATTTTACTGTATTTAAAGTTTTTTTTCCCACATATTTTTCTAAGCAAGCATTGAATTCAAACGTGCATTGATGCCTACATACTGACTGCAAAGGCAGCATTTTTAAGGTTGTGGTTACAGCCAGAGTATAAGAGAAAAGTCCAATATTTTCTTCCCATTTTAAAATACATTTTATTTGTGAATTGAAATCTGTTCAGCTGCTCTAGAGGCTGATATAATGCAACCTAAAGAGCCTTTTACTCAAAGCAGCAAACGGTTGAATGGCAAATCATCACGCCCAATTTGATTCATCTGGGAAGGGGACTCAAGGCAAAACAGCAGCTTTTCAACAGTTTTTGATGCAAGCAAGGTGAAAAGAAACAGCTATCGTCCTCTATTTTAATATATGACTGGTTTACTTCCTGTTTTTATTGAAAAATCGCTCAGTTATGCTCCCATCTATTTATCTCCAGAATTACCCTCCACAGCATGCAAACACAAGGCAGAAGTGATGTTGTATGTATACAGTAAATATCAGCGATTGAGGGTGTGCAATAATAAATCTGCATTGAGATTATCTATTTGTAACATAGTATTATCTGGCTTTGTGTTTAGTGCCACATTTACAGTAAATACCCACAGAACACACATTCTGAAAACACCAGTTGCAACACTTTTGCTGGTAACTAAAGCCGAGCCTTTTGTTAAAGAATCTTGATTTGTTCACTTCCTGTTCACAGTGAAACAGGCAGGACAAATTAAGCTTGAAGAGTTGTCAGTTTGCATTAGTACCATCAAATGCAATAACAAAAGCCCACGCAAAGCAGATGCTTTGAATAAGTATGATTTGCAATCACGACAAACTGGCTGTTAACCACCAAAACAAACGACAGTGTTATGATCAAAGGACGATTTTATGAGAATTTTTATATCAAACAGCCGGGTCTTTTATGAAAAAGTGGCATTCCACAGATCAACAGAAAACATACTAATAGGTTAACTAATTTACATTAATGTTCCCTTTGTTAAGGGTTGATAAAGAGGTTCATTATTGGCTTATAAGTCATGTACAAATGCATTAGATATCATTGATTTGCAGCTATAACATGACTAAAAAGGGCACATTTAATCATTTTACCTCACATGTTAAAAATTACTGTTATTTCTTAACTCACTTGTGTTGTCTCTTTCCTTGTCCCGTTGATGTCAAAAGAATGGTGCTACTCATTACCAAGTCCTCTGCAAAAACACTTTTCCGGTCTTCATGTTCATTCACAGCATAATAATATAGCTCTATTACCACAAAATGAAAATTATCTCAACATTTACTCATGCCTTCTCAGATGTGTCTGACTTTCTTTCTGCTGCTGAACACGAACGAAGATTTTAAGAAGAATTCCTCAGCTCTGTTGGCCCATACAATGCAAGTGAATATATATAATATCCATCACACTCCAGTGGTTTAATCAATGCCTTCTGAAGCGATGCGTTTTGTTTTGGGAGAGAACAGACTAAAATGTAACTCCTTTTTCACTGTAGATCTTGACAGCAGGCTTCAATTGGTGATCATGATTTCAAGCTTGATCACACTTCCTATAGTGCAATATACTAAGAAGTGTAATCGAGCTTGAAATGATGATCGTGCCTAGAGACTGCAATGGCAAGATACACAGTGAAAAATGTGTAATTTTTTGGTCTGTTCTCACCCAAAACAAACTTGATCGCTCCACTTGATGGTTCAAGTGTTGTGTGCATGCCTGTTTATGTTTTGACATCTAAAACAGAGAATAACCTGATGATTTCAAGTCTCATGCAAACACTGTTTTGTGTGTTTGTTTATTTTAAATAAGCTAATTTTTGGCAGTTAACGTCATATTGATAATTTACGAGTGTAAGAGAAGTCACAGGCATTGCTTGGCCTCCATCATTACCCTTCAATTGCACAGAGATTAACACCAGCTTAAACCATCAGGATGACCTCATATATGCTTAATTAATTAAATTAATCAATTAGCTGCCCAAGTATCTGCAAATAACCCAGCTAAACGAGTGATCCCAAGAGTAGCCCCAAGTTGTATCGTCTAATTGCAACCCGATTAAAACTGTTAGTGGTGCCATTTGCCTTGCTGGATGATGTTTAGGGAGACCACTGCCAACTTTAATAGACTGCTCTCTGGGTTAATTCTCTCTTGCGGTCACAAACATGGCTGAATTATTACATGTGGTAATATGTGGTTACATCCTTGGTCATAAATGCACAAGACAGAACCGTTGGCGGTCCGTGCATTAAAATTCTAGGTCTTCAGTTTGATTCATGCCATTAAGAAAACAGTTTCACAATGAAAAAGACACCCTATGCCTTTGGGCATCATACATTATGTCACAGCTAACTAATAATACCAATTTACATTTTAAAAACATGTCCACGCATGAAAGCCAGAACACACTTAATGCTCAAGCAAGCATTGTTTTAACTGCAGCATGACTGTTTTGTGTCTCCTAAAAAAACAATCATAATTTTTCATATGAATCTACCAAGGAGGTCTATAAAACCTGGGAAATGTATCTAATAATATTTGCGATTTAATTGTTGCTTGCAATATATTTTGTTTTGTCAGGGTACACAGTTATGCTGCATTCCATTTAAGTTGGATGTGGGATATTCCTACTTGATATTTCAGACCCTAAATGCCTTCCAATCCCCGATATTCAGAAAATGATGTTTAAGGAAACGAAACTGCAAAGCTCCCATTAGCTTAGCAGTGGTTTGAGATGTCTCCTAGCAACCCAACTGATAAACAATGCTGCAGCGCTAGCATTTGTGCTTCAGGTGCACGATTATCAAAAGAGATTATAATCTTTTAAACACTTTCTGCACGCATTTGTTAAATAAGCTTTACTATCATGTGATGTGGAAACTAACTCATTTATCAATATTTCTTAATAAAGTGAATGTTTATCACTTACTTTGTATATCTCCCTGAATGTCGACATGTTTGTGTGACATCATGAACCTGCATCTCGGTAAAATCGGAATTGAGAATTTCTGCACAAGCAAGTTGTAATTCTGACTTCAAGATGCATTCCATTGCACTTTTCCTGGTAGGAAGTTGAAAAATCTGACTTTCCAAGTTGAATGGATGCAGCACTACTTTTCAAAACTTGATCTGACACTGAATGCTCAAGCAGCCTAATTTACACTTAGAAAAGTCCTGATGTTGCTATAACAATGCAAAAAGCACTTACCAATTTACTTGAAGTGAAAATCAGTCCTCCTTTCCTGTTTAATAAATTAATCAATCACACGGTCATGCAGAACTTCTCATTTTTTTAAATCCATAAGGATCTATTTCTCAATGGTGATAGCGGCAGTGATGACAATCTCATGCTCTTCGCTTTCAAATTACATCACTTAAAGCGTGATTGCATCACTCAAGGCCAGCTAGAAGGCCTCGGCCAGGAGATATCCTAAAGATCACACCCACCAAGAACAAATAAATCAATCTGATTTGGTGATGAATCTGACTATCTGACTTTAGTTGCTCATTCATTCGCACTGTTGAGAGATTCTGAAGAAATTCTGAAGGCCTGAGGGGGTGAAGCACAGACTCACATGCTGCTTCGGGCATGTGATTTGTGAAACAGCTGTCACACTTTGCTTGTAAGCATCAAGGAATAAATTCTGACAGGATAAACTTTTAGTTTTTCTCTATTTGTTTGTAGATTAAGAGTGGAAAGCAATTAAAAATACATAGGCATACATACATATGTGATTGAGAATGAAAGGATGAAAAATATTTATTTATTTGGCATGTTAGGCCAACAGCCCTGAGAATACGCCACTGAACAGAACATGGCCAAGTGCCATTTGTTTTATTCTGTTTCTAAGGAAGCAGCCTCCTCAGGATCGAAAATGGGACAAACTATGACGTTAAAGTGTCTCTTGAGGTCTCTGGATATGGTGCAACAACAGAAGAAACAGGCGATGAAAATATTAGAAAGAGTGAGACAGAGAACAGAGAACAGAGATGAAGACAGGAAGGAGGAAGCCACAGACATCAGCACATGATGATTTATAATGTCACTGCCAGAATGCAGACTCTGTTCATAAGATAATTTGACTATGAGGTCATGCGAGCCTCACTGAAGTCTGTGCTGCTGAAACAAGGGAGGGTTAACAACAGCCCGAGGTGTGATTGTGCAATTTGGTTGCATTCAGTCTAAGGGGATTTTATCATATAAGAGCTGAGAGGTTTCAAACCATGCTCTGAAAAGCATCAGCACATGGAGGTTAATTTCTCATTAGAAAACAGATAGTTCAGAGTATAAATTCTGATTGGATGAGTCAAAACTGTTAGTGGCTATAAACACATGACCGCACACATCACGTCCTTTACATGATTTTACCATGGCTTTGATACATTTCTCTGTGTAATGCATGGCCGTTTCTGGGATTTGAAAACATCAGCAGGTATGGGTGGCAAGGGTATGGGCATGGGCATTTAATATTTCAAATTATCCTGTTATTGGTTTATGGTGTGAGAAGAATCTCCAAACGATTCAGTCCAAGTGATTATGATTCCAAATCAATTGCCAATACATGTGAGAAATCCATTTAAAAGAACCGGCTCACACGAGTGCTACATTTGTGAATTGTGCATCACTAGTTCTGATTCTAACAGGCCACAGAACATACAGTATTTAAAATGCTGCATATCTATATTTTAGCCACATTGAAAAAACTGAAGAGTAAAGTATATACATTTTTATTTTGCAAGTGCTTGCACAGTTTTAATGGTAAAAAATTAAGTAAAATCCACTTAATTTCATGACATACTGTAATATTGAGTGAAGTGACTTTTACATCTCAGTAACTTTTACTTAAAAATCAGATGTACATGGTAGTTAAATATGCTTTTTTAAAATAAGAAATTTAAATGAATATTTCACTAGAACTTTCCACGTTTTCAACTCTTTTTGTTAACACGTTAAATAATGAACCACATGACAAATGGAAGCTTTACACTAGAAAGCACAATGCATGCTAATGCATCACCTTCCGTTACCGGCAATAAGATCAAACTGCGCACACAGACCTGAACACTTGGTCCCCAAAACACGATGATGGTCACAATTAACATATCATTTTTTTTTATAATGAATAGGTAATTTGAGTAGAAATATGTACTTCAGACTTTACAAAACAAGAAGTTACCAAACGTAACAACAAAATCAGCAATAAAAATTGTGTAAATAAACTTGAAAACGATGAACCCATGCAAGCTCATTACTTAATCAAGCTTGGTGCATGTTGGGAACAACAGCTTTGAAAAGTTAAATGTACTCATTTTATTTACAATGAAATGTACACAAATTAGTGAATAAAAATGACAAGGTTTTCGACTTTAGGATCAATACATCACGGGCCGGGTGGTGATTCTACACCCCGGTCCCTAATCAGGCTAATCAAGCCACCAAGAGGGAAAAAGGCCGACTGCAGAAGATGGTGCGGTAGAGAGATCGTTTATGGGCATGTGTGTGTGTGTTTGTGTCTTTAGTTTAAGTTTCTCATTAAACTATTATTTATATTGTCAAGCCGGTTCTCTTCTCCTCCTTGCCCATCTAAATCCCTTTACAGACGCATTGTAAAATAATAAACAAATAATCATAAACAATATTTACTTATAAGCTAAATAATTAGTTTTTACGTTTGAATTAAAAACAAATGTAGTGTTTATTTAATGTTTTCAAATTCACGCTTAAACTAACTTATTCAATTGCAGGGGCGGATTAAGTGATTTGGGGGCCCTAGGCAAAGTATTTGAATGGGGCACTCTTCAATGACACATTTAGGTCGATATTCTCTTAAAGGTGGTGTAAGCCTTTTTATTATTATTATTTCTTTTTTTTTATGGAATGGAGAAATATTCCTACGCCCTGAAAGATATCATTGACTATGGTTACATTGACACCAGAAAGCAGCTTATTGTAAGTAAACAGCATTCCCGTTTACGTGCACTGTATAGGCGGCATACATTACTCTCGTATACCTGTGACTCGGTCAGCAAGAAGCTTTCTCCACAGCAGCGTAATTTTCCTGCAACCCTTGTGTAAACAACACACATGGCATCCGGGGAAGACTTCACTATTTAACTCTGTTGATTCGCTTTATTTCCTGATATTCCAGAGTTGTTAATAATGTCTGACAACACATTATAAAAACACAATCTGACTACTATGAACTACAATACAGTATATACTGTACCTCTACAATACCAACTCAAGGTTGACTTTGCATTTTTCCAGAAGACTTTGATCAACTTTTAAATTTGAAAATATAAAAAAGTTTGCTAGATTTACACTGCTAAATAGGGTGAAAAACGTGAACAGTCACACCCCCACACACAAGATGACGACCCATGCATAAATCCGCCACTGCATAAATTGATAAATATTTGCACTCTGTCTGACCTCAGATCATTCCTAGGAGGAAAACAAATCTGCCTATATGGGTTAGCACCTTTTTGATTTATATGCAGTCAGTCAGTGGTTGATGTGCTCAGTCCATAATGAAGTAGGCCTATACAACTGCTAGTAAGTAAAACAAGTCTTGGTTATATTCTATAATAAATTCAGTTTTGTATTGGTAGATACTTTAGCGTTAATGAACAGTAATCTTGGCTCTGTTCTCTCTCTTTCTCTCTTTCTGTTTTAAGGTGCTTTCTTGGCATGACACATTTGTACATCTGTATCGCCAATGCGTTTACAGCTGAGCTTCATACAAATAAAACAAAGCAAAACAAAGACAGCACAAAAGAACGTACATAATATAAAAAAGACAAGATATACAATGTAAATTTGACATAAGGCAAAAATTATGTTAAATAATAAAAATGAAGTTGCACATAAAGGAAAATATTAACAATAAGAAAGAGCCCATAGTAAAATGTAATTGAAACACAGAGTCAAGTCAGTTCACTCACTGTCTCTCATTCTGTGGCAGACAGACACGTGTTGTGAAGCTATCATGCAACAGTCCTTGTGTTGTCCTAATAAGAAGGGCATTTTTCACTTGTTAAATGTTTGTCTGTGTATTTTGTGCATTTTGTTAGGAAATGCAGCTCTGTCTCTATGTTTTGTGTTTTGATCACAGTGTGGACACAACCTTTCTACCTGTGGTAGCCATGTTTTCCTGTGTCTGCCTTTTTCTATAGTGAGGTTGTCCACTGAGTCTGAACCTTGTCAAGGTGGCTCTCAGTTTTTTATCTGTCACTGTGAAGAGATATTTTGCCATGGTTTATTCTCTTTTTAGGGCTGACAGCATTGCATTTTACTCTGTTTTTGCATTTGAGTTTTCCAGTAAGCGATAACATTTAGTTTTATTGTGCTGTAATTTGGCTGTATCTAATTAGATTAACAGTATTGTTCTGGTCCAGATCTTCAGTGTGATGAGGGTTAGTAGATACTGGTGCAGGCCTTTATAATGGTATGAGTGGGGGTCACTGAGTTTTAGATGTTTCCATAATTTAATTGCCGTTTTTTTTTTAAATTTTAAAATAATTGGTGGATGTTATAATTTGGTCCCTCCACCCCCGGTAGAGGAGACAAATTTGCCTCAGAATCATGTAAAGCCAACAGCAGATGCAGCTGTCTAAAGAAAATGTGCATTTGTGCAGATTATTCAAATTCTTATCCTGCTCTCTCTAGCCTCATCTATACAAAATGTGACACTTCTTTACATTAAGTGTAAATGGTGTTAGATATTATTTGCACTCCCAATTCATTACTAACATGCAGTATAGGGGAAAATTTGCAGCTTGTTTGTTGTGTTTATGTAGAGTCCCACACCACCTTCCTAAAATTAACCATGGTTTTACTGCAGTAACCATATATTACCATGGTACCTTCACTGTCTTGCAGTAACCAAATCACTACGAAGCAGTCAACATTTATATTCATTTTTAGTATTAAAGGTAATATAAAATGTACAGACAGGAAACAGGTCCTTAAACCAGGTACTGGTAGCTTTGGCACTGTGTGCAGGTGCCAAGTCCTGTTGGAAAATGAAATCTGCATCTCCATAAAATTGGTCAACAGCAGGAAGCATGAAGTGCTCTAAAACTTCCTGGTAGACGGCTGCGTTGACCTTGGACCTCAGAAAACACAGTGGACCAACACCAGCAGATGACATGGCACCCCAAACCATCACTGACTGTGGAAACTTTACACTGGACTTCAAGCAACGTGGATTCAGCCTCTCCTCTCTTCCTCCAGACTCTGGGACCTTGATTTCCAAAGGAAATGCAAAATTTACTTTCATCAGAGAACATAACTTTGGACCACTCAGCAGCAGTCCAGTCCTTTTTGTCTTTAGCCCAGGCGAGACGCTTCTGATGCTGTGTCTTGTTCAAGAGTGGCTTGACACAAGGAATTCGACAGCTGAAACCCATGTCTTGCATACGTCTGTGCGTGGTGGTTCTTGAAGCACTGACTCCAGCTGCAGTCCACTCTTTGTGAATCTCCCCCACATTTTTGAATGGGTTTTGTTTCACAATCCTCTCCAGGGTGCGGTTATCCCTATTGCTTGTACACTTTTTTCTACCACATCTTTTTCTTCCCTTCGACTCTCTATTAATGTGCTTGGACACAGAGCTCTGTGAACAGCCAGCCTCTTTAGCAATGACCTTTTGTGTCTTTTGGACAGCTGTCAAGTCAGCAGTCTTCCCCATGATTGTGTAGCCTGCAGAACTAGACTGAGAGACCATTTAAAGGCCTTTGCAGGTGTTTTGAGTTAATTAGCTGATTAGAGTGTGGCACCAGGTGTCTTCAATATTGAACCTTTTCACAATATTCTAATTTTCTGAGATACTGATTTTGGGGTTTTCATTAGTTGTCAGTTATAATCATCAAAATTAAATGGAATGAACACTTGAAATATATCAGTCTGTGTGGAATGAATGTATACATTATACAAGTTTCACTTTTTGAATGGAATTACTGAAATAAATCAACTTTTTGATGATATTCTAATTATATGACCAGCACCTGTGTGTGTGTGTGTATATATATATATATATATATATATATATATATATATATATATATATATATATATATATATATATATATATATATATATACAGTATATATATATATTTTTTTTTTCTTCTTTTGATTAGTATCCGATAGTGAATACTAGTGCTTATTTATTAGATACTAGTACTTATTAATTAGATACTAGTGCCTGTTTATTAGACACTAGTGTATTTTATTGTTACTAGTAACATTTCATATCTTATTAACAATTGTTTTTTTTTTTACCCATCAAATACAATGACTTGTCAGAATGGCGACTGCAGTGTAGAATAAAAAAATCTTACCAGTAACATTCTGAATAAGTACTAGTGTTTAGTGAATAAGTACTAGTATATATTCAATAAGTAGTATTTCTTGAATAAATACTAGTAGCTAATGAATAAGTACTAGTGTTTAGTACATAAGTTCTAGTATCTATTGAATAAGTAGTAGTATCTAATGAATAAGTACTGGTATCTAATGAATGAGTACTAGTGTTTAGTAAATAAGTTCTTTAGTATCTTTTGAATAAGTACTAGTATCTATTGAATAAGTATAGTATCTATTGAATAAGTACTAGTGGTTAGTGAATTAGTACTAGTATCTATTGAATAAGTACTAGTATCTATTGAATAAGTATGTGGCAGCAGCGTTAAGTAAGGGGAGAGCGTTAAGGGTGCTTCACCTGAGCTAAATTATGCCTAACACCTGTTTCTGATTACAGTGAACACAGGGAGAGCGGCATAAAAGAGCCACATAGCCAGCAGACCGGGAGAGAGAGCTACCAGGAACACCCTGAGACTGTGGTGTTCATTAAGTTTGAGCTGTAAAGCGAGTGTTTTGTTTACTGTAAATAAACATACTCACTTAAGTTGAAGGACCCTGTTGACTGGTGTCGTACTTGGGGAATCTTCACACTGGTGCTGAAACCCAGGAGATTATCCAAGATGATGGAAGGTTGTCACCCCGTAGAGTCCTCCCTGTTGGCGGAGGTCCTCCAGTCCCTCGCTGGTTTGCATCAGAACTACCATCAGACCCTGCTTGAGACCAAGACTGCTGCTTTTTCAAGATCCTACGGGCTCAAGCAGAGGACCGGTATGCGATCCGGAGCCTCCTCAGCCAGGACACCAGCTCCCCTTTGCGATCCAGAAGTGTTTCTAGACTTATTTGAGCGCACCGCCGAGATTTGGGGCTGGCAGCGTGGCCAATGGGCGGCTCGTCTCATCCCACTGTTGTCCGGGGAAGCCCAGCTCGCAGCTTAACAACTGCCGGCAAAGAGCCTCCTGGCTTATGCAGACTTGGAAAAAGGTCATCCTACAACAGGATGCCAAAAACAGCCAAATCTTCCGGAGCCTGAAGTTGGAGAAATCCGACCCCCTGTTCGCTTTCGCCGAACGGCTCCGAGATGCCTGCCGGAGATGGCTGCTAGAGGGGAACCGTGACGTTGAGAGATGGTACTGGAGCAGGTCATACAACATCTGCCAAAAAGAACGGCGGAGTGGGTCCAGTGCCACTGCCCGGCATCGCTGGAGGAAGCCGTCCGGCTTGCAGAGGACCATATGGCGGCAATCCCAAGGGTGGAGAAGCCCTCCTACTCTCTCTCTCCTCCCCCTGTATTTTCCCCTGTTTCATCCACATCCCCTCTACCCTCTCACTCTACTCTGTCTCTAGGGCCCGTTCCTACCCCACGCAGGCGAGGAGGATCCCCGAGGCCAGTTCCCCGGCCGTGGGAGGCAATACATTCCCCTACCCCGATCTTCAGCCGCCCTCCCCCTCAGGTGGAGGCGGCCGCCGACACAAGTACGGGCGTAGCGCCTGGGCCAGCGTGTTGGAGGTGCGGAGACCCGGACCACTTCCGGGATCAGTGCCCTCTGATGGAGCTGGGGATGGTGGTGTGGGTCTCCGATATCCAGCAGGCTGCCCCCGATCGGGCCAGAGCTTACCGGATACCGGTAAGTGTCAAGGGGGGTACTCACCAAGCATTGGTGGATACAGGTTGTTATCAAACCACCATCCACCAACGCTTGGTTCAAACCGAGGCTTTGGGCACAGGTAAACTGGTGAGGGTGAAGTGTGTGCATGGTGACCCGCGGTTAGATCCCGACTCACCCATCTGCTGATTTTGGGGACTGATTGGCCGGATATTAGAAATGTATTAAAGGGGAATTGCGCGGATGGATCCTGCACTAAAATAGGGAGATGTGAGATGTGCGATGCTCTTGCAGGGGAGGCGGAGCCCGGGCCATCCTCGACAGCTCCACGTCAGAATGACGAGGGAAGGGGAGAGGCTACAGCCCCTCCCCTTCTCAGGGAACTCCCTGAGGGGGGACTTCCCTTTGGAGCAGTCGTGGGACGAAACCCTCAAGCACGCCTTCAACCAAGTACTATTATCTACTGAATAAATACTAGCAATGAATAAGTACTAGTAACTATTGAATAAGTACTACTATCTACTGACTAAATACTAGCAATGAATAAGTACTGGTGTTACAAAGGAGCCGCATAGACGCCATCTAGCGGCCACTGCCGGATGTGTCAACAATTATTGTGTACGAGACTGAGAAATGTGCACATCATAAGCAGTTGCGCTCTGTGAGTGAAGGGTGTTGAGAAGTTTCAGCTCTGTGTTTATGGTGTTTATTCATAACTTTATGCGTCCCTTCGAGAAAAGTGAGTTCAATTGTTCCTTTTTCGCTTAAGTTTGATTAGAATAACGGAGTATTTTTTTTATAGATTTAATCGGGATATATGCTGAGTCATGCACGCTCCCGTATTGTTTACAGACAATTAATAGCATTGTGAAATGATTATTTAAGTTATTTCTGTGTGATTCATATGCTACGGTAATACGGAAACTGATATTCCATTAGTTGTTTTATACGCATTCATATTTAGAAGAATGGTGATTTATAATTTATAACTTTCTGTTCATGTTGTTTGTTTATATGGAGCCTGGCATGATGTTAAACTTATAAGAATCTATAAATAAGGTTCCTTTATACATGTAACATCTATTATTGTTTGTTTATTTGCAGCCACACATATATACTCCTAAAACCTGCTATAGACATCAATATAAGCTGAGCTGCAACCACTATGCAATCAACTCTGTGTCTGAACTATGCCAATGTGACATCATTGCAGTCTAATGTATGTCTGTGCTGTCAACCAAATGGTTCAGTAAAGTGTTTGAATTGATTACTGCCTCCTGTCTGCATTCTGACCGACGCCCCAGGGCGAGAACTATAGCCTCCTAAGCGCCTGTGGTCCTTCCTCTTAAATAACTGGTATCTAAAGAATAAGTACTAGTATCTCTAGAATAAGTATTAATTTCTAATGAATAAGTTCTGGTATCTCTAGAATAAGTACTCATTTCTATTGAATAAGTACTAGTATCTCTAGAATAAGTACTAGTGTTTAGTGAATAAGTACTCATTTCTATTGAATAAGTTCTGGTATCTCTAGAGTAAGTACTCATTTCTATTGAATAAGTACTAGTATCTCTAGAATAAGTACTAGCGTTTAGTGAATAAGTACTCATTTCTATTGAATAAGTACTGGTATCTCTAGAATAAGTACTCATTTCTATTGAATAAGTTCTGATATCTCTAGAATAAGTACTCATTTCTATTGAATAAGTACTAGTATCTCTAGAATAAGTACTAGCGTTTAGTGAATAAGTACTCATTTCTATTGAATAAGTACTGGTATCTCTAGAGTAAGTACTCATTTCTATTGAATAAGTACTAGTATCTCTAGAATAAGTACTAGCGTTTAGTGAATAAGTACTCATTTCTATTGAATAAGTACTGGTATCTCTAGAATAAGTACTCATTTCTATTGAATAAGTACTAGTATCTCTAGAATAAGTACTAGCGTTTAGTGAATAAGTACTCATTTCTATTGAATAAGTACTGGTATCTCTAGAATAAGTACTCATTTCTATTGAATAAGTACTAGTATCTCTAGAATAAGTACTAGCGTTTAGTGAATAAGTACTCATTTCTATTGAATAAGTACTGGTATCTCTAGAGTAAGTACTCATTTCTATTGAATAAGTACTAGTATCTCTAGAATAAGTACTAGCGTTTAGTGAATAAGTACTCATTTCTATTGAATAAGTACTGGTATCTCTAGAATAAGTACTCATTTCTATTGAATAAGTACTAGTATCTCTAGAATAAGTACTAGCGTTTAGTGAATAAGTACTCATTTCTATTGAATAAGTTCTGATATCTCTAGAATAAGTACTCATTTCTATTGAATAAGTACTAGTATCTCTAGAATAAGTACTAGTGTTTAGTGAATAAGTACTCATTTCTATTGAATAAGTTCTGGTATCTCTAGAGTAAGTACTCATTTCTATTGAATAAGTACTAGTATCTCTAGAATAAGTACTAGCGTTTAGTGAATAAGTACTCATTTCTATTGAATAAGTACTGGTATCTCTAGAGTAAGTACTCATTTCTATTGAATAAGTACTAGTATCTCTAGAATAAGTACTAGCGTTTAGTGAATAAGTACTCATTTCTATTGAATAAGTACTGGTATCTCTAGAATAAGTACTCATTTCTATTGAATAAGTACTGGTATCTCTAGAATAAGTACTAGCGTTTAGTGAATAAGTACTCATTTCTATTGAATAAGTACTGGTATCTCTAGAATAAGTACTCATTTCTATTGAATAAGTACTAGTATCTCTAGAATAAGTACTAGCGTTTAGTGAATAAGTACTCATTTCTATTGAATAAGTACTGGTATCTCTAGAGTAAGTACTCATTTCTATTGAATAAGTACTAGTATCTCTAGAATAAGTACTAGCGTTTAGTGAATAAGTACTCATTTCTATTGAATAAGTACTGGTATCTCTAGAATAAGTACTCATTTCTATTGAATAAGTTCTGATATCTCTAGAATAAGTACTCATTTCTATTGAATAAGTACTAGTATCTCTAGAATAAGTACTAGTGTTTAGTGAATAAGTACTCATTTCTATTGAATAAGTTCTGGTATCTCTAGAGTAAGTACTCATTTCTATTGAATAAGTACTAGTATCTCTAGAATAAGTACTAGCGTTTAGTGAATAAGTACTCATTTCTATTGAATAAGTACTGGTATCTCTAGAATAAGTACTCATTTCTATTGAATAAGTTCTGATATCTCTAGAATAAGTACTCATTTCTATTGAATAAGTACTAGTATCTCTAGAATAAGTACTAGCGTTTAGTGAATAAGTACTCATTTCTATTGAATAAGTACTGGTATCTCTAGAATAAGTACTAGCGTTTAGTGAATAAGTACTCATTTCTATTGAATAAGTACTGGTATCTCTAGAATAAGTACTCATTTCTATTGAATAAGTACTAGTATCTCTAGAATAAGTACTAGCGTTTAGTGAATAAGTACTCATTTCTATTGAATAAGTACTGGTATCTCTAGAGTAAGTACTCATTTCTATTGAATAAGTACTAGTATCTCTAGAATAAGTACTAGCGTTTAGTGAATAAGTACTCATTTCTATTGAATAAGTACTGGTATCTCTAGAATAAGTACTCATTTCTATTGAATAAGTACTAGTATCTCTAGAATAAGTACTAGCGTTTAGTGAATAAGTACTCATTTCTATTGAATAAGTTCTGATATCTCTAGAATAAGTACTCATTTCTATTGAATAAGTACTAGTATCTCTAGAATAAGTACTAGTGTTTAGTGAATAAGTACTCATTTCTATTGAATAAGTTCTGGTATCTCTAGAGTAAGTACTCATTTCTATTGAATAAGTACTAGTATCTCTAGAATAAGTACTAGCGTTTAGTGAATAAGTACTCATTTCTATTGAATAAGTACTGGTATCTCTAGAATAAGTACTCATTTCTATTGAATAAGTTCTGATATCTCTAGAATAAGTACTCATTTCTATTGAATAAGTACTAGTATCTCTAGAATAAGTACTAGCGTTTAGTGAATAAGTACTCATTTCTATTGAATAAGTACTGGTATCTCTAGAATAAGTACTCATTTCTATTGAATAAGTTCTGGTATCTCTAGAATAAGTACTCATTTCTATTGAATAAGTTCTGGTATCTCTAGAATAAGTACTCATTTCTATTGAATAAGTACTGGTATCTCTAGAATAAGTACTAGTGTTTAGTGAATAAGTACTGGTATCTCTAGAATAAGTACTCATTTCTATTGAATAAGTTCTGGTATCTCTAGAATAAGTACTCATTTCTATTGAATAAGTACTAGTATCTCTAGAATAAGTACTAACGTTTAGTGAATAAGTACTCATTTCTATTGAATAAGTACTGGTATCTCTAGAATAAGTACTCATTTCTATTGAATAAGTTCTGGTATCTCTAGAATAAGTACTCATTTCTATTGAATAAGTTCTGGTATCTCTAGAATAAGTACTCATTTCTATTGAATAAGTACTGGTATCTCTAGAATAAGTACTAGTGTTTAGTGAATAAGTACTGGTATCTCTAGAATAAGTACTCATTTCTATTGAATAAGTTCTGGTATCTCTAGAATAAGTACTCATTTCTATTGAATAAGTACTAGTATCTCTAGAATAAGTACTAACGTTTAGTGAATAAGTACTCATTTCTATTGAATAAGTACTGGTATCTCTAGAATAAGTACTCATTTCTATTGAATAAGTTCTGGTATCTCTAGAATAAGTACTAGTGTTTAGTGAATAAGTACTGGTATCTCTAGAATAAGTACTAGTGTTTAGTGAATAAGTACTGGTATCTCTAGAATAAGTACTAGTGTTTAGTGAATAAGTACTGGTATCTCTAGAATAAGTACTCATTTCTATTGAATAAGTACTGGTATCTCTAGAATAAGTACTCATTTCTATTGAATAAGTTCTGGTATCTCTAGAGTAAGTACTCATTTCTATTGAATAAGTACTCATTTCTATTGAATAAGTACTGGTATCTCTAGAATAAGTACTAGTGTTTAGTGAACAGGTACTCATTTCTATTGAATAAGTACTAGCAATGAATGAGTACTAGAATCTAATAAATAGGCATTAGTATCTATTGAATACTGTAAGTACTAGTACTTATTCAATAAGTACTAGTATCTATTGTAATACATTCTAGAAAGAAGTGAATATGGGATATCTGAACTACAGTTCTCCATAGGAATCAATGGCAACATTTTTAAATGGAATAGTTACTGGTAACTATTTGAATGCATACTAGTATCTAATAAATAAGTACTATTACCTAATGAATAAGTACTAACTGAATAACTACTAGTATCTAATGGAGGAGTGGGGAACCTTTCTTCCATTAAGGGCCATTTAAGTATTTAATAAATTATTTGCTGGCCATATTATACCATCTAATATACAATATTTTGTGTTATTCAGTGGCGGGCCATGCATTAAAATTCTAGGACTTCAGTGTGATTCATGTCGTTAAGAAAACACAGTTTCACAATGAAGAATGTTGCTATAACAATGCAAAAAGCACTTACCAATTTTGAAGTGAAAACCAGAGCTCCTTTCCTGTTTAATAAATTAATCAATCACATGGTCATGCAGAACTTCTTGTGTTTTTGAATCCATAAGGATCTCTTTCTCAATGGTGATAGCGGCAGTGATGACAATCTCATGCTCTTCGCTTTCAAATTAAATTAAATAAAGTGTGATTGTGTCACTCAAAGCCAGCTAGAAGGCCTCGACCAGGACATATCATAAAGATCACACCCTCCAAGAACAAATAAATCAATCTGACTGGCTGATGAATCTGACAAATGATGAATCTTTAGTTGCTCATTCATTTGCACTGTTGAGGGATTCTGTGGAAATTCTGCAGGCCTGAGGGGGTGGATCTCAAACTCACGTGCTACTTCCGCTAACAAGCTCGGCTTCGGGCATGCGATTTGTGAAACAGTTGTCATACTTCGCTTGTAAGGATCGAGGAACCAATTTCTGTATAAACTTTTTGTTTTTCTCTATTTGTTTTTAGATGAATTAAGAGTGGAAAGCAATTAAAAATATATAGGCAAAAATGTGATTGAGAATGAAAGGAGGAAAAATATTCATTTATTTGGCATGTTAGGCCAGCAGAGAAGGCTTTGCTGGCCCTGAGAATTCACCACTGGTGTTGTTATCATTTAAAATTATTTGTAAACATTATTTGAAAGGATTTTTTATTTTTCAGATTTATTGAATCAAAGCCAATTTTTTGCTTTTCGAATTATTTCTCAAATGGCCTCGTGGTTGGGGTAAAATGGTCTGATGTTTCCCACCCCTGATCTAACTAAATAATTACTAGTATCTAATAAATATCTAAAAAAGATCAATTTGAAGATATCCCCATTCACATTCTAGTTAGATTCCTCCAGGAGGAGGAAATCTATTGTTATTGACGATTTTATTATTATTATTATTATTATTATTATTCATCTTCTCCTTGTGCCCCAATATCTCAAAAAGTCACAGGTCAAAAATTTTCACATTGGTGCATTAATACTACAGGCCAACATCCTACTAGTATCTAATGAATAAGTAGTATCTAATAAATATGCACTAGTATATATTTAATAAGAACTAGTATCTATTGAATGGTAAATGGTCTGCACTTATATAGCTGTTTTTTTTTTTTTTTTTTTTTACCTTAGAGGTTACCAAAGATTTTTACACAGTGTCTCAATCACACTCATACATGCAAGAGCTGCCATGCAAAGGGTGCAGTGTCTTACCCAAGGACACTTCGACATGTGGTGTCGAACCACCAACCCCACGATTGGCATCCATCCCACTCTACCACCTGAGCCACAGCCGCCCTATAGTAAGTATTACTAGTCACTAAAAAAGTATTAGTGACATATAAATAGATACTAGTCAGTTGAGGAATAAATATCAAAACAGCTTGCCATATGCGTGTGCTGTAAAGGCACTCATGTAAAGTTGCACCCTCCCACTATTTCTCGGGATCGTCCCTGTTTTTGTCCGTCTGTTCTGAAAAAATACAATTCC
This sequence comes from Moxostoma hubbsi, assembly GCA_032164185.1. Taxonomy (NCBI): domain Eukaryota; kingdom Metazoa; phylum Chordata; class Actinopteri; order Cypriniformes; family Catostomidae; genus Moxostoma; species Moxostoma hubbsi. The sequence goes on along the minus strand of JAVLUX010000020.1, from coordinate 26,622,088 downwards.
AATCTTTTTAAAATTCCTGACGCATTTACCCACATGAACACTTGTTGTTTGTGTGCAAAGTATTCAAGAAGACTGATCAAACGTGCTCTGCTAAACCGATCTCTCAAACGAATCTCTAGAAAGTCCGATTTATTTTAGTGAGTCGGTTCGTTTGGACAACTTGTGTATGAAGCTCTGCAAAACCGTTCTCTCCCTCAAATGAAGCATTGAGAAGTTCGATTCAATCGGTTTTGTTCGGAGGATTCATTTGAGTTTCACACAGAATACCTTATTTTTCAGTCTACTTATTTGTTATTGAATATTTAGTTAAATTCTGCTGTTCGCTACTGTTTTCGACTAACTTATTTTCATATATATGTTTACATTATCTATTCAAATACTGTTTATTACTGATATTTATATATTTTATAATAGATAATACTTCAGTGTAGTTAGGACCTTGTTAATAGCTTGTAGTGTAGTAACAATGTTTTTATTGTGTAGCTTCAACTCAAAATTGCTCAGGGACAAAATAAATAAACATGTTAAACTTATACATTATAAAATGCAGGGATACATTGCAATATTTCACTCAATGTTTCTCATTCGTCTTCATTGGATTTCAGAGAACTGTTACCAAATCACCAAAACATTGTTCAATTATTATAAAAGGGCCAGTTTACAATACAAGGCCTGTTTATGTCCTAATTTCAATGTACAATGCAAAGCCATAAGCGTGTAAGACCATAATGGGTTCATATTTCTGTGGTTAAGCCAATGCTAGTCTTTCTAAAAATACCTTATAGTGTTTATGAATACAATAGTTGCCTAGCCTAAACACTTTAAAATAATTATTACAACACAGTTTCAATACACAAAGTATAATGGATTTCGCCAAGGTTATCGATATGATACTAACATTTTTGTCATAATACCGCAGTTATGTGGGTGATTGTGTAAAGCATGATAATAGCACCTTCTAAGGGACTGTTTGATTTCCTAGATCAATTTGGCAAAGAGAAAAACAAATTCCCATCACCAGAATGTGAAAAATGTAAATAATAATAATATAGATACTTGGCTTGCAAATATCCATACAATATCACAAGGACAAATATCAAGATATTTCAATATTTTTTCCCCACCTCTAATAAAATGGTTGATATTATTTGAACTAATTATGTTTAATTTACATGGACTAGAACCTTACTGCATTTTCTGAATTAAATGCCCAGTCCTTATCCACCTGACTAAGCTTTATTAATTACACTAAACTACAATTAATTGTCAATATTACCATTATGAGACTCAGTTATTAGGCTTTAAAAATAACACGAATGGGTATTTTTTTTTTAGGATGAACAGATCTGAATTGGCAGTATTTATTTTTACTTTTTAATACTAAAGTATTTTTAAACAAGGTACTTTTTACCTTTGTATTTTAATGCATTTACATTTACTCATTTGGCAGATGTTTTTATCCGATGCGACTTACAATAGAGGAAAACATAAGCAAATCATCTTAAGGAGACAGTGGTAGGAAAAGCTTCATATAGAAAGTTTCACTAGCATCAGAATAGTGTTCAAAACAGATTAAATTGCAATTTTCTTTTTTAGTGACTGGTTAAGTGCTCATGGATGTATTTTATGTCATTATTTTGAAGACAGAGAGTGAGTCAGCTTCACAGATGGAGTTGGGAAGGTCATTCCACCAATGAGGTATGATGAAACTGAAAGTCTGGGAAAGCGTTTTGGTGCCTCTGTGTTGGTACAACATGGTGACGATCCGTAGCCTACCACAAGGTTCTGCAGAAATTATTTTAGGTATGCTGGAGCAGACCCAGTGACCGTTTTGTATGCCAGCATCAGAGCCTTGAATTTGATAATTGCATCAACCGGCAGCCAGTGGAGAAATACAAAGACTTTAATGTTTCATTAAAGCCCAGATTACTGGTCTTACTTATTACTTAAGTAAAAGAACAGATACCACACAAAATGTAAGTATGCAAATTGAGTACATTTCCCACCACTGCTTATTACACAAGCCTATTCGGCTAAAACAAATCTCATAATTATCTGCCAACAACGTGCTCTGCTAGATCTCATAATAAAGATATTCACAGCATTGCACTGACTTGGATGTAAATTATCACCACCATAAAAGTTAAAATAAATTTTCCCATTTATTACGAGTATGAAGTTAATAGCCTTTTAGTCACACTCAGAATAGAAGTAGTCCATTTATTCCCTTCACTATTTCTCTGGTAGAGTCAATAATAGGGCTGATTTATGCCAAGCTCAGCATACCATGTTACTCTAAAAGTGCCCTGGCTGCATTTCAAAAAAAGACACTTTATTAATGAACTGAAATTGTGCCTTACATTAAGACCTCTCTGACTTTGCTTTTCTGGACAAATCTGAAACAGTCCATCTTAGAAAACAAATGAGGTGAAGGCAAAGTTCCAGAAAACAAATGTTTGCAAAAACTTCGTTTGCCTTGCATTATTATTATTATTATTAATAATAATAATAATAACAAAAAATTTGTTTATTGTTTACATTAAAGATGAAGTAACCTGCATTATTTACGAGGATACAGCAAATTGATACAGCAAAAATGCACTCAGGTCGCCGTAACCAATACATTTTAACATGTATTTAACATACTAGAAGTCAAGGAAATGTCTGCGCATTTAACAACTGTAGATGACACTACTCCCCCTACTGGCCAACCATTATAAAATGCAGAATATCGTGTAACTCCCAGTCAGTTAATATTAACCCATACATCTCTGCAAAGTGGATTGGCATAAAAGGTGACGTCACAAACATCTGTTATGGGCAATTTCATTTGACCTTGACAAAATACTCTGAAAACAGTCCTTTTAGTTGCCCATTATCTGCATCGAATTTCCATTGCAGCTGGTGCTGGAATAATGACATTTGAACATGGGAGGAAAAAAAACTTTTATCTTTTTGGGATGCATAGCAATAAACTGTAGGCACATTCTAATGGTTTAATTGAAATAAACAAATGTACAAAGCGGACACACACAAGAAAAACAGAAACATTAGAGAATTCTGAAAACAGGTAATGACTTAAAAGCTGAAATTATTAAAGTAATGCACTTTTAGCTCCAATATCCTCTCTCACCTTTGATCCTGCATTTTATGCTAAGAGACGCTGGTCTAGCCAAGTGTAGTCCTGCTGTCTATGGTGAGGAGGAGAGCTGGTGAAGAAAGTATATCCTGACAGCACAGATGCCTAGCATGGATTTGCTGGAAGGTCCAGATGGTCTGAGAAACTGCAACTTCTTTATACATCATCACACCAGCTCTTATGTAAAGGGAGGTGAGGAGGGCAAGAACAGAAGCTAAAAAGCTCATCTCTTAAAAGAAGTGTTCACCTACAATGAAACTTCTGTCATCATTTACTCACCTTCATGTCATTCCAAACTCAACGGACAAAAAAGGCAGTATAAAAGTTGTCCATAATACTCATGTGCTATATACACAGTCTTCTGAATCCATACGATAGCATTATATGCACACCAAACCTAATTAAGTCAAATGTACTTAACCAGATTAGTGAAAAAAGTCTAGATTTGTTAACCAGTACGTTGAAACGAACAATCTTATCTTTATACTTTTACACATCGTATGACTTCAGGTGACTTGGAATATAGCATCAGTCTCATATGGACTAATTAAATGGTGCTTTTTTTTGTGTTCTTTATTTTTTGGAGCTCAAAAGCAATGGTCACTATCAATTGTCATTGTATGGAAAAGACTTCCAGGAAGAATCTTCAACATTATTTTTGTGTTAATACATAACAGCACTTGAGTTTGGAACAAAATGAGGTAGCGTAAATAAGGAAAGATTTTTATTTGATTTTAAGGTTAACCGTTCCTTCAAATGCCCAAATAAAACAATCCATAACCATAAATTTAGATTCATACACATGATCAATAACTGGACAGATTTTCTCAAACATTACTCAGATAGAAAAGAATAGAGCTTTTGATACTTTGACCCCACACAGCACGTGTCAAGTTAGTTTTCATGGACCTCCATCAGTATTTTATATATTTTCTGTCAACATATAAATGATATTTGCTCTTGTTAGTGCAAATGGTGTAAGGCATACATTGAAACGACTCTGGAGGACACAGTGGGCTCAATTTTATGCATTTATTTATGTAGCAATTTACTTTCCGATTAGCTGCTGAGAGGTTGCGTCAGCAGTTGGGTAACAGCCGCATATGTCTGAGCACCTGCGGTTCATGTCTCTGTCCTTCACTTCTCAAATCTGTGTGATCCTCTCCAAAAATACCACAAAAGTTGCCTAAAAATGTCCCCTTTCTGAAAATCCCTGCACTTCTGCAATTTCACCAAACCTCATTTCATGTTCTCTCCCTCCCCCCCTCCCCCATGACTTCCCCTCCCCAAATGAAAGTTGCCATTTGCAAAGCTAGTGAGGTCACACATTAGCAACAGAGGACAATCACCCCCCCCCCACCCCACCACATAGGGTTACAACCATCCTCTTTACGCTCACAAACAACCCTCGCCTTTTTTAACAGCCAGAGAAGAACAAAAAAGATTAAACATAATAAACTCCCAAACCTTTTGTACAGAGAAACCAAACTAAATAGAGAAAATGTCTTTATATTAGTCCTCAGATATCCTCAATCCTCTCTCCAGCTCTGTAATTTTAATAGGGAGGTGAGACACACACACATATACAAAATACAGTTCGGTGTGTCAAAGAGAGGCTCTGTGTGTAGTAGGCAATGTCAATACACATTGATCTCTTTCACTCGTCCATCTGTCTGTTTAATGTGGATTAGAAATAGGTCTTGGCCATGTGTATGATAATGTAAATATGCATGTGTGTGTCATAAGTTAACATGTAAGTCTATATCTGTGTGGGTGTGTGTGTGGGATGGGGGGGGGTTAGGAGAGTCTCTAGGCCAATCCAAAGCCTTCAGAACATTCCTGAATGGCCAGCAGCAGCATGTGTCTTAACTTCTCATAGCTCTCATATGCTGGAAGGTCCAACTGGTTAAAGCTGGGGGAGAGGGAGAGAGAGAAACAAAAAACTGCATTTAACTGTGGTGCACCCCTTTACTGTTGGCTATTTACAGAAAACAGTGGTCCAGCAAAAACAATACTCTATAATTTAGCCTTTCCACAATATTATCCATATAGCTTGACATTTACATATATTTATTTATTTGCTCTGAAATGGCTTAAAAGGGTGAGTTTCAGAGAAATCAAGGCATATTTTCCACACTGTTTTGAATTAATTGAGATTGAGCTAATTCCCAGAAATAAATTTAAGAACTCTATAACCATTTGTGCTACTTAAGTCTACATCAGAGCCACTATTAATGCTCTGGATTCCTCATATTGCAAATCAAACGTCTGACAAGGCACTCTTTAGGAAACTTCATTGCCAAATACATAAAGTGTGTTCAAATAATCAGTGATATTACATTATTTTTTTTTTTTTTTTAAACAAATTTTCACCTATGAAAATGTTATAGTCCTGATTTACGGTTGCAGGGCAATGTAGCAACTTTGAACATTATAACAAGTGAATGTGAACAAAGCACCAGTATTCATTTACCAAGTGTGTGCAGAGGGCAGCCGGTCAGTGGAACGGTCATCTCGATGGATCTGGAACTTCTGAATACCGTTCATTCCCTCCAGTGCAGCAAAGCCCTGTAGTGGCACTTTTGATGTGCCAGTAACGAACTGCAGGAATTTGGCCCGGTCAGCCTGGTCAAAGGATCGTAACGCACGCCAGAACCACTGAATCTGTGCAGAAAAAGAGAGGACATAAAATCAAATCTGGGTTGACAACCAGAAACAAGACACTAGCAGACAGGGCAGAGACAAAACATGAATGTGTCATAACAGCAGAATTAGAAGATTTCATGTGTAATGTAACTGGGTAGTTGTCATGTCAAGCAATGACAGCAGTGTTCTGCAAGTGTTACTAACACTATTAATAAAAACTATTCTAAAAATATTTTAACATTTCTTGTAATATTATTAAACATGATGTTTTTATGACCTCATATTATTTGAAATACCACATGGACTATTTTACTTTTAACAAAATCATTTCACACCCAAGGGCTATTTAAGTGAATTGGAAAAAGCTAGATAATGATTAAATATGGTGCAAAATTAGATTATACTTTTCCTTAAAAAAGTTATGGACCAAGCCATTTGTCTATTACAGAATTCTAAATAACACTTATATAATTTAACTTAAATGTTATTGATCAATATCACTCATATCAGATTGTTTAAATAAAAAGAATCTGTGAGTGTATGCATATAATGTATCTACCTGGATAGAACTGGATTGGTATTTGTGGTATTCTGTATTGGCCTTGAGGTCATCGATGTCAATGGTGGGTAGGCCGGAGATGAGAAGCTCCAGCTCCTGCTCCGTAAAGATGGAAATCAGTCTCTTGGGGATTATCTCATAGAAGCCCTCCAAGAAGGCGGCCAGCTGCTTACGGATCGCACCTGTAAAACACAGAGATGCTTCAGTCTCCTGGGAGACAAGCTCTATGACCTTCCAGTTCCTCACCGATAGTTGGTGTATGCTCACCTGTCATCTTCATCTGGCAGACCAGATGCACATATTCCTTCTTATTCTCCTCCGTGACAATGATGTTGGCACCATTGGCCTTCAGATCTCTCACCTCACAGACGCCAAACTCCTGGACCTGCGCGCAGATGAGGTAGCGGTTACCAATCCGAATTCTAAAATGCTAAATCCCTTCTAAATAAATGAATGCTCAAATAAATACCTCTGTAAATAGGGATGTGCAATATACAGGTAATAGTATCAGTTATTTTGGCTATCAGTATCAGACAAGTTTGAGTGCATCCTTATCTACAAGTTGTTAAAATTCCAATTGACCTCTGTGCTGAATGTCAGCTCGTAGCCCAGAGTGGACACATCGTTCTCCAACAAGTAGACCAGACCCTGGAAAAAGGGATAGTCCTCGCTTTCCATGTCTGTATACCTGTGGTACATATTTAAGATCCAGTTCAGTCTTTATACATTGCAGCTCCATTGGCAGCAATACATTTTCTTTTTTGCAGTTTTGATGAGAATACCCCAGGCAGTTACCTGACACTCTTGCCCAGAATGTGCTTGTAGAAACTGCGTGTGAAGTAGCACTCTAGTAGCCTGTTGTCATAGACGGCCTTAGCCACCACACGCCCCACAAACTTGAAATAGCTGAGGTGGTTGGGATTGCAGTGGGAAGAGGGGTTGATGGTGTAGGTGACCCGATCACCAGGCGAGGTGCGGAAAAGGGCATACATGGGGTTAAACATCTCTCTGGAGATGATCATGTACCACTCCCTCAATAGACCACCTGCATCCTGACCCTCCTCCCCTTCAAATACTATATACCTGTAGAGGGACAGAGACAATGATTGGCTAGCTGTTATGGGAGTTGGGATGCACCAGTTCTAGAAAAACAAATCAAGTTTACAAGGTTTACTTTTGAGGAGAACTTATCACTGGATTAGTCAATGTTTGCCACTAAGTGGCATCTTTAGACGACACTAGCCACGTTTCCACTATTGGGCCAAATGAGGGCAAGCTAGTGCATGCCAGGGCCAGTTGTGTTCTCACAGTCACTTAAGTGGATTCTTCGTGCCTCTTTGGGGCTTCCTCTGGGGAGAATGGCCAAGCGCCTTGCCCGTTGATTACCCTTGGACCAAAGGAGGCCAACTGGGGATTGAAGCAGGATTGATGTCAAAGGCGTAGTTTCGTGTAGTCAGGTCAAGAGGTTTCCCAACCAAGATACTCATTCCCCAATTTTCATATCAGCAACCAACTTACCTTAACAGATCAACAGAGACTGGAGAATCATCTGTACTGGTCAGTAGATGAAATATAGGTTTTTCTGAATATTTGGGATGATGCGCAACGCCAGATCGAGGGCGTCTGCTGAACGAAGGAAGACATGACTAAGTAGATTGTTGCTAAACTTGTGTCTCCAGCGCACAATGGTACAAGCTTGAGAAAATTTTTACAAATTGTGGGCACAGTACAAATGTGTACGTTGAGGGTTAGCTAGTCTCCAGAGTTTGATACAACGGCTTGAGTTTCTCTCTCGATGGTGAAATGGGCAGGGTGTGGAAGTTGGCACCATGGCAGCGTATTAAAGGTGGGATTTAGGACAAGGCTGCGAGGCTATTTGCTAGATTATGGCCAATGTGAGTTTAGTTTGAAGTACTTAGCTGCAAGAAGACTTGATTTCCAGGAGCAGAACAATATACTCTGTGGTTGTCTGTGAAATGATCAGTATTTATGACTTTTGGACAGTCTGCAAGCATTTTCTGCTAATTTCTCAATATCTGTACTGTAATATATTTTACACAAGGTTCAACACTTTGTTGTTTTACTGTAATGTTGACAATGTTTGTGTCTTTGCTTTGGGTTGTGCATAGATTTTTGATCTGTGTGGACCAAATATGCAAACATATTCATACAAAAATATCTGTAAATGATTGAAAGATTGTGTGTCTGTGGTAAGACACACAGTGAGAAAGAGTGAGAGATTACAGTCTGTTTTTCATGTCCTCTGGGCTCTTGCGGTGCAGCTCTCTGTAAGAATCTTCAAAGACGTGGTCTCTCCTCACATGGACGGCCATATCTTCTTTCCTCAGCCCCTCATCTAGACGCTCCAACTCCTGACGGAAATACCTAAGTGGCACACTTATTAGATAAATACTCAATCCAAATTAATACAGGAGAGAATAAATATACATACCAGAAAACATTACAGTGTGAGGGGGGAAAAGAGGGGAAATGGAAATGCAACGATAAATTGTGCACAATAAGACATGTAACGTATATTAAAGAGTACATAGTGTAAATTTTGATTTCATGTTGACAGGCAGGCTAACAGGCAGGTCTTACTTGCGCTTGACATCAAAGTCCAAGATGCGGATGTAGTCAACCAATACAGCGAATGGCCCATCTGCCAGATGAGTGGTGGACTGACGCAGGATCTGATTCAACACTGTGCGGTGGGTCTCTGTTAAAGAGACAGAGTAAATTTTTTGGCTAGCCTTCATCAGCATTCAACATCCACTCTCAACCGTTTGAACCTTCTTTCGGGCCCAGGGAACAGCTTCTGAACGATTGACTTACCTGCAAAACGCAGGAACTTCTGTGTGTCTGGAGGCAGGTTGGAGGAAATATGCATAGAGGAGGGCTCTCGGGAAAAGAAGGGATCCAGGGAGGAGGGGGTAGCAGGGGTGAGAGGGGCAGGGGACAGCGGAGGAGGCTCGTCCTTAATGTGTGACAGCTGACTCTCCCGTGTGTCTCGAACTGGAGGTTTGCTTTCACGCTCTGTGGCATGCACCAGAAAAAAGGCCTCAACTGCTGGCTGCAGTACTGTAGTACGACATAAGAGATTCCATTAGTATGAAATTATCTTATTTCTCAAATCATGGAAAAAAAAATATATTAAAGTTTAAGTGTGTAATTTCTGCACCATTAGCACAACCAAAAGGAACTGCAAAAATAAATGCAGTTTTCAAACAGCTTTCCCGAATGCTCCCCCCAATCTGCCATTGATGGAAAAAATAGAGATTCCCACCCCAAACTAGCACCATTGGTTGAGTCGAGCAGTTGGCCGCTCGAACAAACAGTAATATTTATATTGCAACACAGAGCCAGTGTTTACACTGATGAAATCAACATACAAATGGCTCAATTATAGTTGTCTCTGCATATTAAGTGGAGATTTGGGAAAGTGTTTTAACATAGAAAAATGTACTAATCTCAGTTTAAATATTTAAATTAAAAACTTTTGAGATGTATCGCACCTAAAACAGCATGCTGGTCATGAGACTCCTCGAGTTCTTTCAGACACTCTCCCAGCATGTCCCACAGCTCATCCAATAAGAGCTGCTCACTTAACAGTGGCAGGTCAGGCAAACGCTCCTCCTGTTCTTGCTGACTGCTGCTCTCTTCACCTAAAAACACACACAAACACACCTTTTTAACATCTACTTGTGCCGTTTATAATGTAGTTGGAACTGTAATATCTTTGTACTCCTCCCAACTTTCCTCTTACACAAACTAGATGCACAGTGTATATTGTGTTATAAAAAAGGACATTTCCAGTCCTGGGTGCTGATTGGTCAATACAGCATTCCTGCAGTGATAAAATACACAACACAGGAACAGATAAAATGCAAAACACCCTAGTTATGGTGTATATTTTAGAACCCATAGAGGCCAAATACTAAACATTTGTTTACATGAGAGGACTATATCTTCTATCTGAAGGATGGCATTTTATAAGGTATAGCCATTTTTCAAGACCTCACCTAGTGCTACCTGGTCCTGTTCTTGGGGTGAGGGCTGGTCCACATCCATTGGTGAATCGTCCCTTTGGGCTGCTGGGGGCTCGGCAACAGAGTGCACCTCAGACTGGACCAGAGGAACCAAGGAACAAGGTGAGATTCATGACAAAATCCCAGACAAAGGAAGAGCGACAACAGTGTGTTTGTGTGTAATGTGGGGACAAAAAGATGATGAGGTGGTTATAGACTGAAACCAGAAGCAGTGCTAGAGAAAAAGCACCATGCACCAAAAGGGGGCTTGGAAAGAGCTTAAGCACAGAAGCCTTGACAGCCAGCCAAAGTCAAACCACACACAAAGAGACAAGCCAGAGCAGAGATAATCAGGTGCTGATGCAACATTTAAAAATCTCAAACATTGTACAATATCGGGTACAAAAACAGGCTTTTCATATTAAACAGTAAAATGCAGTGAAAGGCAGAGAAGTGGAGTGGTGGAATAAAGAGAGCTGGGGATTAGAAAATAATCATTGGTAGGTTTTGTGATAGAATAGCTTTGGTTGTCACTGGAGAAAATTTGTGGGCTCAGTATCAGTTTAGCAATTTTTCCATCAATGTGCCATCAATGTGGAAATTTTCAAGGCTGCATAGCTTTGATTTGAATTACAAGCAAATGAGAAATCATACGCGATTTGATGTGAAATTAGAGCTGGCTAGTTTTTTTATTTACAATTATGTTGTTGGCTAAAATAAAATAAGCAACACTGCTAATATCACTGTGATTTTAATGTGCTAATTATTTGGACGTTACAATTCATAAAGATCTTGTCAGTGGGATAATTTTGTTCTTCCTTTTCTTGCTTTTGCAATTATGTCCATACAAGACAAATATTTTAACAGGGTCTATGGTTTAAATTATCACCATTGCTTTTAGGACTTTTTTTTTTTTTTAATCCCATTTTCTCCCCAATTTGGCATACCCAATTCCCACTGCTTACTACATCCTCGTGGTGGCGTGGTTACTCCCCTCAATCCAGGTGGCGGAGTAAAAATATCAGTTTCCTTTGCTTCTGAGATATACAGACCGCATGCATCTTGCCACGTGTCTTGTTCTCGTTGTGCATGACACCGTGGATACTAATAGCATGTGGAGGCTCATAAAATTCTATGCGATCCACACATAATTTACCATGTGCCCCACTGAGAGCAAGAAACACTAAATCGTGGCCACGAGGAGGTTACCCCATGTGACTCTAACCTCCCTAGCAACCAGGCCACTTTCGTTCTTTTTTTAGACCTGGCTGGAGTCACTCAGCACACCCTGGATTCGAACTTGTGACTCCAGGGGTGGTTGTCAGCGTCAATACTCACTGAGCTACCTAGATTCTAGGACTACTAAGGAATAGGACAACTAGGGCAAAGAAAGAAAGAAAGAAAGAAAGAAAAAAAAAAAAAAAAAAAAAAGTTGAGAAGTCTGAATTAATTCCTGAATCCGTTCTTCTAAACTTTCCATTTCAATGTATCTGTTTTAAAACCGAGATGTATATCATCAAAAACATTGATATATAAATTATTTAGCGACATCACCCACCACTATGTGTAATGCATTAATTCTCTGAGTAAACTGATAAACATTATTATAAGTCAACTGTCTTATTCTATGTGATATATGTACAAAAGAAACACATTTCAGGGTATTATGAACATCAATGTGTGTGTGTGTGTGAGAAAGCAAGTAAAATCAGTAGCAGTCTGCCTGCTGTCAGTGCGGCCCATGCTAACCGTGGCTGCGCTGAGCGTGCCAGCAGGGGGGTTGTTGGTTGCAGAGGTACTGGGAGCGGATGATCCAGCCACAGCAGCAGATGCAGCAGCAGCAGCAGCAGCAGCAACGGAAGAGGATGCGGATGAAGAAGGTGGGGGGGCCTGCTGTAGACGGCGTGCCCTCTGCCCCTCTCTCACCATCTGAATGATGGCGTCCGCTTCAGCCTCTAGCTGACGGACTGCAGCCTGGATACTGCTGGCTGACCCCAGACTTGTTGAACCTGCAAAAATAAGACATGGAAACAGTGAGATAATTAAATGCAGAGACAGACCAGTAAACATAAAATCCACATAACTATAAGCTTAAATGTGACATGTGGAAATGTTCTGTAACAATTAGAGGATGCGTCTTTGCTAAAAGGGACAGACTGCCACCAAAAAAGGAAAATTCTGTCTTCATTTACTCACCTACATGTCATTCCAAACCTGTACAAGAAATTTTAAGACTGCTGACACAGTGTATCTTTCCATTTATTTAAAGTAAATGTAAAATGAGGCAGTCAGTCTTTAACATTCTGCTTAACATCTCCTTTTGTGTTTCATGGAAAAAAGTCGTCATTTTGTTTGGAACAAGAGGGTGAGCAAATGACAGCATTTTCATTTTTGGGTGAAGAGTATGTGTGTGACATACTTAGTCTTCCTCCTGTCTGCTTAGCTTTCTTGTTAGCGCGCCGTGTGTCTTCTCGAAGCTGAATGATGACCTGCAGAACACGCAGGAAGAACTTCTGTGTGGATGTCTTGGATGTGAGAGAGCTCATGCAGGGCAGCTGCAGCTCACGGCCACCTAGAGTGCGCTTCTGAGCAGCCACAATAACCACGCTCTCTGACCCGTCAAACCTGTGACCCCAAATGGACCCAAGAAAAAAGACAAGTGCTGTTATTATAATTAACCTTTACATGCAGAAGAGAGATAGGTAGGTTAAGTCCTGCAACAGCCATAAATTAGCCTACAGGTGTATTTTTTTTTTTTTTAGCAGAAGCTTTTATCCAAAGCAACCTAAATCAAACTCCTGAGGTAGGCCGAAACATCTTTCCTCACCTGCTTGTCATCTTGCCCTTGGGGCGTGCGTTGATGGATGGGTCCTCATGAGAAGCTTCAGGAGACTGAGCCTCAGCACGGGCTCTTCTCTGCTGCTCCAGGTTATACTCCCTCAACTCCGCCAGTAAAGTGCCTACAAATAAAGGAAAATTATCATGTGCGAAGAAAGAAAAACTTTAAAGAGGTCATATATTTTGAAAAAAGAATGTCTAAACAGAACAAGGCAAAATAGTTTTTCAATATATTAAATCATTGGTATTAGTAGTATTATTGCTACTATGAATATTAATAATTTTTTATACAGTAGTAATATTTTTCTGCCACAATGTCTTAAATTTCATATATCCAGTTGAACAGATTTTATTTTTGCTGAACATTTATTTTGACAGACCTTTGTGCTCTTCCTGTTTTTGATGGTTGTTTTTAATAAACTCCCCATTCCAAATGAAATTATTAAATATTTTCAAGCTGAAATCTCAGAGCTGCACTGGAAGAGTTTATGTGAGTGTTCATAAGCACTCATACACTAAACGCATACGAGAATCACGTGCGATCGATCAATCTCTCGCTCTGTGTGAACAGTGAGCCCAGCGGCACCTCTTGTCCATTATGAATCATGCAGCACAATGAAAACATGTAGACTGTATATTATTTAAATTACATCCTTTTTTTCTTATTGCCATTTAATTATCACAGTTGGCCATTTCGAGTTTTGAATTAGTTTGTCAAATTGTCATTGATTTCATCTTTAAAAAAAAAACAAACAAAAAAAAACAATCCTGTAAATATTTATAATAGCAACACATTGCAGTATGGTACCAGAATTAGCAAAAAGATGATATTATATAGTTTAAAATGTTTTATAGCGATATTTCGTTAGTTCAACCCCTCGCCAAAAGGTATACAATTGAATTAATTCCTAAAATATTAAAAATTATCTAGTGACGTGGTACTGACCGATTTGTTTGCAAAGAGTGTATCCAAGATGATGGGCCCCACTAAGAAGCAGTCTGAGGACAGTGTCTCGGGTCTGCCCATCCCCTCTGGACAGCTGCAGCAGGATGTTGGCTGCATCCTCTAAACCTTCCTCTGAACATGAGTGGGATGTCAGCACCTAGGCACAAACCATGGGGGGTTATTCACACTGCTGAGCAAAAAGACCCCAAAGTTAAGAGAACGGGACATGAGGCAACATATGTGCATTCACATTAAATACCTCCACAGAGAGCTGCAGCTGTTTCTCGGTTAGTCCAGCAGAGGCTAGTTTGGTTTCATTGTCAGTGATGCTCACTGCTGCCTTCTGTTTTCCTGCTAAAAAGTGAGATACAAGGAACAGATTTACTGATGCACTTCATCATCAGAGATCAAAACAGTGGTACACTCCAAAACGAGAGCCTGGCTAAAACATGAATCTGTCTTTATTTAAAAACCTTAAAAGAAATATTATGCTTGTAGATTATCAGAAATTATTATATAGGTCAATAACAGCATTCTGTTTTCAAATATTTATGTATTTGACCACTTCACTGTATAATTGACCATTGCCCAGTCAACCGATTTGTTACATGGAAATCTCTTGAATCAATCTCTTCTCACATAATAAAACTTCGTCAAATAAATATTTCAAGTTCATTTATTTACTTGGCAAGTAACCATGTAAAAATGAGGATAATGAACAGTCAGATGGCCAAAATAATGATAATGACAAGCTGTTGTAGTCAAGCCATTTTTATTTGAATAGCGACTATCACAACACAAAGCAGCTTTACAGAAAATCATGCATTAACAGAAAATGTAACCGTAATATCTATTAAAGTCTTAGAATCATCATTGTGTAATTTGATTAAATACGACTGAAGTGTGTATAAAAATAAGTAAATAATAATTGTATTTAGAAACCCAGTGAGCAAGCCAAAAATGACCTTGGGATTCCTCCCTGAGGGGGCCAGTTCCCCTCTGACTAACAGCATGAATATAATGCCAATATTACTTATTTTATGTGCAGTGCAAGTCATGGTCTAAATTATTAAACTAAGTGTTAAGTGCCAGTGTTTAAACAATGATTTTGTAATAACTGTAAGATTAATGACTAATGTCTTTGAAGTTCACCATGTATTAACTGCAGAAGTTCCTATACATTGTCATGTACATTATCAACTCAGGTTCCTTCTCAGAGAAAAATCATCTCACAGGTAACAATTAAATTTATAAAGTATGGCAACTAAAAACAGTTGGTGTTGTTATTGAATGTTTTTATTCAATAATTATATTCCCAAAAACATTGCTGACAAGATACATGTAAAAGTGGCTTACCAGTGAAACTGCCAGAGGTGGTGATGCTGCCGCCAACAGCAGAAGCTGTTGTAGTTGCTGGCTGAGCGGGCGTGGTGACCATTGATCCCTGTGTGGAGCCCGTACCTGCCACTGCTGGGATAGTCCCTGAACCCGCTGTGGCTTGAGTGACAGGGGCAGAGGGGGTGGCAGTGGGAGCCTGAGGCACTGGATGGCTGGCCGGAACCTCCGTGGCCTTGTTGTCAGGCAGAGCAATGGAGATAAGAGAAAGCAGGCGGAGCAGTTTCTCAGTGAGTAGAGAACTACGACGGATCACTGGGTGGGACAGCATGTTCATCAGCTGACCCAGCGGAGATGCCTCTAGGCTAAACAGTAGCCCCTCTGTCTCACCAGCACCCCCTAGGGGCACAGTCTTCATGGAGGCCTTGCCCTTGCGGCTCACATTCATGTTGTCCAGCTTAACCAGGAGATCCCAAAAATCAGTGGAGATGCCGAGGGACTGTGGTGTACCTGAGCAGGTGCTCAGAGAATTATAGGTAGAAGAGGGATTGCTTAGGGTAGCTGAGGAATTACTCTGGCTAGTGCCACCAGACCGGCAGCTTCCACTCGCAGATGGTGTTGAGCTGCCACAAAGACGAGAGTCCAACTCCAATAAGGAGGACGACAGAGGGTCCTTACACCGCTGCTGAGTGAAGTGACTAGGGAATACCTGCAGACAATAAGAGACAGATTCAGGGACTTCAAAAGAATAAACTTGCAAATGACTTGGCTAAATGCACAACACTTGCTTTAAGGCCAAAGTATACTTTGGGTATGTGCGTTACAGATCCCTTTGTGCACAGTATGTATGATGCAAATTGCGTCATCAGCACAGCCGTGTGCCTTGACAGCATACTGCCTAGGTTTTCTTGACTCGTGCACACAGTCCTCGTCTTTGAATACTCTGGTCATAGACTGTACTAAAAGAGTGTTACAAAGCAGTTGTAGTGTACATGCGTCATTTGCGGTCAGAAAAGTATACTCAGAAAGGTAACATGGTCGACCGGGCGCGAGGCAATCTGGAACGCGTAAAAACAAAGTATATCTGGACTTTAGAGCAGTGGTTTCTCAACTGCATTTTCTTTAGGACCCAGATTTTACATTGGACAACAAGTGACTATTCTTGCAATTAAGTAAACAAAAATATCCTTTAAATTAAACATTTCAATGTTTAATTTAACCTGTTGATACGCACCCCCTATTTGAGCACAAACCATGAAAATGACATTTATATCTGAAGTTTATAGTAATGGAAGTATTTTGTGCTGAACATTTTTTTATAATCTAAAAAAAAAACAATAATAAAAGAACCAAGACAACCCAGAAATACAATGTTCTCAAAGCCACAAGTCTAAAGAAGTTATGTTTCAAATTTAAAGATCTAACAAAAAAATTAGGTACCCGCAAGCTTTTTTTCTCTGTAAAATGTTGCGCGGAGTACAGAATAAAATTAAGGCTCTGCCATTCAAGACGAGACAAAATCTGATTGCACTGCTTGGCTATTATGAATCAAACTATGCCCCAGTTTTAAAACTAGACATGAGACAGGCTCGTTTTGTTTACGAGACTCTAATATATAAGATAATATACAGTTTTACAACATGAATGCTGCTCAGATTGCATAGTTGGTTAAATAACGACGACAAAGGGTAATTCTTTCAGGCGAGATCTCATGTAAAGAATGGATAATATCAATATTTCTCAGATTAATCGCTTTTATGAACAAGGATTCATCTGGCGATCACGTTTTCATAAAGGTATGAAGTCCCAATTTGATATTGCATGTTTTTATTTGTTCTCCTGGCCCAATAACTAAATTGCTGATTCTGGACCATTGCTATCGTGAAACATAGATCGATATCAATATTGAACCCTTAGACCTTTGAAAATATGTATAATTTGTTAACATTAATTACATTTATAGACGGTAAATTATATATTAAATATAAGCAAAGTGACGTCACTACTTTGTGCGGGGGAATTGCATATCAACAGGGTAAAGAACATGTTGGTAATCTGCCTAATTTGGCTAGCAACTACAGAGGGCAAATTCATTTGATCCAAAATACTAGTTTGAGTGGATGGACAACCTTTGACCTCAACAACAAAAAGTTCCTGCCTTTTAAAAGTTGATAAGCCAGTTTATTTTGCTATCCTAATTAGGCATGATTATATGGACAGATACATTTTATTATTTGCATACAGTATTGTATTTTTGAGCTCTTTGACTCAAGGGATGCTCTTGTACCTTGGCCAGTTGGATGAGGGTATCCAGTACATGTCGACAGACAACTGGAGCTGCTTGTGGGTGAATGTGAACAGTTGATCCACCTCCTCCCCCTGAACAGGCCACTCCTGTTCCTGAAACTCCACCTACAAGCCCTCCTGAGCTCATGCCTCCTCCTGAATGCCTCTCCACGTGTTTCCTGCCTGATGCCCGCTGGATCTGAAAGATGTTGGTCCTGCATCCCAGAGCTGCATCCATCGATACAGACAGCCAGGAGAGCTGACTGGAACTACGTGACTCTACTCTGTTCAACAGCTCAAGAGAGGAAGATGAGGAAGAGGATGCTGAAGAGGCTACAGCAGCCTGCGGGGATGAAGAGGAGCCCTTGCCCCCACTGGAAGAGCCCTGGCCAAGCGATCGCTTGCCACGAGACTCTTCCATGCGTGCGGTCTCAAGGCAAAGCTCGCTCTCGCTGCTGCGCTGCAGGATGGACAGCAGACTGCGAATGACCCAGCCTCGTGTCTGTGAGTGGTAACACAAGTTACGCAGCACTCGGTGGAGACGGCTGGTGTTTAACTTGGGCTCATCCACAAAAAGCAGCACTAGAAGGCAGGACAAGGCCTCATGGTCCAGAAGGAGACGCCCCCGCAAGCGTAGGAGAGAATCCACATTAGAACTAGATGGGCTATTAAAAAAAAGATAAATTACAGATACTGGAATTGTAACTATACAACCATTATTGGAATACGCTTCAAAAATGACGACCAAATCATCTTTCATTTAAAGGTGCACTCAGTAAGTTGTGTGTAATTTGGTATTTACAATGACATCTAGCAGCGTAGATGCAGAATTAATAGTTTTCAGTCACAGATGCCATTGTCTAAATTCACTTTTCACAGTCAGCCATGTTAAAGTGTCCGATAACAGGGTGGTTACTGAGATGAAACGAGTAATATTAAACTGTTCATGTGATTCTAACATGACAACCCCCAAGAGGGAGAGACCCTCTTTATGTTGTGTACATGATTTACATTTCAAAATTACAACTGATTTCTTTTTCCTTTGGATTTTCTCCCTTTTCTCCCCAATTTGGAATGCCCAATTTCCAATGTACTTTAAGTCCTTGTGGTGGCGTAGTGACTCGCGCCTCAATCCGGGTGGCAGAGGACGAATCTCAGTTGCCTCCGCATCTGAGACCGTCAATCCACACATCTTATCATGTGGCTTGTTTAGCAAGTTATAATGGAGACCTAGTGCGTGTGGAGGCTTCAAGCAATTCTCCATGGCATCCATGCACATCTCATCACGTACCCCACTGAGAGCGAGAAACACATTATAGTGACCACGACGAGGTTAACCCAACGTGACTCTACCCAACCTAGCAACCGGGCCAATTGGTTGCTTAGGAAGCCTGACTGGAGTCACTCAGTACACCCTGTATTCGAACTTGCAACTCCAGGTGTGGAAGTCAGCGTGCACCTTTAAAGAGATTAGTTCATCAAAAATTCAAGCGGTCAGTCCCTCACATTCTCTCTGTCATATTCTTTTGTTCCACAGAGAAAAGAAAGTCATACAGGTTTGGTTCAACATTAGGTTCATTTAATGTTGACAATTTTATTTTGAGTGAACTATCCTATCAATGGAGATATCATATTTCACATTTATGTTGCTATTTTGGTTCCATCTTCAAACTCACCGGCTGTTGTTGGTGCTCCCTCCCATTTGAAACGTGCCTCCTCTTTGCACTGCCAGCCGGGTGTACTGCACCCCGCGGTTGCCACCCAGGCGGCTAGTGAAAGCGGGTGAGCGTAAGATGGCGGAAAGGGCCGAAGAGGAACTGTGACCGAACAACCTCTCGTGCATCAGTTGCCTCTGCCTGGCCTCCTGTTCCCTGCGCAGTGCTGCAGCCTCTGCTGCAATGTCTGGGGGCATGACTGCCAACACGCTGTCTTCCATGTCCTCCAGCACAGACCGCCGCAGCTCAGAGGGCAAGGTCTGGATGAAAGTGACAGGGTCCAGAGGTTGATCACCCTGTGTGGGTTGCTGGGATAACTCTCGCCGTTGCTGCTCTGCCCGCTGCTGGGCCAAAACCTAATGACCAATCACAAGAAAACTATCATGCATAAATCACAAGTCTTTAAGTTTACAATTAACCAATATAATATAGTGTACACAAGTAACTTACTAACTGTACCATAATATTTGAATAGCAAAAAATAGCAAGGCAAAACCATGCTTTCGACTTCAGCACAGATTTTGATTTTTTTTTTAATTATCTGTTAAATATAAATACAATATTAAGTAAACTTCAACTGAAGCTAAAATTAGCGTGTTGCAGTCGCACACATATTAAAATGTAATAAGTAAAACAAAATAAAAGTACAAACACATAATGAGGAGTATATTAAATAGCCATGCAATGAAAGCATCATAAATTAAATAAATACATTAATATAGTACCATACACGTTATTGTAGGCCAAGCTCAAAGTGCAAAACTTAATTTTATACACTGTAACAGGGGGTCCCTGCTCCATCTCTCAATCCACATCAAGAGGTCCTTCACCATAAAAAAAAAGTTGAAGACCTCTGCTCAAAACAAAAAGACAAGCGCAGTTGTTTAATCATACCTCCTCCTGAATGGCAGGTGGCAGAGCAGCCAGGAACTCTGGGCTGACCTCCGTCAGACCTGGCCCTCCAGCCAGTACAGAGCTAGCTGTAGATGCCAGCGTGGAGGCGACAGGAGGGCGAGAGGGGGGTCTGATTCCCAGCTGGTTCTGCAGCACCTCCCGACGGATGTCCTCTGGCAGTGCAGCCAAGAAAGATGGGTCAACACCTTCGGGTAGACTGATGCCTGCATGGCAGTGACAAAAAAACATTTAATAATGGTTTAGTGCTGCATTGTGCATAGAAAAGGTTTTAGCACTTCCATCAACATCCGCTGAGACACTGACCTGCCAGAGGGTCTTCCTCATCATTGCTGGTCGATGGGAGGGGTTCCTCTTGGATGGCCTGGGATTGGCTATCTGCACTCTCACTCCGGGGCATGGTCTCTCCAGGAGAAGAAACTGAAGTTAAGCTGAAACATATCACAAAAAAGTAAGATTGCTACACAATCATATAAAATATAGTCAATAAACCAAGTTTGTCGTACTCCAGGGTTCCCACTCCTTTTGACCATTTAATTTACATGACCTTTCCATTACTTTTGTGATTACTGGAAAAATGTGTTTTGTTTACATTACTTCATAGCGATTACACTTACAAGAGCAATTTCTAGCGCTGAAATATTTTTTATCTGAACGTGACTAGAAATATTTATATGTATTTACAATAAAAAAAAATCCATGACTTTAAGATCATAAATTTCAATTCCAGGCCTGTAAAACCAAACTCTACAATTCTCTGATATCTCTTTTTGATTGTACAATAGAAGCTTATGTTTTTGGCTAAGCTTAAACCTTTCAAGCCGGATCATTCAAATTTGGTAACAATTATTCCCATGATTCCTTTCTCAATATCTTCGCCGTCCAAATCACAGATTCTATTTCTGAAAACTGCCAGATACTCATGCCAATATAAGCTAAAGACACATATGATTGGTTAAAGGTATACTGGGAGTGAATTATAAATGTATCGTCATCTGCGTCATCCTCCATTTGCCTGAGCGAGGGAGGAAGTCACGGGAGATTACCTCCAGTGTTGGATTTACTGCTTCAAATTGAAAACTGATATTTCAAGGTAAGACAAGTTATTTAACATGTGTTGTCAATATTGTCTATTGAAAGTCAAAATGTTTTAGTTACGAAGCATTTATTTGTAGGAGCAACGCTCGATTTTTTTGTGGAAAAAAAAGAGTGTTCATCAGACAGACAGTTAGCTTCTATTTTTAAGCACATTTCTGTGAAACTTGCCAAATAAACATTAGCTTTTTTAACAATTTTGTCGCTTGTGGAAGATAGTCAAACCTTCTTAGTTATGAAGCATTTATTTGTAGTAGTGCTGCTTTAGTACTTTTTTTTTTTTCTGGAAAAAATGTGACCGTCATTGGCGAGCCTTGAACATTTTTATTGCAGTTTTTGTGAAAATTGCTAAATAAACATTAGCTAGCAATACTATTTAAATGTTTAACTAAATATCAATAACTTTTTTTTCCAATTTTGTCGCTTGTGAAAAATCCACCTTAAGTAATGTGAGGCAGAGGGCAGACGCTGTTCAGACTTTTTTTTTTTTTTTAAACTGGCCTGCTAGTTAGATAAGTTATATATCTTGTTGATTTTCCCATGTAATAAAAATTGTTAGATATCTGAGAATTTGGGGGTAAAACAAATATATATAACTAACCTTTCACTCTCTGTTTTCAACATGTCCGGAGCAAGAACTCTGCACACTGCAGGGACTGCATTTAGATTGTGTATAGCTTCCTGTTCACAAGTAAACTGAGAGGGCTGTCTGCAGTTGAACATTCTGGTTAGTCTGCAAGCCTTTGGTGACTATTCAGTGTATGGATTTATGAAGAACACACTCCTGGCTACCAATTGTTGCACTTTTTTCTGTTGCAGAGATGGATAGAGACTATGGCTCCCTGCTCGGCAACCTCAAGAGGAGGAGGCAGCTGACTGCTGATGAGCTTAGGTTCATAGCAGAGGAGGACAAGGCTCATGAGGGCTTTATTCCGTTTTCACACTAATCACTAGAATGGTCATAACTTTTAAACAATAGATTATATTTCTAATCTGTCTGCTATTATACACGGACCACAAAATGATGTATATTTCATACACTAAGTTTCCCTCTAGCTTGTAAGTAAAATGGCTAAAAATGCAGTTGTCTGATTAAGTATGGTGGCTGGAGAAGATTTTTGTAAAAATTGCTGTGTGAAATCTAATTGATAAAGGATGATTAGCCTTAAATAAACATACATATATTTATATCATTTGAAATTTGATATAAAGTTATTTTCAAAATGGTATATAGAGTTCAGGTGTGTGATGTTATATGAATATAATATGAATTTGGATAGGAAAACCATATTCAGGCACAGAATGGAATTTTCTGAATTTTGGGTCAGGCTGGAAAGGGTTAAGTGTACTGATTAATTCTTATTAGTTTAATATCAGATTCGTTCACTACCCAAGGACCAAACATTTAATTGAACAAGGATATAGACACCTCTTATCAAGCTTTCATGTTCTGAAGTAAATGTATATATCTTAATGTGATTGGAAGGAACAAGTTCCTAACATATTTATGTAATTACTATGATTAAAATGCTCACCCTGTTTCTGCATCTGTCTGCCTGTCTGTGAGCCCACTGGCACCACATCCTGACAGTTCCTGAGACATGTGATTGGGTGGGGCCGAGCTGGCGACTGGCTCTTCCTGCATTCCTGAGGCAGGACTGCTTGTATCCATGGGTGATCCTTCAAGCTGAGACACACCCACTGGCACAGGCTCTGAACTCTCAGCTATATCTGGACTGAGAGAAGCTGAGGCATAGAAAGTAGGCAAGACATGCCTCTGTCAATACAAATACAACCGGCTAGACATTTCAACATATGCAAAGCAAAAATATGATATACTGTATATATCTCATGCAGTAATTGCATGGAGAATGCAGTGGGATCATCCAACAATTCTGACAAAGACTCAACAATAATTTTGTAGAAACTAAAATTATTTAGTTAAATTATAAGTGCTTTGGCATATTGAGGTAGAATAAGAAGTGGTATCCACTAGAAAGTGAATGCTACTCCACTTTACCAGTGTGTAAAATTACAGTATTTCAATGTAATCTACCTTCCCTGACTGCATCCAATGCTGCTCCTTCTCCTCTCTCACCAATAGTGGGTGCAGGTGACATCTCCATCTGAGATGCTTCTGCCTCACAATTCAACCTATCAGGTGCTGAGAGCTGGGGTAGCACTGCCCCTGGCAAGGCCCCATGAGAATCAGGATTGGAGTCAGCCAGCAGCAGCTCTGTGATTGGCTGGTGAACCTGCTGGCTGATAGCTGTTTCCAAGGACACGAGGGCTTGCTCGTGGGGGGCGGGGGTGGTTGGGGTGACTTCTCCTGAAGGAGGCGCTGTGAGGAAACCCTCAGAGGTGCGTGGTGGGTCCAGACAGGACGAACCCCCGCTCTGATCCTGTTCTCCTTCTGACCAGATAAAAGAATGAAGATGAGTAAGGAATGCCTATCGGTGGAGATTATCACTTTAGTGTAATGGTCATAAAAAGAATTACACATCTTTGGGAGAAGGCAATGAATCTCCAGATGCATGTGTGATTAAAGGTCTGCAGTAAGGAAGGCAGTAAATTGCATAGTTATCTCCTTCGAGGGCCACACTATACTGATCCCCAACAACAACACAACTTACTACCTCACCACAACACAGCCAGCCAAACAAGCTCCCTGAGGGATCATCTACCAGAGACAATGTTGATATTTACACATTATTACATGCATGGAGAAAATAATACGCTGTATATGTTAATATTGACATTGGTGTGATAAATGCAACAATGTAGATTTAACCTTTCTGCTCATAAAGTATTCATAATGGAGCAATTGCCTAGTAACTACTGGTTGATTGATCAGCCGCTGTCATAGTGATGGAAGGAGCAAAGAAGATCATCCAGTTGTTGAGCAGTTACCGTGGGAAAGACAGTAGACTGTATAGTTATCTCCCAGATCTGGTGTGATCCTAAAACTATACAAACTACTACCTCATTCCACAGCCTGCAGCAGAACTCGTCCCAGATTCTCACCCCAGAGAAGAACCCAGATTCTTCACCATGTGGAAATTAATATTTTCACATTTCTGATTCCACAATTTTCAGATTTTTTTCTGAGCTCAATAAAACTCAATAGAACTAAAACACAAAATATAGCATTCAATATTAATTTCACCAGTAAAAGCACAAACATATACTCTTACCTGCTGCATTCTCTCCAGCTCCATTGACTGTTCCAATCCCAGAGCCCTGCAGGAAATAAAATCATCAGTCCGACCATCCGTCAAATAAAACACATTAATTGGCCCTGCCCTAATTCATTACTGATTAAATCAAATTCATGCTTTAACTCATATTTCCTTATTTTCTCTACTTGCTCATTCTACACATATCTTTCTTACCTGCAGACTCCGTTCCCGGGTCTCCTCCCCAGCTGAAGAACTCTCATTCTGTTTAGCAGTCTCCTCTTCTGCCAACTGTCTCCTCCTTTTCTCTCTGCGTTCCTCCAGCTCCTCATCTCGCAAACTCTCCAGGTGCTGCAGGATGGGTACCTTCACCACTGAGAGACCAAAACACAAGCCTTACCATTAGACATGCTTTGCATACATAAGAAAATACAGATTTCCCAAGGCCAGTACTGCATTGTTACAACATCTTGCGTTTATTGTGTACATGTGTATGTATTGTGTACGAGTAGTATGGCAGTATGCATTATGAAAATGACCAACATCTCCTGCAATCATTAACTGATGCTTCAAAAGCTCAGTGGCAATGAGTAAAGTTGAAATTAAATTAACGGAGCAGATAATTGACAAACCATCCATGAGAGAACAACAACAATCTTCGCAGCTTTGCATATATAATTTTTGGCATGCAGGTGAAGAATTTGATGTGCTTCTGTGGTAAAATTCTGACTCAAAGGACACAGAGTAATCTATTTTTGTCAAGTCCCATTTGGGTTTGTAAGAGGTCCATTCTCCAACACTTGATCATGGTCAACGAATAGCTGTTGTGGGTTTCTGCAGTTTAATGTCCCTGCCAGACGCATCGCAAAGATTCCACCCTACTCCAACCAGTGTTTAGAACTCAAACGGAGCTGAATAAAATGTCAGAATATAATGTGAATAACATAATAAATGTGTTAATTGTGATTACGAAAAATTACTGCGTTATTAATCGCCTGTGTTAACGGATTAACTTTGACAGTTTATACAAAGTTTCCACATGGTATTAAGATGCGTTTCTGGTGATCCAATCACATGTGGTCAGTGCTAAACACAGGTCTAAACTGGTTCTAAAAGTTTTGTAATTAGATCACATAAGAATGTGGTCAAAAACACGCATGACCACATCACATTTGAGGTGTAAACACTAATCCATCTTGTATGCATCCTGGCAGCCATGAAGCACGAGCCCTCACCTATCAATCAACCACAGTGCTAAAAACACTTGCTTCAGTATCATGCAGTAATGTCGTCATGTTGTCGAAACAGAGACCCTCCTTTCCAAATCCAAACACAAGTGGTCATAGGAAATGTGTCAGCCATGTGTCTTAACTGACCACATGTGATCGGATCACCCGAGACGCATCGCAATACCAGGTTGAATTGGGGTCTTCATTTTAATGCCTTGAAAACTTAAACATTTGAAGTTTTCAGTGTACCGAACACTGTTGCTGTGAAATCTTCTGATTTAGTCATGTCACCAGGAAAATCTAGCTTGCTAACACAGATTGTTTTCCAAAAAAGAAAGAAAAATTTCATTTTTAATATTTCGTTGTACTGGTGACAATGACAATAAAGGATCTATCTAAAAGAAATCGACTATAAATTTGTCAATGTTAGCAGGGCAAGTAAAAATCTGAAATACTGGCCAAACAAGGCCAGCAGAAAAAATCCTTATTGTTAAGCCATGAAAATAGATTAATTGTGAGATGTCTCACCTGCCACACAGTCATGCATGCTCTCAGCATCCAGAACTTTACACTCATCGGTCCATCTGGTTAAGGCAGTTGGGATACTTGAAAGGGTGCCTGTAAAACAGAAAGGTTTAGCAGGTATATATGTAACTGTTCATTTAGAGCAGCATGTTTGGGTGACTCACCAGCTTGTCCTCCAGTGCTGCTCTGCTCATGGAAGAAGTCATCCAGCAGCTCATCATCCGAACGGGCGATAATGTGCACATCCTCGTTTCCCACAAGGAGACGGGCACGCCCACGGGACTGCAGGGGCAAAGAGCTAGACAGCTGCAAGATATCAGCCGCAGCACTAGGGCCCAATAATCTGAGACAAATACGCACAATAAATATATCAGTGCACTGCAAATTTTTGCGACACAAGCAGAACCAAAGAATGATTCCCAAACACTCACTCCATCTATCAATGAATTGAAATGATGAAGATGAAATCCTGACTCAATTTAAATGACTTTAACAAAAAGGCTAAAAACAAAAAATGGAAACAAGATAATTAAAGAGCAAATTACCTCTGCAGGATGAGTGGAGGGTTGGGTTGACGGTTACCAGGGTAATGAACATGGATAGTGTGCCCCGTGTTGGCTGTGAGCTGGCGGAGAGAGCGTTGGCTGCGTCCCATGCCCTGAGCCAATCTACTGCTGGTGCCTGATCCCCCAAGTGTCAGCGAGCCATGGTCAGCGTGACGCACCATCAGAGGGTGGGAGCTCGGTATATTTCCTGGCGAGGGAGGAATGTCAGCTAAAAAGTAAAAGACAGAACATAAATGACACATGTATTCTTATATCCAACCTCCTCAGGGTGACACTGTTCCAATTTTTTTTAATGAAATCATAGTATCTTAGATATGTTTTAATGACATGCAAATGACTTGCCAGATGTGGAGAACATGTTATCAAACTCTATGATGAGGTCATCATCTCGATCAAATCTCTCAAAACGGATGTGTGGGGCAGCGTTAATATCAGGAAAATCTTCATCCAGTTCCATCTCAGAGCCTTCGTCATCATCATCCTCATCTCCCTCTTCATCATCCTGAGGATAATAGGCAGGGCAGGTAAGTAAAGTAGAGAGCACAGAACATAATGAAGACTATTTTACCCTCCAGTGTGGAAAAAAATTAATGGAGATCACCATCTTGGCTTTTTAAAATCACCATTACCTGATCCTCTTCCTCTTCTTCCTCCTCCTCTTCCTCCTCATCCTGACTGTCCTCATCCTCATTGCTGCCACTGGAGTCTTCCTCCTGTGTGTGCTCTTCATCCTCTGGTTCCAAGATGTTCATTGAGTCTAAATCAGCAAAAAGAACAAATGAGTGAGTATTCCCCAAGATAGAGGTTACAATTTGAGGGTTAAGAGGTAAATTTACAAACAAAAACTTGCAGTATAGAACAGACGACAGTGATATTTTACCATTTTGGCAAAATAACTGAGACACTAGCTCTCCCTTGTGTCAGTTTCAAGAGTCTTGCCAATAGATTTTTCATTGTGAATTGTTTAAATACAGTGTAAAAAATGTAGAGTATGCATGTACATCTCAATTGGTAAAATGAAACCGTATTAGCCTCCATTACAAACATTAGCCACCTGCCAATCTACTCCCTAGTTTCGGCACCAACCATTGAAAACTCTGTTTTGGTCGAATACTAAACAGAATGTTTAATTAAAAATCAAGAACATGTGTTTGGACTGGTGTTTTCCCATGTCTTTTAGATGGAATTCAGTTCTAGCTACAAGTGTAACTAGAGATGAGATTCACATCATACCCTCTCTATTGGCCTGCAGGGTTGAGGCCTGACTCATATTAGAAGGGGCTTCATCCATCAGCACGTCCTCTTGAGACTCATCCTCTCCAGAGCGACCCACTATTTAAAAACAATACCAATCAAAACCAATCACTCATCCAACTTTGTACTGCTTTGCTTCCCTATTTGACCACTTACCGATGATGGTACTATTGACAGTCCCTGCATCTCTCTCTAAAAGTTCATCTATCAAATCCACCAACTCATTCTCAACCTACAAATGCACATGAATAAACATTTGCGTGAGTCAAACAGTGGGAGGATCACTTTCATCTATTGAGAACAGTTTCATAAACTGGTGTGTTTCTAACCTGCATGGCCTGAGTGCTCAGCACCTCAGGCTGTCCAGCAATGACCACAGTGTCTCCTTCGGTTTCACCATCCATCAGGTCTGCATCTGTTGTTTGACCACGGTCACGGTTCTCAACTGGCTCTGCCTCACCTGCCTCTCCTGTAGAAGATATTAATCATTAGACCTTATTGAGCAAGGAGTTAAAATGATGAGTGATATAAGAGTTACCCTGATCCTGTGTGTTGCTGTTGCTGTCCCTGACTGTGCCGACAGTGTCATGCTCTGTCTTGTTCTTGCTGGATCCCCCTTTACCTCCAAAGAGGCTGCTGGGCTGGTTCACGATTCGTGACAAAGTCTCCAAAGGCTTAAGGGCAGCATTTACTGTGTTTGCCATGTTGGGACTATAGTAAATCAAGAAA
Source organism: Moxostoma hubbsi (assembly GCA_032164185.1). Lineage (NCBI taxonomy): Eukaryota > Metazoa > Chordata > Actinopteri > Cypriniformes > Catostomidae > Moxostoma > Moxostoma hubbsi. The sequence continues at coordinate 26,593,110 of JAVLUX010000020.1, read as the reverse complement.
ATCAATAAGAAACATTGTTTTTTTTAGAGGGAAAGAAAAAGGACTACATTTTAAAATCAACTAATTTAAACCATTAAAACAATGCCTGATGAAGGTTGCATGACCGAAACAATTGCAAGTAACAGCAGTGTGCGGGATTCATTCCTTTGGTTATTCACAAAATCAACCAATTTAAAATGAAAGAAAAAGCTAATTGATTTTATTTTAAATTTCACTTCTGGTACATTTAAACATTAACAATCCCATGAAATTAAAATCGGAGTTGTGACTTTTTGTCCATGTCTTTTAGATTTGAGGCTATGTTAACGTACCCCTAACTTTTTACAAAATTACCTTCCCCCAAAACCACTTGCCTTTGACTAGCAATTGCAAGTAGCAAATCATAGTTCATGGCTGAACTACAAAAAAAAAAAAGAGAATTTCTGTCTCACCCAAATTCCTTTTTAAGAAGTAAATAAATCAACACAAGAAATAAAACAGCGCTTGCCAAGCCATTTCATGAGGTCTTTAAGCCAAAACGTGCATAGGGAGACAGTGTGATGTACTACCTGGATAGATCGAGGCTGTGAGGCACACGGGCGAGGTCATTAACAAGGCCTTTCTTCAAGAAGAGGCGGATGATATTGTTCATTCCATTATGCTGGGTCTTGGCTGTGGCTGTGCTGTAGAAGCTGGAGGTGGAAGGGCACGACTCCATAATGGTGCTGATGATGCACATCACTGCCTGCAAGCTGCAAAGAGAAATCTATGTTCACTTCAGTTTCACCTCTGATTTCATCTTTGTACATTAACAGTTTTTCTGCAGGTTTTATGAATCTAAATTTAAGACCTTTTTAAGACCAACTAAAGAAAATTTAAGGAATCAATGCGTGTGTCCTGAGCAGTGAAGATACCCACTTTTTGTGAGAAAAAAAAACAACTACAGTAAAATTATTTGGTTTCTCAGCATCTTCTGCACATTTTACTTCTTCCCAAGAGTGGCTATATATACGAGGTCCAGATTTTGACAATTGAGGGACTAATACACACCTATTACAAAAGGTGCAAACAATTATTGATGCTCAAGAAGGCAAAATAAGAAGAACCAAGGGGTGCGCATACTTTTGAACTGTATGATATGTATATGAGTCAATTTTGTGTTATGTAGCTTTTAAAGGGCAGTACTAAATAAAAAATATAATCTCTTATATGCTATTTGTATACATTCTGAAAGAGGTGTGGAAACTTATAAAAGCAAAAGGGTTATGCAAACTTCTGCACTTAACTCGATAGGCTCTATAGTTTGTGAAAATGTATATTTTATTTTAGATTTCCTTTTTTCACGATTTAACCACATTTTAGTTTTTTTAATGTACAAATTCCATGTAGCCTATCCTATCCATATGATGTCATATTGTATGTGTAATTATGAAATGACTCAACAAATTAAAAACATTGTAACCAAAAATTTAAAATACAACCCACATTATATATATGAATATATAAATGCTTGTACTACGTAAAAAGTGCAGTGTACCTGTCTAAATGTGACATTGTCTGATTTACCTCCATGCTCGTGGGGAAATGAACATTACAGAAAAATATTCGCTTTCATATTCATGTGCTGCACAAAGAAATGGATCAGCTTCTTTCAGTTTGTTGTTGAAAACACATTATATTGCTGCATTTCTACTTGTGCTGACTGAGATGATGACAAAGTGTGCGCACCAAGAGTATGATATCCTTGCCATGGTATCCAGATATATTTCAGCAGAAAGACTAGAATGAAAGTATCATCAAATCAACGTGCAACGCTTCGAAATTGCTTCTCATCTCTGCAAACGATACCAAAGACAATAGCGAGAAGGAAAATGAGTACATCAAATGTAAGTAGAGCCTACCAGCTGAAACCAGGACATAATTACAATGTTTAGAGAATTGTCAGGACACACCTCATCAAAACGGGACATCTGGTCACCCTACTTAAACGCAACAAGAAAACAATCCCGCGACAAGAAAGCAATCCCTCATACAACATTCAATGCCATGACCTTATAAATTAAAAACGTGTTGCTCCAATTTAAGACCTTTTTAAAGTCTTATTTTGCGGAAGGGTGAATTAAGACTTTTTAAAGACACGTGGAAACCCTGATTAAGTGCAATTTGCGATATAGATACATACCGGGCATGTTTCTCTGTGCCCTCTGCCATTCCCAAAGCCCGGCTCAGAGCAGCTTTAACCTCGTTGACCAGGGCCGCTTGGGCATCAGTGCCCGTGCCAGCTGCAGCGAGACTGGCCAGAAAAAGGCGTGCAAGGGCAGGTGTGTCCTTGTCCTCGGAGTTCTGGGTGTGAGGGAGCAAGTGGTCCAAAACAAATGCCAGCACACTGCAATCCTATGCACATACATGGGGTGAAAAACAACAAAATAAATGATAAGGTTTGAAGAGCTGAAACAAATAGAGACTGCACAAGCACTACAATAATCAACTGTTTCTCAGAGTCCAGGCAACTTCTTCAAAAGAGAACAAGAAAAAAAAAAAAAAAAGTGATAAATTTGACCAGAAACATCGATACATCTTTGGTTGCAAGTCAAATCTAATATAACCCACCTCCTTGATGAGCTCTGATTGGCCAGCAGTATAGTTGTAGGAGGTGATGAGAGTGGCAATGCCAACATAGGAGCGCACCAGCTCTGCTAGCAGTCTCAGGATGGTAGAAGTGGGCATAAGGGGTTTGCTGGCCTTGGCTTTAGCAGCTCGGCTCTCCTCTGAAGAAGCTCCCTTCTCTCCCTCCTGTTCCTTCTTCTCTTCACGCATTTCCTCAGGCGTAGAGGCTAGGGACGGAGAGAGAACAAGGAGAATAAAGAAGTCAAAGGGCAAGTAAATGAACCAACATAAGTCATTCAATATGTTCACTAGGGCTGGGTCTTGATACAGATTTCCGGATTCGATTCCAATTCAAAAGCTGTAAATTTGAATCCGATCTCAATTCATATGGGTACATTTCTGTTATAATGTCCATTTTGCTTACATATAAAATATATTCTCTCAGCTAATGCTCTTAAAAAAAGAACCTTCTAGACCAGTGTTTCCCTGCTGTGAAAGATTGTCAGGTGTGCCGTGGAAAATGTATTAAATTCCACAAAATAAATAAATGCATGAAAAAAAAAATTATTTCAGGGATCCAAACTCCTCACCTTTTGGAGAAATTCGCCATTTTGAAACAATAATAGGTCACTTTTGTGATTGTGAAGCACAAGGATTAAATGTGTAAAAGTGAGTGGTATTTATACACATTAAGGGTCTTTCACATGACTCGCATAAGAGCTGCAGAATACACTGGTCTATGAAGTGATCTCACTTTACACCAAAGTGTTTTTCACATGCATGTTTTTGCTTCACCAATAATGTCTCTGGGAGTACTAAGCAACAAGAAATATTTAAAAACTGTCCAAATTTGTGAAAAGACATTGAATGTCTCCTTATCGTTTACGAATATCAGAGACCCCAGTTATTGAACTAATTTAAATTCACCAAGAAAACGCTTAGACCTAAACAGTCCTTTTATTACTTTCTGCTAACAAAGCAACTGCAAGCTTTTTTTCCTCTCTTCCAACTACACATTTTCAATGTTTATTGTTCACACCACCTGCTATTTACATGGCAAACTCATAAAATAGACCCTCTGTGACGCTTTCTGAAACTCTTGTAACGTGGAGGGCGATGCAGCACTTGACGCTGTCGTTGAATGGAGGAGAGTTGATGCCTCGACTCAACTCACGTGAAATGCGCTTTACAATGACATTATTGAAACTCAAAATTATTATTATGTGTCTATTATTGTGGTCTTTTCTGATAAAAGCCTTACTCAGCAGTTTAATTAGGCTACTGTAGGATTATGATACCTTAGATCTGCTTTGTGTTTATAATTTTTATACTGAAGTCAGTAGATTTGTAGCCATGCAAGTTTTAATAAAAGAGAAGGTAAGGACGTTATTGAAACTCCAATTATTGGATGAAAAATAATGTACAAATTAGAAAAGATGCAAATTTGTTGTTTTTTCATCACCCATTAAGCGCACTTGCCACCCGTGTCCTCACACAGCATAGCCGACCTGTGTGTCTTTTTTTTTTTGCGTAGCTGAATTTCAAACATTACAAGTAAACACGCTACTAAGATGGACAGAAAACATGAACGAGTTCTTGAAAAGGAAAAATATTGACAATGGTTAGCCTATGTGGGATAGTGGTGTGCAGTAGAATTGTTTTAGTTGTAAAAAGTGCGCCATGACAAAAAAAGGGTTGGAAAACACTGTTCTAGACAAGCCTTCTAGGCACAATTATAAATTATAAATTTTACAAATTACATGTTATCATTAGTTTTTCATCAAATTGTTCACATTTTAGCTTTGTTTGAATGAATGTCTTGAAATTGCATATATAATGTTGCATCTATATTTTTGTTACACTTGCATTTTGTACTTTAACAAATATTTACTTTGATAAATAAAACAAACTTTAATAAATAAATTCTGTCTCTTTAAGACTAGTGGCATCAGCCAGTAAGCGCATATCACGAGAGAAGACGTGTAATTTCTTTAGCGCATCCATGATCAATTAGAATTCATCTGTGGAACTCATATTTGGATACACAGATAATGAATTAAACCAAAGTTTTACTCTCAACATGCAGTGAAAGCACCTCTGTGCTAATAACTTCTCCAATATACTACTCAATGACTGGTCAGTGAAATCTGAACACTTACAAAAGTGGCTAATCATCATCGATCAAATGAAGATTGCGATGCATCCGAAAATTCATATTCTGCAAAGTCCTACTGGTCACAGTGTGAATAAAAAGCTTAGTGACCAAAGGCAATCAGAGAGAGAAAGAGACAGAGCGAGAGAGAGCGCACAAGTGTGAGCGAGTGTTTGTGTGCGTGTGTGTGTGTCGGTTCACACCTTCTCCCTGTGGAGTTCCAGACTGGGAGGATTCTGCAACAGCACCATCTGCAGCAAACACCTGAGTCTAATAATGAGTATAATTAAAATCCAGAGTTAATGCTAGTCCCACACTACAGAGTCCATTATAATTCACATACAATTGGGGCTACTGAGTTTTTCATACAGGAGCAGTAGTTCCTTTGCCAAATCAGAAGAGCCCACGCTTAAATCTGTATTATGACCCTATTTCTGTCTGTGTGTGGCTTCTTTTCAAATGCAAGTTTCAGGGATTTTTGTTTTTACCCATTTTATCATCTGTTGGTAAAAATTTGCTTTGATTGTTTAAAAAAGTTATAGCACACATCTCCTCAACAAACTGCACAATTTGAGCCATACTCATGTCCACAACATAAATGGTATGGGACGAGTTACACCAACGTTTTAGGCAGAAGAAAAATAAGTATGAACAATAACAATAAATATAGCAGTCTATGTAAATTGATAACACACAAAAATTACTTATAACATGCAAATATTTTATAACACAAAGATTACACAATACATATCAAATAAATAGTTTACACACAGAATATACATGTAGACTCTTACATTTATGTGGAAGGCAGACTGCGAGTCAAAATCACTGCCCTGTCTGGTGAGTCTGTACTGCTGGTAGACATCATCACCAACATCCTGCAGGATTTGACAAAGGTCCTGGCTCCCCGGTACTGCCACTGCCCGCTCTTCTCCTCTTTCTGCTACACATAAAATGTAGGGACCCCATGTATTGAGAGAAGTTTATGAGAGATGACAGCTGGATAAATCTAGATGCAAGCAAGCTCTCATTTTTCAGGATTCTGCATGCATCTCTTACCCTCCTCTAGTGCATGATATGCTGCTAGGGCATTCAGCATGTCACAGATGACCTCTTTAATCGTCTCCGGTATGGAGGGCAATGGTGACAGCTTCAGGGGTGTGGTCTTCACTAACTGGACAGCATTTGGACCCTTAATTCTGAAGTTCTCAAACTCATCATCGGAGGCTGAGTAGTGAACAGAGAAAGTTACACATGAATTGGCTTATGAATAACAGTACATTTGCTGATACGTGGGAGATACATGGCTTTGATGGAGATTTTGTCGTACCAGTCCCAGCACCTCTTGGGGCTGGTAGAGCAATTCGGATGCAACTCTTGGCAGTTTCTGTAAAGCACTCTGGGTTGCGGCAGGCCGCTGGGCCAAGAACACGCAAGATGTAATTGATTTCCCTGGAGCCCAGACTACCTGACACCACACCTGAAGTAGTGCTTCCTGCACCACTGGTGACTGCAGACCGCACCACCTGAGAAAAGATGGAAGAAAAGAATAGAGAAACAAATTACAGAGGAATGAGTCCAAGAAACAACATTCAAAACCCATTTCAAAAGAAAAATTTAGCCTTCAGGTGAATAAAACAGAGCACCTTCTCCATGGTGTGACGTAGTGTGGCTGGGTCCTCTATGATGTGTCGGAAGAGAAGTGTAACCAGTGGGGTGAAGCCATTGAAACCAGAGCTCTGCGTTAAATTCAGGATCATACGTGTGCTCTTAAGCTCTGCAAACATCATGGCGTAATGGTGAGTACGTGTGAGACGCAGGCAGAGCCGCAAGGTAGCATGCAAAGTGTCCGGGTCCACGGGAACGCTGATCATGCTGACACAGGCACGGATCAAAACGGTGATCATCTCCTCTGTCATCCCCTGCACAACAATGCTGCTGGAGCCAGTGGGGTCCTGAAGAGTGGAGGGAGCAGCTATGTTCGAATCCTTCTGCTCAGACTCCTCTTTAGGGGGCCCCATCTCCACAGCCACAGAAGTGGAATCTGAAGAAGCAGGGAAGCAAACTGAATGAACTCCTAAACATCCTTCACATTAAAACACTAATAAACTCAAATTGAAAGTATGAGCAAATTAAAAGAAGAATTCTAAAAGGAAAAAAGAAAAACTGTACGCCTGCAGAAATGCCTGAAAAAGGTGCTGTATCTGTGAAAGGGCTTGAGTCCTCACCGGATTCTTTCTGTGTTTCCTCTGTCTTGGCTCTCTGTTCTCCCTCCTCTCTCTCTGTATCAGTAACACTACCAGATTTAGAGGTCTTGGGTATTCGCAGCACCCTCTGCACTGTCAACATAACTGGACGTCTGTTCCCAGTCTCCTCATTCACCTGAAGATGAGTGGGAGACAAGATTAAGATCTGTTCCATATGATTTTTGGTTATTAGCATATCTAAACTCATTTAATTTTCCATCTGATCCCACAGCATGTACTTTGTGTAGTTACAAGTTATAGCTATTACCTGCACCATGGTGTTGAACTGGACAGTGTATCTCCTTCGGCCAGCAGTAAAGCGGACACTGGTCTCTCCCGCCCTCCAGGCTGAGTCTATTGTGCTGTTGTTGCTAGCACTATAGCTGCACCATCGGCCAGAACGGTCATCAAACCAGCGCCAATTATTCCCATTAGGCTGCAGGTACTAAAATGAAAATGAGAATGTTAAAAAGATTCTGTTAAGATACAGAATTTGTCATATTCAGTGTCTACACTACCATATTCACAGTATATGATTGCAGCAGATTAGCAACCTTGTTCATCTGGGCCCTTCGTTTGGATGAAACAGCCATTTTCTCATAGAAGTCAATAAGCAGGAGCACAGGGGTTATCCATCTAAAGAAAAAAACACAACGGGGTAATGTTGGATATATTATGGAAAATTACATCCTTTTTAAATGAGTTCAATCTACTATGTAGACAGACTTTAACATGCATACATTTAATCTCCCACCGTAGTCTGCGCCTCTGCCCCTCCCACTCTGACATTCTTTGTCACAGCCTCCACACAGTTAACGCACAAAGAGTGAGTGACATCGAAGTCTACCTGACCAGCCTTCATTTGTGACATCCAGGTAAGGATAATGTTTGCCCTAAACTTCAACATTGTTTGCCACTAATGTGAAATTAAACCACTATAAAAAAAAAAAAATCTCAATACGGCCAGAAGAACTTAGGCAATATCCCTCCATGAAGCTTAACAAAAAGCAAGCGAATCAGGCATTGGCTCAAAATAGCGTCATGCAGGGTAGGAAATGCCCCCAAAATTCAATATTTGAATTGTTCCTGTTTGAGTTTTTTTTATTTTTATTATTGATTACATAGTAAATTCTCTTTGGTCACCGGAGGCACCGGTGCAATCACCTGACTTTTTCTCTGATAACATCAGAAAGAAATACTAAATTTTTTGTCATACACATACAGTGAGGAAAATAAGTATTTGAACACCCTGCTATTTTGCAAGTTCTCCCACTTAGAAATCATGGAGGGGTCTGAAATTTTCATCGTAGGTGCATGTCCACTGTGAGAGACATAATCTAAAAAAAAAAAAAAATCCAGAAATCACAATGTATGATTTTTTAACTATTTATTTGTATGATACAGCTGCAAATAAGTATTTGAACACCTGTCTATCAGCTAGAATTCTGACCCTCAAAGACCTGTTAGTCTGCCTTTAAAATGTCCACCTCCACTCCATTTATTATCCTAAATTAGATGGACCTGTTTGAGGTTGTTAGCTGCATAAAGACACCTGTCCACCCCATAGTAAGAATCCAACTACTAACATGGCCAAGACCAAAGAGCTGTCCAAAGACACTAGAGACAAAACTGTACACCTCCACAAGGCTGGAAAGCAGCTTGGTGAAAAAAGGTCCACTGTTGGAGCAATCATTAGAAAATGGAAGAAGCTAAACATGACTGTCAATCTCCCTCGGACTGGGGCTCCATGCAAGATCTCACCTCGTGGGGTCTCAATGATCCTAAGAAAGGTGAGAAATCAGCCCAGAACTACACGGGAGGAGCTGGTCAATGACCTGAAAAGAGCTGGGACCACCGTTTCCAAGTTTACTGTTGGTAATACACTAAGACGTCATGGTTTGAAATCAAGCATGGCACGGAAGGTTCCCCTGCTTAAACCAGCACATGTCAAGGCCCGTCTTAAGTTTGCCAATGACCATTTGGATGATCCAGAGGAGTCATGGTAGAAAGTCATGTGGTCAGATGAGACCAAAATAGAACTTTTTGGTCATAATTCCACTAACCGTGTTTGGAGGAAGAATGATGATGAGTACCATCCCAAGAACACCATCCCTACTGTGAAGCATGGGGGTGGTAGCATCATGCTTTGGGGGTGTTTTTGGGGAACAACCTCCTTCCCTCAGTTAGAGCATTGAAGATGGGTCGAGGCTGGGTCTTCCAACATGACAATGACCCGAAGCACACAGCCAGGTTAACCAAGGAGTGGCTCTGTAAGAAGCATATCAAGGTTCTGGCGTGGCCTAGCCAGTCTCCAGACCTAAACCCAATAGAGAATCTTTGGATGGAGCTCAAACTCCATGTTTCTCAGCGACAGCCCAGAAACCTGACTGATCTAGAGAAGATCTGTGTGGAGGAGTGGGCCAAAATCCCTCCTGCAGTGTGTGCAAACCTGGTGAAAAACTACAGAAAACGTTTGACCTCTGTAATTGCAAACAAAGGCTACTGTACCAAATATTAACATTGATTTTCTCAGGTGTTCAAATACTTATTTGCAGCTGTATCATACAAATAAATAGTTAAAAAATCATACATTGTGATTTCTGGATTTTTTTTTTTAGATTATGTCTCACAGTGGACATGCACCTACGATGACAATTTCAGACCCCTCCATGATTTCTAAGTGGGAGAACTTGCAAAATAGCAGGGTGTTCAAATACTTATTTTCCTCGCTGTAGTAAGATCATTCAAAACTATAACGGGTTCACTTTTATTTGTGTACACTCACAATAACAGCAAAACTTTTTGGTTTTGTAAAATAAAGAAATCATACAGGATGCGCTTTCTGCCGCCTTGGTCTCCTTGAACTTCTATCTGGAGCGTGTCAAGAAAATGAACCAAAACTCAGCGTATACTTCCTTGCAGACATGAGAAATATGTCTACAGAAAGCTTGAATTGTCTACATTTAAATTAACCAATTTAAATAGAAAACAATTGTTCTCTGATAGTGTAATCCATAAGAAACTAACAAGAGGTACAGTCTTTACCGTTTGAGCTCATTGTCGTTTTTGGAAGAAGACACGCGATCTGATACAGACTTTCCGATCCGATACAGACAAAAACACAAAAAGTGTCACACAAAAGTTAATTTTGTGAGCAAAAACTGGAGGTCTACAGTCCACTGCTTCAGTATTTGTAGATTATTTTTTAACATGTTTCTATGGTATACTGGAAAATAATGATAAGCATTTGTTGAATAGGTTAGCTTTAATTAAATATGCTACAAGTTGATAATTGTCATTTTCTTCATCTAACTATAAGAACACCTAAAATATGTTGCTAGTAAGTGTTTGCTTCAGACAGTGGAAGGCATGGAGCAAGTGTATGTGCACATGATCAGGATGGTACCACCTCTGCCTCATTTTGAGCCAGGAAAACCCAGCACACACAAAAAATTAAGTGGCCACAGCAAAATTATCAGTTTCTCTGGATTGATGTATGGTTTGAGTAAAATTAAAATGTTTGTTTTATTCTATTAAGTACTGACAACATTTCTTCCAAATAAAAAGTCATTTAGAGCATTTTTTTGCAGAAAAAGACAACTGGTCAAAATAACAAAAAAAGATGCAGTGTTTTGAAACCTCAAATAATGCAAAAGAAAACAAGCTCATTCATTTTTAAACAACACATTACTAAATGTTTTAACTTAGGAAGAGTTCAGAAATCTAAATTTAGTGGAATAACCCTGATCATGGAGGATCAGTGATGATCTGGGTGTGCTTCAGCAAGGCTGGAATCAGGCAGATTGATATATGTTTAAGGATGCATGATTAGATGTTGATGACAATGTTCCCCAACTCTGAGGATTTTTCCAGCAGGACAATGCTCCATGCCACACAGCCAGGTCAATCAAAGTGTAGATGGAGGACCACTGGATCAAGATCTTGCCATGGCCAGCCCAATCTCCATACCTGAACCCCAGTGAAAACCTCTGGAATGTGATCAAGAGGAAGATGGATGGCCACAAGCCATCAATCAAAGCCGAGCTGCTTGAATTGTTGTGCAAGGAGTGGCAAAAATCACCCAACAGCTATGTGAAAGACTGGTAGAGAGCATGCTAGACGCATGAAAGCTGTGATCGAAAATCAGGTTTATTCCACCAAATATTAATTTCTGAACTCTTCCTAAATTAAAACATTAGTATTGTGTTGTTTAAAAATGAATATTAACTTGTTGTCTTTGCATTATTTGAGGTCTGAAAACACTTATTATTTTGACCAGTTTTCATTTTCTGCAAATGCTCTATAATATTTTTATTTGGAATTTGGAAGACATGTCATCAGTAATTTATAGAAAAAAACAAAAATGTTAATTTTACTTAAACCCACTCAAACTCCAGAGAAACTGATAGTTTTGCAGTGGTCTCTTAATTTTTTTTCCCGAGATATGTGTGTATGTGTGTATGTGTGTATGTATGTATGTATGTGTATATATATATATATATATATATATATATATATATATATATATATATATATATATATATATATATATATATATATATATATACACACACACACACACACACACACACACACATACATTTTATTTTACTTAAATGGTTGTATTTACTGGATTTCTTTGGAGTATGAACACAGTTGTAGTATCTTTTGAAAGATACTTTGGGCTTTATTTAAAAATGTATTAATCAAAATTAATAAATTAATATATGTTGTTATTTTTTAAAAGTAAAGAGCTGAAGTTTATATTAATGGACATTTTGTGCAGATCATGTTTTTATAATCTAGAAAAACAATAAATGTGCCAAGACAACCCAGAAATACAATGTTCTCAAAGCCACAAGTCTAAAGAAGTTATGTTTCAAATTTGAAGACGATCCAACTAAAAATGATTCATACAAGCTTTTTTCTCTGAAAATCGTTGGGCGGAGTACAGAGTAAAATTAAGGCTCCGCCTTTCAAGACGACACGAAATATGACTGCCCGGCTTGTCTATTATGAATAAAACTATGCCCCATCTTTAAAAATAGACATTGGAGACAGGCTCATTTTGTTGACAAGACTCTAATAAGATAATATACAGTTTTACAAAATGAATGCTGCTCAGATTGCATAGTTTGTTGAAGAATGACGACGAAGGGTAATTCTTTCAGGTGAGATCTCATGTAAAAAATTGAGAATATCAATATTTCTCAGATTTATCACTTATCACACTTTGGTCAATGTCCATGATAAGCATTCATTGAAAAACATCCAATAGAACTTTGTCCAAATTGGATTCATATGGCGATAGTGTTTTCATGACAAAGGTATGAAGTCCTGTTTTGATATTGCATGTTTTTATTTGTTCTCCTGGCACAAATAACTAAATTGCTGTTTCTGGAGCATTGCTATCGTGAAACATAGATCGATATCAATGTTGAACCATTAGACCTTTGAAAAGATGTATAATTTGTTAACATTAATTACATTTATAGACGGTAAATTACATATTAAATGTAAGCAGAGTGAAGTCACCAACGTGTGCGGGGGAATTGCGTATCAACAGGTTAAAGGCTTGACATTTTCTAGAATTTTCCAAGCTGCTAAAGGCACAGTTAACTTGGTGTATATAAACTTCTGACTCACTGGAATTGTGATAGTCAATTAAAAGTGAAAAAATTGTTTGAAAAATTACTAGTGTCATGCACAAAGTAGATGTCCTAAACGACATGCCAGAACTATAGTTTGCCAATATGAAATCTGTGGAGTGGTTAAAAAATGAGTTTGAATTACTTAAGTGTGTGTAAACGTTGGACTTCAACTGTATACACACACACAACTGGGCAAAAGTTTTAGGCACTTGTTTCACAAAAAACATTTGTCTTAAGATGGTTATTTATATCTTCAACTTCAGTGTCAATAGGAAAATAAATTTTAGACTCCCAAACATTACTTTTGCAAATAGAAAACTTTAGAATAGAAGAACAGGGCGCTCTGCAAGAGATGGTATTGCCACCACAGAGCCCCCCCACCAAACATTGAGTCAGTCTGGGACTGAAGAGACAGAAGCAATTAAGACAGCCTAAACAGACATAACTGTGTTGAATTCTCCAAGAAGCTTGGTACATCCTATCTGCCAATAACCAAAAAAAAAAAAAAAGTGTACCTAGGAGAATTGGGGCTGTTTTAGAGGCAAAGGTGGCCACACCAAATATTGATTTAGCTATTTTGTTTACTGGACTTTGTATGATGTTAATTGATAAATGAAAACTATTTATGCCGTTATTTTGTATATATTTATAAAACCTCACTATGCAAAATTTTTCACAAGTTCCTAAAACTTTTGCACAGTACTGTACACACACTACTGTAGTTTCTAAAATGCTAGAGTCAGCAGTGCTGTGCTTTCTAGGAATGCTGATGTCTTTAGAGTGAACTCAGTGACTGATCAGTCATGCAGGCAGTGGAAGGACAGTGACTCACTTGGGTGTCTGGATGTCCTTCTGCTCTTTGGCAGCCTGCAGACAGGGCTGAACCACCTCCAGCAGCTTAATCAGCACAGTCAAGACACCACTGCTCTCCACTACCCGCGCACATGAGAGTTTCAGCTCCTGCAGAACAGAGCAAGACACACTTCCATCAGAGTGACTCAGTGGGTGTCTTATATATGCAGAGCCGGGATGATATATTCAAGTACGTTTAGAGTGTGTATCAATAAGCTCTGGAAGACTGTGTACCTCAAAGATCAGCGTGAGCAGCAGGATGCGGGTGGCTAAGTTGGAAGCCTGGGGGAGGGTGGCCATCTGTCTGGTCCACTCAGACACAGTCTTGGTGTCGCTGGTGGTAAGCGGCACAGCAGCCTTTATCAACACATCTGCTGCCTCCCACACCTTTGTAAATACAAAAACATATATACAGTTGAAGATAGAGTCTAAAGCACACCATGGCTATATCTGAAAACGTACATGACCTAGACAGCCTTTATGGGCATCATGTGCACATTCAAATGCTTAGTTCAACATTTATTTGTGACCTGTTCTAAATATAGCCATGTTAAATGGGTGTTGTCCGAAACAACTCTAATTTGAGTGCATTTATCCCCTTCAGCTGTGAATATACTCACTATATAGCAAGGCAATGATTGTCGCATTGCCTTTCCTACATAATAAAATATTTCTACATAATGCAATATTAAGGACACAACTTTTCAATAAACTTAATTTAAACAAATTTATTAAGTGCAACCTTTACTCTTGTATACCATGTATTTGTACTGGATGTTCATGAATAAACAATGATGGATTATTCATCATTAATAATTTATCGATTACGCTTAGATTGTTGATTAATTCATTTTAGCACAAATGCATTTAGTAAGCAGATAGAAAAGACTGTCTACATAGTCATCCGCCACTAGAGGACACAATGCATATGTTGTTAACTGTATTCACACAGCATGTTATTATTTGACTTAATTTAAAATAAAAAGTTTTAATGTGAAGTTAATGAACTCAAAACTGTGCCTAATATTCAAGTTATTATTAACAGTAAACTCTTCACACATTCATGCATTTCTTAAGTGTATTTATTTAAATTATATTTAAACAGTAGGCTACATACAGATACTTCAGTGGATGTTTCATGTTTTCACGGTTCCTTCAACAATAAAGAATGTGGTTAATGATTAATCAATTTTCATTCATTAACGTTAACAATCGGGGAATTAAGAAAGTTTCATAAAATTTGCAACCCTAATTTGTACATGTATATGATATACTTGTACTCTTGTATATCATGCATTTAAAGGAATATTCCAGGTTCAACACAAGTTAAGCTCAATCGACAGCATTTAAGTTAAGCTCAATAGACAGCATTTGAAGCATAATTTTGATTATTGCAACATTTATTTTGACATGCATCTCTTTTTCTTTAAAAAAAGCAGAAATCTGGTTTACAGCTAGGCACTTTCAATGGAAGTTAATTGGACCAAACAATAAATGGTAACATTTCAAAAGTATAGCCACAAGACAAACACTGTTGACATAATTTCAGTGTGGTAAAGAATTTAATAACCTTTTCTGTGTAAAGTTATAGCCCATTTTAAAACTTTGTTGCCATGACGTGTAATGTTAACAAACCCTAAAATGACTACAGAAATAGTTTTTAACAACCCTTTTATCAAAAAGAAAATGAGTAATCAAGAAAGTGTGTAATCAACATTATACCACAGATGCGGTCTCATTTATTCACCCTCATGCCATCCCAGATGTGTATGACTTTCTCCTGCAAAACACAAATACAGATTTTTAGAAGAATATCTTCAGTTTTGTAGGTCCTCACAATGCAAGTAAATGGTGATCAGGTCTTTGAAGTTCCAAAAAGTAGATAAAGTCAGCAAAAAAGTAATCAATAAGACTCCAATGGATTAATACATTTCTTCTAAAGCAATACATTTTGTTTTGGATGAAAACAGACCAAAATATAACTCCCTTTTCACTGTACATCTTGCCATTGCAATCTCTAGGAAGGATCATGATTTCAAGCTCGATTACACTTCCTGGTGCTTGACACATGCGCAGAATGCTAGATGGCACTGTAAGAAGTGTAATAGAGTTTGAAATCATGATCGTTCCTAGAGACTGCAAAGGCAAGATGTACACTGAAAAAGGAGTTATATTTTGGTCTGTTCTCACCAAAAAAAAACTGGAGTGCTTGAGAAGAAATATATTAATCCATTGGAGTCTTGTGGGTAACTTTTTTGCTGACTTTATCTCCTTTTTAGAGCTTCAAAGGCCTGCTCACCATTTACTTGCATTGTGTGGACCTACAGAACTCAAAATATTCTTCTAAAAATCTGTATTTGTGTTCTTCAGGAGAAAAGAAAGTCATACACATCTGGGATGGCATGAGGGTGAGTAAATTATGAAAGAATTTTCAGGAAAACTAACCCTATAACTTGTATTTAACATGGAATGCTGTATTCACCAATCTGCTTTCAGGAACAGAACAACACATTTTGAGTTACTTTTAGTAATCTTAGTCTTGGGGTAGGTTGCACCAACAAGGATTAATTTTAAATTTAGATTAAATCAAGGATTATCTGATAATTTTGTTGCACCCAATTTTAAACCTTGTTTAAAAATAATTAGGGTTACATTTTAATCATCGATTTGATCCTGAACATTTTTACAGTAAATCTGAATTAACTTTAATCCTGTAGCTCCAATATTTTAAACTCTTATTTAAATCTCAGTTTGGGATTAACTTTAAACTCTCAGCTGAGGTGGTTTACATAAAAAAAAAAAAAAAAAAAAAAAAAAAAAAAAAAAAAAAAAAAAAACAGACCTATAATTAAACATGAATGACTAGGTAAAAGAACAGTGGATGTACAGGTCACTCCTCTGAGACGTTTATCATATTAATTATGTTTATTATGGTCCGAAATGTTGGGCTGTTGGCCGCAATGTGTGCTTTTAAATTGGGCAAGCGAGTGCGGCAGCGCGATTACCCGTCCTTTACATGCAGACACCTGAGAGAGATGGGTCTCTCGAGCAGAAGCGAGAGTAGAGTGTAATTTCAGCATTTAACGAGAGCGGTTACAAATGGCAGGTGATCGTTATTGCTGCCCTCCTCTCTTATAGTCATTTCAGTCAGCAGTATGGACTGTTAATTTATGGCCACAATAGTGGTGCTGATGAGGGGAGGCGGTTGATCCGAGACCCACATGGTTCTTTTTTCTTAAATTATGATGCCATATGTAACACGTGTACTAACTATCTGCAACTGCTAAACTCAGAATACATCATGGCAGACAAAATTAATCACAGGTGACTGTTTTAAATCACAGGTTTAAAGTTTAATCTCTGATTTGTTAAACCGTATTTAATATTAAGTGGTGCAACACAACTTTAATTAAAACTTGGATCAACAAACACTGGATTAGCTCCAAACTCAGCTTAATTTAATCCTTACTGGTGCAAGCCACCCTTAGTCTATCATGATAACAATTAGCGGTCTGGGCAGAAATGAAGGCTGGTGTACTGACCTGATTGACCACTTGTCTAAGTATGAGGTCTCTGTATTCAGAGCCATTTCTTTTGATGGCAGTCATAAGTAGATCACAGAGACGGTAGACAGTGTCTGGCAACTCATCCAGCAGGTGGAAGCAGCCAGGAAGCATAGAGTCTGTGAAGGCATGCAGCTCTGTGGTGTCTAGAGGCTCAGCTTCCAAGAAGCGCTCCAGACAGCGTGCCTCTTCCTCTTCTACCCGCTCCCTCGATCTCCTCTCATCTTCCTCGCGCCGGCGAGCAGCTTCCTGCAGACACAAAGCAACAAGGGGGTCACTCATGGGTCCACAGAAAGACCAGAGAACATCTGTCTAAGATGTGAAGTAGACAGGCGAGATTAGACCTATACTGTGCTACTCGGTAATTCCTGCTTCGGTGTGCAAGTAAAAGGAGTGTTTGTTTGCCCACCTCAGGTGAGTCTGAGCGCTGCTCCATGCTAACTTCTTGACCTAGAGACATGGCAATGGCCCGCATCATCTGGTCTTCTTCAGACATGGTGAACTCCTACAGAAACAAAGCTCACAGTGACTACACTAGCTCATAACTAGGCCTGAACAAAATCTGTGCCTACAAAATCCAAGCTAAAGTTCGACAACATTCCCCAACACCTTAAGTTTATTTAATAATTTTTTGGGGCACTCTCCGTTCAACCTATTATACCATATTTAGATCCTTCCTCAGAATTCCACAGATTTTCCTTTAAAATCAACAGATAAAGGGAAAGTATCGAGATTCCTTCAGGGCCTACTTGTGTGTATCCTGTCTGTGTGTGGGTGCGTGTGAGAGTTTTGCCAACAGACTAGATTGCGACTCTGTTAAGCTCTTACCCTGACAGCTGCGCTGAGCAGTGGTGGAGGGTGCGTGAGCAGGTACTCTGTGGCCTGTTCCATAGTGCTGGTGTTCAGCAGAGCTTCCATTGCATGCTCTCTGGAAAAGCCCATGTCCATTAGCTGCAAAGGGGACAAAGACAATCTCAGTGGACAATATTGGTTCATTTGACAGTAAAAAAAAACAAGGACCTAAAAGAAAGTTCACCCAAAAAAATCAAAAAGTCATTATTGATCCTGCAAATGTATTATTTATTTTTACTGTCGAACACAAATTGAGAATTTTGAAGAATCTTTTACATACAACGATGCTATAGGTTCAGCGATAAACAGCAGTGGAAGAAACAATGGACAATAGTGACCATGGGTTAGTGAGAAAACTATAAATGCACCATAAATTATAGGGTATATAAAAGGTATCAGCTCATCCAATTTAATACTTAATACCATTTTCAAAAATATTTGAGACTTGCTAGTTATATCAATCACTATCGGGGTTAATGCATATAATTACTCTAAACCAGATGCAATGTCGAGTCGCATATTAAAATGCCACGTTGCTAATGCGAGAGTAAAGTGCTGGTTTGACACTGTATGCCTACTGTGTGTATTTTTATGCAGACATTTCCAGAAGTTATTAAAGTTCATTACTTTTCCTTATGTTCAGTATTATACACAAGATACTCACTCCAAAAATCTTACATAAATATCCATTTGTTTTTCAGTGCACTCATTGAGGCTCTTGCAAAACACAAGCACAAATTGCCCTGCATTTTGACACTACCAACAAGCTTCTCCTTGAATTAGGCCAAATCGAATTATGCAGTCATGCCACACGTGAAACTTTTTGCTTTATCTGAGCTATATTTTTGCTATATTGGGGAACATTTTTTTTAAAAAGCTGGCAAATATCTTCGTTCAACCTGAATGAGTGGTGCTTTATCACTGTTCTGACACCCCACATAACTTCAGACTGAAATTAATAAGTTGCTGTTTTTACGTTTGCACCAATACAGCAATTCAGGTGGCCTAATAAAAAGTAGTATTTACCAAAACATTTTTGTGACTTAACAGCATGTGCAAAAATTGCAGTACAATTTCACTCACTTTGGAACCCATTTGAATATTATTTTATTATATTATTAATAATATTATCATTGTGTTCATTTCAAGTTATTTATTGTAATATAAAATTGAATTATTATAATTGAGGATTATGTTTGTTTTTATACAATATTAATATATTTCTGTAGTATTTACTTCACCTTCACTGAGCTTTTATTTTGGCAGCCTTTTATTTTTTTTTAACGAAAAGGGCAGTGTTTGTCACAGTTTACATCGTTCCTCATTTTAAATCTTGTTAAACAATGTCATCTCCTTTTTGTGATACAGTGTCATATTTTTGGATTTGTATAATAACTTGGGCTTTGACACTGGCCATCAGCACAGCCAATGGAACAACACCCTCTTTAAATTCACTCCTCCAGGTCTATGTCCCCTCTCGATCCCTGCCATCTAAGAATGAGCGACACCTGGTGGTTCCAAGTCAAAGCGTCACAAAGTCGCTCTTCAGATCATAATCTGTCCACCAGATATCAGATATATTCTCCAGATATCACAAACATAGCTGTATTTTCTTCCAAATGGCATATAGACTGTTTAATATGTACAGTTTTACCATTATCTATGTAACAGATATTAATACTATTAGTATTTTTTTTTAAATAAAAAGCTTATGAATATAGTTAATTTCACCATATCGTGTGATATCCGAAAATAATCGGTGTTGTAAAATATTTTACAATATTTTTCCATTAATTCATGTATGTATTAATTTCAAAATTAGTTATTTCAACTAGAGATGTGCCGATCAGCTTTTTTGGCCCCCGATCCAATATTTAAATATTAAATATCTGCCGATACAGAGTCCCGATCTGATACTTGTATTTGCCTAGATAATAGAGCTGCAGATTGTTTTGTTTTTTGTTTGTTTACAAAAATAACTAAGTAAACAAAGTAATTAAAAGATGTCTTCAGCTTAATGCATTTAACTTAGTGCTGCTAGCATTTTTATAAAACACACATATAAAATCAACTTCTCCTTAAAATGGTGTAAAAGCTTATATTAACTAATATTTAGGTACAAAAATAAATCACAAATCCACAGAGTTCTGTAAAGATAAATAGAAATCTTGCATACACTTACAAAAGGTTGTGTAAGTGACGTAAACAGTTACACTTGAACAGACCCAAGTTAAACAATAATTACATTATTATTAATAGTTCTGTTGTCAATGTCAAAATGCCGTTGTGACATACTGACAACCAGTAAAAATCATGAAAGCATCACTCACAGCAGAGATGCATTCAAAACTAAGCTCTAAAACTGCTTCAGTGTAAAACCATTAATATCTTTGGTCTGTTAACTGTATTTGAGTTTTGCTGTAACACAAACCACAAATTATTAGGCAAATGCACGAAGACGCGGTGTCGTTATTGAAGTTTAAACAGTTATATTTATTATTAGTTGTATTGTGACCAACATTAATCTATTTAAATTGGGATGAGTGACTGATGATGAAATATTGAGAGCACCTGAAGAGTAAATGTCTTTGACACAGAGAGTGCTCATGTTAAAGAGAGTAAAGCTAAAAGCGCTCATAATTGCTCAAACTGTCTCTATCACTCAACACAACGTCTGATTGTCTCAACTCACATCATGTATCATGTATTTGCATGTTTATTTGTTGTTTAATTTGTTTTTGTTAGCAGCCTCTATGTCCTCTTCCTGTTCACTGTGCAACGAGTCCGAATAACTACCGTAACAACTCTAGAAAATGGGCAAATTAATATTCATACACGTGTATGAACTCAAACTAGCATTTTCATCTCAATTACATGTCTGAAAGTTTAAATACATCAATGCTTAGAATTGCCAACATCTCACCCTCCAAAGGCCATTCTGTCATGCTTCAGGGCTGAGAAAGCCCTAATTAATTAGGAGCAGTGTATGTGTGATTGCCTGCATGCAGCAAAAAAGATTGGCCCTAAATCTAGGAACGAGCGGCCGATCACCGATTTAAGATGAATATCGGCCGATTTTGATCGGTGGCCGATCGATCAGGACATCTCTAATTTCAACGTGGGACTTTTATTTTGTATTCTATTTGTCTCTCCTCTCATGTAATAGGCCAGTCTGTTAATGTTGAACAGACAATTGAGAAAATGAATGGGGAATATTTTGGCCCCGGTGTAGCACTAACAGGACCAGTGCATATGTATACTGAATAGTGCAGCACGATTATTCATATCGCAAATCAGCCTGTGCAATTATATGATGGCAAATGCTGCAATATTATTAAATAAATAAGTGCATGTGTGGACGTGACAGCCCATTCTCTCTGAGAGCTGTTTGCCCATTCTCTACACCGCTAATAAAAAGATGACTAGTCAGTCTCAGTTTAGGGAGTGGCACGTGTGTTCATGTGCGTTTCCGGTGTGCAACATGGAAATCAGGTGAAGATGGATGCCGAGCAGACCGACACTGAACTGGTCATCATAAAAAATAACACAGAAACACAGATCACAGCTTGGCGATTTATCTTTATTTTATTAATAATTTAAGTTCATATAATACGAGAGCGTGTCATGTAAAGAAGCACAAACTCCAAAACAGTCATTCTCTCTGCGGTCAGAGCTGCTTCAGCCAGTCCAAGAGACCAAATCTGAGCGCGAGTCGAGACCGGGAGATTTAAAATTCCGCCGGCTGATGTGCACGCTAATACGGAGACGCTAGTCTCTCACCCCCGCTGTCTGCAGCTCGAGTGTCTGATAGAAACACAGATCACAGCTTTGCGATATATCTATATTTTATCCTTAATTAAAGTTCATATAATATGGGAGTGTGACATGTAAATAAACACAAACTCCAAAACTGACATTCTCTGTGCGGTCTGAGCCGCTTCAACCATCTGAGGTAAAGAATCACAATTAATGATACCAGTATTGTCAGATTTTATTGCTGATTTTAAATGTTCTTTGATCGTAATCTTGACCAACCGTTTCTGAGATTTCGGTCTTTCTCCATTCAAGTAGATGGGAGCATCACTGGCATGACTTATTAATAGCCTCCTGAGACCATTCCAAAAATGGCCAACAGTGGACTGACTTGCTAGTGAGACTTCAGCACTGAACGTACATGTGAAAACCACGTGCCTATTCTATTCTCTGCTATCTGCAAGGCATGAAAGGTTGAATGAAAACCTTACGACCCAAGGAGGGAAAAGTTAAAACAAAAAAATATTAATACCTAGTTTTTAAAAAAACTTTAAAACATTTTAATAGCCTTATTTTTCACCTAATTTATTTAATAACTTTTAATACTTTTTAAATAACCCAAGAATAACCCGAAGTAGTTTAAATGACTGGTTTGCTATATTCCATGTCTCCTTAGGCCATACAATAAAAAAAAGTATTTAAACGTCATGACGTCAAACCTGCATGTGCCGTTTTTTTATTTGAAAGCTGCAGCAGAATGTAAGATTATCAGTTAAAAATAAATAAATAATTAGAATATATATATATATATATATATATATATATATATATATATATATATATATATATATATATATATATATATATATAATTATTTTTTTTTTAGGGCTGTTAATTAAATTAAATTAAATCGCATATACAAATATTTCCTGAGAAAGCCCCTCATATAACAATAATTCAATATATAATGATTATACATATTTATATCAATATATAATTACACAGTTATCTTAAAAAATATATTTTTATATATATATATATATATATATATATATATATATATATATATATATATATATATATATATATATAAAAAAAAAAAAAATATTCAGATAATTAAAATGCATTACATTCTTGTAGTAGAAGAGTTAATCATACAAAAAGCGGCTTTAGAATACAAATGTATTGTTTACTACTATGTTTACTACCATATTATTGAGCATAAGTCAATCATTGGCATAGAGTTCACAGCAATCCATTTCACAAGTGAATTTGCCAATCAGTTTGAGATTTATTATGAGGGCTTGTTTAAGAGCCTTCTACACCTATGTCAGACAAGCTTGTGTAGCGTCTCAGGTGCGTTGCATCATAAACATAAAATGTTTAGTTCACTGTTTCAAGATAAATATAGTTTAATATTCAATCTTTAAACACGTCTTGAGATCCCTTAGTTCGGATTTGCGCTCAAAGTGTTTTGAACGCACGAACGTAATGCTTGCGTTGTTCTTCCTACTGAAGTGTTTTCTTCACTGTATAAACTGTGCGTTGCTCATACAGCTGAAATTCCACTTACTGCTCTCTGGAGTAAACAGGTGGTACTACAAATTGCCTTTCTCAGGAATCTTCCTTATTATGGTGCGATTAATTGCGTTAATTTTTTGTCAAATTAAATCGCACTGAATTACCGCGTTAAATTGACAGCCCTAATATATATATATATAGTCTGTTCACAACAAAAAAGCTGTGGTATAGCTCCATATATAGTGCAGTCTTAGACTTTTTTTTTTTTTGGCCTTTTTGGAGCTTGACAGCCTGTGGTCACAATGAACTGTCATGTATGTAATTATACTTTTCTTTGTGATACAGGGAAAATTAACAGCATGTGCTTTTGGAACGACACAAGGGTAAGTAAATTATGAGAATTTTCATTTTAGAGTGTATTCCTTTAACCTCAAATAAGGCTTGTCAGATAACAACAGGACGTGATGGTACCTGAGTGAGCTGGGCCTGGTTGACTTGTGGCTCTCTGCGGGTTGTCGAGTTGGTGACCTCCTCTGCAGAGCCTCCTGCAGTGCTTCCATTAGCAACTGCAGACACTCCTTCTCCAACTACACCCCCTGTTCCAGAGGGCACGGTAGCTCCTCCAGCACTAGAAGAACTGCCCTCTTCATCAGGTCGAGCAGTGCCCTCCCTCTCTTTGGCCAGGCGCTCCTGGATGATAGGTTCTCCTCGCAGGATGTGGCACAGAATGGCTAGCATGGATTCGGCCATGCGCCCACCATAGACCTTCAAGGGCTTACGGTTCCACAAGTTACGGATACAGGTGAATGCAGCCTAAATAAGACATGGAGAAGTTAGAATTCAACTGCATTGAATTGATTAGAACTGCATCACTATAATATGTAATTTAGACTGATATTAAATTACATTCATACCTTCTGAGTGACGATGAGGAAGCGCAAGGCGCTGAATTGTGGGGTGTTGAGTGTTGCTCCAGGCACTTTTGCAGGCAGAGAGTGTGGGGAGTCCAGCACTGTGCTGGGGTTCACCATCTTCTCCACCAACATCAGCCAGGCATCTAGGAACTCCCCTGTCCCATCAGGCAGTTCAAGATGTTCCAGACCCTCTGACACAGGCACCTTTCCTCCCATGGACAGAGCCCAGTTAAACGTCCTGATAAACAAAGTATAGTATTGGGAAACGGAGTTCTGAATTTCACAAATTATTTTGTATTACACTGTAATAAGTATATTATTTACTTGGAGCAATTCCAATGAAATACTTCGCTCAATGAAGTAATTTCCATGATTTGATAAGCTTTCATTAGTTTACATGACTTTTTTCAGGCCAGAAACTTTTTAAAATGTAAAATTCCCTGATATTTGCAGGTTTTTCCATGATCATGCACTGTACAGGTAAACAGTAAAAAGGCTCCTTTCCACTCACTCAAACAAAGCATCATGGCCACCAGAACAGAAGAACTTCTGCAGCATCAAATGGTATGGATACTTCCTCTCATCAAACAGCATGGGTGAGGTGAAGCCGACAGAGCAGATAAAGAATGTCAACCTGAATAAAGGAAGAAAAGCACATTCATATTTATTATAGTCTCATATACCTCCAGTAAAGACAGGGCTCAGTCAAAAAAGTCTGTTTACACTAGCCTGATAGCAGCTACATTTCCTAAACCATCATTAAATATAATGACGAGATAGTGTCTACATTATAGAGAGATCTTTGGTATTAAGCTGCATGTACAACATACCTGAAGCGTGGTGTAGGCGTGTAAGGAGGTGGCTGCCAGCTCAAGCCCTTTGTGAGGAGTTTAGTAAGGGAAGAAGCGGTGGCCCGAGCAGCCGGTGTTGGGGCGGTGCCCGTATTGGTTGTATGGTGAGAGCGTCGCTGACGGACAGGTGAGCCCACGCAAAGTTTCACCAGTAGCCCAAAAAGCTCTGCCAAAGCCCTGCCCAAACGAGATGAGGCTGCAGGGAGAAAGAGACAAACCAAAGAAAAAAAAAAATATCAGCTTCATTATTACTCAAATTTTATTACTGTAATTTATTTTTGTAAAATTAACATATTCTTAATAACTATAGTGGCTAATACAGTTTCTCAAGATTAATTAAGACACTGGCTCTGACCTGAGAGCAGAGGCTTGATTTGCTTTATGCGTGTTGCCATGGCAGGGGTGAGTTTGGACTTGGATTTCGGGTCAGTGGCAGTTGGCTCATCCGTCTCCATGGGAGCGAGGGAGTCTCCATCCAGCCCCATTCCCTCTAGCAAACCCTGAGCAGAGGGGTCCACAGACACAGACAGGGTCTCGGTCTCAGCTGGTGGAGCAAAAGAAGGGTTTAGAGAAGAAAAAAATATCACACCAGTGGAAAAAAGACATACAAGTTCTTATAGAAGGCACTGAGGAGTAACAGGAAAATTAAATAGAGAACTTGTTAGGTAAATTTATTAAAAAGTGTA
Organism: Moxostoma hubbsi; assembly: GCA_032164185.1. Classification (NCBI taxonomy): domain Eukaryota; kingdom Metazoa; phylum Chordata; class Actinopteri; order Cypriniformes; family Catostomidae; genus Moxostoma; species Moxostoma hubbsi. Next base: position 26,567,483 of record JAVLUX010000020.1, on the reverse strand, counting down.
AAGAAAGTGTCTTGTAAAAATGTTAAGCAAAACTGACATGGTGCAGTATTATTTTCTTACCAGTTCTTCTGCCAGTAGCTGCTGCTGTGCTGCTGGATGGTTTGTCCTCCTTGGGCACAAGTTTCAGCATGTCAGCCTGACCAAACTCACAGCCAGGAGGCAAACTACAAAACAGACACAAACATATCACAAATAAGAACAAGAACATTCTGTATCAACCAGCTTCGTAGACTTGGCCTAATTCTGTACAGTACTGTACAAATTCTGAATTTTTATTTTAACCATGGAATGGAATTGTAAAGACCAATAATGAGGTGCATGTCAAATTTACACTGGCAGCCAAAAGTTTGGAATAATGAACAGATTTTCCTCGTATGGAAAGAAATTGGTACTTTTATTCATTAAAGTGGCATTTAACTGATCACAATGTATAATCAGGACATTAATAATGTGAAAATTTACTATTAAAAATTGAAAAAAAAAACAGAACTTCTTAAACTACTTCAAAGAGTTCTCATCAAAAAAATCCTTCATGTGCAGCAATGACAGCTTTTCAAATCCTTGACATTCTAGCTGTCGGTTTGTGCAGATACTCAGGTGACATTTCACCCCACACTTCCTGTAGCACTTGCCATAGATGTGGCTGTCATGTCGGTCACTACTCACACACATTATAGTCTAGCTGATCCCACAAATCTCAATGGGTTTAAGATCCATAACACTTTTCCAATTATCTGTTGTCCAACGTCTGTTTCTTTTCCCACTCTAACATTTTCTTTGTTTTTCTGTTTCAAAAGTGTCTTTTTCTTTGCAATTCTTCCCATAAGGCCTGCATCCCTGAGTCTTCTCTTTACTGTTGTACATGAAACTGGTGTTGAGTGGGTAGAATTCAATGAAGCTGTCATCTGAAGACATGTGAGGCATCTATTTCTCAAACTAGAGACTCTGATGTACTTACCCTCTAGTATATTTGTATATCTGGCCTTCCACATCTCTTTGTCTATGAAGACTGTAGTGTACCCAATTGTGTGAAATCTTCTCTTTTGGCAGTTTCAAGCATTGTATAGCCTAAATTCTTTAAAACAATGATTGACTGTAGAGTTTCTAGAGAAAGCCGTTTCTTTTTTTTTGCCATTTTTGACCTACTATTGACCTTAAGACATGCCAGTCTATTGCATATTGTGGCAACTCAAAAACAGAAAGACAACGTTAAGCTTAATTTAATGAACCAAATAGCTTTCAACTGTGTTTAATGTAATGGCAAGCACATTTTTTGTATCAAATTAGCAATTAGCATGATTACTTAAGGATAAAGTGTTGGATGTGAATTAAAGTACCAATTTCCTTCCGAAACAGATTTAGGTGTAAGATGAGAGCAGTACTGACCTGTTTGGTGTACAGAGGGAGAGCAGCACAGTGCTCTCCCACACCAGAGAGCAGTAGAGCTGACTTAGTTTGTTCAGAACACTAAGACCAAGCTGAGAGCCCCACTGGTTCACTGAGATAGCACGAATCTCACTCTGAGAGAGGAATGAGTCACTGTTATTACTCACACTCTGACAATTTACACCTCCAGACTATACTCTGTACTTAAACCTTATGAATATTCACAAATAGCAGCCTGTTTACCTGTCCAACTCTACAGGTATGTACAAACATAAGGATGTACGCATGTGCCGCAGTGAGGGCGTGAAGCAGCGGAGTGGCACGAGCTGACAGAGTTGCATCTGTGACGTGGCCAGCGTTGGCAAGCTCTCTGAGTAGCACAGAGCCACCAGGGACCTCAATGGGACGATGGAGAGGCTCCAATGCAGACAGTATGCTGTCCAACTGACAAAGACCCTCCTGGAGAACCTTCGGCTCATGGGACAAAGTCTAAACCACAGTGAGAAAAAAACAATGCTTTTGAAGTGCTTTAAATCAATCAGGTAGAAATCAAGTGAATAAAACTAGGACATATATATTTGCCAGAGTATTTTTCTATAGTGTCAGTGATATGTTTAGGACAAAACTGCAATTTATCTCACCAATATAGATTTGCAGACACCTGCTACAGCTTGGCAGGCAGCAGAGGTGGGAAAGTCTATGGGCAAGTTGGGAAGCCCAAGGATTGACACCAGTGGTAGGAGGCCTTTCTGATTGACAAACTCCTGACAGTGGTCATCTGTTGTGTTATTACTCAGAATGGACTCCACAAATTTCATCTAGAGCAAACATATACACACACACACTATATTTTAACTCTAGTTCTTGGGAAGTAAACCATCCTGAATACCTAATAATGTAATAAATGAGGCATAATAATGATAAGACGGTGTATAAATGAAGCAGGATGCAGAGAACTTGAGTCAGCACATACCACATTGAGGATGTAATCCATAAGAGGAATGGGAATTCGCTCCTCTGTGCCCACAACTCTGTAAAAAACATTAATTTGTTAAAGATATAATCTAATTACTAACATCTGAATCAATATAGATTATACACACACACACACTTAGATAAGATCAGTTTAGCTTCCTAAATGACACAGTGACAGCAAAGAACATTATGTTTCATTGACCACCTTGTTAAATCTACAAGATATAAGATATTTGAATGGACTAACTGCCTGTTGCTTTCTGGCTCGCCCTGCTGTTGGCTAAAAGTATGTAGAGCTTCTTCCTCCTCCTCATCCTCACTGGATGCCTCCTCTGCAGCATGGTTGGAGCGAGCAGGAGGAACAGTGACAGTCCCATCTGCTTTTTGTATGGAGGGTTTCTGGCAGATGTACTCTGGCGACCTGCCTAAGTTGCAAATCTCCTCCAGCAACTGTTAAAAGTTCAAAATAATACAGTAATCAAATTCTAGGACACAAAATGAAAAGGTCATTTAAAAAATTGCAAATAAGAAAGTGATTTGTAAAGACATTATGGAAAAATGTTTCAGCATTAGCCACTTTACCTTGATGATGGCTGTTGTAGCATCGGTTTTCAGCGTGGGCTGGTGTCGCATTAGCTCGTCAACAGCACTGCCCAAGTTAGAGGCAGTGTCACCTGTTACATAGAAACACATTGACTGTTTTGAACACATTCCTATTATCTTCAAACACAAATGCTTTCAATTTTATCTGTGCAACACAAAAAGTTTTATCTAGCAAAATGTCTAAGCTACACTTTTCTATGCAATGAAAGTGAATGGTGACCAAGGCTATCCCTGGTCACTTTTCACTTTCAATGTATGGAAAAGAGCTTGGGCATCTCCTTCTGTGTTCAACAGAAATAAGTCATATGGGCGTGGAATATTTTTGATTTAACTATACTTTTCACCTCACAAGTCACTGACTGTGAAGAGCAACAGGTACACCCAAAGGGGCCACTCACCAAGTGGATCAGAGCTACGTCGACGGCGCATGGCGGGCAGGTAATCTGGCGAGAGCAGCACCTTAAACAGCCGCTCGAAGGGCTGGCACTGCACAAAGGAGTGCAGACCCCGTGCATTTAGACACAGGGCACTGAAGACATTAGGCAGGGATCCCAGCACCTCTCTGGTGGCAGGGACCTGCAGAAACAAAATCATTGAGCAAAACAAATCAGTATGGTACAGCAATGGGAGGAGATAACAACTGAAATATACAGTAGCAAGGGAGACTAAAGTGTGCACAGAGTTAAGTCTAAAAACGTCAGTTTATGAAAGAGGGAGCAATGGACTTGTTAAAAGAACATTAGGAAAAAGGGACATAGAGGGTCTAGCAGGACAGAACTGGGGGTGGTGAGAGATGATGTACGCTAGAACAGTCCTTGAAAGAGACAAAATGAGTTTTGAATGGAAAGCATGCGTGGGCATAAGTGAAACTAAATTAAAAGAGATGTTGAGATTGCAAGAGAGAAAGCGAAAGGCCCTCAGTACATTAGATTGGGAGGGGTGTTATGGCAGACTCACATCTTTGATGAGCAGTGCATGTAGCATTACATCAGTGAGACCATTGTCCTGCAAAGAGGACAGTAGAGAGGGCTCTTGGAACACAAACACTGTCACTACCTCCGTTGCTGAAAAAAAAGAAAAAAAAGAGTGAAAATGAGAAAGAGGAATACAGAATAGGCAAAGAAATCAGACAAAATTCTGAGTAAAGTAACTGGAACAATATTTAGCATATTTCAAAAAGGCTGTTCTATCAACACTGCTCTTGTGGCTGTCTATTCATCTACTATGCAAGAAGTTCCAAACCAGTTTGTACATATGGAGTACAGCTAATATTTCAGCAACAACTGTTCTGTTTGTACTTACCAAGGAGAAACAGTGAGGGTCCATAATACTCTGCATTACTGATGATGTGTTTTAGAGAGGTAGGGAGGGACCCATCCATAACTATTAAGAGAGTGCAGAGGCAACGAACATCATGATTAAAATTTCAGTAAATGAAAAAAATACCTCACTGCTAACCAATATTTGACCATTATAGTACTATTAATGACAGAGTTTTATACCATGACGAATGCCGTCAGAGAATGCAGGGTCCTGAATGGCTTTCTTCAAGAAGTTCAACATAGATTTCAACAGAGCTGCCCTCTGAGGGATGCACTGCACTCCTGTCACGAGAGAAAACATTTATCAGCCAATAGTACCATTTCTCCTGTAATAGGTATATTGTGACATAACAGTATATAACATAACAGACTTGAAAGTATAATTGTTGTACCTGATCTAGGGGTGCTGGCTGTATTGCTCTGTGCTCTAGATTCGGTCTCTGATCTGGAACCAGAAGAAGTAGAGGGGCCAGGACTGCTCTCCATGGCAACCTCTGACACTACAGTGACAAGAGCATTTCTGAATAACTTCAGCAAGTAACAGATGTGCAGGGTAAAATATGTAAGCTTTCAAAATATTTTAAGTGTGACTACATTAAACTAGGGCTCCAACATCTAATCAATAAATATCAATAATGGAAATCAACAACAAATGTGATTCAGACCTGCCAACCTTGGAAATTTGTTTTGAGTACCATCAGTGTGACGGGGCACAGAGTTTGATAAAATACCATGCTTTGCTCATCAGGACATTGTTCTGCGCACACCGCGAGTGAAAGAGAGAAGCATGAAATCATCCTCCAGATAAATGCTTATTAAATAATTGTGTTAATAAATAAAGAAATGATAAAAACAATATAACGCAATGTGTAAATATTTTTTTTATGTGAATTCAATATTAACGGACTAGTCGACTATTATTTCCAATGCTGACTAGCAGCAGCTGTACCATTTAGTCGACTAGTCTCACATCTCCCTAATTTACATATGTAAACAAAAATATATAATAATAATAATAATTAAAAACAATTATGTTGTGATGTAAAACACTGTCAATGAGATATGAGTAAAGCCCAAGTTTGAGTTCAGGATGTACATTTGGTTAAAAAACTAAATCAACTATATACTCACACATCCTGAAATAGGTCAAATGAAAAATGTAGCCTATTCAATTAAAAAACATCTATAAATGTAGGCCTTCCTAGATAGCTAAATTATTACCTGAAGCTCCTTGATGGCTAATGTCAAAACAGGAGTTCATTGATGTTATTAAATGAGTATTCCGTCAGTTATTCCTGGTCCGAGGCCTCCGTAAATATTTAGTTTATATGTAGGGTCCTACCCAAGTTTAATGGTGCAACGCTGAAATATTTAGTACTGCGTAAATTGTGACTTAGTGCCCATTTACGCCACAACTAGGCTAAGTTGTAACTTGCGCAAAGCTGGTGCAACCGGCCCCAGGTGAACAAGCAAGCTAGCTTGCAAATTACGTAGTGTTAGGATAACGTTATTAATGTTAAATATTTTCCAATGGTTAGCAGGTGTGCACTCAGTCACACACACTTTTGTGCTATCCCTGTTAAGGCAGTATTTTAGAGGAAACACTGGAATCTAACCGAAACTAGGACAATACTCATATTTACTGTATGTCTGTCTTTAATTTCTTCATTTAGAAACACTTACTATAGTACAGTAAAAAAGTGGAAAATTTTCGTAAGCGCTGATTTCTAAACGATTATCATTACAAATCAGGGGAAATGTTTGCGCATCTTGCGGTCAAGTTAACATTAGAAGTGGCACAAACTCACACAGTTTGTGAGGAGCAGCAGTGAAATGAGCCGCTCTGAGATGGAAAAACACCACGTGTGAGCACAGAACACGTGCCAGAACAATTCTGGAACTCATCACTCTGGAACACACGGCGCCTCAAAATATTTAAATCACAGCACTTGCATAATCACTAAGCCATATAGCGATTTCAATTTTATTTAGATTTATTGTTCAGCATTACTTGAGCATTTTATAATTTGCATGGCTGAAATTTGTCTTCCTCTTATCTGAGTGACCATGAATGATGGAGTATTTTAAATTAATCCATGCAATCACGTCAACTTCAGAGGATTAAGTTAACTCAATTCAATATTTCAACTTTCCATATCCACCACAACCCGTTTACCTTAAGGAGTTAGAAGTACATTGACTACTGTACTGTCCCCTCGCTTAAGAAATCAGTAAGACAGCAGGAGTGGAAGGGGGATCAAGCAGGATTTTGTGTTGCTGTCGATTTGCAGTCTTTTATTAATGATAGGCGCATTTGTCAATCATATCCGATTGCTATTTGGGGAATGAACCCAGCGCTATGATTGGTCGAACTCTTCTTTTGCTGTTGCTGGATTTGAGGCGTCACCAGGTTTTTGCGTAGTTTAGAGTGACAAATCGTACCAGCGTACTTTGAGGTCAAAATGCGTACAGGTTGGCAGGTCTGGATTATCGATTAGTTGGAAATTTTCAGTAAGCACGGAGAAGCCCCATCAGTGACATCACTTCACAGCCAAGTGAAAAATCTGTTGCAATATGAAATTCGCTTGAAAAACAATGCTTGAATTTGAAGCGGAAAAACACAACCCAAGCTGTCCAGCACAAGAGAGCACTTTATAACACTATCATAATAAGATTAATGAGGACCAGTTGCTGCATCAGGACAACTGACAGAGTGCTTGTGCCGTTTGATGCCTGAGAGTTGTTTCTCTCCAGCGCATCACTTACATTTCACTGCTATTTTCTACATTTTATAATGTAAATAGGTTATGAATTCAAAATCAGCTACATATTTTGCAAAACTGCTTGTTCTTACCACAAGCAAGTCTCAGTTAAACTCTGAGCAAGCGAGTGCGCACCTCCGTGTCAATCAAACCGATCGCAATGGAGCACAATCATTTTGAATAAACTGTCCAACATCATACCACGATTTCAGTATCAATGTAATCAGTTGCGCAGCTTTCATAGAAATCAGACTAGTCTCAGCAGTCAAGGTGTGCCAGTTTTTAATTGTTTTGTCCTGCTCATATAAACACATGTAATACAGTGATCCAGGATGAGCCTTTTCAGAGCGAGAGTGAATTTGCACAGGATTTACATTTGATTGTACTATAATAAACTATGTAATTCTGAATATAATGTAGAATAATGCTAAGGGTCCTAATATTTGAAAGTCCTCCTGATAATGCCACATGTAATGTCTGATTTCATCTAACATAATTATGTATTATTCAGCTGGGCAGAATTATTAATATTTTTATTCTCGTGCCACTTCATGTCATATGGTAATTTTACTCTTTAATGAGAAGCATTTTTGTTCCATTTTACAAGCAACTGTTTTGCATATGACCTGAAAGTAATAATAATAAATTCAAATGTTACTTTTCATGATTCAGACTGTGTGCAAAATTTTGTGAGAGTATAGAATCGTGAATTCAGTCATATAAATCAAAACAAATCCTTATGTACTATATAATTTCAGTATTTTGAAAAATCATATATAAAATACAGAAAATTAAATTTTATTTTTATTGAATTAATAGATTAATCATAGAAATAATCGAAGATTAATCGATTAACAAAATAATCATTAGTTGCAGTCCTACATTAAACCATGGATATAAAAACTAATCCACATGCAGGGCTCAATGCTAAGAATTTTTTCTACTGGCCTGGTTAGGCCAGTGCTTCAGATTTTCACTGGCCCCAAAACAAAAATGACAAATAGCCATTTTTACAATCATGGCTTTAAAAAATAATATATTTTTTTACATATCTTATGTTTTTAATACAATGTTCCCCAATGGCCTTGGTAGCTCAGCAAGTAAAGATGCTGATTACCACCCCTGGAGTCACGTGTTTGAATCCAGGGCATGCTGAGTGACTCCAGCCAGGTGTCCTAAGCAACAATTGGCATTGGAAAGTCACATGGGGTAACCTCCTTGTGGTCGCTATAATGTGTGGTTCTCGCTCTCGGTGGGGCATGTGGCGAGTTGTGTGTGGATGCCGTGGAGAATAGCTTGGGCCTCCATCTACCTACTGTAATATACACGGCCTGCAGAGTGTAATATACAGTAGGTAGATATTAGGCCTGATCTGTGAATTAACCATGTGTATATAACATGAAATCTGGCAAGCCAAACAAGACCAACATTGACTGATATACAAAAAACAAAAACACCTGTATGGTCCAGAAATTAGACATGTAACAGGTTTTTGAGCATGATATGATGTAGACTGTTTCAAATATTCATCTTCACCCTGCAGCTGAACAGCTCTGATAATAATAGCCTAATAGCCATAGTGATCTTGCTTCTTTTCATATCAAACGGCATTATCATATCAAATTAATATTTACATTTTGAAACATTAACCAATTAAATCTCCATTCACATACACAGTCTGTCTACTCATATACCACGTCTTTAATAACACTAAATTAAATTATTTTAAAACATACAAAAGTGACAATTCTGTCCTCATTTACTCATCCTTGTGCCATTACTATTGTTCGCATATCTTCAAATACGGCTCATAGAACATGATGCATCAAGTTTGAACATGATAGTGCAAATGAAATTGAAGAGGAACAAGACTTTCAGCGGATAATAATTTTCATTCATTTAAATTCTGGTCCCTTCCTCGCAAAAGCGATTGCATGGTTTCACTTAGTCTAAAGTACAGTAAGAGCCTTACAGAATACTTTATTTGTACCATTTTGAAGTTCGACATTCCCGTCACCATTCATTATTTTATAGTATAGAAAAGAGCACCGCAGGACAATCCTTTTCTTTTTGTGTTCCGCAGGTATCGAAATACACAAGGGTAGTAAACAATGACAATTTTCCTTTTTGGGTGAACTATTCCTATAACTTTAAACAGTACAACAAGTAGTTAACATGACAGAGGTGATACTAACTGTCCATATCTGTGTCCATGTCCTCTGTCTCATTAGCTGTGTTGGGCCTCTGGATCTTTGGTTTGATTACAAAAGGGCACTCTTTTCTGGAGAGGTCAACCTCATGCTGCACAGAGAAAACATTGGGATCACATTCCATCAACAAAAGGGCAGAGGGCAAAGAGCTGAGTTGTCCATGCATGAACATGTGACTGAACAAGCTGTACTGTAGGGGCTTTCAGTACCTCTAGTCTGCAGATAAAGATTGAGAGGCCGCCGTGTGACTGAAAAGCAGCCATGTCCAGATTGGTGATGAGATCCACAACTCTCACTGCCCTTGTTACAAAGGTGATCTGGTCCTGCTCATCCCCAAGGAACTTGATCACCTAAAGTGGAAGTGATATGGTTTAAGGTACATCCTCACAGAACACTGACTCCAGATGCATAAATGAGGAAATACAGAAGGTGGAGAAGAAAAAGCCAAGCACCAACCTTTAGCAATGCCTCCATCATACCACAAGATACTAAAGCCTCTCCACCGGCATCATAACTGGCCAGATGATAGAGGAAGGAGAAGAGGGCCGTAGCAAACTGGTGTGGATACGGCTCCATCAGTGGGTCTGAAATCACCATCAAACATGAGAATGTCACAAACCAAGAAACCCAAGATAAGAGCATTACAACAGAATCAAACAGAGCTAAAAGTATATTTTCTCACCAATCATGGCCTGTATACAGTTACGGACAAGCACAGGTAAAAATCCATGGTAGGATGCTGTGCCTGTACAATCGATAATGTTAGAGAGCTTTGGTGTCCGCTCCAGGTGGACTATGGACGTCAAAGTTCGTAAAGAGGCGGCCTTGATGTCCTGCAATGTAATAATATGTTTGAGAGGTCATCAAAAACATATAATGGGTTTAAAATAAAATATTTTATTTAAAAGCATAATTTCACATTTTTAAGAAACATTATCTAAAATGTTAGCACTGTATTTCATTGGCTCTGCACTTGTACAATTAAAGTCATATCTAATACATATTTTTATGATTTTATGGGAAGTGTACATAGGAGTGATTAATACTTAAGGGAATGTAAACTTCACAAGCACTCTAAACAATGAACAGGATGGCACTATAGTGCTAGAGAGATAAGAACAGGGAAGAAACTACCCACCACCAGCTGTCTGTCTGTGATCTGAAGCACATCCACTAGCTCCTCTATAAGCCCATTATAGAGTATGCTGTTGGCTGACTCCTGGAGGGCATTGGAGTACACTGCAAAAAAAAAAAGAGAGAGAGTAAAAAAAAAAAAAAAAAAAACTACAAAAAAACCACCCCCTCAGCAGATAGACATTAACCTTTTAAACGCCCGACGGGTCGTCGTCGCCCCGTAACATACTATTGCGCAATAACTTCGCGATATACAAAAACTAAAAAATTTAAAGATATACATATCTTACATCGTTGGAAAGCTGAGACTCTTGTGATTCAAGCGATGTAAACCATTTTAATATACACTTAACACAGCGGGTACAATCTGTGTATTTCTCAGACAACTTACAGAAAAATAAACAAATACAAAATGGCAGAAACTCACCTATAAAGCTCATCTTACTCTACTGATCCACTTCATTCCATCAAAAATGGTTTAGTTACACTGTAAATGGTCCATACAATCCAATTCAACAAAGTATTTGGTCCATAACACATTTATATATCAATAAACACCCACATAGTATGGATGTAGCATTTCGAGCTAACCGACAGAGCTGACACAACTTCGATGCATTCTTTAATGTTTACATGTTCAAAATAGCTTCATCGCAGATATTTTTACGTCAAAATATCCGCTGTTCCCTGAACTTTAGATGGACAGGTCATTTGAGCCAATCGGTGCATGATATAGATGTGACCAGGCATCAATAGCCAAGGAGTGCCAACGATGAAGAATGGTCCCTCCCTCTCTTTGATTGACAGAAAATATACACAGTTACGTGGATCCATGCAAATGACGGTATTTTCTGATAGCCAATGAATTTCTGTAAAGATTGATATGCCGTTTTAGTGGGAGGATTCAACCTGGCACGCGTAAAGTTATTGCGCAATCAACACAGTGACTCATGCGCCCCCGTGCGCAAAAGACCATTGAAAGCGCGTTTGGAGTGAGCGAAGTTTGCCGAAGAAAAATAGCCAAGAAAACCAGCAAAACACACTTCTTATTAGAAGAAGTCATTGAGCAGTGTACTCTGCGTGAAAGTGATGAGTGGGAGGATGATATTTCGGAAGAAGAGAGTGAGGTTTCAACCATTGACTCGGAGGATATGTTTTTGGGTGGTGGAGATGCCACTCTCCACAAGTAAGTGTATGTTGTTATTATATGATACAACATATTTTACTGCATATACGGAGGTAACGTTATGTGTTTGTTTTGATGTGTACTTGCCAGCTTATGTCGTGTGTTATGTCGCGCGTTATGTCGCGCGCGTGTGTATGTGTGTGTGTGCTCATGTGCGCTCATGCACCTCATCCGCGCTCATGCACCGTGTATCTGTGTGTTCATGTACAGGTTTATATATATATATATATATATATATATATATATATATATATATTATATATACTTATATATATATATAAACCTGTACATGAACACACAGATACTCAGTGCATGAGCGCGCATGAGGTGCATGAGCGCGCATGAGCACACACACACACTCACATGTAAACATTAAAGAATGCGTCGAAGTTGTGTTAGCTCTGTCGGTTAGCTCGAAATGCTACGTCCATACTACGTTGGTGTTTATCGATATATAAATGTGTTGTGGACCAAACATATATATATATGAGTGTTTTACACATGTTTATCTAAGTGTATGTATAGGCGCTTTCCAAAAAAGGCCACTTGGAGACTCCAAATGACCCTTTGTAACCACAGACACATAAAATGATGCTATTCTTGAACGCTTTACTGTACAGTCATAATTTTGGGCTCTAATGAAAGGTAACACTTAGAGCTAATATATTCCTTATTCAGATTCACTGCCAATTATTGCTGACACATAGTAACTGAAGCATAAACACAGTGGGTTTTTTTCAATTCTTGAAAACAAACTTTCTCCGTTTTTTTTTTTGTATATATATTTTTTTTATATATATTTATAGTGAGTTCTAATATTAAAGTGTTTTAATTCAATAGAACTTGTTTTGTCTCTTTATTTGTAGAAAGTTTGTTTTCAAGAATTGAAAAAAAAAACACTAATGTGTTTATGCCAATAAAAATTATGACTGTACAGTAAAGCATCATTTTATGTGTCTGTGGTTACAAAGGGTCATTTGGAGTCTCCAGGTGGCCTTTTTTGGAAAGCGCCTAAACATACACTTGGATAAACATGTGTAAAAACACTCATTTTCTAATGTATTGTTATCACATTTTATATTGGGTTTGGTAAGGCTTCATGCTGTGATCTAATTGTGTTTTCCAGCTAACTCCCCCCAGCTGTAGTTATCTGCAGGCATATTTTTACAAAAAAAAATGTAGGCGGAATTTTATTTCCCCTTTTTGAGTGTGTTCAAAGTTCTATTACTCAATACAAGTAAGACTTACAGTGATTCTGACTATTCAGGAACAAACCTCAAAGCCTCCCCTTTCAAAAGAGACCAAAAGCATGCATATACTCCAAAGGGTTCAAGAACAGCATGCATTTTAATTTGGGTAGGCTTTTTTAGGCATTTTTGGCAAATATTGCAGGATGCTTAAAAGGTTAATAAGCTAGGGCTGTTTTATGAAAATAAATTTTGGCCACCAACTCAGGAGCCACTCACCGAGTATGGAGATGGCATGTAGCCTGGCTTGCACGGCCTGCAGTCTCCTCTTGTGGTTGGAGAAGCCATGGGCCAGACGAATATGTGTGAAAAGCAATATTTGTTTGTCTTTAGGGATGTTGTACATGGCCGTCAGAGACTGCATGATCTCAGAAGGACTCTCTGAAATCTAAGAGTGCACCGGGAAAAAGCACAAATTAGATTCAAGTGTAATCAATAACTATTAAAGACCAATGTGCTTCTATTAACTATTCCACAATGAAAACAACCACCAGAACTCACCTTATCAAGTTGTTCGATATGAATGTAGTGTAGTGTGTTGCTGCATGCCTGTCGAGAGGGCAATTACAACAACAAAAAGTTTAAAAAGGCAGTACACAAAGAAAACTTAGAACAAAAACAATTGTTTTGTTTAACCAAAAAGTGTGTTCAAATAAAGGGAATTGTGACTCAATGCATACTTTCTTCTCAACTTTGACCTCCGAATTGGGTTCTGCATAGAACTCAAAGTGCAATGTTGTGGCACTAGGTGGATACTTCTGCACAGCATAAACAAAGTGTCATCACAGAATGAAGAAACACTAGAAATTGCTTAAAGGGATAGTTCACTCAAATTTTAATTCACTGATTTCCTCACCCTCATGCCATCCTCAATACTTTCTCTACAAAACAAAGCTTTTTAGAAGAATATTACAGCTCTGTAGGTCCATTCAATGCAAGTGAATGGTGATCAGGCCTTTGAAGATCCAAAATGGAGATAAAGTTTGCATAAACATAATCCATCAGATCCCAGGTGTTTAATCAATGCCTTCTGAAGCGATCCAGTTGGCTTTGGGTGAGAACAGGCCAAAATATCGATGTTTTGTAAATTTAAAGTAAATTTTGGTCCGTTCTCTCACAAAACCAAATGGCTTGCTTCAGAAGACATTCATTAAATCACTGGAGTTCAACAGATTATGATTATTCAGACTTAATTTTAGTCACTTCACTTGCATTGTATTAACCTACAGACCAACCAGGGCCCGATGGGTTTCGGGCAGGGTTCGGTCAGTTTTTCCAAGTAAGACTTCGGGTCTTGATAGGTTTTGTAATGAGTGCAAAAATAAACAGGCTTACCGAATTTGTATCGCGCACGCCCTCTCACTCACAGACGCGTGAACGGACGAGATAGGGCTATTCACACAAAATGTGTTTTTGCACGCATCTGTTCTGTTTTCCCATTGTTTCCTATGGAAACACATGCTGGATGAATGTCTTTGATATTTGCACCTGTGTAAGTTTACGGTTTCTGTTATGAATGTTGCCTACATGCTTACTTAAAATATAGCCTACTGCAACAGTAGGAGAAGAAATTAGATAGTTAACCATTTCAGGTTGGGTTCTGGCTTAAAATCTGACAGTCTCGTTCGGGCCGGGCCATACGGTCTCGGGTATGGGTCAGGTTCGGTTTCATTTTAAGGCCTGTGCAGACCTCTACCTACAGAACTGAGATATTCTTCTAAATATCTTCGTTTGTGTTCTGCAGAAGAAAGTCAGTCATACATCTGGGATGGTATGAGGGTGAGTAAATGATAAGAGAATTTTCTTTTTTGGGTGAACTAACCCTTTAAAAAAAGACTTAAATAGTTAAAGTAGATAAAAATCTAACAAGATTAGTCCGTCCCCCCCCCCCCCCAATCCACACAATTACATAGCACGATAAATGAGAATTTTATATAATAGTAATAACATACCGACAACGGCAGGTCTCTGCAGCACTCAGCAAGACCAAAGCCATTCTCTTTCCCACCCCAGCTCTACAACAGGGGAAAGAAGAATCAGGAAAAGGTGTAGAATGAAAGACAACAACCCTCAGCCTTGAAATGCCAGTGAACTAAAATTAGATATGTCCTGATCGATCGGCCGCTGATCAAAATCAGATGATATTAATCTTAAATCCATGATCGGCTGATCGTGCCTATATTTAGGGCCGATCTTTTTTGTAGCATGCAAGCAATCACACATACACTGCTCCTCTAAAGAATTAGTGCTTTCTCAGCCGTTGAAGCATGACAGAATGGCCTTTGGATGGTGAGATGTTGGCAATTTTAAGCATTCACGAAATTAAACTTTCAGACATGATCTAGTTGAGATGAATATGCTGGTTTGTTTTTAAAAATATGTAAGAACATTAATTTGCCCATTTTCTAGAGTCGTTACGGTAGTTATTTGTACTCGTGGCACAGTGAACAGGAAGAGGACAGAGGCTGCTAACAGGTTTAAAAACAAATTAAACAACAAATAAACAAGAAAATATATGATATGCGAGTTGTGACAATCAAACTTCGTGTTAAGTGATAGACTGTTTGAGCAATCATGACCGATTTTAGCTTTACTCTCTTTAACATGAGCACTCTCTGTGTCAAAGACATTTACTCTTCAGGTGCTCTCAATATTTCATCATCAGTCACTCATCCCAATTTAAATCAGGTTAATGTTGGTCACAATACAACTAATAATAAATATAACTGTTTAAACTTCAATATGACACCGCGTCTTCGTGCATTTGCCTAATAATTTGTGGTTTGTGGTACAGCAAAACTCAAACACTGAAGCAGTTTTAGAGCTTAGTTTTGAATGCATCTCTGCTGTGAGTGATGCTTTCATGATTTTTACTGGTTGTCAGTATGTCACAACGGCATTTTGATATTGACAACAGAACTATTAATAATAATGTAATTGTTTAACTTGGGTCTGTTCAAGTGTAACTGTTTACGCCACTTTTAAGTGGAATTGCAAAATTTTTAATTCCTTTTATAGAATTAATTTTTTGTTGTGACTATTCAAGTCAATCTGTTTACACCTTTTGTATGTGTATGCAAGATTTCTATTCATCTATTTTTTATTCATTTATTTTTGTACCTAAATATTAAAGTTAAAATAAGCTATTACACCATTCCAAGTAGAAGTTGATTTTATATGCGAGTTTTATAAAAATGCTAGCAGCACTAAGTTAAATGCATTAAGCTGAAGACATCTTTTAATTTGATTACTTGGTTATTTTTGTAAACAAACAAAAAAAAAACTGTCTACACCTCTATTATCTAGGCAAATACAAGTATCGGATCGGGACTCGGTATCGGCAGATATTTCATATTTAAATATCGGCTCGGGAGCCAAAAAAGCTGATCGGGACATCCCTAACTAAAATCATGAATGCACCTGTCTGTACAGAACCAAGTCAATTTTGCTGCTTCACATTGAACTAATGCAAATCAAAACACAAAACATTTCCAACAAGGACTCAAAAGTGCACACTAAAATTAAAGATGCCATTCTTTAAACATCACAACTGACAACTAGACAAAAGATGAGAACGGGTGTTTTTAAATATGCACGCTGTCATAGAACATGAATATCAAAACCCTCTTATTGAACTGGCAGATCAACCACCTTAAAGTATCTTTAAATCTTCAATGATTGAAACTTGCCATGACTATAAGTAGATCTCTCATACCTCAGCCAAATGTTGCAGACGAGCAAGCAATGGACTCCTTTTATCTGAGCCCAGTCTAGTGATGTAGTTGGAACGTTTGCTGAACACATACAGGAGATTCAGCACAGACAGAACCACCTGCATGTCACATGATGCTAGAAGGGTGGTCAAATGCTACAGCCACAAAAGAAAAAAAGAAATGGTCAGTCAACTCCTGAAGCAGCATTCAAGGCTAACAGAAGCGGATGGGGTTGTGGTACCTCTATAGAGCTGTACAAGTGTCTAGAAAAGCTGTATTCGATCAAAAGTGCAGTGAAGTTGAGCACCGCCAGCAATAAGGCTTTCAGCTGCCCATTCTCTGGCCGGTCACACACCAACAACCACGACATGTTCTCCACTGTCTGTCCCGCATCACAGAGGATGCCATCAAAGCGGTCCAGCAGGTCCACCCAGTGGTATAGCTCACACTGTCAAGAGAAATAAGCAGCAATAAGAGAACTAAATGTAATATTGCAGGAGCACTAAGATGACACAGATACTACTGCATGATCTTATTTCTCACCTTGCCAATGTTCCATGTCTTGATTTGCTGCAGTTCCAGCAACAACTGTTCATCGCTACATCCCTTCAGCTTCTCTATGAGAGTCCTACAGTCTGCAGGCTGGGAGGGAGGAGCACAAGAACATGTCAACAATGAGGAAACCCTTCAGCACACACACAAACAAAATCAAACACTATGTATACACTGTATATATTCCTGCATACTGACCGCTTCAGTAGGGGTTTTCTTTAATTTGCTTCTGTCGACCTTCATGGTCACTAATTTCTACACTCTGTTCCTGTGAGAAAAACATCAATTAGTGTATGTGAATAATACAAGCTTAGTCAAATGAACAGTGAATAATATTCAATGACATACCACCATGACATTTAAACAAATTTAGCACTGCCTAACACGGAATAATTACACAATCATGAATAAACAAGGAGCCAAATGTAGGCCCAAATGAAAACACATTGATGTCACTTTAAACATACATCAGCGCAATATGTTTAGGAAGGTAAAAGATGAAATAAAAGAACTCACTGTATATGATTTGGCAATTCCAACTTAACGGCATTTTTCATGTGCAAAACCTAAAACAAAAGAGAAAGATGAAAGTGAAATTCTCCCCAACAGTAAACAGAAGAACTCATAAAAGCATACATGCTCTACAGTTTTATACTAAGGAGTAGTCAAATTAAAAAATGTATTCTGGCTTAGAGAAATCTAAGTAAAGACCGACAACTAGCCAAAGAATAAAGACAGCTTGGGAACGAACAACCCACATTGGTTCAGATACTGGGCACACGCAATAGCTCCTCTCAAGCATGTTCTTAGTGAATCGAAACAATTCAATTGCTCCTTCTGGAACAAGCTGTTAATGTTACGTTTAATCCTGAGAAACCAAATTGATTTAGGACCTTGAACCCGGTCAATGAGAAGCACTGGCCTGTGACCAAGGAAGCTGACATGGAAAATGAACAAACATACGCCACGGTAAAATTACAAAGCCTAAACAAACACTTTATCTAGCTCTACATTTATAATGTTAGTGCAAGTACTAAAGACAACAATTACGTTGTTAGCAGAGAGCCAAAATATAATGCAGACGACAGAGCAACACAATGGCCATTAACTGAGCATCTACTTGCCGAATACCAAAAATTACAATAACATTAGCCAACCAGATCTTTCCACATTAACGAAAGTACAATACAGTAAACAAATAACAATGCCCTGGGAGTGTGTAAAAAAAAAAAAAAAAAACAACACGACACGACAGAAACGGAGGGCAACATGCAGCTAACATGCTAGCTAGTTTTTCCTTGCTAATGAGCTACCTCAGCCAGCAAAGCTATGGTTTGCAGATAAACATTGTCATTGCGGACAAACATATTTGAACTTTTTTAAATAGCACGAATAAAAAACGGTCGCCAGTCTTCGAATGTGTAAATAAATAACACCAAGCTGAGTGAGGACATTTGACCGTTAGACGCTCGTGCGACATCTTTGATTCGGAGTTCGCGAAGCTACACAGTTTTGAGGAGCGACACACAATTCCGCTCAACATGTCAACACAAACCAGCACAACTTCAACTCACAGTTACAAAATATTTACCAAAGCATTTCTTGAAACAAACATTCACCAAGTCCTTAATATAACCATGGACCGACAAAGTATATGTCAGGAACGAAGCTACACTGATCCATATTTTCCCTCAAGGCTGCACACATGCTCTGGTCTAATCTAGAGCGCGGCTCAGCCCGGCCTGCTCCAGGAAACCCGCTCAGATCTCCGGCTCAGAAAAACTGCGTCTGTCACAGCGCGCGCACACTGACACAACCGTACCGTGTATTATTCACGCATTTTCAGCTAACGCATTTGTCTGGGTGAAATGTAGCTGGTGATGCGCACAGTGCCGACGGGTGATAAGAATGCGGTGCATGCGTTGGTTTGGTGGGTTAGCTGAGAAACGCAGAATATCTCGCTGAATCATTCTCCACTAGGGCCTACCTTAACACTGACTTCCAGTGGACGGCTCGATTTCTCACTTTTTACTGCTGCAATTGTGCGTAGCAACATTTGGGGCGAACGTGGCGTGTCACACATGATGTCTACTTTATTGAGAAAAATCTGTGTTTATGCGTACTGATATTGTATAATCTGTCCAGTATCAATCCAAATAAGTAAATGAGATTTATTGATGTTTGGGTTTTAAGTTTATACATGATAGAATAAACTTAAGCTGAACTGATAAAGAAGAAAAGTTTATGCATTTCCAAATTTGGCGCTATGAATATTTGTAGTTAAATCACTAAACTGTCAATTCATGCTAAACCTTGTGCAGAAAACAATCCTGAAACATATCTTCTGGAATTTAATATGATACGTGATTTGATTTGAATTATTGACCTAATTACTGTTTAACTAAATCAAGAGGCTGGAGTTTTACTACAAGGAAATTAATATATTTCTTCTATTCTTAAATTGAACACTTAGGACTAATCAATAGTTCCCCTATTTTCTATACTGTAATTAGCATATTTAAAGGGACAGTTCACCCAAAAATGAAAGTTCTCTCATCATTTTATCTAACTTCTGCAGAACACGAATTAAAAATTTTTTTTAGAAGAATATCTCAGCTATGTAGGTCCATACAAAGCAAAAGTGAATGGTGATCAGGACTTTGAAGCTCCAAAAAGTAGATAAAGTCAGCATAAAAGTAATCCACATGACGCCAGTGGTTTAACCAATGTCTTCTGCAGCGAAATGTAGGTTTTTGTTGAGAACAGACCAAAATGCAACTCCTTTTTCACTGTACATCTTGATTGCATTCTCCTTGGCGATCATGATTTCAAGCTCGATTACACTTCCTAGTGCTTATGCATATGCTAGATGCCATAATCAAGCTTGAAATCACGGTCGCCAAGTAAACTGATGTCAAGATGTACAGTGAAAAAGGAGTTATATATTGGTCTGTTCTCATCCAAAACAAACTCGATGGCTTCAGAAAACACTAATTAAATCACTGGAGTCTGATGGATTATGTTTATGCTGACTTCATTTTCTTTTTGGAGTTTCAAAATGCCTAATCACCACTCACTTGCATTGTATGGACGTAAAGCACTGAGGTGTTCTTCTAAAAAATATTTGTCAGCGTTCTGCAGAAGAAAGTCATACACATCTTAGATGATATGGGGTGAATAAATTAGAGAATTTACATTTTTGGGTGAACTATCACTTTAACCAGATCATTAGACCTGTATAGAAATCTATTTTTATTATTTATATATATATAAATATGATAATACTACTGACACTTTTGTTCAAGTGGACGCTAAAATGTTTTACAACTGAAATCATCATGACCTTTGTTTAGTTTACATTTTAGCCACACAGACCCATATTATCATAATATAGTAGGCTATTAAAAAATGCTACGCAAAGGAGTTGTCTGAGATTATAATGGGGACACGTTACATTTCCACCTAATGTCTTTAATTCCTAAAGGCGAAATAAAAGTAATTGATTTGTCAAGACTTTCATAGTATTGACTTGACGACTCAGCATAAGGATGTGTATGAGCATCAGTACAGTCTCATCCAAGGTTTTGGAGCCGTGATGATTGAAAACTCACAATCATACGACCACATACATGCAGCAGAATATCTGAGATTTTACATTTCATACAAGCAGATGCTATCACACTTGTTCGTCGCGATCTCATGGTGGAAAACGCTTTCCCCTATGGTCCGCGTTAAGATGTAATTTCACGCACGCTCAATACATATCGATCATTATTACAGTGATCCTGCATATATAATATCCATACATTAGTGTATATCGATGCGCGCGGATAGACCCTCACATCACAATGCTCGTCAGTCCGACCGCAAATTAAAAATGGCGGTTTATTTCAGTAAAGTGCCCGGTCTTTGCGACCAAAACACTCATTTTACCAAGAGTGTTCACGCACAAGTCACAAGTAAACCCGTATGTTTCTGTTTACGGTCACTCTGGGTCAGCCACATGCGTCTACGCCAAACAAAGACTAATTTAAGCTCTTACCTCGATTGCGCCTCAACATAACTTCTCCATCTTACAGCAGCGAGTGGGGATGTACATCTCGCGATATTTCAGTATGGTTCCTCTTCACCAATAGTAACCTGCTGCAGACACGCAGACCGCCCCCTCGAGTGATATGTTCCCAGACAGAATCCTAAAAATATCATCGGTATAATCGAATATAATTGAGTATAATCCATTTTCTATCCGACACGAATTCCCTTGTGGATCTCTTGAAGCTTCAGATACACCAAAAGCTTCAGATACACCAAAAGCTTTAACCAATGTGTGGTGTTTCGGGTCTGTGGGACCAATTTTCAGTGTTAACTGAGAGAATAGTGATACAATGACTTATTTGTTCAACCTGAAATTCATTGGTCTTGCCTTATCTGTTAAGAAAATATAAAAGAACACACTTTTATTGAGTGCACACTATGTAACACTGCAAAATGTTCCTGATCCATGAGATCATCACCGCGTGCAATGTCTTAAGTTTGATTTTGAGGTAATTTGATCTAATATAGAATACTTTTTTAAATCTTGCAAATTCATGTAGCTTAAGACAATCCCAGAAATTATCACGATAATTTTGAGCCACAATACCTATTTGTCATGTTCAGTTATGTTCAAGGGGATTAAATCCAATTAGTTAAAAGATAAAGCTCTCCTGTTGCAGGGGCTAACAGCCCATATAAAACACATTATGTTTCTTAAGTGAGGAGGGTTAGGTTTATTATGAAGAATGTTCAAAGTGGGCTCATATTGACTGATACAATCACAGTGGGAATTTGTTTGTTTTAAATAGATGTTATAAAATGCCAAATGTAACAGAAAATTGTTAACCCTATTCTAAAGTAGTTATTTTTAATAAGCATTTTCTTAATTTGTCACTCAAAAAAGCAACATGCCCTCTCAAAATAATTTGCCTAAGTTTACAAATTGTGCCCAATAACTATTTTCCCTATATTTGCACAATATCACTATAAGCTGTGTGGTAAAATGCACACTTGCCACCATTTATT
Source organism: Moxostoma hubbsi (assembly GCA_032164185.1). Lineage (NCBI taxonomy): Eukaryota > Metazoa > Chordata > Actinopteri > Cypriniformes > Catostomidae > Moxostoma > Moxostoma hubbsi. The sequence goes on along the minus strand of JAVLUX010000020.1, from coordinate 26,545,332 downwards.
TGTATTTTTTTTTTAATCAAAACAACCTTCTGTTGCTATTTATTTTCAAACTAATTATGTTGCTACATCTTTAAACAATAAAAAGAAATGCATAAAAAAAAAAAAAAATCTTAATACACTTTGTGACCAGAAAAAAAGCACATTTTCCTTAAGGTGTTTTCTGTGAGCCCTAGCCTACCCAATATCTAAATCCTGAGTCTGACAGTGACTTGGAAGAAAAGGATGAGATTCACCCTCAGACAGCCCCAGAACCATTATTCTGTCTATATTGCTTGCAATTGATAAGTCAGCATCTAAGTATTTAGTAGTATTCAGAAGTATTTTTCCATATATGTTATGGCTGTATACAGTGGACTTGGTATACAAGACATTTAACATTTGGCCAAACAGTCAAAAGTTTGGACACAAACACCTTATTTTTTTTATTATTTATTATTTTCTACATTTTAGAATAATAGTAAAACCATCAAAACAAATAAATAACAGAAATGGATGTATGTGGTTTATGCAGTGCCAAAATGTGTTTATCAAATCAAAACTGTCTTATATTTTACTAGTAAACAGCTAGTTTGCTTCACTGTCATGAACACAATTTGCATTCTCTTAATCAACCAGGCCTTTGTGAGGTGCCACCTGGGATGCTTTTCCAACAGTTTTGAAGGAATACCTATTTTATGGCTCTGTAAAGTGACCTTGAGATTTAGAAAGGCGCTATATAAAAATGCTATTATTTACATACATAATAATAACAATAACAACATATATACATTATTATTATTATTATTATATGCTAGGCACTTGTTGTATTCTCTTTTTATGGGTTTAATTTTGTAAAGAAATGCATATGTACATCTTATTATTTTCTACAAACCTGTTTCAAGCAATTATAGGAGTATTGCGGGTTCAGTACAAGTTAAGCTCAATGGACTGCATTTGCTGCATACACTCTCAGAAAAAAAGCTTCCAAACTGTACCTTTTCTGTCGCTGAGTTGGTACCCTCAATAAAGGGACATTTTTGTACCTCTAATTAGAGTTTTCAACTCGTTTTGAGTACATAATTGTACCTATAAGGAACAATTGTGAACCTTTAAGACACAGTTTTGTTCCCAGAGGAACATAATATATAAATGCACCTTAAACATACACAATAGTACTTTTAAGGTACACAATAGTTCCTTATAGGTACAATAACAGTAACCAACCATTTAAAAACAAACTAAATGAAAAAAACAGTTTCCTATAGGATACCCCAGCTACGAAAAGGTACAGTTTGGAACCTTTTTTCTGAGAGTGTAATATTGATTACTACAAAAATTAATTTGGTCTTGCATCTCCTTTTCTTTGAAAAAAGCAAAAACCTGGGTTCCAGTGAGGCACATACAATGGAAGTCAATGGAAGGGGCTAATCCATAAATTATAAAATACCACAAGACATAAACAATATGTGTGTTAACATGACTTTAGTGTGAAAAAATGCTTATAACAACTTTTTGTTGCCGTGATGATGTAGTCAACAAACCCTAAAATGACTGTAAAAATTAAACCCTCCAAAAATCAGCCCCATTTACTTCCATTGTAAGTGCCGCACAGTAACTTCAATTTTTTTTCTTTGAAAAAGACATAAGAGTCGATATTATTTTTTGTGGTTATCAACATTATGCCACAAATGCTGAGCTTAACTTAAAGAAAGCCTTATAGGATCAAAGGGCCTTAATGAATCGAACTGTGACAGTTCATTTAATTTCCATGTTAAAGGCTGAACAGCGTTGAATTATATTTTCTTTGATACACTTAATTATTATTTTCACAGTTTGTATTCTTTTTCTCTGTACTTAAATGATCACAAATTATCCAGAGTGCCTCGTGTATCTGCCACAACGAACACAGTTGGATCCAAGTTTGACATGTAGTCGTTGATCTAGTCCAGTAGATGGAGCTGCAGTTTTATTTTTTCATTTTTTCATGTTTTGGGAAAATGAGGACAGTTCGAGGCAAGATATTAAATGAACGTTTTAAACAAGTAAAAACAAACAAAACAAAAAAAAACGGCATAAGCCCTCGTCTTCATTGCAAGGATATACAAAAACAAGTCCGCGTGAGGGGGCAGCTCCTGCCAGTAGATGTCGACATAAAGCAATAAGGTCAGACTGCAGATGCACTCTCACTCGCAGACACGTACCCTCTCAGAATCTGGTTATTAATGGGAAACTATACCGTTGGATAATGGATTTTTTTTAGCTAATCGAACTATTCAAGTAAGAGTGGGGTCCTCATTTTCTAAGATATACAATATTGACAATGGAACTCCTCAAGGTGTTTGCAGTCCCTTATTTTTTTCAATATAATGATAAATGGTATATTTGCCAAAGTTCTAGGAATAGGAAAATCATTATATGCTGATGATAGTGCCTTATGGAAAAGAGGACGAAATATAACACATGTGGTGAAAAGGATGAAGAAGTAGAGGACTGGCCAAACTGGGCAAGTTTTAAGCTGTCAGTGGAAAAGGCCAAAGTGGTGTGTTTCTCAAAAAAAGAAGAAAACTCCCTCTGTTAAATTGAAACTGTATGATCAAGAGTTATAGAGCAAACATCAGTTATCAGATTTCTAGGGATTTGGATGGTTTTTCAAATTAACATTTGCCACACACATCCAAAGAATAATAGACAAAAGCAAGAAAGGTATAAATGTGTTAATAGGTTTGGCAGGGATAGACTGGGATGCATACCGTGCAGTCTCTAAAAAGAGTATATTACGCAATAATAAGGTCTACAATAGATTATGGAAGTATGGTGTATGGCTCAGCATGAAAATAATTGATTAATAAGGTAAATGTTATACAAACCCAAGCATTGCAAATTTACTGTGGTGCATTTAAAACATCCACAAAATCAGCAATACAAGTGGAAATTGTTGAGATGCCATTGGAAATTCAAAGAATCAAGCTGTAAATGGCATATTGGATTTCTATAAAAGGACAGTTAGAATCACATCCAGTCAAAGGAGTTCTTGAGATTGGGAATATGAATATATTAACCTAAATAGCTTTGGATGGAAAGCAAGTAGTGGAGTGGTGGTAGTGGGCTAAAGCACATGACTGGTAATCAGCACCAGGTTGCTCTGGGGGTATTGTCCCTGTAATAAGTGCACTGTAAGTTGCTTTGGATAAAAGCGTCTGCCAAATGCATAAATGTAAATGTAAAGTAAGGAGGCCGAACAAATAGGAATAAGTCATATCAAAGGTAGCCCTACTGTTGTCATGTCATTAACATCTTCATGGCTTTTCCAAATGCCACCAATTGACTTTAAGGTGCTAGACAGAATAAATGACAAAAACAGACGAGTTTCAATAGATACAATAGTGCGTCCAGCTGAAGTGGTGGTGTGTACAAAAAGTGGAAAAACATCTTCAAGGCAGGATATTTTATTAGATATACTTCAATGTCTGAAAAGGATACATCAGTAATTAAGTAATACATCAGTAATTAAGAACAGTCATTTCCTTTTTAAGGGTACCTGCTCACAGTGGGGGTGGAAGGAAATGAGGAAGTTGATCAGATAGCTAAACAAGCTATAAGACATCATGATATAGCCTTTAGTGTATCATTGGGTAATATGGAAGTAAAAGGAATAATCAAAACAGCTGTAGTAAAGATGTGGCAAGTGGGATCGAGAGATAAAGGGCATAATTTATATAATATCCAAAGAGTTGGAGTTGAGAGGAATAGGCCTAGTTATGGAAACAGAAGAGATGATACCATAATATCTCTACTCAGAATTGGGGATTCCTTATTAAATCAATCACATTCTGTAGGGCTGGGCGATAAAACGATATCGATATATATCACGCTAAAGAAAATCCACGACAAGCTTTTGAGGAATTTTTGATATTTACTGTGTGTCGCTAAAACACAAGCTGTTCTGCTTTCTCAGGCTGCGTTTCCACTGGGGCGGACAAAATCCGCTCGAAGGCACTCACAGTGCTAGGAGAGAGCTTGCTCTGCACCGCTGCCAATCTTATGATCCACCTTGCGAGCATGACACTCGGCTTTCATAGGAATTAAATGAAAACGCTCTCAGCTTCACTCACAAAGCGCCAGTGGTAACGTAGGGTCAGACTGGATGAACTTGCTAATGCTAGCTGCCTCGCTAACAATTAGGTTACTTCGGACACCGGATTCAGCCCTATTTTTCGGTATTGGCAAACATGAATCTGGTCGTTGCGTAAGATGTGGTCTTCCTGAATTTGAACATGTCCTAATAAAATGTTTGTCATATAAGAATGAAAGATCACAGCTTATAGAAGCAATGAAATCTAGAGATATTACTCAGCTTTCACTGAAAAGTGTACTAAATATGGATGAAGAATATATAAATTTTTACTAATAAATTTGAATACAAATGTGAAAAACAGGATTTAAGAATAGGGTTAGGGTTATTTTTTTTTTAACCATATTTACTATTAATTTACCATAACATCAATGCTCCACACTGCATACCAGTAGTGATGGAAAATGCACCAATTGCAACCACCATAAAAGAGTAAAAAAGAAGAAGAAGCAGCTCTCAGTCTCACGCATGCGTACTGCTGACTCTTCAGACCTGCACGCACAATTTATGAACCTGCACTTTATGCAGATATGTTAGTGTATATATATATATATATATATATATATATATATATATATATATATTTATACCCTTATCTAGTGTATGTGTATTCTACATTGTGTGTATTGTGTACATTTGATATGTAAATTGTTGTGTAGGTATGTGTACATTTGTTATGTAAATTGTGTTGTGTAAATGTTGTTATTGTAAAGTGGTTTATGTCTCGTCACTGTCATTACTGCAATGTTGCTCGGAACTGCACACAAGAATTTCACCTGCTGTTGCACTCGTGTACACAGTAGTGTGACAATAAAGTGATTTGATTTGATTTGATTTGATTGATATTCAAATGGTTTCAAATGAACGTGTCACACGTTGTGAGCTTGCAGATAACACTCAACATCTGAGTGTGTGTTCATGTAATTTTCCTTGCATGCTAGTAGACTTCTTGATAGAGTACCGGCCACCAACAAAGTCTTGCCTGGAGCATATTCTGCAGTCAGTTTGAATCTCATAAGCCTCATAAGTAGTCTCTGACAATGCAATGGATTGTCCAAGTCCTTCTTATTCATAAGGGGCACTAGAGGTTTGTGATCTGTGACTAATTTGAAGTTCTCAAGGCCGATCAGTTACTTTTCAAACTTTTCACAAGCCCAGACACTCGCCAGACACTCTTTTTCAATCTGGGTGTATCTGGTCTCAGCCTCGGATAGAGTACGTGAGCAATAGCCACCGGTTTCCAGTCTCCTTCATGCAGCTGCAATAAAATGCCACCTATGCCATAACTGCTAGCATCAGATGAAACAGCAGTAGGTAGGGCCACATTGTAGAACTTTAAGACCGGAGAAGTGGAAAGAATGTCTTTGATACACTGAAATGCCTCCTCCTGAGTATGGGCCCATGTCCACACAGTTGTCAACTTCAGCAAGTCATATAAAGGTTTGCCCACTGTTGACAGGTTAGGAATGTACTTGCCCAGGTAATTAAACATTCCGAGTACACGTTTTAACTCCTGAACATTATATGCTGGTGGGAGCTCACGAACAGCCTTGACCTTTTCAGGATCGGGTCTCACACCTGATTTGTCAATTAGATGACCAAGGAAGTGGAGTTGGCTTTGTCTCAGCAGACACTTCTCACGGTTTAACCTTAAACCCACAGACTCAATCCTTTCCAATACCATGGTAAGCCGCTGGTCATGTTGTTCCACGGTGTCTCCATACACCAATATATCATCCATGTACACTGATACTCCATCAAGCTCTTTTAGAGTTTCTGTCATCTTTCGTTGAAATATTTCTGGGGCACTTGTAATGCCAAAGGGAAGACGTTTAAAAGAGTATCTTCCAAAAGGTGATATGAATGTGGTCAATTTGCTACTTTCTGGGTGTTAGTGTAAAGGTATCTGCCAAAAGCCTGAGGCAGCATCCAAAGATGAAAACAGTGTTGCACCACTCAGCTTTCCAATTATTTCCTCTATAGTTGGAAGAACATACCTCTCTCTTTTTACAGCTTCATTTAACTTTTTACGGTCCACACAGATGCGTACCCTGCCATTCTGTTTAGGCACTGGCACCATGGGTGCACACCAGTCCGTAGGGTCTGTCACTGGCTCAGTGACCCCGTTCTTTTCCATGTGCTGCAGCCCCTCCTTTGCCTTTTGTATGAGAGGCAGTGGCTGTGTGCACCGCGTATGGCTGAGCATTGTCCTTTATCTGGATTTTAACAGGCTCTGTTTTAAGAGTACCATGCAAAATTGCTAATTTTGTTGCACTCCGAAAGCGCAGAAAACGTTGCTTCCATTCAGCCCACACATTTGGACGACCGAATGAAAAACTCTCCGGGGGATTCAATTTAGCCATTCTTTCGAGGCTGTGTGCTTGTCAAGTGCTTCTGACACCATGTAATAATCCTGATGAACACCACTGGCCTGAACAGAGTAACTTTTATTCTCAAGGAGCACAGACAACAACAACAACAACGCTTTCTCAGGAGCTGAACCTAATCACCTAATCACGTTCTCTTAAAGGCATACACCCATTACACAAGTGTAAATTAAAGTAAAATTATGCTTTTTAAGGATTAGATAATGTTTTCATAGGATTAGCTAACAATGATCTCGATATCGCTTCGATACTAACTTGACTTTCATACAAGAAATTAGTTTACAACTTGATCATATTGTTTATGCGGTGAAACAACTGAATAGTTTACTGGCGTGTTTAGGTTATTGCTTTGAAAAATGTCAGGGAAGGTTGTAACTTACTCTGTCAACATTGCATGTAACGTAGAGAGAACGGTATATATAATTAACAAAGCAGAATGCATTTAATTCATCTTCAATAAATTGTTTAGCCGCATTTTTAATTATATATATATATTTTTTTTTTTTGTGGTAGATGTGCAAAAAAATAACTACTTTCTCAATAACATGGCAGCTTCCACACATATTTTCGGTAACAAACAAACTTCTGGCTTGTCTTTAGGACCTGAGCGTGAATAACATTCAAACAACAGTCACACCATGCAGTTGAGGACAATGGTAAGGAGATGTTTTCTTTGTGGTTCAATGTCTGATTTGATTGTCTGTTATTAGTACTCTACTAACTCGCTAAGCAGAAGAAGTTTTGTCGTGGCAACCCGAAGCGTTTAGCGAAGGAGAACTGTCCAGCCTTTGAAATATTTTCTGTATTTCCTTTACTTAATTGTGTACAAGTGTTAATCTCTCATTCTTATTTTTTCTGTTTTGGAGCTGGCTTGTGGTGGCATTATCCATCACACTGGGCCTGTTTGCCATAGAGCTGATTGGGTTAATCTATGAAGTCTCTATGTTCAACAACAATCAAGCCCATCTGTCCTTATCTGTGGTCATCATTACTGCAGACTCAATCAATAGATGTCATTGGATAGCAAAGCAGACTTGTCTGATATCTTTACTTTAATTAGCCTAGAAATATTTGTGAGCAGTGCTACTCAAAACAATCATTACCAGTGAAATTGTTATGTCTGACCATGACACTTGATAGCAGTTTGTCATTACTGAATGTTGTTTTAATGTTTATGATATGACACTTGTAACTGGTACGGGAAGCTCCTTGAAGTGAGGTTTTTTATTTTTTTATTTACTGCAACTTTGCAGCCATTGGGTGTCATGCCAGTGACTCTGTGGCTCTGCTCTTCTTCCTGTTTGAGTAATGGGCCTGCAGTATCTACTGGTGGATCTTTGGCTTCTGTAGGTCAGTAGGCTGCAACTTTCATCCTCTCAATGGTCAAATCAAATCAAATCAAATCAAATCAAATCAATCAAATCACTTTATTGTCACACTACTGTGTACACGAGTGCAACAGCAGGTGAAATTCTTGTGTGCAGTTCCGAGCAACATTGCAGTAATGACAGTGACGAGACATAAACCACTTTACAATAAACAACATATTACACAAAACAATTTACATAACAAATGTACACATACCTACACAACAATTTACATAACAAATGTACACAATACACACGATGTAGAATACACACACTAGAGAAGGGTATAAATATATATATATATATACACTAACTGAATTGGGAGAATATATTGACAGAGTGATGATTAATAAAGTGCAGTGCTGATTGTAGATCGTGAGAGATCATGTGTTCAAAAGTCTTATTGCTTGTGGGAAGAAGCTGTCATGTAGTCGGGTGGTGCGGGTCCTGATGCTGCGATACCGCCTGCCTGATGGAAGCAGTGAGAGCAGCCCATGACTCGGGTGACTGGAGTCTCTGATGATCCTCCGAGCTTTTTTCACACACCGCCTGTTATATATATCCTGGAGGGAGGGAAGCTCACCTCCGATGATGTTTCTGGCCGTTCGCACCACCCTTTGCAGGTCTTTGCGGTTTTGGTCTCCTGTTTTGTGAAAGATACCAGGTGTCATAAATATAAAACATCTATCACTGAGCATATTCTGTTTCTCCACACATACCCACTTAATGTCAGATAATGTAAAAAAGAGTTGAAGGCATTTGTGAGAGCTGTTCTCTACTGATTATGCTCAGCTGAGATATACCTTTAAAAGTGTTATTAGAACAGTCAGTAACTTTGCATATCAAGGGCACACAGACCTGACAACCTGTACGCATTTTGCGTAGCGGGTATGCATTTTGACCTCAAAGTACGCTGGTACGATTTGTCACTCTAAACTACGCAATAACCTGGTGACGCCTCAAATCCAGCAACAGCAAAAGAAGAGTTCGACCAAACATAGCGCTGGGTTCATTCCCCAAATAGCAATCGGGTATGATTGACAAATGCGCCGTACTCCATCATTCATGGTCACTCAGATAAAGGGAAGGCAAATTTCAGCCATGCAAATTATAAAATGCTCAAGTAATGCTGAACAATAAATCTAAATAAAATTGAAATCGCTATATGGCTTAGTGATTATGCAAGTGCTGTGATTTTGTAAATATTTTGAGGTGCTGTGTGTTCCAGAGTGATGAGTTCCAGAATTGTTCTGGCACGTGTTCTGTGCTCACACGTGGTGTTTTTCCATCTCAGAGCGGCTCATTTCACTGCTGCTCCTCACAAACTGTGTGAGTTTGTGCCACTTCTAACGTTAACTTGACCGCAAGATGCGCAAACATTTCCCCTGATTTGTAATGATAATCGTTTATAAATCAGTGCTTACGAAAATTTTCCACGGTTTTACTGTACTGTAGTAAGTGTTTCTAAATGAAGAAATTAAAGACAGACATACAGTAAATATGAGTATTGTCCTAGTTTTGGTTAAATTATGACCAGTGTTTCCTCTAAAATGCCTAACAGGGATAGCACAAAGGTGTGTGTGACCGAGTGCAGACCTGCTAACCATTGGAAAATATTTAACATTAATAACGTTATCCTAACGCTACGTAATATGCAAGCTAGCTTGCTTGTTCACCTGGGGCCAGTTGCACCAGCTTTGTGCAAGTTACAACTTAGCCTAGTTGTGTCTTAAATGGGCACTAAGTCACAATTTACGCAGTACTAAATATTTGAGCGTTGCACCATTAAACTTAGGTAGGACCCTACATATAAACTAAATATTTACGGAGGCCTCGGACCAGGAGTAACTGATGGAATACTCATTTAATAACATCAATAAACTCCTGTTTTGACATTAGCCATCAAGGAGCTTCAGGTAATAATTTAGGAAGGCCTACATTTCTAGATACATTTTTAATTTTGCCTATTTCAGGATGTCTGAGTATATAGTTGATTTAGTTTTTAAACCTGCCAATCCCTGTGGTTCGATTCCCGGTCCACATGACTCCACATGCCGAAATGTCCTTGGACAAGAAACTGAACCCTAAGTTGCTAGTAGCGCCTTACATGGCAACTCTGCCGCCATTGGTGTGTGAGTGTGAATGTGTGTGTGAATGGGTGGATGGGACACAGTGTAAAGCGCTTTGGTAACCTCTAAGGTTAAAAAAAAACACTATATAAGTGCAGACCATTTACCATTAGCGCAAAAATGATTTTGTCTAGTCCCTCCTTTTCTTTTAAAAAAAGCAAATATTTGGGCTGAGGCACTTACAACGGAAGTGGATGGGGCCAATGTTTTAAGGGTTTAAAAAAAGAAATGTTATAAAAGCACTTCCATTAACACTACATCAATGTACCCAATGACATGCTGAACTGCCAAGAGAAGTTAGTTCTTCACAAGAGTGATATGTCATTTAGCCTCAGGTACATTGTGAACTGAGGAATGCTGACTTCAACTGGACTGCCCACATACACACACACACACACACACACACACTCATTTAGATTAAAACAAATAAAATAACAGTGACTAGAATGACACAAATCATTAAGATTTTCATAAAAAATTTCGTCTCTTCTTGCTATGTATCATTTTGTTTTTGCTCAATATCTGTCAGGTTACACACCATAGGTGGGAAAGTATCTTTTAAGATGACTGAATGTTATTCATAAAGAAGTTATTAGTATGCATTGGCACACAAGTTTAGCTGTGAATAGTCATTACTCATTTCAGATGGCCAGCCACTCAGAAACCTACTGAACAGTTTATATATTTACTGGACTTATATGCAAAGGAAACTTCATTTCAAAATGACTCACAGGACTTTGGAAGGTCCATTTATTTAAAGGTAAAGTACATTATTTGTCTGATGTCAAAAGAATATTCTGGTTAAAGTTAAGCTCAATCGACAGCATTTATCGCATAATGTTGATTATCAGAAAAATATATTTTGACTTGTTCCTCCTTTTCTTTAAAAAAGGACAAATCTGTATTACAGTGAGTCACTTACAATGGAAGTGAATGGGGCCAATAATTAAAAAATACTCATTATTTAAAAAGTAATATTAGTGTAAACATGATTTTAGTGTGATAAAATTGCTTACATTTCTCTGTGTAAAGAAAGATCCAATTTTACAATTTTCGGTTTCATGATTCCTGAATGAACCCTGAAACGACTGCAAAATGATGATTTAAACAACCATAAAGATCAAATAATACTCAAGTTTTAACAGAAGAATTAAGATTCACATTTCTGCCTTTAAACCCTCAAAAATTGTCCCCATTCACTTCCATTGTAAGAGCCTCACTGTAACCTTAAATTTTGCTTTGTTTTTGCTTGTGGATTTTTTATTTATTTTTGGTGGTTATCAACATTTAGCCACAAATGTTTTTGGGAAGACTGTTTAGGATTTTTGGAATATTTTCTGAAAATAAGATTATCAGGATGATATTTGACACTGTTTTTTTATACTTACTTTAAATGCAAGGACTTGCAATTCAACTCAGTGTATTAGTAAAATATTCTCAAGAACTTTTCTACTCTGGTGGCACCTGTTCGTGAATCCTGATTTTCTTTAACAAAATCAATACCTCCATTTCCACAAAAATTCCCTCATATCCTCTAATAAATAATCCAACTACTTGTCCCAACTTAAATAAACCATACCAATAAATAAAACAACTTCAGCCAAGATGCTGCATCAGCCTGTTTTTAATAAGCTCAGCTCTGTGTACACAACCCTATTTCCTCTGCATCTCATGCAGTTGTCTCCACACATATTATCGGTATGCTTTGCTCTCCATCGTAATTTAGTCTTTGTCTCTGTTTGCCAAGGCCCACCACATTCCCTGACCCCTCCACTCTCTGTCGCATAATGAAAGCTCTCTTCAACTAGGCCAATTAGTGTCAACTAGATATCAACCACATCAGTGACCTCTAGCTAGATCATTAATACTAACTGGCACCTTGACGGAAAAAGCCACTTTCGAAATCTGGGCTGGGACCTTTTGCCATCTCCTAAAGGGACTATTAATACTGTGCACACCACTGAACTCTTGAGTGTTCAGATGTCACATTCCGGCAGTATTTTCACATATTGTTGAAGTGGTGATATAAAAATGAAAAGAAAAAAGATACCTTTGCAAAAGTTGTAAGTGCCCAATGGAAAGAGGACAGCTGTTCCTGTGGAGACAAATAGAGCTTCAAAAAAACACAGTGATGGTTACTTATTGTGCAATTTAAACAAGTCAAGCATTTTACAGCAATGTGGACTTGTCGCACATGCATTTTGTTTTGTTTGTTGTTTGAGTTCAATGTTTTTACTGCAAAAAGTCAATCTAATTTCAGTTGCTGTTTAAAAAATAGCAGGATGTAAATTAGGTGGAAAAAACATTTACGATTCATAAATGTCCTGTGAGCTTTCTGTTATAACTTCAACAATAAGGCTATGGTGGCTTAAAAGTATAGTTCATCCAGGAAATTCTGTCATCATTTGCTCACCCTCATGTATTTCAAAACCTGTATTACTTACAAAAGAATGTGTTAGGCAGAATGCTAGACTCAGTCACCATTCACTTTCATTGCCTCTTTTTTCCATATAATAACAGTGAATGGTGACTGAGTCTAACATTCTGCCTAACATCTCCTTAACAAGCAGGGTGTCATGAGGCTGAGAAAATATTTTTTTAAATTTTTGGGCGAACTATTAATTTAATGTGTATTCCTATTCACAATGAACAGCAGAGGGCACTACTAGTGTGTATGTTAATGCCATGGCTTCTTGGCGATACCACTTTGCATTTATTTGACAAGGAAATATCTGTTCATTTAAACCCTACTGTCTAAGTGTTAACCAGCCTAATTTGTGACATCTGTCAACTGCATTCTTAGTTACAAAAGATATCACGGTAAGACTACTTACGCCCTATTAGCAGTCGGTGCTTTTGACTGTTTTTGATACCGGTAAATGCTAAATAAGATAAATAAATAAGGCCTATTATTGCGCACATTAAGTCTCAAAGCGATAGGATCTGTTAACAATATATATATATATATATATATATATATATATATATATATATATATATTCTCCCTCTGGGTATCTCTAAAAGTTGACAAAGCATTGAGATCTGATCTCACAGATCTTAGTCTCACACCTCCCTAATTCCCAGCAGGGGCCATTATACATATAGGTATATTATTAGAATGAATAATGCTGTCTACACTGCAGGTGTGCGGTAGCAATCGAGCATTAATCTGATGATCTTACAACACAATACATAGTGGACATTTGATCTGACCTGTATTGGTTTTTATGTATAGTTCTGCACTGGTGTGTCTGCGTCATTCTGTGAGTACACAGCCAAAATGCTTGTATGTTTAATAAATAAACAAAGGCAATGTCATTTCTGGATTCAAACGTATTTATTAAATTATTGTGGCATTAAAAATTAGTTCAAATTATATAAACACGTTTAGTTACATATTATTTATTATTCATATCTCCAAAAAATGAATGAGGAAATTACTGTATGCTCGAGTCGCTTAAATAATAATAAACATAAACATGTTTTGGCATATTTTTTTGACAGTTAGTACTGAAAAATCCTAAAAATAATGAATAACTAGTAGGTGTAATAATATGATTATTTACTATACACAAACTGTCAAACATATTACGTACAAATCTTTGTTGACAATCGGAAGGTTTGCGAATAGAAAACAACATATTTCACTCGCATATTAAATTAGTATCATGTAATGGCCTGGAGAAAAAAGCTTTTAGAGTTTATATGCTGTAAACAGATATCTTCTGTCGTGTTTCGCTTGTAACTTCATGAAACACAAACAGAATTAAAAAGCAGCTGATGCGTGACACCACTTCAATGCTCTGGGGCGCATTCAAAACGACATTTTTGGCCCCTGCTGCGGGAAGGGACGCCGCTCGAAAGCTCGTTCCAAACGAAAGTGAGAAAATGAATGGGCCTTCCACAAGACGAAGGTCACTTTCATACAGCAATTCCGTGTTCCCTTCAGATACTTAAAGGGCTCTGCACTTTGGTGCGAGTGCATAGGGAGGATCACTTGTTATTGGTATCTGGCATCGCCCCTGGTCTACTTTTGTGTGCGCTGTTAAAGGCACCTCCACTTAATATTCTTTAATACCCCGCGATTTACAAAGAAACATCATAAAAACACATTATTACTGTTATCGTGAGATTATTACGAGGTTTTAATTATTGCACCCCTGCTGCCTCCGTTCTGTGCACGTCACAGATTGACATTGTCATGTTTTTAATGTGTTTTCAATTTGTTTGGGTTAATTAGTAATGCTAATGCTAATTGATAATCAATATTACACATGTTAAAAGTAGCACGTTTAAAGGAATCGTTTACCCAAAAGGGAAAATTCTGTCATAATTTACTCATGCCTTTCCAACCCCGTTCATTTTCATTCTGACACAGAACACAAACAAATCCATTTTTAATATACTCTAACTGATCACTTTATTCGGAACATCTGTACACTTACTTATTCATGCAGTTATCTAATCAGCCAATTGTGTGGCAGCAGTTTAATGCAAAAAATCAGGCAGATACAGGCCAGGAGCTGCAGTTAATGTTCACATCAACCATCAGAATGGGAAAAAATGTGATCTCAGTGCTTTCAACCATGGCTTGATGGTTGGTGCCAGACGGGCTGGTTTGGGTATTTCTGTAAATGCTGATCTCCTGGGATTTTCATGGACAACAGTCTCTAGAATTTACTCCGAATGGTGCCAAAAACAAAAAAAATCCAGTGAGCAGCAGTTCTGCAGATGGAAATGCTTTGTTGATGAGAAAGATCAATGGTGAATGGCCAGACTGGATTGAGCTGACAGAAAGGCTACGGTAACTCAGATAATCACTCTGTACAGTTGTAGTAATCAGAATAGCATCTCAGAATGCACAACACGTTGAACCTTGAAGCGGATGGGCTACAACAGCAGAAGACCACGTCAGGCACTTTATTTGGACCATAGTGTTCCTTATAAAGTGCACAGTGAGTGTATATTCCACTCAGTCTTTTCAGTGACTCACTTTAAAGCTTAAAACAGGCCCAATATAACCATAAATGTGCTCAAAACAATGCAAGTTCTTGCGTGAACATGCGTGCCACCGTATACAAGCATCTCCCATGAACTTAGGTGGAACTTTCACTGTATTAATTTTGACAACAGCTTTTCTGGTATCCTTTAGTCTAAAATTCAAAATAGCTGCCTGGCTTGCATATAAAGACCACACAGAGAACTGCTATTTCCTGTCTCAATCCCCTCAGTGTCGATGATGTATTATAGGTAGTGTGACTATTCTAATAAACATGGTTGGTGTAATTAAGGCATGGAGAGGTAGCAGACAGTGGTGGTCTGGGGACAACACGAAACGATAAATCACAACTCCTGGTTCCGCCTTCTCGAGCGTGGCCGATCACACTCACCGAGAAAGCAATTCTGCCAACCTGAGTTTGCACATTTGTCTTCATCAGCCTCTGGTTGTTTAGGGGCCGGTCTGAATTTGCTGGTTCCCATGGTAATCAAACAAGCCAGAGATATCAAATGTGTTCATTTTAATGTCAGCAATAGCATAACATTTAGGGCAAGCCTGCAAGCTAACGGCAAGTTTAATAAAGGGGCGCAGACTGAGTGGATTGTGTTAAGCTTAAATACCATTTAAGGCTGTGAGGTTTGGTGTGAAATAAAGTGTATTTATATGTGGGGTTATTTTTGTGAGTCATTTTCTGTATAGTATTCTACAGTATACACTGGCGGCCAAAAGTTTGGAATAATGTACAGATTTTGCTCTTATAGAAAGAAATTAGTACTTTTATTCAGGAGGCATTCAACTGATCACAATGTAATATATATATTAAAAATGTATCAGAGGTTATTTAATAGCTATTCAGAAAAACAAAATTAAACAAAAACTATTATGAAACACAAAACATGCAATAAATAGGTCATTTTTTAATCATACAAAAATACCAAACCATTGTTTTGGACCAAATTGTATATGCAACATATTGCCCAAATGTCAATGTGACAGCTTGCACCAACCAAAGGAAAATACCTTTGTCTTGAGAACACAATTCAACTTTTAGGTTTGACTTAAAACCTTACAGTTACTGAGATAAACACGTAGACTTTGTGAGATTTAGAATTTAAATACCAGGATCGATTTCCACACAAACTCCTAATAATATATATGAATAAAGTGTATTTATATGTGGGGTTATTTTTGTGAGTCACTTTCTGTATAGTATTCGACAGTATACACTGGCGGCCAAAAGTTTGGAATAATGTATAGATTTTGCTCTTATATATATATATATATATATATATATATATATATATATATATATATATATATATTCCAAAAACAAAACACATTCAAAATAGTAAACAAAAGATGAGGTCTTCTCAGGTCAGATGTCTACCTCATGTCCAAACACCTCTGGGCATTTCTGATCTGGACAGATGTCATTCAACCACACCTGAGCCCTGCAAGAGGAGAGACAACAAAAGAGATGTGAGTTAGGTGTCAGGAGAAAAGTAGGTCTGAGCACAACTGGACTGAAAATGCTATGGAGCATTTTGCCTCTGAGGGACAGAGAGGCAACTGCAACCGCTGGAGCAGGATATTTAGCCAGACAGAACATAAAACCCAGGAGCAGCCATGACACATGATGGACACTAAGAGGCATAGAGAGCTTTTTTTTTCACTCCATCCAAATACATTATCTATTCTGATCCTGTAGTGCGGGATCTTGAAGCGAGGGACAGAAGCCATTCCATAAGCTGGTAAGCTCCAGTGATGGTGTGACTGTAGAAGTGGCTGTGAATAAAACCAGGCCTCACTGATATGCTCATGTCGAGAATAGAGAATAGAGCGGTACAGTAGGGTGAAGGAAGTGACTATGAGTTATAAACTTTTCAAGACAAACTTATCATGAGCTTTGTGGTTGTTAAATGATGATATATGCTTCTGCGTACGATAAATGCATTTTGGTTTGGTTCAAGAACTCTTTTTTAAAGATCTTTTTAAAATCCCTAAAGAGAAAAGGAATTAAAGCCGCTGAAAAAGTCGGAGGTCACTATTGTGCTCAATAGACTAGTAAGAATAGCGCCACATTTAAAGGAATAGTTCACCCCAAAATTAAAACAATTATGTCATTATTTCCTCACCTTCATGTCATGACACAAAAGGAAATAATTTATTGAATGTCCCATTGGCTGAATTCAATACGATGGCAGTACAAAGTGACTAATGATAAACTAATGCTAAATAAAGCACCAAGAATGTCATAAAAGTAGCCCATGCGATTCATGCATCATTAAACAAGTCTTGTGAAGGCATATAATCACTTTGTATGATGAACAGACCATAATTTAAACATAATAAATAACTGGTTATTCACTCTCAATTCAAATCATGCATAAAGTCCATAAACAGACCTGAAATCTAACACTGTAAACACTAGTGCATTACTAGAAAAATCATGATGTCTTAATTACGCATCACTTGAACTTAACATTTTTGGGCTCACAACTCAAATATCTATACTCCTTGAACTTATTTATCTTAAAAATCCATAGACTTGTGTTTGTGTTAATAACGCAAATGATTGATTACAAAATTGAGGCTATAGGAAATACAAATAATACCTTGCGCTTTAATTATTTTATGTTTCCCTGGTCAAAAGGAAACTTATGGAGGAATCTAATATTTGTTATTAAGAATTTTAGCTTTATTGTAGTATTATTCATGTTTTGTTTTTGCAAATAGATGTTTCGTGTGATAACTATTTAAGTAGACTAAACTCAAATGGTGATAAGGCAAGGCATTTCAGTCCGCAGAACTGCCACTCTCTGGATGTTTTTTGTTTTTGGCACCATACTGAGTAAAATCTACAGAGTGTTGTTTGTGAAAATCCCAGGAGATCAGCAGTTACAGAAATGCTCAAACCAGCCTGTCTGGCATCAACAATCATGCCATGGACAAAATCTAAATTTTCCCCATTCTGACGGTTGATGTGAACATTAACTGAAGCTCCCTAGCGGTGTCTGCATGATTTTATGCATTGCACTGCTACCAGATGATTGGCTGATTAGATAATCACATAAATAAGGTGTTCCTAATAAAGTGCTCAGTGAGTGCATCCCTAACAAGCATTACAATACTATGAATATGGGCTATAATGATCAAAGTTAAGTTTGCAATGACAGAATAATGGCAACTTTGATAAGGATAATCAGACAATCAAAAGCACTTTACATGTAAGTCCCAGCGAGGAGCTGGAAGAACAGAGATGTGTGTGGAGAGCAGAACACACTGCCAGCAGGAAAGAGAGAAATTTATTGTAGAAATAAAGGACTGATCTTCCTCTCTTGCAGTCCAGCTATAGTTTTCCAAGTCAGATGTGCTATGGGCTGAGAAATATGCCAAAAGGTTTTCTTGCAATGGTTCCCTTTAATCTGTCACCACTTTTTAATTGCTTGTTTACCCATGGCCTTTTTAAGTATGAATAATGGAAAAGCGGGAGCATAAAACAATTCATGCAAAATTAAAGGATTAATGATCTCAATCAGCATATGCAAAGGCATTCTTTTTACAACAGAGTGCCTTTGCCACAAGAAGGGTACAAACAACTCACTCAAGCCAACGCCATTCAGTCTGAATTAGATCTGATCTGGTGACTGGCTGATTGATCAAGGCAGAGGGGTAAGCTACATTGTCAGTTCTAATCTTCACCAAAGCGGTCTGGCTGATGTCTCAGTGCTGTGGCACTTCAAACAATGGTGTGTGTGTTTGTGTATGTGTTTGGGTGTGTGGGGGGGTGCGTATGGGTAATGGCAGCAGGTCTCAAGCTAGGCACGCTTGAGAAAGAATAACATTAAGCCCCCACCACCCTTGACATGACCCACCTGCTACAGTTGGGGGACGCCTCTAGAAGCTTCTTTTTGGGTCCCTCAAGATGCACTGCTTTTGCTAAAATAGCCCTGTTGCACACTGCTGCTTTAAAATGCAAACTGTATGTTCTCATACCCAATCCAATCTGGCGGCATGCGCTTCACCCTCTCCAAATCACAAATGTGCAAATAACCATAATTCAAGTCTAGCTGTATTCTCACGGGTTCTACACAGAAGTTATTTACTGGCCACAATTAGAGGTAAAATAATGAATCCAAAACATTCTGTAATATTCTTAAAACTAGGAGAGCAGGTTTTAAATGTGAAAATACACTTGCATGCCTTGAAGCAAAAGTAAACACACCAAACAATTTGTCTGATATTGCTCGAAGTGAGAAGGCTTGCTGCGAATATGCTGTAAACAGGCAGTGCTGAGACCTGACTTGTCATATAACAGCTCCAGATATCGATCGAGGCCTCTAATCCCCCCACCCCCATAACACAAATGTGTAGAGCGAGCAGTGGGCGGCTGGACACAGCCCGCAGCCTCTGAAAGCATGGAGGAGAGAGAGGGAAATAGAGATAGACGGGAGGGGTTGCTGGATTGGAAAAGGGGAGTGGAAGTAAGGTGGAGGTTGGCAGTGTGTGCCTGTGGTTTGGACAGAACCTGTCAGAGAAACTGTGAGGCTGATGGGGAGAGAGGGACCACAGGAGAAGATTTGAATATATAAACCTTGCAAATGCAAAGTGTGTGAGAGAAATCATGTGCTGTTGCCTTCAAGTTCATCTAGGAAGCTCAGACTTTTGAGTTAGGCGCTGCCGTACATTCAATTTGGAAACAATACACAGAAGTAGCCAAAATAAATTAAAAATAAACAATGGCAAAGTGAATAGACCTATTTAATTATTTTACCAGAGACATTATAAGGGAAGGAGACAGAACACCCATATATATATATATATATATATGAATGGGAGAATTCATATTGCTTAACATGTTTGTGTTATGATTATGTGTCTGTATATCGAGACTGGGGCTAGTTGTCATATGGGGAAGTTGTCACAAAAGCTATATCTTAGTAACGATAAAATTTGGATTGAAAAGTAAAATTGAACAATTGTGTTTTTTCTCTAGCAGAAGTTTTGTTTGTTTGATTCAAAAACCTAGTTTAAATACCATCTTAAATTTGAATCATTATCATGAATCCTACCCTCCAAAGTAAGTTTTCACTATCATCATATTTTATAATAGCTCTCGGGTAAACAAGCGAACATAATCAAACTACACGGGTATAGATTCAGGCTTTATATATTATTTAAATAGAGCCATATATTTTTTTAATGGTGGGGATACATTACCACGTCATCCCCCAATGTTCACATGAAAAATATGGCATTGGTTTAGTGGCTTTTTCCATTTTGAGAACTTGACAATATGCCCCGTCATTGGGTCGAGGTTTGTTCGATTAACTGTATCTTCTTTTCTTGGGCAAGAGTGGTGAAAATGTTCAAAGCTTTTTTTGTGGTGAAGACCTCAAAATGTGTGTAAAATATGTGGCTATGCATCAATTGACTAATAATCCCTAAATAATCCTACATTGAGAAATATGTGTGCCATCTAGCCCTGGTCTATACATATATATATATATATATATATACTGTATATATAGACCAAAGGTTTGGAATAATGTACAGATTTTGCTGTTATGGAAAGAAATATGGCATTCAACTGATCACAATGTATAGTCAGGACTTTAATTATGTGAACAATTACTTTTACAATTTGAATTGTATTTACTTGTGGGGATTCTTATTTTATTTTTGGAAGTCACTTTCTGTATAGTATTTTGCAGCATACACTGGTGGCCCAAAGTTTGGAAAAATTTACTGTTCCCCTTCTGTCACTCACTTCAACGTTGTGTCGAATAGCGACACTAGGGAAGCACTTTTGGGAGCCCGATCTACCTTCAGATCTTTGAGAAAAGGCCAATGAGAAGTTGACGAATTGGCAAGTTGAATTTGCATGCCAATCCCCCCCCCCGACATATGGGTATAAAAGGGAGATAGGGATGCGGATTCAGTCAGACTTTTTCTTCAGAGCCGAGCAGTTATACCACTGCCGTTTCCCTCTCATTCTTCAAGAGCATTCTGCTGTTGTATATAAGGCGTATTCCAGCTGTTCTCTCTCCACTCTAATCTCCGCTGCAGATTACACCCCTAGGCGCTTCGACAATGCTTTTAAAGAGCAGTTTCAACTAAAAGAGTGTTTTCTCTATAAGAGCAAGGAACACTGACATTGATTGTCTTTTTAAAGATGCATATTTTTAAAGATGCCTTTCCATCTCTGTACTGTTCCTGGATGCGGCCGTTACCTCTCCGCCTCTGACGGTCATGATCACTGCCTCAAATGCCTGGGCAATAAGCACGTTGAGGAAGCTCTCACTGCGAGAACATGACCATGGCAATGTTGCGGTCGCGGCTTTCCTTCTTCCGAGGAAAAGCCACTTCGGCTGTCCCCCTCGCGGTTCCTCCTACCTACAGGTATGGGACCGCCTCGGCTGTCACCGGAGGCGATTTGGGTGCTTCAATGAGTACGGCACCGCCGGGTAAATCCCCACGGACCGCCCACTCCCTGATAGGCTCATTTGCATCCGTCCAGCACTGGGATGACGCAGGCTTGCCTCACCGCCAGCCTTGCTCTTCTGGCACTCGCGAGCCAGATGAGATGTCGATCGCTGCATCGGAGGGCGCTTGGTGATGTCAGACACAGAGGACTCATCAATTGAGGCTGAAAAACTGGTTCCTTGGTTCGGCTCGGCGTTCACGGCCACGGACTGCCAATTCCCATTCTTCCCAGAAGCGCATGATAAGTTGACATGATCATACTGCCCGAATGCGATCCTTCGGCTCGTCCGCTCTCACTACACTCAATTCCCCAGGTGGACAAAGTGGTCGCCGCACACCTGTGCCCACTGAGTGCTACCATCTTGCGGAGTTGCCCGACATTGACGACAAAAGCCTACAGCGCTGCTGGGAAGGCCGCTTCGGCCCTTCACGCCATGGCCCTTCTCCAGGTCCATCAGACCAAGGCTCTGAAAGAGCTAGACGAGGGTATTTCTGAACCCGGAATGCTACAAGAACTGCGCTTGACCACTGACCTTGTCCTTCGTGCGAATAAGGTCACCGCACGCGCACTCGGGCAGACGATGTCCATACTTGTGGTCCAGGAGCGCCACCTGTGGCTGAACCTGATTGAGATGAGGGATGTGGACAAGGCACGCTTCCTAAATGCCCCATTTCCCAGGTCGGCCTCTTCGTGACACTGTTAAGGACTTCGCCCAGACAAGGGCGTTTCAGCACATCTTGCCCTGGTGCGGCTGAAGAGTGCGCACCCTGTCTGTTCACCAAGGGCGTCCCCTTGGGGCGACCCAAACCCAACCAGCAGCCCTGCCCCAACCCGAGCCCAGCTCTCGTCCCCGGTGTCGAGCCCCCCACAGGAGAATGATGCCCCACCCGCTTCTTGGCTCCTAAGTGCCCCTGAGACAGGCAAACTGAGGTTAGAGATGTCTACGAAAACTTTGGAAATGGTAGAAAGACCTCTCCTTCCTCCAGTCGAGAGTGCCACCGTCCTCCGGGTGGAGATCAAGGTCCTCCTTCTTCAGAAGGACGCGATAGAGCCTGTCCCTCCAGCTGAGGTGAGATGGGTTTTACAGCCCTTTTTTCATCGTTCCCAAGAAGGGCCAATCTTGGACCTGCGAGTTCTTAACCAGGCCTTGCAGAGACTCCCGTTCAAGATGCTGACGCAGAAACACATACTGACGTGCATCCGGCATCAAGATGGTTCGTGGAGGTAGACCTGATGGACGCGTAGTTCCATTGCCTTGACACAGACCCTTCCTACAGTTCGCGTTTGGTGGCCAAGCGTATCAGTACAAGGTCCTCCCCTTTGGCTTGTCTCTGTCCCCTCGTGTCTTCACTAAGGTCACAGAGGCAGCCCTTGCCCCGTTAAGGGAAGTGGGCATACGCATACTGAACTACCTTGATGACTGGCTGATTCTAGCACACTCTCGAGAGTTACTGTGCGCACACAGGGACCTGGTGCTCACCCACCTCAGCCGTCTAGGGCTTCGGGTCAACTGGGAAAAGAGCAAGCTCTCCCCAGTTCAGTGCATCTCTTTTCTCAGCATGGAGTTAGAATCAATGTCAATGATAGCACGCCTCACAAATGGGCACACGCAGTCGGTGCTGAACTTATCCAGGCGGCAAATATCGGTCCCACTGAAATATTTTCAGAGATCCTGGGGCATATGGCATCCTCAGCGGCGGTCACAGCGCTTGGGTTGATGCATATGAGACCGCTGCAGCACTGGCTCCAGATCCGAGGCACGCATGGCACCGCAGCACACATCGTGTGGCTCTAATGGCCTCTGTTCGCAGCTTTTTCAGCCCTTGGACCGACCTTGCATTCTTGCGGGCAGGATTCCCCATACAACAAGTGTCCAGGCGTGTTGTGGTTACGACGGACACCTCCAAGGCCAGCTGGGGTGCCGTGCAATGGGAACACAGCTGCTGGCTCCTGGACAGGACCTCACCTGTGTTGGCATATCAACTGCCTCGAGTTGCTGGCAGCATTGCTCACCCTGCGGAGGCTACGGCTGTTGATTCAGGGCAAGCATGTGTTGGTCCGGATGGACAACATGTCGACGGTGCCATACATAAACCACCAAGGCAGATTACACTCCCGTCCAATGTCGCAACTCGCTCGATTTGGAGTTGATTCGGCCAGGCACAGGTAGACCTGTTTGCCTTCCTGGAACCCTCCCACTGCCCACTCTGCTATGTCCTCACGGGAGCTCCCCTCAGTACAGACGTGCTGGCACACAGCTGGCTCCATACTGGCCCTCTCAGACCTGGTTCTCAGACCAGGTTGTCGCTCCTCGTGACAGCTCCTCCTTGGCAAGTTCCCCTGAGGAAAGCCCTTCTTTCTCAGGGACGGGGAACCCTCTGGCACCCACGCCCAGACCTCTGGAAACTCCATGTCTGGTCCCTGGACGGGAAGCGGCGGAAGTGGCGTGTCTTCGTTGGGTGGTGTTCTTCCCATGGCAAAGACCCCCAGAGTTGTGCAGTGCTAGGGTCAGTGCTTTCCTTCCTTCAAGAGTGTCTGGTCGGGCAGCTGTTCCCCTTCACTCTCAAGTTTCATATAGCTGCTATAGCAGCATATCCGATGACATCCAAAGGAAGTCCCTTGGTAAGTGCCAGGAGGGTGAACCCCCCAGACCACGCCTCTTTCCCTCCTGGAACCTCTCCGTGGTTCTCTCGGGCCTTCGGAGAGCTCCCTTTGAGCCCATTGAGTCAGTCGAGTTAAATGCCGTCTCTCAGAAGACTGCCCTCCTGACCACGGTCTCTTCCATCAAGAGGTTCGGGGACCTGCAAGTGCTCTCTGTCAGAGAAGAGTACCTAGAGTTCCTTTTAGGGATCAGGTGGTGAACCTGCAAGCTCTGCCCAAGGAGGAGGCAGAACCAGCCTTATCGTTG
Source organism: Moxostoma hubbsi (assembly GCA_032164185.1). Taxonomy (NCBI): domain Eukaryota; kingdom Metazoa; phylum Chordata; class Actinopteri; order Cypriniformes; family Catostomidae; genus Moxostoma; species Moxostoma hubbsi. The sequence goes on along the minus strand of JAVLUX010000020.1, from coordinate 26,520,944 downwards.
ATGTTTCCGGTGTGTGCTTTGCGCATCTACTCGGACCGCACGCAGAACTTTGCATGCGGTACTTCTTCCGTGTTCTTTCAGGTATGAGCAGGTAAGTTTCGTTACATGGACAGCTGGCCGGGTATATCGCTTGTGCATAGCACATTTCCCCTCCAGTGTAGGTAAAGCCGTTCGCTCTTTCTCCCATGCATGTTCGCGTCTTGTGAACCCTGAATGGTCTTCCTCCTAGCCCTCTGACTCACAAATTCAGCGGAGGAATCTTCCCACAGGCTGAACTGTAATGCTGTAATGTCAGGGACCTTGTTTCGGCTCCTCCGTGCAAAACCAGACTGAATCCGCATCCCGATCTCCCTTTTATAACCGAATGTCGGGGGAAGTGGCATGAAAATTCAACTCGCCAATTCGCGAATTTCTCAGTGGCCTTTTCTCAAAGATCTAAAAGGTGGATCGGGCTCCCAAGAGCATCCCCTAGTGTCACTATTTGACACAACGTCTTGTTCCATCCATCAGGGATTGGAGGTTATGACAGTAACAAGACAATTTTGCTCTCATGGAAAAAAATTGGTACTTTTATTCTGAAAGTGGCATTCATCTGATCACAAAATATATCTGATCAGGACATTAATAACATGAAAACTATCTATTACAATTTTTATTTGTTTTCAGAACTTCTTAAACTACTTCAAAGATTTCTCATCAAAAAATCCTTCAAGTGTAGCAGTGACAGCTTTGCAGATCCTTGGCATTTTGCTGTCAGTTTGTGCAGATACTCAGGTGATATTTCACCCCATGCTTCTTGCTGTCTTGTCAGGAATTTCTCACGCACCTTACAGTCTAGCTGATCCCACAAAAGCTCAATGGGGTTAAGATCCATAACACTCTTTTCCAATTATCTGTTGTCCAACGTCTGTGATTCTTTAACCATTCTAACCTTTTCTTTTTGTTTTTCTCTTTCAAAGGTGTCTTTTTCTTTGCAATTCTTCCCATAAGACTTGCATCCCTGAGTCTTCTATATACATATACAGAATGTTTATATACACTCACTTAGCACTTTATTAGATACACTATGGTCTTATTAAAGTGCTCGACATGGTCTTCTGCTGTTGTAGCCCATCTGCCTCATGGTTCGACATGTTGTGTATTCTGAGATGCTATTCTACTCACTACAATAGTACAAAGTGGTTATCTGAGTTACCGTAGCCTTTCTGTCAGCTCAAACCACTCTGGCCATTCTCAGTTGACTTCTGTGACCAATTGGCGTTTCTGTCTGCAGAACTGCCGCTCACAGGATGTGTTTTGTTTTTGGCACCATTCTGAGGAAACTCTAGGGACTGTTGTTCATGAAAATCCCAAGAGATCAGCAGTTACAGAAATACTCAAACCAGCCTATCTGGCACCAACAATCATGCCACAGTCGAAATCATTGCAATCCCAATTTACCCCCCATTTAGATGTTGATGTGAACATTAACTGAAGCTCCTGACCCACATCTGCGTGTATGCATTGCGCTGCTGTCACATGATTGGCTGATTAGATAATTGCATAAAAATGTAGATGAACAGTTGTACCTAATAAAGTGATCAGCATATATATATTGTGCATAGTCATATCATAACACTCAAAATCATAACACATAAAACAATTTTTTAGCACATTTTATGATACCACTGTTGTCAGATCTTTTTGATCTTAGTGGAAATAGGTAAGTTAAGCTGTACTTGTATGACTGAAAATAGATGCCTGTTGGCATTGCCAAAATAACAAGTAATTAATTTACATAAAGCAAACTGCAAACTGCACAGGTCTCATATTGGGTGTAAAAGGAGATACAGCTAGATGAGTTGTACTATCCAAATGATTTTTGATTGATCTCTGTGGTGTGCAGATTTGCTGGAGGAAAAATCTTAAGACACTCCTGCCCTCAAGGACCAGGCTCAAGTAAGCCTGTTCTGTGGCTTATCAAACCATGACAGAATTCCAATGGTTCAAGTTGAAATTCATGACTAATATCGTGCCTTGATCATACTACTCAGGCTTTACCTAAAGAATGCCTGATCCCTCAATGACTTCATAATTATGTAGCAAACATCTTCTCAAACAGTCATTTCTGTCAAATTTCATTAACTACTAATAACTGATAGCAAAGAGATTTAAATGTGAAGCCCTCAGGAACAGCAATAGCTTAACATCTAATGGGGACCCATATCCACAAGATTCTCAGTAAGTCCACTGTATTTCACAAGGTGGGTGGAATTTCCGGTTGGCTTGCGGAAGTGCAATTGGTTGGCGTTATGTGTGTAGCCGGTCACTGCTTGTTTGCGTGTCATGCGGTTAAATTCTTGCTTTTTAAATGTCTTAAAATGTTCCTGGACAATGTGTGCAGTTAATGGTTATCCTAATAACAAAGAGAAACTAAAGTTTGATCTAAAACAGCAATGTTATGATCAGAAACCACACGCAAAGTGCTCCAGTCCTAGACGCTGCTTCGTCCATCGGCGCTTACAGAAGGATTGACTTAGGATCATCTGTTTGAAAAAGCTTTGGAATAATTGGTTTGTGTGTTCTTTTCACTTTATTGGCAAGTCAACAGCAGGGATTACTTATGTTATCCACCATTATGGCTCGTCTATGATAAACGTCCAAAAACTGAGTGCAATAAATTACATATAAACTATAGCATTATTGTGCTAACAGGTGTGTGTACATGTGCTTAAAGTTCATTAGATATTTTGAGAGTTTGTTCATTTCTATTTAGCATCTTTTTTTTTTGTTGTTAATGCATCACATGTTTTGAAATTATTATTACTGAGTATAAAAATGAACTGTATTTTTCCTGAACTGTCTGTGAGTAGTGACCATGATAAAAACACTTTTCATGCTGTGAAGCTAAATTGATAAATTCTACAGTTAAAGACCATAATTATTATGTGAGACATGCACAGTAGTGAGATGTTTTATCATATTTGAAATGAACTGTATTCTGATTTTCCTCTGCCCTGCATTTTTCCTGGCTGAAATTCACTTTCTTTTGAGTGTCTTTGGTGAATGTGCTTGTCGTCCCTTAAAGGGAAGAGGTGATTTGGAAAACAGTGTGGACATTAATTCAGAATAAATTAAATTGTATTTGTACAGCTAGTGATTTTAAAAATACATGTTATTTTGCAGTTGCTTTACAGAGAAAATTTAACTTTTGTGTACAAAGTTTATAATGTATGTCCAAATAAATATGTTTAATTGTAGTTCTTTTTGTATGGTACAGTTTATTTTGTGGCTGCTAAGACATCGTTATTTCCTACACAAAAACAATAAATTCAATCTATCTATAGGATCAGTTATTCAGTCAACACTAAAACATTTCATGTAGGTTATAGCATTTATATACAGATATTATGTATGTAAACTAACAATTATAAAGCTAGGTTGAGCTGACTACACTGTCATCTCCCACAAAATAATTTTATCCAAAAAACAGCAGTATGACAGTATCATCGCCTGAGTCCTGCAATACATTAGCTTCCTGCTGTCTGGACCTCCCCTGTATCTGCAGTAAGTACGGTACAACAAACTCTTCAGGTTCTGACTAGACTCAGTATATGCTTTCAAATAAACATAATTATCTACAGTTATCAAAACATGTTCAACTTTACAGTTGTGAAGGTGCTAATAGGCTACATAGCTTTTCAGTTTAGTCTGTTCAGGTTCTCCCATCGATAGATAAAGACTCAACAAAAGGACTAAAATGATTCTACTTGTGATATTTGGCCATCACCCTCAAACCCATAATCACGAATAGATAAATGAGGAAGAACAATATCTCCTCACTATAATTCTGTGATCATTTGTTCTCAAATTTCTGTCCTTTTTACTGCTGCATTAGTACATACCATAGTGATTGTTTACGCTTAACTGGAAGTTCCGCCTGCTAAGCATCATGGGACTCAGTAATATTGTGGATAAACAAACAAATGCTTAGCCAGCACATACAAGCATATAAGCACTGCTGAACATACTTAATATGCACACATGCATTGGTGGTTACAAACCTCAGCACTTAAAGGAATAATTCACTCAAGAATGAATATTCTCTCATCAATTACTCACATTTATGTCATCTCAAACTAGTATGACTTTCTTTCTTCCACAGAACTCAAACAAAGATATTTTAATGGAGATATGATATGTGTTTGTCATACAATGCAAAAGAATGGTGACCAGATTTGCACCAACTTTTGCGAATGACAGCAGTTAACATAAAAAAAGAAAACAGCACCTAACAGGAGTCTATTTACATTGTCCACTATAAAAGATCTGCATTTTTGAGTGATAATTTGTAGTCTGACACATTTCGGAAGGTAACAGTGCACAAAATCGACATACTGTAGAGTATACACATAGACTTGCGTAAAGTACATTTCGAGCCAAAGCATCTGTAACATCATTGATTTATCTGGATTTCACCTATGTTTTAAATTTAGGAAGAACACTGCAGACTTTCTAATACTCAGAATAAACATTTAGCCAGAAGTCAGTAAATCTTTAAACTTGTGAATGTGCACAACAAAACAGAGGACTTGATTTGAGTTGATACTGAGCATGTATTACTTTGGTTAGAGATAAATGAGGAGTGGCATTGAAGCATTACCTCAGAGTCTTAGAGCCGTGCAGATCCATAATTTACTACGCATGTGTATGTACCGATGCATTGGTATTCACGTTTATGCTCAGTTTAGAGCATCAGCCAGGGAAGGAGGGTAGAAGAGAGATGCTAGGTTGAGGAAAGCAGAGAAACAGAACAGACAACTTGAAATAAGGCTGAGAGCAAGGATGTAACCACTGATTCAGGATTGGGTGGGACCTATAATAATTTAATAAGCAACCATTAAAAAACCCATATCAGTGTCATTGTGCAGTGTCCTAAGGTGTCAGAACACATGTTTAATCCATAATGATAAAATTCACAATTTAAATGGATAGTTCACCCAAAAACAAGAATTCTCTCATCATTCTCTCACCCTCATGACATCCCAGATGCAGAACACAAGAATATTTTTAGAAGAATATCTCTGCTCTGTAGGTCCTCACATTGCAAGTGAATAGGTAACAAAATTCTGAAGCTCTAAATAGCACATAGTGTAAAACTTATCCATAAGACATAAAGTAAAGTAACATACACATGAATGCCAGGACCCAAGGTTTCCCAGCAGAACATTGCCTAGAGCATCACACTGGCATGCCTTCTACCCATGTTGCATCCTACTGCCATCTCTTCCCCAGGTAAACGACACACATGCACACGGCCGTTTTCTAAAAGAAAACATGATTCATCAGACCAGGCCACCTTCTTCCATTGCTGCAAGGTCCAGTTCTGATGCTCATGTGGTCAGGGTTCAGCATGGGCACTCTGACCGGTCAATGGCTATGCAGCATGTTGCGATGCACTGTGTGTTCTGACACCTTTCTATCATGGCCAGTATTAAGTTTTTCAGCAATTTGTGCTATAGTAGTTCTTCTGTGAGATCGGACCAGATGGGCTAGCTTTCGCTCCCCATGCACATTAATGAGCCTTGGGCGCCCATGACCCTGTTGCCGGTTCACCGGTTGTCTTTCCTTGGATCACTTTTGGTAGGTATTAACCACTGCATACCGGGAACACCCCACAAGACCTGACATTTTGGAGATGCTCTGACCCAGTCATCTAGCCATCACAATTTGGCCCTTGTCAAAGTCGCTCAGATCCTTACGCTTGCCCATTTTTACTTCCAACACATGAAATTCAAGAACTGACTCTTCACTAGCTGCCTAATATATCCCACCCCTTGACAGGTGCCATAGTAACAAGATAATAAATGTTATTCACTTCACCTGTCAGTGGTTTTAATGTTGTGGCTGATTAGTGTAGCTTCTGAATATATGGATTTAACCACTGGAGTCATATGGACAACGTTAACACTGCCATGTGCTTTTGGACCTTCAGAATTTTGGAACCCATTAAATTGCATTGTGAGGACCTACAGAGCGGAGATATTCTACAAAAAATCTTAATTTATGTTCAGTAGAAGAAAGAAAGTCATACACATCTGGGATGGCATGAGTGTGAGTAAATGATGAGAGAATTTTCATTTTTGGGTGAACTATCCCTTTAAAGCAACATGTCAACAAATCAAGATTTATCCTATTTAATTAATGTGACGAGGAGGAGGGCGTGGCCGAGCCATGATCAGGCATGACTGGCAATGAATCAGCTGATCAGCAGGAGAGTGAGATAAGGGGCAGCCAGAGACGCCGGGTCAGGAGAGTAAGACACGTGGCCGGGCTGTGTGTGTGTTCGTCTTATGTTTTATGTTGTTTTAATGTTATGTTTGAAATGTAAAAGTTACGTTGACTCTTCTGCCGGTTCCCGCCTCCGTCTTGCCATTCCTTTACCATTTTCAAGTACTTAATATACCTTCCTGTTCTTACTGTGCTCAATTTAATAGACTTAGGAGTCCGCCAATAAAAATCAGTAACTGGCAAAACATCTTGTTTACTATAATGGAATATTTGCAATTTAATGTATACAATTGGACAGAGAAATTCAGAGAATGCTTTGAAAATCTAGGATTTATTTATTTAAAAAAAAAAATTTTAACTTAAGACTTTGCACTATTTAGGTCACTAATCAAAAGTAAGCAAATTTGTGACACTGACCATGTTAAAGTTAGTTCACCAAAAGTGACAGCTGTCATAATTTACTAACCTTAATGTTGTTCCAATTTAACCTGTATGACTATTTTGTGGAAAACAAACTGACGTCAGGCAGAATGTTTAGGACTAATTGCCACAGTCACCATTCCCTTTCATTTTCTATCTTTTTTCCATACAATGAAAGAAAATGGTGACTAACAATTTGCCTAATATCTTTATGTTCCACGAAAAAAAGTCATATGATTTGGAACAACATGAGTGTGAATAAATGATGACAGAATTTTCATTTTTGACTAATTTCTACAAATTCTAATGTATACTGTGCCTTTACTTTTTGCTAAACCATTGCCCCTCCTGTTTATTTCCTCTCACTCTCTCCCTGTCGCCCACCTCATTGGAATTCTGCACACCCTTTGTCTGTCTTATTAGGAACATCTCTTTGGTGCAATTAGTTTCACCCATTTCTGTTTCTATATTGCACTGCAAAGCAGTGATGCTGCTCACTCCGTTAAGGAGCCTTTAGCTTCCATCACGTCTTACAAAGCAACCTCTCTCACTCCCTTTCCATTACTCCTTTATCAACAGGCTGTTTCCTCTGTTAACTGTAACAAGAGTGAAGGCAGGAGGAGTGAGAAAGAGAGAGAAAGAGGCTGAAAAAAGGGGGGTTTAGGGGGAGACGCTCGACTGGTTGGCTGACAAACAGAGGGTCCCTCTAGAGTGCAAGCAGAGGAAGAAGGAGAAGCAAAAGAAGAGGAGAGTTTGATGTTGGAAGCCACGCTCAATCTCCTCTTCATACCCCCCCCCCCCCCCCCCATTTCAGCAGAAAATCTATGCTCGCTCTCTTAGTATTCCTCCCATCCTCTTCTGAAGCCTCTATGGGCTCAGTCAGACAACTGGGCTGCTGTTGAGGCCCGGGCCAAGCGGGAGAGCAGCGGGGTGGTGGTGGTGGGAGAATGGAAGATGAGGGGAGTGTTTTCTTCAGGCTGTCAGATGTGACAGGAGGACAAGCGACTTAAAACCTCACCGGGGACTTCAGCTGGACAAGCCCTGTCTCTTCATCCTCACTCCATTTTGTCCTTTGTATCACTGTCTTCTCTTGCTTTTACTTGTGATATACTGTAGAGCCTTGCTCAGACTGACTATGCTCTGTCCACTGACTGACATCTTGTAACCACTGATCATGTAATTTTCTTATTAATTAGGCTTATTAATAATAAAAATTCTGCAATGTTACCTCCAAAGCTGCTCAAACTACTACTCACAGTGAAATTACTAATAGCTAATTATTTAACGTAATTAACATACTAAATTAATTTAGCTCAAAGCTGTTTTGTGATAAAATAGGACCCAATATGCATTTATGATTGCAAATAACTGAGCAATCAATAAAGTACATCAATTATTGACATTTTTTTGCGAAGTCTCGTCAATTTGAGAACTTGTCCAATTATCATATAGAGAAGCCGGTCTGCCAAGCAGGACAAAAATACATTGTTTGAAAGCCCAATGTCCAAGTGACAATCGGATGCAGATCTAATGTAAATAGTGCACATGAAGCTCCCATAGATTCCCAGAAAATCACAGCATCAGGGTGGGACCCACATATTAGGTAAATTAGACAATATTTATTAGAACTCTGTCCAAACCTTAATAAGATCTAAAAACTCATAAGTGGCTGATTTGGAAATCTCTTCACAGGCAAACAAAATAGCATTCATTGCTTGAAGCGCATGGGAGACTTGACTCACATTTGATTCGAATAGAGTCTTATGTTGGCATGTCACTAATCTAATGGCATGATACTCTAAAGCTCAGTTCCCTATCGAGTCTGTTCACTCAACATTGCACTGTGGGGGGAAATGTCCTTACACAACCTTTTTGAAACCCTTATACAATCACGGCAATCGATTCTAAAGAAATCGTTCCGCAAGTGTTTTCTATGTGAATGGCACATCCCACTGCCTGATGAGCACGAGAGCTGTGTTTGCTGTCTGGTCCATGCCCACACATGAGCCGCTCTCATGGAGATAGACTGCCCTCACTGCGAGGGCATGAATCTCCGTATGTTGTTCTCAACCTCGTTCTCGTTCTGAGGAAAGGTCCAGCCTCTCGTGCTCTACTACCTGCCTCTTTTGTGTTAAGTCCCGAGGAACCATATGAGGAGGCACGGCAGGTAAGTGAAGTTGAGCTGGAAGTCTTAGAGGAGGCGCAAGCTCTGCAAGGCTCCTGAATTTCCAATCTAATATCCTTGCTTCTGCAACATGAATGTGATGAGTTCTGGCACTTTATTGGATTGCACGGCCTCATTACGATTGGCGGCTCTGATGAGGACGAGGATGATGCTGTATCACTGACAGCTTCGGGCGTGAGGAGGATGTTGCTGCCTCTTTCCACAGCAATTTGGAAATTGCTGAAGCAAGGGTGAAGAGCGTGCACATTCCATGGACAAAAAGCTTCTTTGCGTCCTCGCGAGGGCAATTGAAGACCTCGGTCTTAAGTGATCCCCTCAAGAAGAGCCAGAATATTTTCTCCTTGATGAATGGTTTTGTGACCTGGCGGTCGTCAACACACCAAGGTCTGGAGGAGCACACCATTCTTCTCTGAGGTCCATGTGGAGCTCACAAACACTTTGTGTGCACCTTACTCTTTGTGCATTCAGGTCGGAGGTACCACCGTCCTCACTAAACTGGACAACGGAAATAAAAAAGGCTATTTAAAACTTCCTTTTGCATTTTGCAATCTGTGGTCCGACCACAAGATGTACAGATGTTGCGTGCAGAGATGAGCATGGCCCATTCTAGATCTAAGATGCTTGAAATTTATATTATTTTATTTATTTGATATTTTCATGTTCCAATTTAACCATGTCAAAAAAAGTTTTTTGAGATTCGCGTTCGAGGAAACAGCGTATCAATTCAAAATTCTTACTTTCGGTCTGCTTCTGTCTCCCTGCACATTCATGAAATGTATCAATACGACCCCCATTGAAAATAAAGTGTGTGTGTGTGTGTGTTTTGAATTACCTTGACTATTGGTTATTACTAGCCCAATCAGAGCCACTACTGAGTGAACACAGAGACTTGCTGCTTTGCCATTTGAAAAATATGGGTCTGAATGTCAAATGGACGAAAAGAACATTTTCCCCCAGCCAGCAAATCTCCTTTTTAGGGGTTTGTCTGCGACGAGAGAGAGATCATTTGCGGACATGTCCGTCATGTGTGTGTTTGTCCTTTGTTTATTATTAAAGCTTATTTATATTGTCAAGCCGGTTCTCGCCTCCTCCTTGCCCATCGAAATCACGTTACAATGTAGTTTGGGTGGGATGTAGTGTTCAGCGCCTGAGCTTAGAGTAGGCTGAATATTAAAATTGTCCTCAATCCACAGTTTGTAGTTGTATTTGGCTATTTTAATTCACCCCTTCAGATTGGCCCTGGATAAAGTGTAGGCTTCCCGGTCACCAGATCTGAAAGCAGCATCTCATGCCTTCAGCAGGTGACTGACTTCCTTGTTCATCCAGGGTTTCTGATTGGGGTATGTTTTAATTGTTTTATGGGTGGTTATCATGTCGACACACCTGTTCATGTGTTGCAGAACAGAATTTGTAGAGCTGAAGCCATGTATTTGAACTTCCACCCAATATGGGATGCAGATACAGCCAAAGTACTGCCTAAAAAGTCATGACTTGAGAACTAATTTATCATTAATGACCATCATTGGACTTTATAAAAGCTTTCGGTTTCCAAATCATTGCCTCACTAAAGAAAAAAAAAACAGAGGGATGCAGAGATAAAAAAAGAGAAATATAAAATAGCATATATATATATATATATATATATATATATATATATATATATATTCACCTATATATATATATATATATATCACCTATATATATATATATATATTCACATATATATATATATATATATATGACCCCCATCCCAAATCACCTTTTGCTTGTGTTCGTGTACGTGGTATGGCCGACAACGCACTACCACTTCTGGTGGTAGTTTTTCTTCCCCTTTTGCATTTTGCAATCTGTGGTCCAACAGTGATTCACTCTCTCCTCACAAAACACGTGATAGAGACTGTCCCGGTGCGGTTTAAATATGGTGCTGTATGAGGTTAGTCGGACTGGGAAGAGGAGAGAACTCTTTTTGCAACCTGGCCACCTCTGTGAGCTGGGACGATGAGAGATGGTCTCCAAAAGGGACCGTGGTGAATGGATCAGCTTTGAGCTTCACTTCTGGCCCGAGCTCTGCCCTCTCTGGAACTACCGTCGCCATGGACATGGGGACTGCCTCTCTCCATAATTTAAGGAGGTTGAGGTGATAAATTTTATGTGCCCGTTTAACTTCATAATCGAGGTCCCCGACTCATGTGTAACCTCAAAGGGTCCTTGCCACTTGGCGAGTAATTTCTTGCTCAATGTGGGGAGTAATACAAGTACTTTGCGATTAAATCGTTCTACCAGCCCATCAATTTGCGGGTGATAAATGCTGGTGCGAATCGATTTAATTTTTGTGTTTGTGACATAAACATTGTGTCCTGGTCGGCTCAATGCCTCACACCATGCCAGAGAGCTGCCTCTTTTTGATGCTCTCGACAGACCGCAAGGCTTTCACCGCACCGCTGTCAATCCCACAATCCACCTCGAGAGCATGGAGCTAGACTTCCATAGGAATTAATTTAAAATGCTCACTCACATTCGTTCACAATGCGCCAGTGGAAACGTATGGTAACTTACAAAATCAAACATAAAGCAATGAAAGGGACTGATGCTGCATTCCATTCAACTCTGAAAGTTTTCTCTGAATTTCTAAATTCCTACAAGGAAAAGTTAAATGGACTAAATGAATTCAGATTTCCAACTTGGAAACTCATGCGGAAATCTTCGACTCTGATTTCGCCGAGATGCAGGTGCACACAAACATGTCTGCACCAGGTAGAAGTACGAAGTTAATAATAAACATTCACTTTTATTTGATTAAATAATATTGATGAATGAGTCAAAGTTCCTTCATTGCATGATATTAAAGCTAGTTTAACAAACGTTTGCAGAGACAGCTGTACAAATCATGGTCAATTATACTCTCTTTTTATAATCATACACCTTGTAAAAATTCTAGCATTGCAGTATTGTTTATCAATTGGGTTGCCTGGAGACATTTCTTGTGACATTCGAACACCTGCTAAATTTACAGGAGTGTTGTAATTTTGTTTCCTTACACATCATGTTCCGAGCATCTGGCAATGGAATGCCTTTATGGTCAGAGATCGGAGATATCAAATATAAATATCCCACATTCGACTTTGAATGGAATGCAGCATGAGGCTGCAGGGATGGACTGGCCATTGGGAGCACCATGTCTTTTCCCAGTGGGCTGGTTGAGTAGTGGGCCAGTCGGTTGAGTAGTAGGCCACTCAAAATACTCAAAGTGTGACGAAATGGCTTAAACTGTACAGCATATCTGCCACTGCACACAGCTTGGGAGTAGAGTGGGACCCACCTCTCTCATTTTGTACTCCCAGTCCAACCCTGACTGAGGGTAATATTCTGCCTAACATTTCCTTTTATGTTCAAAGGAAGAAAGACATTCTGGTTTGGAATAACATGAGGGTGAGTAACTGAATGAAATGTTATTGTTTTGCTTAACTATTACTTTAAAAATCCCTCTAGGTAAGCAGCTTTAGGTCTTGAAACAGAGCTAATTTTAGTAAGTTCCACACTGGTAAAAACAGATTTCTCCCCAACTCTACTAGCAACCCCACCTCCTAAAAACCCACAACGCTACCTCACCTCGTCCCCAATGTTTCGGTCACTCCCAAATTCCCTCTTCTCTCTGTCACCTTGAGCTTAGCTGTCATGCTTCTGTGATAACTCTAAAGGTCAACGCGTGTAGGCACTGTCATTACCTGTCACTCTCACTGCCGTTCTCATTCTCTCCCTCCTTGAACACCTCTCTGTCATGCATTTCATTCCTAAGCTCTGGAAGACAGATCAAAGTGCCATCCTTAGTTGTACTTCGAAGGTTACAAGCAGATAGGGGTGATCTTACCGCAGAGTCACATGAGAGACAGAGAAACACTGGGAAAAACAGGCAGTGGCTAAATGTCCTGGTGTAAGTGACAGTCATTCTGTGCCTACGAATTAACAGGGTTATCAATCAGTGTGCCATTTAGCGTTAGGCTTCTATTTGCATCCAGTACTCTATTTTAGGGCAAGCTGACAGGTTAGTGACAGTAGAGAAACCAGCTGTAGTTAACCAGTGGGGTAGATGTACCTGTCCACTCAAGTCTGAGTAACAAGCATTAGCGGTGACAGAAATCTCATGGTGCATAGTTGGTTACCTAATTGAAATCAGTTGGAATTAAGTTTTCTTTTAAGATTATGTAGGCAATTTTTTCAATGTTAAAATAATTTCTCCTATACCAGCTTAAAGGGAAAGTACACCCAAAATTGAGAACTTCATTTTTTCGTGAGAAGCCAACCTGAATAGCTTACTTATAGCAGTCTATCCACATAAATTGGATAGTTCACCCAAAAAGGAAAAATCTGTCATCCAAACCTGTATGACCTTCATAAGGAGATGTTAGGCAGAATGTTAGCCTAGAATGTTAGTGAATGGTGACTGAGGCTAACATTCTGCCAAACATGTCCTTTTGTGTTTCAATGGAAGAAAGACAATTTTATTTTTACAATATATATATTTTTGAATCCATTTGGGGAAATTACACACTCTTAATTTTAACTTCTACTGATTGGGTCACATGTAGAGATGTGTGAAATAGGTCTGTGTGTGGTTGTGGCATTGAAATATTTTTTGTGATGCTTTACAAATGAATAAACAATCTTTGTATTTTAGAGATATATTTAGCAGAAAATGTCAAAATATCATGCCTTGCCATAATCAAAGTTGACAATTGAAATACTTAAAATACAAAGACGCTTAATCATATTTCCAGAGGTGATGGAAAGGTGGAAAGGAGAGCGCTAAAGCAAAAGGAAAGCAAACACAGGTGTGTCTTTTTATCAACTTGGAGTTAAGGACTAATCAATGGCAAACTTTAATCAGATATGATCAATTATTCATGGCCTGAGGCCTAGCCATCCCATCTCTCAACCATTCTCATAGTGACGGCACAGGATGAATAATTCAGACACCATTTACACAAAACCAAGCACCATCCTGATGCCAGATTAGTGAATTAGAAATATTATGGAAGAAAGAATGTTAATTAGACCAGACCACTGCACCATCACTACACTGAATAAAAAAGACTGATGAACTAATGCATTATATCATTCAACAAATGTTTTTAGGTCTGCTGTGCTAATAATTATTCCATAAAATTTTTTTGGGATATATCATTCTACACAATCAAACATGCAACTGCTCCAAAACAATTTTACTATAGAAAATAAACATGGAGGATTATTATGTGAAAAAAATAATAGTGGATACTCTTCACATAAATCTCGCAAATTAAGAGGTCACTAGAGATAAGCAAACTCAAACAAATCAACAGACAAATACACTAAGATATTCACGGCACTGCGATTTAAAAACGGTCATGAATTAAAAGTGAATCACAAGCTAGTGAATCATAAAACTTTGCAAGAGAGAGAGAGAGCGAGAGAGAGACCGAGAGAGAGAGAGAGAGAGAGAGAGAGCGAGAGAGAGAGAGAAAGAAGGAGGGGTAGATGGATGAAGGGTAAGGGAGAAAGTGTAATTCTTGTTTGCTTCAATTTATCCTGAAATCCTTGACAGCAAGCAACCATAAGTCACCAAATAATCGCTCTCTTTAATTTAAAAAGATCACTCATGTCTCCTTCACCTTCCTTTGCCTTGTTCTCTTTATCTAACTGAGATATCAGCATAGGGAGGTCAGTACATGGTTCATTCATAAACTCCATAAAGTCCATTTTGATCCTTCTCATAAAACCTTGTTTTTTCACTAAAACATGCTTCAAACCAATTACCAAATGTATACAGAATATACAGTGGGGTCCAAAAGTCTGAGGCAACTAGTGAGAATGAATCTATTTTTCCTTTTTCTATTTATACAAGTTTTTTTTTCCTGTACAAAATACACACTGAGCACATTATTAGAAGCACTATGGTCCTAATTATTGCCAGATGTGGTCTTATGCTGTTATACTTTATAGATATTACAGTTTCATTTTCTGTTAATGTATCATTTTCTGTAAAGCTGCTTTGAAATAATGCATGTTGTGAAAAGCGCAATACTTGACTTGAAGCCATTTGCCTCAAAGTTTGACATAATGTGCATTCTGAGAGGCTATTTGCTCACTACAAATGTACAGGATGGTTATCTGAGTTTCCGTAGCCCTTCTGTCAGCTCAAACCAGTCAGGCTTTTCTCTATTGACCTCTCTTATCAACAAGGCATTTCCAAATGCAGAACTGCGTTTCATTAGCACCTGTAAAGGGATTTAGATGGGCAAGGAGGAGGCTAGAACCGGCTTGACAATATAAATAATAGTTTAATGTGAAACTTAAACAAAAGACACAAACACACACATGACGGACATGTCCGTAAATGATCTCTCTCTCTCCCGCACCACCATCCACAATCAGCCTTTATCCCTCTCTGAGGATCAATTAGCCCGATAAGGGACCGGGTGTGTATAATTACGACCCGGCCCTGCTCTCCGCCCTGTCACAGCACCATTTTGAGTAAACTCTAGAGACTGTTGTGCATGAAAATCCCAGGTGATCAGCAGTTACAGAAATACACAAATCAGCCCGTCTGGCACCAACAATCATGCCACGGTCGAAATCTCTGAGATCTATTTTTCCCATTCTGATGGTTGATGTGAACATTAACTGAAGCTACTGATCCATAGCTGCCGGATTTTATTCATTGCACTGCTGCCACACAATTGGCTGATTAGAGAATCACATGAATAAACTGGTGTAAAGGTGTTCCTAATAAAGTGCTCAGTGAGTGTACTTTATATTATCAGTATAAGGATAAGTTATTTTTTCTTCGCTTTAATGACAGAATGCACTACATGCCAGCATGGACTCAACAAGTATTTGCAAAATCTGATGATCTATACTATACAATCATGATTTTAGAATGTTTCAATGAGCATCTTGTATGCTCCAAAGGAAACAAGGAAATCTGACCTTTTGAACAAAGGAGTTAATATGGTCAATGTCACAAATCTGTTGATTTAGTAACCTATAATATATAATAGTACAGAATCTAAAATATTTTGTCATGTTTTTATTTTTTATTTATTTATTTATTGCATTCGTAAAGCTTTTATTTTATTTCTAGTTTTAAATTAGAGTTTGAACCCCAGATCTTCCACACTGTCTTTTGGAACACAATGTATTGCAACATCTAGATAGTAAAATTATGCCATCTAATTTATGACAGAATTAAAGGAAATAATCAGATGAGGCCAAAAAAATTATTTGGAAAAGTGTATATTCTTTGATAAAATACTTTTTCCTGTCCCTGCTAAATATGCAAAGGCAACCGTAAATAAGCTGTTCATATATTGATTTATCAGAAAAGGGTATACTATACACTATGAGTCTGTATCAAAACATTGCTCTGTTTATATAAGTATCATGACCAGCTTTGGGGTGAGTTTGGGCTGCT
Source organism: Moxostoma hubbsi (assembly GCA_032164185.1). Taxonomy (NCBI): domain Eukaryota; kingdom Metazoa; phylum Chordata; class Actinopteri; order Cypriniformes; family Catostomidae; genus Moxostoma; species Moxostoma hubbsi. Next base: position 26,504,619 of record JAVLUX010000020.1, on the reverse strand, counting down.
GAAATACAATATGGTGCCTACAACATCCATTTCTACAACATCCAAACTCACTGGTTTGGTCATGAGATGACACCAACGAGGTTGGATGTTATCAAGGAAGTTATCAATATTGCTGTATCCGCCATATTGAATATCAGCCCTGTTTATGGACTTTATTAATGATATGATTTCATTTGAGAGTGAATAACAACCTAAATTACGGTGTGCTCACCATACAAAGTGATCATATGTCTTCAGAAGACTTGGAATTTGATGCATGAGTTGCATCAAAGTTACAGGTTATGACACTTTTGGGTGCTTTAGTAAGCATTAAAGTGAGTCCCTCTGAACTTCTTTAGTATTGAATTCAGCCAACATGATATTCGCTAAATTATTATTATTTTTTGTTCTGCAGAAGAGAGAAAGTTATATAGGTCTGGAATGACATGAGGGTGAGTAAATGACAGAATTTTCATTTTCGGTGCACTATTCCTTTAAAAAATACATTTTATACAAGAAGGTTTGTGTGTGTGTGTGTGTGTGTGTGTGTGTGTGGTTGTCTCATCCACAGACAGGGTTGGGAGGGTTACTTTTGAAATGTATTCCACTACAGATTACATAATACATGTTATAAAATGTAATTTGTAACATATTCCATTAGATTACTCAAGGTCAGTAACATATTCTAAATACTTTGGATTACTTCTTCAGCACTGGTAGATTTTTTCACTTGTTTTGACTATAAAAAGCCAGTATAGTTAGACAAAATACACATGTTAAAAATACATTCTCTAAAAAACTAAATATCTTATGCAGTGTTGTTTCTAAAACAAGATGAATCAAACTGACCTTGTTTTAAGGATTTTTAGATATTTTTACAGGAAAACAATACAAAGATTATAATCAAGAATAAGATTTTTGCTCTAATATCAATTATGATCTTACGTGAATTTTCTTGATAAATAAATATGATCGTGCCTGGTAATGTGCATGTAAAATGGCTAGAAATAGCATTTTAGCTTAACATAAAGCTGCACATGTCTCTCTGTCTGCTGTAACACATCTTAAGAAAGTGTTTCACCGCTGTTCAAATGCACTTTGGATCACATCACTTCACTACTACAATCTTGAAATGGAATGCATAGATTAACAATTGCCAACAAAAGCCTTCATCAGCCAATTAACAAGGACAATTGCATCTATGTGAACTTCTGCAGTTAATCCAGGATGAACTTCAAAGACATTAGTCATTAATCTTACAAATCATACAAAATATTTGTTTAAACACTGACCCTTAACACTTACTTAGTTTAATAATTTTAAACCATACATTATATTCATGATGTTAGCCAGAGGGGAACTGGCCCCCGCAGTAATTCTGGTTTCCCCCAAGGTTATTTTACTCCATTAACCAACATCTTATGGACTTTTGTGTTCCTTGCAACAGTCAACTTCAGCTGCTCACTGGGGGTTATTAATACAATTATTATTTAATTACTTATTTTTAAACACGATTAACAATAATATTTTATCTAATTACACAATGATGATTCATCAACATTATAGACATTACAGTTTTATCGTCTATTAATGCCTGATCTTCTGTAAAGATGCTTTGATACAATGTGTGTTGTGAAAGGCGCTATACAAATAAAATTTACTTGACTTGACATTTATACGTATAAATGTTTTCCATCTGAAAGGACTAAATATTAAATGAAACAAATAACAATAAAATGCAAAGTAATCTCTTCAGTAATCAAAATACATTTTGAATGTAACTGTATTCTAATTACCAATGATTCAAACTGTAACTGTAACTGTAGTGGAATACAGTTACTTATATTTGTATTTTAAATACATAATCTTGTTACATGTATGCTGTTACTCCCCAACCCTGTCCACAGACCACACACCCTTGTCATGTTGCTGTCACATCTGGAGTTGAGAAGAAAGATGAGTCCTCACGCAGAACGACACAATGTCTCAATGTGACTGATAGAAAGGTAGAATGTGTCTGCTGCATGGGAGGAATCAATCCTTCCCTTCGTCTAACCCTCTCCCTCCCTTCACTCTATATGCCCCCTGCTCTTCCTCTCAAACCGTGTGGCTAAATCATCCCCACCAGGGTTGTATAAAATCCTTTTTCTGTTATATTTTTATTATTTTTACAGAAATAAAAGCAAAGTTCATCTCATTGTCAAAACTGTCTTTTGTTCTGTGAAGAGGTTAGCCTGTGTCTCCATCCAGCTACAATGGTCTATGTGTGTGTGAGTATGTGAATCACGAACAAATGTGGCCTCCAGAGGAAATCTTTGTGAAAATATTGTTGTGTATTTTTTTTTTATGTGTTATGACACTGTTTGGACTGCGTGGCTGATTTCCATCCCCCACAAGGCTTCGAGCTTTGTCTGTCTGGTAGCAGGGGTGGTAAATAAGTGGTAATGGAAGTGAATGGGAGGGACTTAGGGAGCACTCTCTGTCATCACTTTAAAAGGTCGTGACCCTTCATCGCAGTGACACGGCTGCTAAATTATTCAGCCGCCGTCTCGCACGGGGCCTCGGGAGGAGTTGAGGCTCTTATTGCTGGAAGCTGACTGACTGACATTTGCGCATGAAAATCGGCTTGGTCCCCCCCGAACACTGATGCTGCTTAAGAATAACAGCACAGGGCCTCTTTGGGGAGATGAAGGGCAAAGCACTGTAATGACAGCACCCCCATCTGACTAACACAGCGCGTGAGGCCTGCCAATGAGAACGGCCTCCCGAGATTTGAGCCAAAAATCGTTTAAAAGCATCTTTCATATGGATCAGTAACAGCATAGGCTGTAACATTGTGAATAGTTATCAAACATGCAAATAACAGATTTATTAGTGATCAGTCTGGTAAAACATGTTCATCTGCATACATAAATTTGCCGGAAATCTGTTGGTCCTGCCACACTAGATTCTTGAGTTCATGGATTCATATAGTTTGGCAAAAAAATATATTTGAACCCTTTGGAATTACCTATGTATATATTTGTCTTAAAATCTGGTTTGATCATCATAAAAGTTATAATAACGAACAAACACAATCTGTTTTGACTAATGACAAGCAAATTATTGTATTGTTCTTGAATGTATTGAATAATTAATTCAAACATTCACAGTGTAGGTTGGAAAATGTATGTGAACCCCTTGGCTAATGACGTCAACAAAAGCTAATTAGAGTCAGGAGTTACTTTTTTACTAGCACTCAAACATTTTGAGGTTTCTATTCAAAAAAGCATGAAAAAACATCATCCCAACAGCCAAGTACAGTGGAGGGAGCATTATGATTTGGGGCTGCTTTGCTGCTTCGGGTCCTGGACCACATGCTGTCATTGAGGGAAAAATGAATTCCCAAGATTATCAAGATATCCTACAGGATAATATCCGGGTGCTCATGCACCAGCTGAAGCTCAGTAGAAGTTGGGTGATGCAGCAGGACAATGACCTTAAACATCGAAGTAAATCCTTTACAGAATGGTTTAAAAAAAAGAAGCTTTCAGTAGTTTGCAAGTAAATCTAATCACTGAGGATAGTGTAAACATGTGTGGCTCACTGTCCTGGGCGAAAGGGACTTGAGGCTCGAGACTCGACCTGAGCTGGAATACCCCCGGACTTAGATTAGTTACTTATGGATAGATTGAAGGAGAAGGGGAGGTGGAGGGATGCCAGAAAACTCGATGCATCAAAGATGAATGCAGCTGTTTATATACTTTTAGTCTGGCTGTGTGATTGGTCAGAATAAATGACTTGCCCCTCCTGAGCCTTGTTAAATGAAACTCTATTTCAGTAGTTCACAAGTAAATGTAGTCCTGCACTGAGGATAGTGTAAACTTATGTGGCTGAAGAGACGTGGTGGTTGCGTCTACATGAAAATGAGCTCTGCAAGAGATGAAGAGATGAGATGCTCTGCTAGAGGGATTGTTACGCTCAAATGCGGGGGTACCCCAACGGTAGGGCAGTGTTGCCCCGAACGAAGGCGTGAATCCTAGCCACCCGGACTGACCTTAAGTCTCCTTCAAGGCTTGGTGGGTTTGACGGATGGGCCTGTGCAGCGAACGGGTGAACCCAGAGTGAAGGGGCACAGCGGCTGATCGAGCAGGTGAGCCCAACCTGCGATCGAACAGGGGCCCTCGTTGCATTTGATTGGGTGAGTCCTCCCGAGCTTTGAATGGGAGAGCCCACAATACAAATAAATGCAATTAGCTCACTCTGCATTTGGACGAGAGAACCCTCGCTGTGGTTTGAATGAGAGAGCCCTTGATGGATTGAATTGGAGGAGTCTGCCACGCCCGAGCGAAGGCATGAATCCAAGCTGCTCTGGCAGATTACGCAGATTACCCAGATTACCAATCGGAAATGACCTAAACCTCCCCCCCTTGACAATGGGTCTTACAGCATTCAAACGGGGGAGTCCTTGCTGCGCTTCGAACGGGGGAGCCCACAATGGGGGAGGGGTGGGCTATTTGTGTTTAGTGTCTAAACGGTGGGGCAGGCCTATTGAACAGACAGGATGAAGCAAGCATCCCCCTGACCCTGATTGTGAACGTTGTGATTAGTTAATTAGGGCCTGTTGTGCTTTCTGATATGGAGACGGTTGGTGAGAATGTAGCTGAGATATGTGTTGGATGACCAGCGGCCCAGTAAACCTATTTGGCACTATCAGGCCTTTGTGGGTTGCTGTGGTTACAGGAAAGGGAATGGCTTGATTATAATTGATCTGAGATGCCGGAATTGAGCAGGATAGATTTTAGGTGTTTTTGGGACCAGAATCTGGAAAGTGCTTGGTTTTTGTCATCTACAAAAAGTGGATCTAGAGGGGTTCTGGTCTCTATAATGGAGATAGTGAGCTAATTATTGAAAGGGCTGGATGGAAGTTGGAAGATTGAAAATGAAAATTGAATGCCCTTTTTGGTCTGATCTGTTTTGGTTTGTTTGATAAGGTATCTGATTTTCTCGTTGTCTATGCTATGGAGGTTCGAAATGGTGGGATGGATTCTTGGGTCGAATTTAACCATGGTAGTGAATTCTGAACAGCGAAGGAATCCGAAGAAGGCAAGGATAAACATTGCGTCTAGTGTTTTTGAGGTGTTTGATGAAATGTAGCCCTGGCGGAGAATATTTTATCATCGTATTAGCAGATCGATGGTGAGGAAGCCTGGTATTGGTTCTGGTGGGTAGGGATTTGTGGATACCTTTAACGAGAATTGAGATCTAGTGTGGCTTATTGTGGAGGAGTTTTTGTCGAAAATTTATTTATAGGAGAAATGGATGCCACTTTGATAACCTTTGATGGTTCCTGGATGGAGTTTTTTGATTGATTGAAGTTTGAGGTGAAGGAGAATGTGGAGAGGAGAGAAAAATCGGGAAATGGAAGAGCCTGTGTTTTTGTGTGAAAAGTTTACGCTGTGAATGAGCAAGAACTCGCCCTGCAATAAGAAAGTTTGTTGAACTGTTCAGGAAAGACCTGAAATGGCCCGATTGTTGTTGATCACCAGGTGGGTAATGGTTCATTTAGAATGAATGGCATAATATGGGTTACGAAGCCATGTAAGGTTAGACGCATGGCCTGAACAATGCATTGTGCTGTTTGTTGTGTAGTGTGAATTTGTCTGTTGCACAGCTCGAAAGACGCTGCAGTTGTGGCACCTGGTCAGCACTTTTGTGCTGCTAAGAGATGTATTGAGCAGGAAATGTCAGGAAACATGCTTGCGTGTGCTTACAAACGACGTCATTTAAAGTTGGTTTGTCATGAAATTAGAAGGTACCTGAAACTGAGTGCCCAGATGAATACCATAGTCTGATGTTTATTAACTTGAGTGTATGGTTTGGAGCTTTGTAGATTGTTTTCTAATATAATGCGAATCATTTCATAACTCATGAGTAATTTTATTGGCACAGGGTGACTTGTCTCATTTGTCAAGGACGTATGAAATCACTGGAGTTTGTGCCCGAGAGTTGGATTTAATAAATACTATAAGAACACCTTTTTCAGTAGTGTGGTGAATAAAACGACTTGTTTCTATTGATGGCTTGTAATAAATAATCTCTGTTCGGACCGAGGCTGTGTGTAGTCGTAGTGAGCTGTAGAATGGTCAGATTGGGAGCTGCTATGGCAGCAAATATGTAATGAAGTAGCAGTTGTTTGGAAGGAGTTTGCTTGTTGCATAATGCCCCTGTGTTCTGAATGGAATAAATCACATTTCGATGGGCGCTTTGAAGGGAGAACAATCGTGATAGTCATGTTGGAAGAAATGGAATCGCTGAATGGAGCACGCCCTTTACGAGCTGCGCGATGAGTTAACGAGGCTGACAGGAATCACCTGTGTGGGAGAACCAGATTTAAACGCTGGTGAGTGTTGGAATGATGCTTGAATTAAATAGTTCATCTTTTGTTTCCCTCATGTTCAAATGAAGCTGTGATAGAGCTCAAGTGGCATGAAGCCAGAGTAGCGCCCATTAACGGAGGCAGGCTTTCACGATAGACCGCTCTGGATGGGAAGTTTAGATAGGAGAACATATGAACAGCCGTACGGAGCTGTTTCACATGTATACGCCGCCGAAGCAGTCAGTGTGGAAGCAGTGTCACGAAATGGACTGCTCCAGGTGGAAAGTTTAGATCAGAGAACATATGAGCAGTCGAAGAGAGATGATTGACAGGTATACAGTGCCGAATCAACCAGTTTGCGGAAGCAACTTCATGTTATAATCTGCTTTGACGAATAGAGAATAGAAAGAAACACAAAATAAAATATTACACTAAATGTGGTAGCGGTCAATACTGCAAAAACAAATGATTGACTGTAACTGTAGTGGAATACATTTACTTATATTTTGTATTTTAAATACATAATCCTGTTACATGTATTTCGTTACTCCCCAACCCTGGATACTTGTGACTTTGATGAAGATGAGAAAATATCTTACCTATAGTTGTCACTCCACATTCAGCTGAGATAGGTATAAGTATTTTAACATTTAAAATAAGTAAACGCGTCACTTTAAATGTTATTGATAGTGCTGGTATTTTGCTCCTTCAGGGTTGTTGTGTTTATACAGTCTGACAGATATTTGCTCATGTATGTATTGATTACCTTTGAGACAAGTCTTTGAATCCAGACTGTAGAGGTAATGAGATCAAGTCCAATTAGTTAATCCTCTGAGCCAATAAAACTGATAGCCAGGTTATACTGGGTGAAATGTAAGTAAGATGCTTGGTATTTGTGTTTCAGTTGCAGTACACTGTAGTTGAGGGATGGTACTAATGCTGTAAATTTGCTTAAGATAAATAGACCATTGAACATTGGATGAGTCTCTATGCTCCACAAATTATTTTGGAATTTAGATTTTAGACCCTTTAGATCAATTTCATTACCTTTAGACTGGAGATTCATATGATGACTTTTGCAATTATATAACAAGCATTGCTAACATTTGAGTGAAACGCTTTGGATTAATCTTTAGAGTCCTCCAGGAAGATGAATGTGGACTTAACGAGAGAGCGAGTCGTGGCGCTATAGACTTTCAGCATGCCTGACCATGTCTCTCTGTTTGAGAGAAGGGATAAGTGGACAGAGAGAGACAGAGAGAGAGAGAGAGAGAGAGAGAGAGAGAGAGAGAGAAAGACAGAGAAGGGGTGGAGCGCAAGGCAGATGACAAATTGTGATTAATAAATGTGGTCCGGGACAGCAGTGTGGAACGATGCTTATTAATCGAGAGAATTAGAGTGGCTGTGCAACTCAATCTGCGCACTGTCACTCTACATCAGGCATCATGATCAGAGTCTAATGAAACAGCACAGTGGCAACACACACACACACACACATATATACACAAACACACACACACACACACGGACGCACACACACACACACATACAGGCTCGCCTGTCTTACCTTATCTTTCACACATACACACTCCCTCACTCACCTCTAACCTCTTCTACCTCTTTCTTGGGCACACACAAAACACCTGATATTTATTTGTCATCATCTCATTTTCTCACTCTTGCACACACAAAACAAACTCTCCATGATGTAAAAAAAACATATGATAATTAAATAATTTCATGCACATACAGTGTGCTATATGAATGCCAAAGCAAATCCACTTCCTCACTTATATATGGCATAAAATTAGTTTACTGAAAATGCTTTAAATGTACTTGGTCATAATCTTGAATTTAGTTTGTGTTGTTTTCTTGCATCTTGTTTTAAGAATGTTTTGATATTTTTTACTTGAAAACAAAACTGACTTAGGACTGATTAAAGGTATAGTTCACTGAAAATCTGAAAATTCTACCATGGGACACAAAGGGAGATGGTGTGCAGAATGAAAGCCTCATTTACCATTCACTTTAATTGTATGGAAAAAATATGCATCTGCTTCCCTGTTCCACAGAAGAAAGTCATAAAAGTTTGGATATGTTAAGTGAATAATCCCTTTATATACTGATTGAAAAAATATTTTATTTTACATTGTATAACTTGTTGAAACAGCATAAACGTCCCCCCAAAAAAGTCTTTATTTCAGCATATGCATTATTAATCTTTTTCCAACACCATAACCCTCAAAGGCACTGATATATAGGGTGTTATATTTTTTATCTGGATCCATACATTTCCTCCAGGGCAAAGGTCAGGTCACCTCTCCTTTGAACAATTTCAAGACTCTGTCAATATTTTCTGTTTAACTGAGTGTTAATTTATGTTCTCATTTCTTTTTACTGCCCACTGGTAATCTCATTATCCAAAATTTTCCATGAATAATGGTGTTAAATCATTCTGAAAACCAACTCAGTGACATCAGTGCACAGAATCCATGTTTCAGTAAGTTTCACAGCGACTCTCATAAGATCTTCTTTCTGGTTATGAGCCTGTATTTGTACTGTATATGTGTAGAAGGCTTGTGGTTTTCTTGTATTATGCTTTCCATCAATTTAGTGTGACACGTAGTGCAAATAGTACATACTTTCTACTAATAATAGTACATAAAACATAAAACAAACTACTATTATTTCTACAATATATAATATGTATATTCTGCATAGTATGAAAATTATGGTAACACTTTACAATATGGTTCCATTTGTTAACATGAGTTAATATGAACTAACAGTGAACCATACTTTTATTGCATTTATAAATCTTGGTTAATGTTAATTTCAAAATATAAAAAAATAAATATATTTTTTAAATCAAATGTGTATGGTAACATTCGTTTTCTTAGATGGTAGATTCATGTTTACTTTGGTGCAATAACTATGTAGAGGACCCTTGACGGAGAACGACCACTGTCACACTGTCTTTGCCTTATTCACCATTCTCCTCCACCTCATACCAAATCTCCATACTAATCTGTATTCTGTGACACATACCCAATACTAGCACAAAGTTTTGTTTCAAGAAAACGGTGTGGCTATTTGTACACCAATGTGATTCAATACAACTGTCGTCAAATCCATGTCAAACGACAGTCAATGAGAACAAACAGAGGTCTATAGACACACAATATGAGGCAGCCATCAACAGTTTGCTTGAGTCATCATCAGTAGGAGAAAAGGATACATCACCTAGAGGCTAAACATGAGTCAGTTTCAACAGAGCTCAAG